>CM076969.1:53263111-53373111 GCA_039105355.1 Benthosema pterotum | reverse complement strand
GGCGCTGTTTACACTCCCCGAAGAGTGGACTGGAGACACTGTCCTAGTGATGTGACATCCGTGAACGAACTAGTCATATGAGTCATATGAACGGCTCTTTGATGGGATGAACGATGGGATCCAATGGGATAGTCCTCATATTTATTATCCAGGTTTTCGTCTTATCTGTGCAATCGTGTCAGTCGGCTCCCAGACAACATGCCTCGTCGATAAGAACGGCTAATAAGCAGCCTCCTGCAGGAACTATATCGCTTGGTAATGGTCGAAGCAGGTGGCTATTGCACTACTCCCCTGTACTACTCACAAGTGCCTATCACAGGAAGCTTTCCCTAGTATAGCACGCTGGGCAGGGGCATGGGCATGGGGGGCAATGCCCCCTAAATGCTGCTCCACTGCTCCACTAAACAAGATGCCATGCAAAACAACCCAAGATATTTTAAATTAAAGTGCTTATATTTAAATTCATTTGAAACATTACTACTGCTACTATAGTAACTAACTACAGTCATGGCCGCGGGAAGATATTAGTAGGGGGTGCTGGACGTTCACTATGGGGTGCTGCAATATGCGCACACACGCAAAATGTGTGTGAATGTGCATTGTGCATGCACATTTTCATGCATTTACACACGGAAAAGTGGCTTTTACCTTCCCTCTCCACATGCATGAGCTAACTGACACAGGTACCTTAGCTTCTGATACAGCAATAGAGCATGTTTAGAGGGCCTATTAACAGGAATCTGTTTTGATTAAAATAACTAGTATTTTCCTCCTCCTGTCCAAGGGGGGCTGTGTCTGAAAAAAGGGGGTGCTCAAGCCCCCCCAGCACCCCTACTTCCCTCAGCCATGACTACAGTTGTGTTACTACTAAACCAACAGCATTTCATCATTGAAAACAGAAAACTCTCTGAGTCAGACCTTTAGCTTTATGCATGCTGCGTGTCTGTTGTTGTAACAGAAAATGGTATGGGCGCGGCTTCATCGCCCGTGGCGCGAAGCCACACAGGCAATGAAGCTGCCCCATACATTTACTTCTGCCCCCCCCCCCCCCCCCCCCCCATTGGGAATTGTTACATCCGCCCCTGTGCTAAGGTCCCTTCGTTCCTACAGTCATGTCCAGCTGCAAATGATCTCTCTCAGTGAGTTTCCACTCTATAGTAATGTTCACATAATGCAAAAATCATGTTTACATGTTTGTGGCAAAAAAGTGAACACATGGCCTAAGCTTCCTTTCACAAGGCTCTCGAGGAAGAACACATTCTCATAGAGGAAAAGCAGCTGGCCCCTTGAAGGGGAATTCCACCGATTTTCAACATTTTACTATGTCATTAATATACCTTAGAGATGTTGTGTGGACATTTTGAAAAAAAAAAAAGCTTCCCCGCTTCCCCCACATCATTAACACGGTGAAACAAAACTTGAGTGTACAAATGGAACCATTTCTGTGTGTGTGTGTGTGTGTGTGTGTGTGTGTGTGTGTGTGTGTGTGTGTGTGTGTGTGTGTGTGTGTGTGTGTGTGTGTGTGTGTGTGTGTGTGTGTGTGTGTGTGTTTTTGGGGGGGGGGGGGGGTTCAATTCACATCTGTCCTCATGTATGTCCATGTTGACCGACCAATGCATGCCACTCTTTTGCCCCACCCCCTTACACTGTCTAACACAGGGGTGGGCAATTATTTTTCCCAAGGGGCCAAATGAGATACATAAAATATTGTGGAGAAGCCAAGACTATAGGCTGAACTAAAGTCTGCGTAATATTAATTTAATCTCAAGATAAAAGTAAGAGTAAGACCAACCATTTTGACACCAGGGCTCCTCTATTTATTCAGTATTTGAGCCATGGACCACCATTTGATGACATTTTAGCCCCACAGACTCAAAACTAAAGATTTATTTTGTTTTTGTACACAATTCCAGGCTGGATTTCACGAACAAAACAGTCAAATTGAGGTCAAAATGACCATTAATCTTCTACATTCTCTAGTTGTGTAGACTTGGGCCAATACACATGATAAATATTTTAACTCTTGAGAGCGTCAACATGAAACCAAATGGACCCGCAAGGGTCCATTTGGTTTCATGTTTACACTCTCAAAGAGTTACATCTGGTTAACCAACTTTCCATATTTAACTGGAACTCTCTCAAGGACCACTGGTGGTCCCCAGACCACTGGTTGAAAACCACGGTACCCTTTCACGTGCCAAAGGGCTGCATTTGGCCCCCCGGGCCGCATAATGCCCAGGTATGGTCTAACCTCATGTGCTTGGAGTAACTGCTGCATACTATGCCATAGCTTTGCCACCGCTGTGCCCAGGGGTGGACAGACAGTATGGCATACAGGGCATTTTCCCGGTGGGCCGACCCCCCTGGGGGCCGTTAATGTCGTGTTTTAATAAAAAAAAAATAATAATGAAAAAAAAAAAAAAATCCGCACAAAACCGGCCCACGAATCAGTGCTGGCGGCCCTCTGTCCTCTTCAAATGAGACTGCCTATTGCAGGGTTTTTATAGTTAACTAAAACTAACTAACTAATTTTAGTTATCGTTTTTTTTGTTAGTTTTAGTTAACTATAAAAACCTCTGAGACAAAATTGCCCGGTACGTTTTGAGCTCCCAGTCCAGGCCTGGCTGCGCCCTTCACCCACATATTTTTCCACCTGCTGTAGACCTACAAATAAACCTGTGATGTGACTCATGCGATAGTAAATCGGATGATGTATTCCCAAATTGAAAATCCTGCTCCCCTCTGTGTGAACCTCTTTTAGGTCTAATACTGCTCGGGCCTGTCCTGATGGCACCCACGCAACCTGCTCTGTGCACAGCTCTGAAGACACTCAACAACAGCCTGAGTTCTAGGCGACGATTCATGGTGAGTGTGTGGTTGTGTGTGTGTGTGTGTGTGTGTGTGTGTGTGTGTGTGTGCGTGTGTGCGTGTGTGCGTGCGTGCGTGCGTGCGTGCGTGCGTGCGTGCGTGCGTGCATGGGTGTGTGCGTGCGTGTGTGTGTGTGTGCCCAGAGGAAGTTTGAGATCAGCTCCATCTGAGACATATAGCAAATCTATTTCTCAGGGGAAATCAGTGAGAAACAGCTTTGAGATACAACCATTGAGCAATATTTAAGCCATTTTTGAGAGCTCCTGTATAGCTCACCAGAGTATCCATCTGAGACATACAGGGGTTGACACTTAGGTCTCCGAGGCACTTGCCCATCGGGCAAGTGCAAGTCAGGTTCTACTTGCCCTCAGGTCATGGTCACTTGCCCCCCAGTTTCCAGGTGGTCCCCAGTTAAGTTGGTTAACCAGATGTAACTCTTGAGAACGTAAAAATGAAACCAAATGGACCCTTGCGGGTCCATTTGGTTTCATTTTTTACACTCTCAAGAGTTAAAATTCATCATCTTAATTAGCAGCAAAATGATAGTTTGGAACCAAATGAACCTGGGAGAGAGATAGGTAGAGATAGCTAGAAAGCAGGGAAAGACACAGAGGCAGAGTGCAATGACTGCCTTCAAGACAAATTTATCTTGTGTTGTGTTATAGTGCACTAAGTTGCACACTTGCCCGATCGGGCAACCAGGTAGCAGTCTTCACTTGCCCCACCATTTTTTTTACTTGCCCCGGGCAAGCGGGCAAGTGTTAGTGTCAAGCCCTGACATACCAAGTCTATTTCTCAGGAGAAAACGATGAGAAACAGAACAGCCATAAGCTTACCGTATATTCTCAATCTCATCTTTGGGTCAAATGTTGCTCAATTGTTGTATCTCAAAGCTACAGCATGTTCCTTTGAGATACAATGTTTTTGGTTTGGTATGTCTCAGGTGGAGCTGTGGGGGGCGGGGCGCCATTCCGAAACACCGCCACTTAGAAACACCTCCATTTCGAAGCATCCCCATTCCGAAGCCCCCCCATTTCGAAATAATGTGATTTCGGAATGGTGATGTTTTCCCATTTTACTAAAGACATCGCCATTCCGACCCCCCCCCCCCCCCCAAACCAATCAATAGCGCACGCTCCCCCCCCCCCCGCCCAAACGCGCGCGCCCCTTCTCTCCCTCTGCTGCTCTATCGTCCCCCGACCGAACGCCCCCCCCTCTGTGTTTATTTATTCATTTCGTAAAGTCTACAGATATTATAGCCTAGCCTTAGAGTCTTAGAGCCTTATTAAAGTTGCACATAGGCTCCTCACTGTATGTCACGCTATACCAATAATGTAGGCTATGTAGGCCTATAACATAAAGCATCGGCATGGGCACATGTAATGTTCCCGACATGAAGCTGTGTCCGTAATGTGTTCAGTACAGTGTCCAACAACACAGCCACGTGTTGCGCTTTACAGCTGAGCTGACAGGCGGGCGGACGGACGGACGGACGCACAGACCTAAAATCGGGATCTAAAATGCACGCGCGGCTGTGCCAACGCTCAGTTACACACGCCTTTTCACACCAGGGCCCAATATTTTTTCTGTTACGGACCACCATTTGCCACGGACCACCATTTGGTGTCGACTTCAGTCTCTCATTCTCTCTGACCCAAAACTAAGGATTTTCAAGTTTTGGTCCACAATTTAGGAAATAACTGGTAAAACGTTGGTCAAAATGACAATTCTACTGCATTTTGTTCTTGAAAATGAATTAGTCCTAATTCAGATGTTTAAATAGCCTATAATTTCACTCTTGAGAGCGTGAAGAGTACAGATCTATAAGTGTCCATTTGGCAACTGTCCATCATTTAGCTGGGGACCACCTGGAATCCTCTCAGGGACCACTGGTGGTCCCCGGACAACTCGTTGAAAACCACCGCACTAACGGATCGCATTTCGTTAAGGCTGTAGCGCGCGGCACTGCTCTCTCTCTCTCTCTCTCTCTCTCTCTCTCTCTCTCTCTCTCTCTCTCTCTCTCTCTCTCTCTCTCTCTCTCTCTCTCTCTCTCTCTCTCTAAAATAGAACTACTATGTTGAATGAATGTCTGAGTCTATAATATTTCAGAAATATTAGACTCACAAATAAATAGAACTACTCTGTCATTCAACATAATAGGCTAGTTCTATTTTATCACTGCGTTGAGAGGATCAATAAGGTCCCTGGTCAGTGGCTCAAATAGTAGGCATTATTTGGAGGCCTATTTGGCTATTATTTGGAGATTTTTTTTTCTCAATATTGGGGTGGCACTCATAAATATACCTTTATATATCCTATGTAGGGATATTCTTCTTCTTCATACCGGTACAATTTGTCATGAAATGAAAGTAGCTGTCGATCTTTTTCCATAATGCAGGTGCAATCAATCTGTATAACGACCCGTCCATCAGTGTTGCGCACTAACGGCTATAATATCATATAAGATGCTCGCATCCACTGTGTGAGTTTTAACGTGGTCAACGGTTCTTCCAGCTATGCCCATTTGTGAGCCCAGTCTGTCTCAGACAGACTCCTACACTAGGCCTACATGCATGATTATGAGTGCAGTGCATCCAGGGACTGAAGTTGCATCAGTGGCGTAGCCAGAAACTCAATTCAGGGTGGGCATGAGCGATTCAGGGTGGGCATGCTGCGTGCGTGATGGCCGCAAATTCGCACGTGCAAGAAAAGCTATTTATTGCTATTATTGCCATATTACAGTTATATTTCGGTTTATATAACTTTACTTTACTGTACCAGGGTTATCTTCTTGAATTAATGTCTTGACATGAAAAAATAATCCTGTCACGAATACATATGGTCGTTTGCACCATGAGAGATTAAATAAAGCCTAGTTTAGTGCTAATCACAGATTTGTTTATCAGAGATTAATTTTAATTCGAGTCGTGTTGCACAACTTAATTTTAAGCATTGTTTAACAGATCTGTGATTAAGTCCATAACCTCTGATTAAAATCCATTAAACGGAGATTAAAACTTGAAACTCTGATTAATTCATGGATTACAGTTTGTTCTGTGTCCGCCATCCTGTTTTGTGATATAAACAAGCAGCAGCCTAGAGCCTTTATCCATTAGCGTTACTATTCCATTCACATTTGAGAACATGGACTGGAGTTTGTTTAAATGAATAAAATATTATGCTGCAACAAGAAACAAAAGATAAAGAAAAGCCTGCTTGCTTGCTAAAAAGACAACAGACGTTCGCTCAACAGTGCTTCACTCTGTGGTGCTCAGTACAGGGAGTAGGACATTAACGACAATGACAGTAGGCTATCAGCAGCAATTGTACACATTAACATTTCTATGGACGATCGAGTCAACACGTGTGAAAACATTAGCACGGGGGAGCCATCAGGTAGAAGAGTTGCGACATTGAGGGGGTCAGAAACTGAGCGCTAGAGGGCTGTTTATGCCGCCTGAATAGGGACAAACGGTTTCAATTATTTTCAGTCAAATCAAGCGGCACACTGCCTTTTAAATTCATCATAATCATAAAATTCAACTGGATTCAAACAGCCTCCTGTGTTTATTTGAGCTGCGCTTTTGTTTTCTCTTTCATTTTCATGAATCCATCTGATACATGCTGCCATGTTTACATTTAAACCACCTCTACTGCAGGTTTAGAATTAAGCCCTTATTGGTACTTAAATCAAAGTTTAAAGTTGTGGTGCAACAGGTTTGACATTAATCCAGGTTCATTGTGAAAAATAAATCCACAATTAAAAAACAAAAGCCAAGATTAAAAGATGGTTAAAACTAAACCGGATTAGTGAAATCTTGGTTTAAAGTTTGGTGCAACTGAAATTATAGATGATCCTTGATTTAAACCAGATTAGGGTTTAATCCTTCTTGGTGCAAACGACCCTAGTGTTTTTTGTCATTATCAAATAGGTTTCAGCTGTTCACTATAGAATCACTGCCATTTATAAATTAGTTACCAATGTGTCTGCTGATCATGACAGATTTTCTTTCAGGAGAACAGACCAGAGTTAGCTTTTGAAAAAATCCTTGTGAAAGTCCCCCCACAGAAACAAGCGCTATTGTTTTCACAGATAGCCTATATCTGCCAAATTATAACAATCTGGCAGGTTTACAAACAAAGGGTGTAAAGCCCCATTTGCATTATAGTGGGTGATTAGTGCCCGCAAATCACCCATTATACTGTAACTACAGTGAGTCTGGACCTCTCATGCTCTCTCTACAGGCTCTCTGGTCTTTGTCCTTTGTTTTCTCAAGTTCTTAGTCATGTTTTCAATGGGTGGGCCAGCTCTCTATTTGGGTGGGCCGCGGCCCACCCCGGCCCATCCGTAGCTACGCCCCTGAGTTGCATATGGGGCTATGTTCGTTGCTGTCGCTGCGCTGCTTATACCAGAGAAAGCGGCGGTGGTGCTGCTGCTGCTTACAGTAGAAATATACAGTCTAGCCGCATTGTTTTCTATTTATTCCCATTTACTTTATTTTCTACATAATTTGGCAGGCCGCGGTTCTCAAACTTTTTTAGTGTCTTTTATCCACATGTGGGATTGAGAAGGATACGCTTTACGCTCAAGCAGGGGTGGACTGGGAGCTCAAAACGTACCGGGCAATTTTTCTCAGAGCGGCCCTCTGAAGACCCTTATAATTAGCGTTGCAATCTTTGTGGGGCTCCGGGGCCTGAGCCCCCATGAGAATTTAAGACATAAGGGGCTCTGGGGCTCGGGCTAACTAAAATTAGTTAGTTAGTTTTAGTTAACTATAAAAACCCTGCAATAGGCAGTCTCATTTGAAGAGGACAGAGGGCCGCCAGCACTGATTCGTGGGCCGGTTTTGTGCAGATTTTTTTTTTTTATTCTTTTTTTTTTTTTTTTTTTTTTTTAAATTAAAACACGACATTAACGGCCCCCGGGGGGGGTCGGCCCACCGGGAAAATGCCCTGTATGCCAGACTGTCAGTCCACCCCTGCGCTCAAGACATTTCCAAAATGAGCGCGCACGCACGCACACAGCTAGAGGAAAATGTGACATGTAGGCCTATATGCGGTCATGGGCCAACGGAGTAGACAAACAGACAAAATAGCTGTTAAAACAGCATCAACTGATATTCTTCTTCGCTCGGCCCTGCTTTGCGCTACTTGATTGTGGCGCGCGTAGACGAGGGTGAGCAGAGAGAGAGAGAGAGAGAGAGAGAGAGAGAGAGAGAGAGAGGGCGAGCGACTGGCGAGACAGAGTAATGATAAAAAGGCAATGAATAATAATATATTCGGAATGGCGTGGTCTTAAAAAAAAGAAAAAAACATCGCCATTTCGAAGTGGTATTCTTCGAAATAGCAGTGTTTCGGAATGGTGATGTGTGGCCTTCGGAAAGGCAGTGTCTTTTTTTCCACGGAGAAACCCCGCCATTCCGATTAATGGAAGTGAACGATCGGAATGGCGGGGCTTCGGAATGGCGACGTGTAACCGGAGCTGTGTGTGTGTGTGTGTGTGTGTGTGTGTGTGTGTGTGTGTGTGTGTGTGTGTGTGTGTGTGTGTGTGTGTGCGCGTGCGCGTGTGTGTGTTGGCCTTAGTTTCATACAATGTTGGGCTGCGTTACTGCCACGTGGTGAAAAAAAAAAAGATCCCGCAGTGAAACAACGGTATAGTTTGGGTATTTGATTGTGTAATTCGCCGTCCTGTGTTTTCTCTGCGGAGCACTTCTTTACACAAACAGACTCTAGAGTCACTGTGATGGATTGAGAGACGTCGAAATGACGTAAACATGATGTCAAAATGGGATATACAGGGTCTAGGCATAGATCAGAGTCACTAGACGTTCTTTCAATGTCTATATATTGATACGAACAGGAAGCTTCTCGTGCACATCCAGTGGGGGAGGTGCTGGTAGGCAAGTTATGATATATGTTATATACTATGTATGTTGCCTCATTGTTTTATTGCACGCACATAAAGCAGTGTGCAATAAAACAATGAAGCAGCATGTGTAGTCGGCCGGGAGGACCTCATACATATGAGCCACGTATGTTACCAATCACCTGGCTACTTGCCAATGGGCAAGTAGTAACGCAGCCACTCAGGGCGGATGTAACATTTCCCAATGGGGAGGTTAAGCCAAGAGAAAATAGTATGGGGGCGACTTCATCGCACCCATACCATTTGAAGTCGCACCCATACCATTTTCGGTTAGATTTTCGGTAGACTTTTATTAGGCAAGTAAAGCATCAACAATAACATCAGTTGTTGTTGAAGTTGCAACAGACACACAGCATGCACAAAGCTAAAGGTCTGACTCAGAGAGTTTTCTGTTTTCAATGATGAAATGCTGTTGGTTTAGTGGTGACACAGCTGTAGTTAGTTAGTAGCAGTAGTAGTGTTTCAGATCATTTTAAATATAAGCAATTTGAAATATCTTGGGTTGTTTTGCATGCCATCATGTTTGGTGGGGCAATCAGGGCATTTAGGGGGCACTGCCCCCCCCCCCCCCATTCCCATGCCTAGATCCGCCCCTGCAGCCACCTAAAGCCTACACATGTACAGTTAGTATAACTGTCCTGAGCATCTTTGGGATGTGCGGTCCCTCCCTTCTATTGTGGAAGAAACAACATTCATTTTAGACCAATTCATTATAACCCACATTCGTCTAATATCCGACTATTGCTCAGCGAAATCCAAAATGAGTGCATAAAAAAGTAAAGGTGTGGTTGGAGGGTCGGTCAGCTCTGTCAACAACAAAAGGCACGCAGACGTACAGTATAATCTACAGATAAGCCATCATAAAAAGGTTGTTACGCTTTGGTAGATGTTTTATTGATGTATAAACATCAATGGGCATCTCTCCCATGACTGGGATAGATGTCCAAATTGCCCATATAAAAACTTGGCAAGATTTGGTTTGGCTTAAAAAAATAAATCATTAACTTCCGTTTCAGTAGATTGGATAGGATGTTTTTTTCCTCCTTTATTTTTACTACAACTTTCTATTCTTTCACGACAGAAACACAACTTCCCCATCAATTACACCATCAAAGTTCACTACAAGGAAGTCTTCAAACTCTCAAACATCCGCCGGCTGGTAGGAGAATGTAGACTTTCTGCTTATATTTCTGTCTGTCCACTTTAATTAACCTCCTCCTCTGGGATTCTTTCATCCCAGATGTTGTATGAACTGAATCCATTCTTAACTGCTCTGTGTCCAAATGAGAGGAGTGATGGTGTACAATAATACGTATGTACACCAGTGGTTTTCAACCATTTTGATACCCATTATTTATTCAGCATCTTCTTTTGCTTTTGTCCACAATTCCAGGCTGGATTTCAAAAACAAAACAGGCAAAACAATAGATCAAAATGTCCATTAATCTTCTACATTCTCTAGTTGTGTAGACTTGGGTTAATTCAGATGATGAATTGTTTTAACACTCGACAGTGTAAACATGAAACCAAATGGACCCACGAGGGTCCATTTGGTTTCATTTTTACGCTCTCAAAGAGTTACATCTGCTTAACCAACTTTCCATCATTTAGCTGGGGACCACCTGGAACCTTCTGGTTGAAAATCACTGATGTACACTAATCCTCAGTGTCACCCCGTTTAGGTTTATTTCCAGTATGTTTATTGTCCTCTGCTCTGCTCTCCTCCACCCTCTTCTCTATTCTTTCCTTGTCCGCATTAGAGACAACAGGTGGATGGGTTGGAGGATTTAGTTCTACAGAGGCTGTGGTTTGCGGTCAACCAACGCGTATTGAAGAAGGTAGAAACCAACAATCATTATAATGACGTAAAAACACCCCCAAGTGCACTTGTTGTGCCATAATAAACTAATGTTGCACTGCCCTCTGCAGCAGTGTTTTTTTTTATAACACAGTAAACTAACTTTTAGTCCCATTTAGTCTTCTCAAATTCATTTTTTTTGGTCTAGTCTTAGTCACCGAAATATCAAAAATAGTTTAGTCTTAGTGTTTACATCTTTTGGTCTTAGTTGAATATATTGTAGGTTCATATTTATGGTTTATAGTTTTTAATATGAAACATATCTAGCTGTATTTCTGTATCAAGTGAAAACCTTGATTTTATGACCTGCTCTACTGAAAAGGTATGCAGTCCATACTGCAGAATATATGACCTTCAACACATTACTTTGAAGTCTTAGCATGTTATTTTCTTCTACTGTAAAAAATACTCATGTACTTATGTAAATGTCCCATTTAGTCTTTTGAAATTATTTTTTGTTAGTTTAGTCTTAGTCGATTAAATCAAAAAACGTAGTCGACTTACATAGTCTTTGGTCTTAATCGACAAACACAACACTGCTCTGCAGGTTGAAAGTGTCAACGAGGTCCTATTGCTAGCCTGAACTGAAACGTGCACTTATAACACCTGTTCCTCGTGATTACCCTCTTGACTACTATGGCAATTGATGTGTAAGCTGATAATGTTGTCTCATGTAGACAATGTCAATGAGTGCAGTCTCACGTTTACAGCTGACAGGCTGGCAACAGAGCAAACAATAACGTATCATTAAATAACTACTGCAACAGCGGTAACAGTATTCTGTGTTCTGTATTCTGAATGCACGTCTCTAAGGTTCTAAGGGTTATGTCAGATAGACACCCGTCTCGAAAATACACGGCAGAGCTGGAGAGACGATTCGGGGACACGGAAGGTGTCTTCGTGCATTCACACCCACCTGAGGTAAGCTACTCTAAGCATGGCTGGCACTGCAAAACCAATGTCAATGATGCACCTCAGAGAATGTTCCCATACCGATTCAAGTGTTTACTGTACTCTGTACATGTCTCCAGGTACTAGAGAAGGAACTTCCAGAGCATATCCAGGAATTCTGGGACAAGTTGACAATGGAGCCAGAGCGAGTACGTGAGAAGAACTGGCGGGCTGTTTCTCCCAAATTCCTGCTGGACAACTTCCACCGTACCATGCACTGTCTCTTCAGGGACTGCTTCCCCAGCGCAGACCCACAACATGACTGTGAGTACGGCCGTATGGCAGGGAACGCTTGTTCCACTCAGATTCAGAATGTTGAAATATCTAAACAATGTCACAGTTCCCACCAAGGAAACGTTGACTTAACGTTGCGGTAGGCAGGCTGCGCCTGCTTAGAAACGTGAGACCCAACGCTTAGATAAGGATGCTCTTACCGTTTTCTGGATGTTATTTCTGGAAGGTCATCGGACCCTCGTGTGGAATGTCGTCTCTCGGTGTTCTAACTAAGCCTGCTTTCACTTCCATGGCCCTCCTCACTGGTGGTCTGTGTAGGATAGAGCTGCTGGTCTGCTATGTTTTAAACGTTTGATATGTTGGTTTACTTTTTGACCATGTTTGAATCTCACGCGACATACATTATGGGCTTGATTTTTATTGTATGAAAATAAATGCTCTTAGAACACACAAGAATAATCGTTCAAAATTGTAACTGAATCCTTAGGTCAATTGTTAGGTTACCTTGCTGGGTTGCTTTCTTATAACCCAACCATTTGTTGGGTTATAGGGGTTTTATTCTGACCAAATTCATAGTTTGTTTTGTTAGGTTATTTTGCTGAAGGTATAACCGATTGTTGGGTCAAATAAGTCACATCCCCAACACTTCTACTGCAAGGTAATAGTTTGTTTTGTACATTATTAATGTTGTCTAAACTTCATTTCCGCCTTTGGACCAGCACCGCCTACTCAGCGTACGAGTAGCACAGCTTGGGTGTGGCAAGTTGTACTGGGAGCTGATGGAAGGTGTGGCGCTCCACCTCAGCAATCCATCTCCCAGGGGTCTAGCGCATTGTAACAGGGATAGACTACCATGTGTTACCGGCTGATACCGACAACAAGCCACTCCCAACCTATTATGCATGCATGAAAAAATAGCTTAACTGAAGACTATGGGTAAAATCAAATAGCAGTTGTGTTATTTTGACCTTCAAAATTGATTATTAATGTAACCTAATATGTTAGGTATAATCAACTGGTACTTGAGTAGGTTATTAATGTAACCTAATACGTTCAGTCAAATAAAATAACACACATTATTCGGTCAAATTGACCAAAGACCCAGCTGGTGTTTTTTTTTCTGACCAAGTGTTTGAAAAGTTGAAGTTGGGTTGTTTTTGACCATTCTTTTTTCTCTGTTTTCTCTTCTCTTTTTTTCAGTCTGCGGTGTCTCCCATTGGAGGAAAGGCAGGAAGAAAGATGTCACAGGACTGGCCTTAAACTCGACCATGCAGCCGCCCTTGCGACTGGTGTCCACCTTGCAGCCACGATCGCAGCTGGCCTCGACCATGCAGCCACCCTCGCAGACGCCGTCCACCTCGCAGACTGCGTCCACCTCGCAGACGGCATCCACCTCGCAGCCGCCCTCGCAGCCAGCGTTCACCTTGAAGCCGGAAAGCTGAGAACTCGGAGGGGTGTAGTTGTCCGTGTTGAACTCATTAGGGATTAGTTTTATAATTTCCCCAAAATCGAAATGGACAAACGGACAGTCCACCCTTAAAAAAATAAAAATAAAATCAAATGATCTTTGACAGCTTGTCTGTCTAAGTTTCAGGAAAATTGAACCAGACTCTTCCAACAGCTACAAAAAAAAATGTTGTCTTCATGATGACATCAAGACACAAATCCTGACAATGCTCAGTAACAGAACTAGGATTACTTTGTGGCTACTATTTTCCTTTCACAAAGAAAATGGTCTTTTTAGCCACGATAATGAGCAACAATTATGCTATCCACAATGTCTCCTGCTTTCAGCTAAGGTTAACAGAACTTGATTCAGTTTTAAAACTGATTCTGACTTTACAGTCACCTGGTGTGTGTGCGTGGGTGTTGGAGGGATGCTGTTTCCCAGACAGCAAAGGCTCAAGACTTCTATATGGCTGGAAACGGAAACGTTGCTGTGACTTTGCTCCTTCACAACCCAGAAAGCTGTTGTGCTGCGATGGAACCAGGACGGTTCACCACCAAGGACCAAAGAGAGAAGGACATTGTGAAGTTCAGGGACCAGAATGAATTAAAACTTAGAGTACTTTTTTTTTAAATGACCGAACATAGTTAAAAACAAAAAAACAACAAAAAAAGATTATAATTTACCGACAGTGGCTATTGACTTAATCAATATATTCAACCAACCTTCTTTCTTTAGGTTCAACATGGTTACACCAATTGCATGCCCAAATGCATGTACTGTACTGCCGTCTATTGGGCCACATACAAAGTGTTTTTTTTTTCTTTATTTTTTTACAGTGTGTGGTGAGCCCAGAGTATAGTTTTGAACGTTTGAAAGGTTTCTACACAAACCACAGATCCTAT
This sequence comes from Benthosema pterotum, assembly GCA_039105355.1. NCBI lineage: Eukaryota > Metazoa > Chordata > Actinopteri > Myctophiformes > Myctophidae > Benthosema > Benthosema pterotum. The sequence goes on along the minus strand of CM076969.1, from coordinate 53,358,922 downwards.
TTTATTTTATTTTATTTTTCTTTCAGCCAATGATACAGTTATGACCTAGAAATAATTTATTTGGCAACTATATAATTCTATTATCAGGTCTTTAAGAGCAAAGTGGCTAGTCCATTAGCTGTTGTCTGTAAGCACTTAGATGATGTTGTGCTAGCCTATTTTTGGTTTTGGGGGCATGTTACCGGGATGTTAGTCTGACGCACCAACAGGCCAACATACGTAGCCGGTTAAGACTCACAGTAGCTCTGATGTTATGTGACATTCTGTGACTGTGACTTGGCTCTGACTTAACATGTTAAGACTCACCCGGAGTTTCTCTATGTACAGTGTTGAGCACTTGAGATTGTCATCTGACTGCTCTTGAGGCACCATGGTGGTACCACTTCCCTGCTGTGGTAACAGTTTTTAGACTTCATTTAAAAAGGTGTCAACTTTGCGGTACCACTGTTTCTGGTGCTACCAGATACCTACCACAGTGGTACCACCAGCGACAATCTCAACTGCTCACCACTGTAGGTAGGGGTTAGGGTTTGGGGTAGTGTGTCAGTCTATTGCGTGTCGGACCAAACATATGCAGCCTTTCGGGGATTCTGATCATAAGTGGAAATAAATAGCATGTCATGCTATAGTCACCAGTTTACATAGCCTGGAATTCCAGCCTCCATTGCTGGTGCAACATTCAACTTCTGAGTGTTACCAGCAACTGAGTCTGGCCAGTGCCTGCTTAGCCTGGCCTAACCTGAAATGATTTTGGCCTTGGGGGGGCGGCGTGCCGTGGGATCCACACGGCAGATCGAGATGATCTGATTTGATCTCACAAGCGTGTCGTCATCCCCGGCTCCTCCTGCGCCCGTCCACTGCTGTTCACGCCCACCCCGGAAGGTTGACTCCCCGCTCTAGGCCACTGTGTGTAACAAATTAGTCCAGGCTTTCCGTTTTTGCACAACGCGAACGAAAATGAAAGCCTGGGTGTCGAGGCTAGGGCCTGCTTGACTCGAATTTGTTGTTGTATTTTGACGCCCACTCGTAGATATAGGCTCCTTGCCGAACGGAGTTGAATGTGAACTTACAGCGTAGCCACGGTCCGGAGGTTTGCAACAGTTTGCTGTCATCGTGAACCAGATCTCGCGCATCATAATTGTATGGCCTATATATCCATTGAAACCCGAATATACCAGGGGCTTTCCTCCGAGCTGGGGTTATCTCTGGTTACATTGCACAACGTCTGTCTGAGACTCTACGCTTCACCTTATATTGTGTTTATTGCACAGCAGAACAGCGGCTGTCTGGGAAACCGGAAAAGGGGGTGTGCTGGAGGGTATGCCACAGGAGGATTCCCCTACGACTGCATGGGCCCTGGATGTTTGGTTTCCCTTGGCGGGAGGGAGAGGGGGAGACCCTCGTTCAGGTCCAGGTGGTAACAATTGCTTTAGCTCTAGAGCAGACATTAGAAACCACAAAGAGTTCGAAATGTGTTCAAAAGTACGCATGACCGGGCGTTAACGCTTGCTTTTGCATCGTACAGCCTTTGTCCTTGTGTGCATATGCAAGGGTATCCACAAAAATAAGTGCCTGTCAAAATTGAGTTGTAATAGCTTTAGTTGACCACGTAAACCCAATATTTTGTTGACTGGGGATCTCCTTGGTGACTCTATACCTGTTCCCCTCCTTTTTTCCCCTTCCCCCCCAAAAAAATCAGTCTACAAGCTTGCATGTAAAAAAAATAAAAACAGCCTCAATTTCTTCTGAGGCTGACCATGACCATGCATTTTTGTAAGGCATATCCGATTACTACTGGAGCCTTGAAGGTCACCTGGCGGATTTCCAAGAAATAGGCTAAGATTGGCTGAGGGAAAATAGTTTTTTTTATTTATTTATTATTTTTTTGTTGCATTATGCACAGTATAAGTTATGTGATGCTTCCGCTTTTATATTCTCTGTCAATTCTACTTTGCACTGTAGTTCTGCATACCCACATACTACCAAGACCAAGACAAGGGTATGAACATACTGTACATCTATTAAATAGGAAGTCCTGACTGGTATATGATGGATTGACCCTGACACTAGTCTGGGCTCACTTAACTTCCTGGACTACATTGGTTTCAATAAGATTATCCGCATTGTTTTCTAAAAAAGGGTGAAGATTGTGGACAAAGTGTGTAACTGGACTGATCTGTTATGGATAAAGGGCTTTACAGTTTGGCTGACCGACAGATGTCAGTCATGTTTTAGCTGTGCCGGAGCAGGGCCGGATCTAGAGGGGGGCAGGGGTGGGTAGAGCCCACCCAAACGTGCATTCTTCCCACCCAGTGAAAGGTAATATCACCACCAGTGGTCCTTGAGAGAGTCCCAGGTGGTCCCCAGCTAAATGGCGGAAAGTTGGTTAACCAGATGTAACTCTTTGAGATTGTTAAACTATTCATCATGTGAATTAGCCCAACTGGGGCCTAAAATGTCCACGAAGTGGGCCCTGGTGTCTAAAATATTGGAAACCAATGCTTCATTAGAATAACTTTGGAGTTGCCCACTCTGCCACTCTTCCAGCCCACCCTAGTAGGGCTAGCTAAATCCGGCCCTGTGTGCAAGTGCACATGGGTGTCTATCTGGAAGTGCATTGTCCAACAGATTGCTGCAGGATTTTTCTGACTGAAGAAATGGGCTGCCATTTGACAAAAGAAAAGAGATTATTGGGGATATACCACTTGCAGGAAGAACAGTGTTTAATATCACTAATCGGGAAAAGGATTTGTAATGTCACTAGATCTGGAAAAGGATTAATGTACATTGTTTAATCTGTGAAACCATTAATTCATTCAATTATTCATCCATCCACCCCTCCATCCATCCCTCCAGTATTTCATTATTTCATGCATTAATTGATTGATTGATTGATTCATTATTCATTCATTATCTAAGGGCTACTGCGTAATAGATCTCTATTATGAACTATCTACTTGGCCTTGATCATTACGGAACATTCTATTCACCAAAACAAACAAACAAACAAATATTTTTTAGATTGAGCCTGTTTTTGATTTTAGAGTGGCCATTCAAAAGAACATGATTGAGAAGGTGTTTGTAGAAAGTGTGCCTGGGATCAATGGTCTACTTTTTTTGTGAGCAACATCCAGAAATAGAGCAGTGTTGCACTGTGGGCTGGGCTGGAAGGATCATGTCACACTAGCTTGCATGCTTTGCCCACATGAGGCTTACACTGAGCAGGGGCGGATCTAGGCATGGGCATGGGGGCAATGCCCCCCCTAAATGCCCACACTGCCCCACCAAACATGATGGCATGCAAAACAACCGAAATTACAAAGATATTTCAAATTAAAGTGCTTATAAGTAAAAGTATTTGAAGCACTACTACTGCTACTAACTTTGTGTCACCACTAAACCAGCAGCATTTCATCATTGAAAACAGAAAACTCTCTGAGTCAGACCTTTAGCTTTATGCATTCGTGCCTGTTGCAACTTCAACAAGTGGTGTTATTATCAATGCTTATACTTGCCTAATATAAGTCCTGTAACTGAAAATGGTATGGGTACGGCTTCATCGCCGCACTCATACCATGAAGTCGCCCCCATACCATTTTTGCATGCCCCCTCAATTGGGAAATGTTACATCCGGCCCTGCTTCTGAGAAAACGGTGTCGAATATATACATTGTGATTACTTCCTCATGTACAATATAAGTCATGTTTTTTTCATTGGTCCCCATGGTCCGTGACACATTTTCTACAAATTTCCCAGTTTGGAAGCATGCCATAGTCCTGCACCTGGTCTAATGCCTGAAAGTAGTTGTTGCTAACTTGCTGGTTTAGTCAGTTTACAAAAGCAAAATTACACTGTGACTTTTTTTTTTTTTTTTTTTTTTTTTTTTGGGGGGGGGGGGGTAGCACTGAAAGGTAGTTAAAAAAGAACACTACTGAAAGTTTGCTTCATGCGCAATGGAGGTCAAAATTTCTTCCAAAATGTGGTCATATTGAATATCCAACATATCCCTCATGATAATTCTGCAGTGCAGCTTTACTAAAAGGAAAGTGGTTTTATGATCTTCAAATAATAGGTCCTCACTAATATACATGATAAAATACCACCACTGTTTGTCTGAACTGCCCACTGCCCTCCTGCGAGACACAGACTATAGAAACGAATGGTGGTATTTTATCATGTACATTAGTGAGGAGGACCTATTATTTTAAGATATGGTGAAAAGTGGTGAAATTATCCAGTTTTACATGGCCAAAGATACAGCTTTTTATCGATAGGACAGATGCACTGGTTTCTCTCAAGAGAAGATCTTACAACATGAATTAATACATGCAACACTCCCAACAGCAGTATCACTGAAGTTTACAGAAGTCATCATAGGAGTTATTTCCGACATTAGACGCCCCGAACACAACACTGAGAATAGCCCTGCTTTGCATTGGTACAAAAATAGTTTGCAGAGTTTTGCCTTCATGCCTGAAAGTTTTTTTTTTTTTTTTTCCCGGGGGGAACGAGCTTGCCTTGCTCTGCTGTAGCTTTTATACTTGTTTGACTCAATGACATGAAAATTAAGTGCATGCACAACTGTAATTCTTCTGTCCCAAACAATGGCAAACTGTTTTTTTTTCCTCCACTGAACACACTTAATTCACAGTCAATTGTCTATGATTTGTTCTAAGTAGGCCATTAGCTTCATATGCTCATGGCCCAGTCAGACTAGACAGCTGGATGATTTTTTTTTTTATTTATTTTTATTTTTTCACTTTATTTTTTAAGAGCAATGTTATATAGTTCGCATTGTGGGTGGAAATGGCTGGGTGTAAACACACAAGCATCAGAGATTATTGTATTCTATGAGTAAATTACTGTAATGCAATACTATGTTAAACCCCAAAGGAGATAGTTAACCTCTTGCCCCATATAGCATGGTCATGATAAGGTATTTCTATTCAAGGCCTGATTTACGCTGCCAGCCAAATCCAGCCTGAATCAGATCTGAGACACATTGAGCCTGAAATCTGATTTGTTTAAATGAGTCACGTGACCTGTTAGACCAATCAGATTTCTATTTTGAAGTGACACAGATCTGATTCAAGCTAGATTTGGCTGCCAGTGTAAAACCTACCTAATAGCCCATGACCCTGCTCTCTGTAAGAGGTTCTAAACGCTGCACATGGGGGAACTCCGAGACATTAAGTGCACTTTTATTTTCCCCTTTCTGTCAATATTGTGCTGGTACTGTGTTACTGTAAATGCAATATCACCTGATAAAAGTAATATATTGTAACTCATACTTACACACACACACAAGTGGGCAACTCGTGTAAAATGAAGGGACACTTTGAATGTGTTAACTTCACATAGATTACGAGAGTACAGATTAAGATGCCATTTATTGTATTCTGGTGCATTTTAAGTTATCAGGGAGATTTTAATAACATCTGAGATAATTTTGTAATTACAACCATTAAAAAGCTAAGCAAAAATAAATAAATCAGGGGAATTCTAGGGTAGGGGTCTATGAAGGAAACAGGGTAAAACGTTCAGGAGTCTCCTGTTAGGAGTGTTGGTAGATGTATGGGTTATGCTCTAGGCTCAGAAGACAAGTTGTGGTCTGCAAGGATGATTTTCAAATTAGTTTGGAATATGCAGCAATGCGGTGGTTGTAGACACAGAGATGGATTTTGCGTATAGACATTAATCGGAATTATTTTTCTTTTTTTATATGTAAATCTTTCTTGAAATGTTTATTAAACTTCTGAGGCTCAACCCACATTCATCATGCAAAAGTGCTAAACAATTAAGTGATGTTGAGATAACATCAATGCTGATAATTTAAGCAATGTCAATGTACATATGTGTATTGATATTCTATCTTATTTCATATTGTGTATCGTTTGTTATTAGGAACACAACGACAGCATTTTAGGGAATATTTGAATTCTTATTTTGGACATAACACGCTATTTCTCAAAGTTGACAGGAGAACTTATTATTGATGATAATTGCATAAAACTTAAAGGTGGCTATATTGTCTGACTATACGGTCTGAAGATAGATTTTATGAACAGATTTTTATACAAAAATATTGATATTATTTATTTTTGGAACTATACAATGCTATGTGACAAGGCTTTTTTATATAAAAAAAAAACTATGTACAAAAAAATTAAATGCCTCTTTTTATAAACAAGGTGTGTGTGGCGTCCCTTCGTTTCTCTTTCTTTGGATTGCCATTTTTCTTTTCAGCTTCTTCTGTGAATTATTTCCCGTCAGTGATGTCACTGGTGGATGTGTTGAACTGAGGGTATGAGCACACGATAGTGGAAAAAGTCTGCAGTCTCGGCCGCCTTGTTTGGAGTTTTTGAGTGGCTGTGGATGGGAAAATGGCCGTTGCAGAAAAGTGCCGCAAAGACCTGCGTCCAGAGGTAAATAGTGACACTCTCCAATTAGGAAGTCAATAAATGAATATATTCTGATGTCGTCATTAAAAAAAACATTTTTATTACTGTATTAATGACTATGCCGTTGTAGAAAATAATCAGTGCTACAAAAGGAGAAGAAATGTCAGGATATTTTTGGATACTTTGTTTGCATAATATTGATGCCTCAAGAGCAGAATAGTACTATTTTTTTCAATAGCAGTTCAATTCAAATGCGCTTTATTGGTCAGAAAACGCATCTCATTCACAAAGTGACACTTCGGTGAACGTCACTCTCACGATATTCCCGTGAGACTGTAACTCTGTGCTATGGGAAGTAGGCAGAAATGCTGCATAATGCATTGGACTCAGCTTTAATGACTATAATTCCCTTTATTTTAGGTCTTTAAAAAATAATAACACATCATACACATTCCAGAGAGACTGTAGTTGTTACTGTGAAATAATTTAATCGGCTGTCATTTTCCATAGCCTACATATATGTCAAATAGCTCTTATTTGCGCCACTCTTGCCTCCACTATGGTTCATATGGTTCCATGGTTCATATGGGTTCATTTGGTTCCATTTGTAGGCTACGCTCTACCCTGGAAATTGTACAGGATTCAGGTTCCGGGTTCATTTGGTTCCATTTGTACGCTCTCAGAAAAAAGAAGCATCTAAAGAAATCCATTAACAGGGAGAAAATCTTGATGGTTTTCTTCAGACCTCCATTTCTTGGGAACACACAATTTTTATCACCACCCAGCACCTTTAGGGTGTACTAATGACATTAGAATGTTGAAAATGCGTGGACTTCCCCTTTAACAACGTGGACTAGAGCTACTACTACGCTGTAGAAGAGCGTCACCATGAAAACCAGGGACGCCAGTGGAAGAGGTGGATCCCGCCGGCGTCACCTGCTTTCTTAACTATGTTGGGCTTCTGTTGCAACTGCGACGGACCACGCCTACAGTTCTCGTCGTGTCCAAGCTCTATGTGTCCAAGGCCCAGAGACAGGAACTTAAATTCCCTAATATTGTTAGGTTCTCGGTGACGTGACTAACTAACCCCATACACATGACTGCGAACCCATTCAATGGCGCAACTCTACCTCTAGATGGGGAACTGTGAACTGCGTCCTTTGGGCGAACTTCATTGCGGCTTCTGAGGCTTTGGGCGGTCCCGAGAGAAGACGCACAGCAGAGCCAAAGCAGAGCCTTGGAAATAAACAGAGTTACGCCAACTCCGTTCACTTCATGGGGCCAGTCCATCTACATAGACTTCTGTTGGATAGTGACATGAATAGTGACAGCCGGAAGTTACTGAATGCATTGGAATCTATGGGCTCGCGCGAGTACATGAACCACGTGACCAGGCTGTTTTCTGACCCCTCAATGGCGCAACTCTTCTACTAGATGGCTCTGAGCCAAAGTGAAACAGAGTTACGACACTCTCGTTCACTTCCATGGAAAAGTGTAATGAGCTATACTGCTCCACATAGACCTCTATTGAACTGTGACAACTAGGCAGAAACGCCTAGCGTCGAGGTTTGTCCCTCGTCGCTTCTCGTCGTTTTTTTTTTTTTCCTTTAGCAGTTTAGTTAGAGTACTGTAAGCAGAGTGGCGTCACGCTTTGATCTCGCCGCCCCTCGCGTAGCGCGCATGCGCCACGCTCTGGAGCTCTGCAAGTTCCAAACATTACCTCCTCCATTTAGCATGTGTCTGTTAGCATACTCCTCGTCCGTCCGCCCCCCCCCCCGCTCTTTATCTTTAGAGCAGTGGTCTTCAACCCTTTTGATACCAGGGCCCACTATATTTATTCACAATTTGAGCCACGGACCACCATTTTGATAGCATTTTAGCCCCACAGACCCCCCCCCCCCCCCCCCCCCCAAAAAAAAATCATTTGCTTTTGTCCATCTTCTAGTTGTGTAGACTAATTCAGATGATGAATATTTTAACTGTTGACAGTGTGAACATGAAACCAAATGGACCCGCAAGGGTCCATTTGCTTTCGTTTTTACATTCTCAAGAGTTACATCTGGTTAACCAACTTTCCATCATTTTGCCTGGGGACCACCTGGAATCCTCTCAGGGACCACTGGTGGTCCCCGGACCACCTGTTGAAAACCCCTGCTTTAGAGCAGTGGTTTTCAACCTTTTTGATACCAGGGCCCACTATTTATTCATAATTTGAGCCACCACCATTTTATGGCCACCACCATTTTTAGTCCCACAGACCCCAAAACTGTGGCTTGTCGCCACAATTCCAGGCTGGATTTTGAAGAAAAAACACAAACAAACAGTCAAACATACAGGTCAAAGTCAAAATGACCATTAATCTTTGATATTCTCTAGTTGTGTAGACTTGAGCTCATTCAGAGGTTGAATATTAACTCTTGAGACTGAGAGACAGTAACCAAATGGACCCACAAGGGTCCATTTGGTTTCATCTTTATGCTCTCAAAGAGTTACATCTGGTAGGTTAAACAACTTTCCATCATTTAGCCAGGGGACATCCTGAAATCCTCTCAGGGATCACTGGTGGTCCCCAGAACACCTGTTAAAAAGCCCTGCTTTAGAGTATCTGGAAACTCATTATAGATACTCTATTTATCTTACTTTGTTTCTTATATTCCTAGAATCTTATTAAATGCTAGGCTATATTATTTTTGTATTTGCCTCTCTGACCATATAGGCCAAATGGTTATGGTTTAATAATTTACATTAGGTCTACTCTGGGGTTGGTTGAGGTGTGTGTGGGAAGGGGTTAGGGTTACAGTTGTGTGTTGAAGCAGGGTTGCAGATTTGATCGTAGTGTAATAATCCTTGTTTCAGGTAGGAGAATAAATGTTAAGTGCCTATTTACAGGATATTTCTACTTCAAACATTAATAATGGAGGCTGAGCAAGTAACATGCATGCACAGATACACAGCTACTTCATTTAATAATTACTAACAATAAAACATAAGCAAATTGCCCTCCCACCCAATACAATCGCTGGCATTATATGCCAGCAAACATACAGAGCTCCGCTTTCCAGACACACCACTCCCTGTCACTCTGAGCAAAACAGTTTTATAGTTTCTCCTTCCTCATCCCGATCACTTCCAGCCGTGCATGATTGGGGTGCCACCTATCAGTCACTGTAGGACGGCCATCAATCAGTCCGTGATTGACAATCGTCTCATGCATGACACTCAGTTCAGATTTACTGCAATAGCTTTCATACTAGGACTATGTATTGGATTCATGTTACACATTCCACTTAAAACAAAAACCTTTCACTCTGTACCTGGCCTGGTCCTGAATGGAAACAAGACTGCAAGGAATTTTCTTAGTGATCCTATTGGCTATTTGACTGTACCCTGTCTGACTGTACCTTAAGTTGTACCCATTACTTTTCTTCCAATAAACTATTCATTCAAAATTCAGACAAGTTCACAATGGATTTTAAATAGGACGTGTTGTGATGTTGTAGATCAGCCAATAATGACATAATGAGGGGGGCACAGGGACAAACATTTTCAGCTGGGGTTCTGAGGCCAAATACCAAATGACATGTCAGTAAAGATTACGGAATATGCAAGGAGAATGAATAATCAATAAAACATTTTATTCACAATGTAGTAACTAAAATGTGTACAAAAATACTTTCCATCACTCACACACTCAAAATTTGATGTAACTGGGGGAAAAATATATATCTCAGAACATTTTGACTGACATTTGAGAGACAGCATGAAAGAAACTTTCCAAAACAATTGTGTGATTAATGGTCTTGATCAGTGTTGTAGTGGTACTTTTAGAAGTGGGGGGACGCCTCTTAAAGGGAATTCCACCCATTTTCATTTTTTTTCTGCGAGTGTACAAATGTGAACCAAATGGACCCTAGCGGGTCCATTTGGTTCCATTTATACACTCGCAGAAAAAAGGAAACTCATTAACATGGTGAAACACATCTTGATGATGTCATGAATATGTATTTCACCATGCTAATATGATTTTTTTCAGCCCTCCAATTCTAGGAAACACAGATGGGGCACTAAGTATAGCATGTTGAGAAAGTTGTGTTTACAATGCCTAATTGTATCCATAAAAGTAAATGACAAGAAAAAAACATCTGCCTACTTTTGCCCAAAATATATTTTAGATGTGAGAAGTGGGGGGACTCCGTCCCCCCACGTCCCCCCTCCACTACACCCCTGGTCTTGATGTTACAGCCAACCAGGTATACATTGAAGCAATAAACTGTATGTGTATATGAAAAATTCCAGTCTTGTTTATGAAGATGCTTCTGAAAACGTATTCTACTGCCAGCTAGTTTGACCACTTAAAATATTCTTCATCGTGGCTTTCCCTGAAAATCCAATTGGCGCAAGCAGCCTGGCCGATCATCCCCATGTCTTGTTCTTTCTTGTGTCCTGGTCCTCTGGTACACAGAAAATCATCTCTATTGGCACCCGAGTCACTGTCCTGAAATGCAAAAAAACAAAAACAAACAATGCATATGCTGTATTATTTTTATGTAACTTTATACAGTTACTTACTTAATATATTACAGACATACTGATTTAATATTTACATAATCTGTTTTTATTTAGTTTGATTTCATACACCCCCTCCTGTTTCCAATCATCAATAATTTGGCTGTCGACCACCATGAAATTTATCACGGAGGAGAACTGCTATATGGTCTTCCATATGGCCACATATTATCACAATTGCAAAAACTGCTCAACATGATATCTGGCAACTTCTACACTCTGGGGAGGGGACCCCTACTAAACACTTCACACAAAACCTTGGTGTCACATTCTGGCAAGTAGACTGACTAGAACAAACAAATGTTGCCACTAAGCTTTATAGCTTGTATAAAATGTACTGTATATAACAAAGCAACGTGACTTTTTGGTTTGTTTCCCCCACCCAAGAGTATAAACATGATCTATAATAGTAATGTTATATAACCTAGCAATATAACTTATCAGTTGTACACACTGGTTGACCATAAGTTTAACAATAAAGCTAATAACAATGAAAACAAATATTTATGCTAGGAAAAAAAAAGCTGACGGGTCATAGCAGTGTAACTGTTCATGGAGTGGATGGCTGGATGGACAGGAACACTGCTAAGCTAAGTTAGCTAACCACCACTGCACCACAACAGTCTATTTTTTAAACCAGAGCGAATTATATAAATATTCATATCAAACATTAATCACTAAAGTGACGAGCGGTCTGTTAATGCGTTAAAATGTTCTGAAATGCCGTAATCTCGCCAATTTACCTGCAAACTTGCTTTCTGCTGTCGACGGAGCTGCAGCTCCGAGCTGGATGTGCAGAGGGGTTTGTTTGGAACTTGCATTCCTCCTCGAAGGGCGCGCGCGCGTTTCAGCCAATAGGCGTCTCTGTTCGGCTGGAGAATGGGGAGTCAATTGGAGTGACGGCACTCTGCTTACAGTACTTTAGCAGTTTAGTGAGCTAGGATTAAACTTATTGTTTACCTTCCGGTTGAGTGCTATCTAGGATAAGGCCTTCAGAATAAGGGGTGAAGATCTATGTGTTCTAAAATAATTCACAGGTAGGAAATCACAGAAGTATATAATAGAAAAACAGAAGTATATAATAGAAAAAATATATAATAGAGATACATTATAAATGCAAATGTAATCACACATAATGTGGGTGCCATTGTACAAATTGTATTTAATAATATACAACACAAAATGTTTAGGTGTATTTACTTTTAATGACATGACAAAATATCTAAATAGATAAATGCTGTTGACGACTGTAGAGCATTACAGATAGAAGGGTGGACAAAAAATAACTCTTTGTATCAACTGGTGAGACATGTGCAAGCGTGCGGGAAGACCTCCTCTACAACTCAGGTTACATGGCGCCAACTGGGGTCAGAGGTCAAAATCGTGCTATGTCCAGGCCCCCATTGGGATCAAAGGTCAAAAATGTACAATTTCCAGGGTAGAGTGGACAACAGCGCCTTTTCCTATCAACAAGTCTGACGTCCACACATTCAGGGAGACCTCCTCCTCGACAAGTGCTACAAGCGGGAGAGGTGTAAATATGCACCTCCTCGACAACACCACACGTACCCTCCACTAGGCAGGGAGAGTTGTAAAATAAAAATTTACAGGTCCTCTAGTAAGGTCAAAGGTAGAATTTAAATGGTTCTTTGTATCAACGGGTCGTACGCCTCTCTTGCTTAGAGGTGTTTGAGGTCCCAGAACATGTGCATAGGTCAGACCTGTTGACATTTGGCATGTTTTTGACTTCTGATCCCACTATGGTGCGTGAAAACATCATGTTTTGGACCTTTGACCTTAGAGGCCACAACATGTTTTACATATGATTTTTTTGGGAATATGACAAACCAGTTGTTGAAGAGCTGTGTTTTGTCCAGAGTCGATTTAGATCATTTGTTAACTGTTTAAATGTCAATACAGATAGACAGAAATATCATGTGTGCTGTACATTTTTGTCAATAAAATCCTCCATTCATTGTTTTAAAGCGCAAATAACATGCATTCCTAAAAAGTGTTTTTAATATAAATATGTCCCTCAAGTTTCTGTCTAATGGTTTGAGCCTCAATTTGAAAAGTGCCCTTCTGGGCACAGGTCTCCACCAGGCCAGGTCAGGTTGTGGCCTCCTGATGACGCTAATTTGTGACATCGATCGCTTTAACGGTTTGGGAGATTATCTGGTAACAGACGGACGGACACACACAGATTTTTGGCAAAAAAAAAAAAGCTTGATATTGTGCTCTAGGGAGCATATGTGAGAAGGCCGTGGAATTTCATTTACAGTTTTCATTTATTTTTTAAATATTGTTTTGGAAAATGTAGCCGCCTCCATATTTGGTTATACCCACCCAAATTAAAACAATATTTTAAAATGAATGAGAACTGTAAATGAAAATCCACATCCCTCTTACGTATTAGGGGGACAGTATCAGTCATCAGAAAAAAGATGGGTTTGTTTTTGAATAATCTGTCATGGTTAAAATGGAGTTTTGAGTTATACTGGGTTTGTATAGGAAGGACGGGCAGCAAAATGAACATCAAATATCTAAATGCAGTAATTTATAACATGCCTGGTGTGTTTACATGAGACTGAGTAGACCATAAAATGACCAAAAGTTTTTTAAGTGCCGATCCTTTTATACACTAGCTTTGAACAACCATTTTTTCATATTTTCTCAGTGTAATATTTGGTTCCATTTGTACCATCTCAGGAAAAAGGCGTCTGAAAGAAAAATCATTAACATGGTGAAAGACATCTTGATTTTTCAGATCTCCATTTTTAGGAAATACAGAATTAGGGGAACTTTTTTATGTGTCCACATGGGTGTGTCCACACATCTCTAATTAATGACATATTAAAATGTTGAAAATGGGTGGAGTTCCCCTGTAATGTGCAAACGAATCGTTTTTTGTTAAAATGTAGTGGGTACTTTTATTCTGAAGAGCTCGGCCGCCGGAAGTCTTATCCTTGCGAACTTATCCTAGCTCACAACGCTTTGCATGGAGCTGTCAGCCGACATTGGGGCAGCTGAGGAAAGTACACTTCGTTCATCGGATGAGTTGGTTGTAAACAACCCCCGAACATGTTCTCTAACGGCGGCATTCAGATCCCGGGGCGCCTCCCGTTGCTTTTGACCCACGAAGGCGTGCTTCTGCCCGGATCCACCATGAGGATCAGCGTGGACACGCCGCGGAACATGCAGCTCGTCAAGAGCCGACTGTTGAAGGGGACCTCTCTGAAGAGCACCATCATAGGGGTGATCCCTAACACCAGAGACCCCGAACACGACACGGAGGAGCTTCCCACGTTGCATAGGTTTGGGGGACGTTGTGTTCGTATAAAATTCACGATCCGTCCACCTTCAGCCGCTTATCCGTAGTCGGGTCGTCGCGGTGGTAACAACTGCTCCACCGGAGAGCTCCAGGACTTCGCCCTCCAGAGCATATGGGCCCAGGGGCGGATCTAGGCATGGGCATGTGGTGGCAATGCCCCCCTAAATGCCCAGACTGCCCCACCAAACAAGATTGCATGCCAAACAACCCATGATATTTCAAATTAAAGTGCCCAAAATGATTTGAAAATTGAAACACTACTGCTACTAACTATAAACTACAGTTGTGTCACCACACTAAACCAACAGCATTTCATCATTGAAAACGAAGAAACCAAGGAAATATCCTAAAAACGGGGATGTTTTATATTCTGTAAATGAGTTGAAAAATGTGTGATGTCTTATATCCAGAATCGTCTTACATACAGTATGGTAATAATAATATAACAAGGTTTTACATCCAGTAACTAAAACATGAACCTTGGTTGAAAAAATAATATTAACATTGTCATTTAAAAGCTTTTTCCCCACACTGTTTACAGTAAATGTAACTGTATGTGCTGCAACAGTGTATTTCTATGGAGAGCAGGTTGTTTTGCCACTCGGTGGGCATTCCCTCATCACCATTAACAACCTATAGAAGCCAAACAAAAGTCATCATGCCCGGGGGGGGGGGCATGATGAATTGAATTCATGTCAAGCATTAGGTTTGCAGACTTTGCACGAAAGGACACTCATTGGACTAAATAACAGCCATAACCACTTGCCCAAATGTGCTGACATCATCACGCCAATGAGTGTTTTTGTGTGCAAAACTAATGCTTGGAAATGGATTCAGCACCCTGAAACCCCCCTAGAGTGACATGTTACATGCTGCATAAAGCGTGATGACATTTTGACTTTTTGCTTTCTCTAGGTTGTAAATTATATTATGCTAAACATAAAAAAAAACCTACTCAACATTTCTAACGTAAAACCTGGGTGTACTCAATATGGGTTGGGTTCACAATCTGGCAATTGAACTAATACTGTAATTTAGTCAGCTCTAGAAAAATACATATATACTTGTATATATGAAGGGTCGTTGTCAGTCAGGCAGATTGACAGCCAGACAGACAGAGGTTTGAGCCTTACAGATAGACTTAGACCTTTGATCAGACCAGTGGTTTGCATTGGTTAAAACAACAAAGCCCATGATGCAATAGTGGTTTCCAGTACACATACAGTACATTACACATACATCATACACCAGACACATTTCACTGCCATTCTGGGTGGAGAATGGAGATGCACAATGAGCGGACACATGTATGCATCCATTCCACAAAATAGAAAAGACAGTTCTACAAGCTCAAAGCTCACAGCACAAAGAGCTCTTATATTTGCTATTCTTGAAAGATGGTGACACGGCATGATCATCTACAGACCAAAAGCAATAGCTAAATAAAGTAAAATGACACCATTTTCCCGGTTAAAGGGGAATTCCACCCATTTTAAACATTTTTTTTCTGAGAGTGTACAGATTCATTTGGTTCCATTTGTACGCTCTCAGAAAAAAAGAAGTGTCTAAAGAAATCCATTAAAGGTAGGGAAGTGATTTGAAATTCATGGTGTAGTACCAGCCTGGTGCACTAGGGGCCCCCAACAGTAGCTACACTATGTGAACCTGCTGCTCGCTCCTGATTGGAGGAGAATTGGTGGTGACCTGGGGAACTTTTATTAGCTCCTCTGCTAACGTGGGGGAGGGGGAAACTCCATATGTGGTTTCCACACCTTATAATAGAGCATTTTAACAGAAAAAAATATTTTTTGGGTGATATCTGACAAAAGTGAAATCACTTCCCCTACCTTTAACATGGTGAAAATACATCTTGATGATGTCATCAAGATGTTTCACCATGTGGTGATAATGATGGGAACACAGAATGGGGGAACTTTTTTTATCATGTCCACCCAACACCTCTAGGGTATACTAATCAGGGCTTGACACTAACACTTGCCCGCTTGCCCGGGGCAAGTAAAAAAATGGTGGGGCAAGTGAAGACTGCTACCTGGTTGCCCGATCGGGCAAGTGTGCAACATAGTGCACTATAACACAACACAAGATAAATTTGTCTTGAAGGCAGTCATTGCACTCTGCCTCTGTGTCTTTCCCTGCTTTCTAGCTATCCACAATTCCAGGCTGGATTTGGGAAACAAAACAGGCAAATTAACACATCAAAATGACCATTAATCTTCTACAGTGTAGACCTGGGCTAATTAAGATGATGAATTTTAACTCTTGAGAGTGTAAAAATGAAACCAAATGGACCCGCAAGGGTCCATTTGGTTTCATTTTTACACTCTCAAGAGTTACATCTGGTTAACCAACTTAACTGGGGACCACCTGGCACCTGGGGGGCAAGTGACCATGACCTGAGGGCAAGTAGAACCTGACTTGCACTTGCCCGATGGGCAAGTGCCTCGGAGACCTTAGTGTCAACCCCTGCTAATGACACATTAGAATGTTGAAAATCGGTGGACTTCCCCTTTTAATCATAATGTGCTTTTGTGCTCCATCTCTCTCTGTCTCTTGTCCCTGGTTCCCATTAGCATTGGTACAGCAGGGATGGCAGTACAGGTGGTGGGCAGCAACTGGCCGAAGCCCCACTACACCCTGCTCATCACTGGGGTGTGTCGATTCCGCGTGTCAGGTCTGCTGAAGGAGCGCCCGTTCCCCCTGGCCGAGGTACAGCTTCTCCTACAGCTTTTCACCTGCAATCTGCTTGTATTAAAAAATGTTAAACTCACCAACATTGCAGCTGTATGAAAAGCTTGAATTATCATCTTTCTATCTGCAAACTCCAGCATTCAGACAAATAATCACCTGCAGAAAATGTATTAACAGAAAGTAGCCTGTTAATACGCTGGATTTTTTTTTTGTTTGTTTTTTTATCAAACAAAAACTTTGCAGATAGAGGATAATTCAAGCTTTCCCTACAGCTGCAATGTTGGCGAGTTGTTTATACAAGCACATTGCAGGTGAAAAAAATCATTAGACAGTATTGCAACTCTAGAGTTGCAAATTGTGGCTAGGCAATCCTCATGCTCTAGAAAGGTTGTTGTTGACAGGCAGGCAGATTGACATATGGTATTATGCCTGAGATGGTATTATACCATATGTATTTACAGACCCAAACGTTTCTTGTAATTGTTTGAACAGTAGCAATATTTGGCAGAGGTTTGCTTATGTTAGTGTTGCGACATGTCCTGTTGTGTGCACTCTGCCCAGCATCAAACACACAGCCATGTTCTCCACTGATTTCACCAGCAACTCAGAGTATGTGTCACAGCAGCATTTCATGACATGCAAATGGTAAAGTTGCATCTACAGGTTTCACTTTTGAGATTGAGAACTTTGTTAAGTGGAACATCTTCAGGTTCAATTCATACTCTGGATTTTGGAAGCAGCCCAGGAAGTTATCTACGGGGTTCTTGTTGTTGCCTAGTGTAATTTCAACTTCTGATGTATATCAAATATTTAAATACTGCGTCCTTGCGTCCACACATGTGTTACTTGATGCTTGCATGCATGTCTACGGTATATTTACAGGGGCGGATCTAGGCATGGATACGGGGCGGGGCAATTCCCCTAAATACCCTGACTGCCCCACCAAACATGATGGCATGCAAACAACCCAAAGTTCAAAGATATTTCAAATTATAATTACAATGATTTGCAACACAATGCTACTAACTAGCTACAATTGTCTCACCACTAAACCAACACCACTTCGTCATTGAAAACAGAAAACTCTCTGAGTCACACTTTTAGCTTTATGCATGCTTTATGCATGCTCTGTGTCTGTTGGAACTTTATGAATAACTGATGTTATTATTGATGCTTACTTGACTAATACGACTAATACTAATATTATTATAATATAATATATAATGTAATTGGAAGGTGGAACAGTTGGATCAGTTGGAGCAGTATACAGCCCCAGAAGACAACACAACACAGGATGGAGAGCTAGGAGAGCTGTCTCAAAAGTTCTATCAAGCCGCTGTCCAGGTAGAGTGTGCATGGGTGTGTGTGTGTTCAATACTTTTACTTAACACTATAAGCTGCATAAATGGAGAACTTCAGCCTATCCAAAAGAGTCCTGCAGTGTCTCAGAGACTGAGTGTAACCACAAAGATGGAGATGAATTCATCCAAATCGGAGCTCCGGAGGATACAGTACGATCTCGCTGGTTTGCGACAGTCTTGCTGTGAACTGGCAGGTCCATCAGTTGTGCGCTGCCATTATAACTGATGGCTAGAAAAAGCTGAGTGGTAATAACTCCTGATCCAACATGAATGCCATAAAATTCCAATCAAAACGCTTGTTTTTGACGTCTCATAACAGCAATCCCTCATGAAAAATCACTACTACTATTGAAACACTATTCAATAGTGTTTTTGCTATTGCGATGAATTCAATAGTAAAATGTACAGAAATGTCCCCTTTCACTACGTAATCACTACTGATAATTACTACATAATTTCTATTCAAATCATTACCTGGATGCTACTTAACAGATTTCGTGCCGTTGAAATAGATCTACGTCGCCGGTTATCATTATGAAATATAGTTATGACCGATGCTTCTTAGGTTGATCTACGTCACTCTACGTCGCTTACCGTCGTTGGTTTGATACGATCCCCATGATAATAGCAGCGTGCAGCGACCGCATATTCCATTGACGGACCATAATAAGGGACGGACCAACCCGGAAACCGGAAGTGTGTGTCGCCAACTAACTTGTCCGTCGGGAAACATGGACCGAAATATGACTTTTAGATGAAAATCGCAGGCACTGGCTACCTCAAAAAATATGAAAAAGGGCTGGCACTGGGAGTGTTAATTACTTCAGCCTCACTATTGGCCTTTTGGAAAGAACTATACAATCACTATACATTTATTGTTGAATTACTACACAATGCTTACACATTTACTGCTGTATATCTCTACACAATCCCTATAGAAAATATTTATATATATTGAAATATTTAAACACAAAGTAAATCATTAGTGAAAACACTACATAAATATTTTGTATAGGGATTGTATAGTAATTCGACAATACATGTGTCGTGATTCTAAGTAAAAAAGAGTGTACTTTTTCCTACTACTGCATGTTGTACCATCAGACAGGACCTAATAATTATCATCTTAAGTGTGTGTGTGTGTGTGTGTGTGTGTGTGTGTGTGTGTGTGTGTGTGTGTGTGTGTGTGTGTGTGTGTGTGTGTGTGTGTGTAGTTGGTTGGTATGTTGGACATGTCCGTTCCAGTGGTGGCCAAGTTGCGGCGTCTTCTGGACAGCCTGCCCAAAGAGACGCTGCCTGACGTGGTGGCGGCCATGATACGCACCTCCAACAAGGAGAAACTCCAGGTATGGTCCATGCCGTGTTGTTTTTTGAGAATATTTTGATTTAGTCTTAGTCTTAATCTTTTCAATAAGGCATGATTAGTCTTTTAGTCACATTTAGTCTTCTGAAATTCATTTTTTTAGTCTAGTCTTAGTCGACAAAATGTCAAAAAGGATGTACCGTATTTTATTCTTAGTCTTGGTAGTTTAGTCTTACATAAAAATACATTGTAGGTGTATATACAGTATGTGGTATAGATTTATAGTTTTTAGTATGAAACATGTCTAGTTTTATTTCTTGTATAAAATTACTGCAATAGTAATAAGTTACTTTCCTGAGAAGGTATGCAGATGTGTTCACATACTTAAAAAGAACGAAAAAAGGAGATAAAAATGTTTCCTATTTCCATTAGTCTTAAGTTATCATTTAGTCTTCATCCTAGTCTTTCGAAAACGCACATCTTTTAGTCCCATTTACCCTTTCGAAAATCATTTTTGTTAGTCTAGTCTTAGTCGACTAAATATCAAAAACCTTAGTCGACTTAGTCTTTAGTCTTTAGTCTTAGTTGACAAAAACAACACTGGATACAGTTTGTTTTTGGACAGGGCTGGGGGGCATTCAGTATCATGTGCAATAAAATATAGTTGCAACAGAGACACGCAGCATGGATAAAGCTAAATGTCTGACTGAGAGTTTTCTGTTTGAATGATTAAATGGTGTTGGTTTAGTGGTGACACATCTGTAGTTAGTTAGTAGCAGTCAGTGCCGATTCTGGCCTCCAAGGGGCCCTAAGCAGGTTTTTTACTAGGGGCCCTGCTTTTTTTGTTATTTTGGCCATTTTTTGCAGAGAAATAAATTATAGATAACTTAATTGTTATAAACCCATGTACACACACACACACACACACACACACACACACACACACACACACACACACACACACACACACACACACACACACACACACACACACACACACACACACACACACACACACAGAGAGAGAGAGAGAGAGTCTCTCTCTCTCTCTCTCTCTCTCTCTCTCTCTCTCTCTCTCTCTCTCTCTCTCTCTCTCTCTCTCTCTCTCCAATGTTTCCTTTTCAAATGAATGTATTTATTGCTATTTCAATCCTGACCAACAACAAAACTATGAAACTGTCTCTTATGTAGAGATGTAGAAGGTCTAGAATAGGGACAAATAAGAGTTGAAAATATTTGTTCACCATCAAAGTATTGTAGGCTACAGTAACCAACACATTCTGTGTAGTAGCATAATAGTGCCACATAAACATCAGTCACAGAGACTCTGTGATGGGACTGGCTTCATGAAGTGAACGGAGTTGACATAACTGTCTAGTGTCTATATCCATAATACTCTAAGCTTTGGGCATGCCACATGATAGGAGATATTATTATTGACAAAATACAACAAGCTTGTATCTCTGCCACCAAAAAAAACATTTTGTACAACACAACAACAACACACTACCGACAGCCCAGCATTTAACAGCACAACCGAAAACTGCAGTCATTCATAGCGTTAGCCTGCCAGCCTACCTGACTGCTGCTGCTCCTTTTTTCCATCATTACTTCATATCCTGAAGTAATGATGTTGTTGACCAAACATGCTAAGCAAAAAGGGGGGGGGGCGTTTCTGCATGGTGTAAAAAACCGCGACAGCGGGCATGATTCAAGTAACGCTGTTTACGGAAGAAGATTTCCCTTCTACGTACAGAACTAACATGCACTAGAGTGGTTACGTTCGCCCGCTGTACGTTATTTACGTAATGCTCCGCGATTCAATAAACGTACATGCGCCCACTCTACGCTATTTGCGTAAATAACAGTTCTTTCAATTAGTTATTTACTCAGAGCTGGCGGGGGGGCCTTTGGGGAATCGGGGGCCCAACGCAGGGTGCGTAGTCTGCGTATAGGAAGAATCGGCGCTGGTAGCAGTGGTAGTGTTTCAAATCATTTTAAATATAGGCACTTTAACTTGAAATATCTTTGTTGTTTTGCATTCCATCGTGTTTGGTGGGGCAGACTGGGCATTTAGGGGGGCACCCCCCCCATGCCTAGATGCACCCCTGCTGCGGCTGATGAACCTGTTTTTCCACCTTTAGCTAAGTCCCTCCTCCCCAAACGGCTACGGTCCAATCGCAGCTAAGCATAACATTGTGATGTGTGATAAAACCTAAATAAAACAATGTGTGTGTGTTGTATGTACAGTATATGTAAACATTGAATAGGTTTTGAAGCTCTGGTTCCAAAAAAACGAGCCACCATGATGTTTATTGGTTGGCCACTGGGGAGAGGGCAGGGCTTACCGAAAGGTCTATTGTGCTGAGCAGGGAGAAAAATGCTGCATATGTTGGATAGTATACTGTATATTCACACTTATAGTAAAGATTGTGCATCACAGGAGGTGTATTGTATGGTTAGTTGAAATTATGTATACTGTAGTGCTGTGTACAGTACTTCTTCATATCCATGGATCTGCTTGTACTGTATATTAGGTTCTGGATGCAGTGAGCTTGGAGGAGCGTCTAAAGAGGACTCTGCCCATGTTGACCAGGCAGATAGAGGGCTTGAAGCTGCTGCAGAAGAGCAGGAAACCCAGGCCTGATGACGACAAGAGGGTAACACACACACACACATACATGCACGCACGCACGCACTCGCGCACACACACACACACACACACACTAGGGGTGGGACAATTCACTTACCTCACGACACAATACAACATTGATATTTAGGGTCCTGAATCGATTTATATTGCGATTCTTAGTTATGCTGCGATTGGATTTGATATATCGATATATCGCATTTTTTCTTCACAAATGACTGTGCATTTATTATACTAGAACAAGGGGGATTCCACCCATTTTCAAGATTTTTTCTGAGGGCATACAAATGGAACCAAATGGACCCTGACGGGTCCATTTGGTTCCATTTGTACACCCTCGGAAAAAAGGTCCCAACAAACACAACACAAACACAACTTGATGATGTCATCATCAAGTAAAATACAGTACAAATGTTGAAAATGGGCAGAATTCTGAACAATATGGACCATGACAAGTTCAACCAACTAGAACATTTTAAAGCAATTAAGAACAATATAAATAACAAAAAGTTCAGTCTTTCTCACATGAAAGAAATAATGACTAGGACCTACATAATCACAAATCGATTTTGACAGCCGGGTGACAGCCGGAATGTAGACGGCACCCGGGTGAGCAGTATGGGTTAGCGCCCCAGCCTGTGTCCTCCATGAGGAGGAAGCCCAACAACCCTTGGTGAGGCCGTTAGGAGGGCCATTGTGATTCACTGCTCCTGAATGAAATGCCGGTGCTGGGAGTCTGGTGCAACGCACAGGTCCTGTGCCAACCTGGTGAGAAGGAGCAAACCTGGTGAGATGTAGGAGGGGCCTGGACAGGAGTCAACCCACAGAGCCTAGTCCTTCCATGTGCCAGAGTATGGTTCTCCCAGTCCCGGCAGAGTACCGGTAGTTCCGGAGCAGTGGATTGTGTGGCCTTGGGTCTTTCCCTAGTGGACTGACCAAGAGTAGCTACTGGGACGTAAGTCGGGACTTGATCAACCCCGGCTGGGTCGCCTGAGTGAGGGGTATGATGTTGCGAGACCCGAAACCCCGATGACCTTGGGATACATCACTAAGGATACGTCCCAGTTGCATCCATGCGATGTATCTTTAAGCTGAACCTGGCGATTTGATATTGATATCATGGCAGTAAGAATTGCGATATATTGGCATATTGATTTTTTTTTTGCCCACCCCTAATACACACACACACACACACACACACACACACACACACACACACACACACACACACACACACACACACACACACACACACACACACACACACACACAGATAGACACACACACACTCAAACATCTGATTTCTGGGATGCCAGTCTGAACATAGCCTCGTTCAGATGCCCTCTCTCCCTTCCGTTTAATCTCCGCTTTGTCCTCCATTGTTAGGGCAAGCTATAAACCGTCACCAAGAAATTTCTTCTCCAATGTGTCTAATATGGTGTCTAATAACATACTAAAATGTTGAAATTCAAATCCAGAACGATAAAAAACGATAAAAACCCCCTTTAAAACCCTTTGTGTCCTAAACGCGTTTTGGTGTTTTAGCTATTGAAAAATAGCAGATCAACAAGCTCATGTCGCGCCACCGAGTGGCGCGACATGAGCTTGTTGTTCTGCTATTTTTGAGAAAATGTGAAAATGTCTGCAAATCTCTGAATACATTATTTCGAAAGCAAATATTTTTTTATTAAACTCTAATCTGATCAGGACACAATGGTTTAACTACCAGGTGTTGTCGGTGCGCAACAAAGGCGGGGTGTTCCCCGGCCGCCAGTTCTCCCTGGACGAGGAGGCAGCGGCGGCGGCGGAGGAGGATGACGATGGCGACGACACCGTGGCTCTGGAGAGGAAGGTGCACGGCGCCAACATGCCCGAGGCAGCCTTCAGAGTCTGCCTCAAAGAGCTCAAGAGGTAACATTTTAAAGTAGGGGAAGTGATTTGAAATTCACGGTGTAGTACCAGCCTGTGCACTAGGGGCCGCCAACAGTAGCTACACTAATGTGAACCTGCTGCTCGCTCCTGATTGGAGGAGAGTGTGGTGACCTGGGGAACTTTTATTAGCACCTCTGCTAACGTGGGGGAGGGGGAAACTCCATATGTGGTTTCCACACCTTATAATAGAGCATTTTAACAGAAAAAAATATTTTTTGGGTGATATCTGACAAACGTGAAATCACTTCCCCTACCTTTAAATACATTAGCCGCCCCTAACCCCTACCTATTAGGGCATTAACGACTTGAGATTTTTTCAAGTCGACCTGTCAGACAGTCAATTCGAAGTTGTATCGATTTATCGTTTTATGGCCCGCGGGGGGGGGGGGGGGGGGGGGGGGGGGGTTCCGTCGTGGTGCCCGCTATGAGCCGGCGCAGTGCTTATACAAAACACATCGTGAGGCTACGCATGACGCATGACGCAGGGATGACGCAACCTTAAAGGTAGGGGAAGTGATTTCACTTTTGTCAGATATCACCCCAAAAAAAAAATTTTTCTGTTAAAATGCTCTATTATAAGGTGTGAAACCAAATATGGAGTTTCCCCCCCACGCCCATGTTAGCAGAGGAGCTAATAAAAGTTCCCCAGGTCACCACCAATTCTCCTCCAATCAGGAGCGAGCAGCAGGTTCACATAGTGTAGCTACTGTTGGGGGCCCCTAGTGCACCAGGCTGGTACTACACCATGAATTTCAAATCACTTCCCCTACCTTTAATATGAAAACAATATTGGCACAATAATATGAAAACAATATTGGCACCCTGGGAAGTGGACGTTGTGCAGCACAACGTCCACTTCCCAGGCCAGCCATAAAAACACATAACATTATCAATACACAGCAGCCAGCCCACATGTTAGAACGCAACAGAAGACATGCTCGTTCTACCATTATCGTCTAACATTATCAGAATACGATCCATTTACATGTAGCCTCCTCCTCCTCCTCCTCCAACACCCACACCATATCGCGCTGCTTTTCTTTTTGATCCATTCAGTAAATTAATGAGAATGACGCGGACAGAAGCATGCGTCCCGTGCTGTTCGATCTGATCCGTGTACGTAATGATCAGTGGAACTCCCATAGTGTTGCAAAGGAAACTTCAAAGGAGACTTCTGTCCGTGAGTGACAGTAACCAATATTACATTTGAATTATATACACACAGAGAAAGAAAAAAGGGGAAAACAAAAGTAAATGTTCAATTCCTCCTCCTTACTCCTTTCTCTCAGAGGAAGAGAAAAAAACAACTTATCGACTCGGGCTTTTTGGAGTCGACACGTGTTATGCAAATCGATGCATCGATGTATCGATTTTTTGGTTAAAGCCCTACTACCTATATTAATGTCCCCCTAATTGCCCTGACTGTTCCACCAAACATGACGGCATGCAAAACAACCCAAATTTCAAAGATATTTCAAATTAAAGTGCTTATATTCAAAGTGATTTGAAACTCTACTACTGCTAATAACTAACTAGTCGTGGCACCACTAAACCAACAGCATTTCATCATTGAAAACAGAAAACTCTCTGAGTCAGACCTTTAGCTTTCTGCATGCTGGGTGTCTGTTGCACTTTATTTGGGACAGAATTGGTGCGGCCATTTTGCCCGAGCTCCCCTTCTATCCCATGCATTCGAAATGGAATTATCTCAGATTCGGCCGCTCAATGTCCGTGTTCTCAGCAAATCGGTCCTTTCCAAAGTGAGACAGCGATACATCCGAGACTCGTAACCCGGATGATTCTTGCACAGGTTAGAGGGCAGAATGGTCAAGACACCAGAAACACGATGACGTCATCACACACCCCGGTTTTGGAGATACGATTTTCATCCCGATTTCTGAACGTCAGTCAGTCTCCAGAGTATGTATCTTTGCGAGTTGCAGTCATATGGTACTTAACTCAATTATAGCCCTGATGCTTTTGACGCAATGATTTATGGCCCTATTGCTCTTGACGGATTTATATTATTGGTTAAGCAATATTGAACGTGCGCTTTACCATCACGCCCATGCAAAAAAAAAAAAGATGTTTGTTTGTTCAGTTCTCTTGTCGCTATTAGAAATTGCATTCATCTCTTTTGTTTTTCTTTTGCATGCAGATTAAAGAAGATGCCTCAGTCCATGCCGGAGTATGCCCTGACCAGGAACTATTTGGACCTGATGGTGGAACTGCCTTGGAGCAAGAGCACCAAAGGTAACTCAAATTAAAATCTTTTTGTATATTTAGCAACATGCAGTCTTTCATACCTTTATATGCATTAAGCTCTGATCCACATTGAAGGAATAGTGCATGATGTTGATGTTGGGTAGGTACTGTGCAATAAAAGTATGCAAACCGTATGCATGATGAGCAACATATTAATTTTAATTAAGGAGACTGTTGAATAAAAGGGTGAATCTGAAAAAATGAATAACAGCTCTATTTTTGGAGGGACATGTGTTTCAGCCCTAAGTCATCATCAAAAAGAGTACATTCAAGTTGCCATGCTGCCTTTTTTCCGCTAAAAAATAGATAATAATTATGATAATAATACTTCATATTTCTAGCACCTGGACGGACATGTGTTTCAGCTCTAAGTCATCATCAAAAACAGTACGTTCAAGCTGTCATGCTGCCTTTTTCCACTAAAAAAATAGATAATAATTATGATAATAATACTTTCTTCGCATATTTCTAGCACCTTTCGTGACATGAAATGGAGCTCAAAGTGCTTTACAGATGAATGGAGAAAAAAAAAACGATTGAAACTAAAAAAGAAAGGGGGAAAAAAAGAGCTGGAAAACTGCCGATTCAGTCGACTAAAACTAGACTGCAGCTAAAAAAAAAAGTCGATGACTAAAATGTAAATGCAATTACAGTCTGCTGTCCAAATTGTAATGAGGATTACTCAGCAATATTGTGTAAACCAGGGTTCCTCGACCTTTTCAGCTGGGACTAAAATTGGCCCCCCCCCCCCCCCCCCCCCCCCCCCCCTCCCATGACCTAGGTCAGTTATTATTACAGTTTATTTATGCGCCTGCTCTTGTGTAAGCAACGATCACATGTAGTATGTCGGTCCTCTCTGCCTATTTTGTGTCATGTTTTAAAAATACTCCGCTATATCCTCTAGTGTCCTCATGTCCTGAACGCGTTTTGGTGTTTTATCTGTTGAAAAATAGCAGAACAACAAGCTCATGTCGCGCCACCGAGTGGCGCGACATGAGCTTGTTGTTCTGCTATTTTTGAAAAATTGTGAAAATGTGCTGCAAATCTCTGAATACATTATTTCGGAAGCAAACATTTTTAACTCATATTTTTGCTTCTGGGGGATCCCTAGAACAACATGTTTTCAGGTGGGGGTCTGCAGCCAAATATGGATAATTCTGAGGGTCCTTGGCATGAAACATGTTAAGCATCACTGACACAGGAACATAGATTTTTCAGAGAAACTAGAATCTGTCAGAATCGGGCATCAGAAACTAGAAACTAGTCACAAACTAGAATTTGCTGTCAGAAAGTACAATCAGGTGTCCAATAGAATATATTCTTAGATTTGCGCATCATTTTTCACAATTTTTCAAAAATAGCAGAACAACAAGCTCATGTCGCGCCACTCGGTGGCGCGACATGAGCTTGTTGATCTGCTATTTTTCAACAGATAAAACACCAAAACGCGTTCAGGACACAATGGGTTAAAAATACTCCGCTATATGGTGTTACGTTTATAATTCTCGCCCTAGAGTGCCGGCGGCTGACCACCTCCACTTTGAAGGTTTGTCAGGCAGAATAGGATTTTTGTAAGCTGAATGTGGTCATAAAAAAGCATTTTCCTTTCCTTAAAACACACATTATGTGCACTACACAACATGAAAGGCATAATAGGGCCAGGTATTGGAAGGCAATCTTAGATGGGGATATTAACAATATCAGTAAGCCCCTCCCCAAACTGCTACGAACCAATCACTGCTAGGCATAACATGTGATAGACAAACCTCTACACCAATAGTTGTCCTTGATGTAAAAAAAAAAAAAAAAAAAGTTTAAACAAATAAATGTCTAACACATTTTTGCACTGCATACAGTGGGCCTTGTTTGCGGATTTGGGAGAGATTTCGAAGATTTGGTTCAAAAAATGAATCAATATATGGTGTGGAATGTCCATTATATTTGCATGGGAATGAATGAGCCCGGTTGAAAAGTGTCCAATACATTGTTGGACATTGAGGAGAGGGCGGGGCTTACTGCAAGGTCTGTTGGGCCAGACCCCCAACTCGGTAACACCAAAACATGTCTGCTTTTGCAAGTCTTGTGACAGGCAGAGCGGTGTACGTTTCATTTCATTTAATTTCAGTTTAGTTCTCATGAAAGTTGCCATTGCCTGTCCCTGTAACTCTGTTATTTGTTTTAGGTTGTTATTGGATAAAGTAAAAGATGTGTGCTAAGTCATTTTAATTTGCTTTCTTTAGTTTTAGTGATTTTAAGCCGTTTTTGACAGGGAGTGGAGGCATTCGAACAGAGGGGCTAAATATGTTTTCTTTTTCAGAAATATTATAGTGATGTTTTCTTACATCTGGCCACAAAAAGATGACAGGGTCTACTGAATGCAAAGGAGGCCGTCAGTAATTTCCTGGGGTATAATTATTAGTTTTTACTATAGTAGATAATAACACCTCACCCAGGAAAGTGTTCCAAGTCTTCGAAATTGCATTTGACATCGTCCCTTTACCTGAATTAGTTCATAAAAACACCCATATTTTACTTTCTCTAATAACAGCCTAAAACAGGAACAGTTTTACTTTGCTGCCACTGTAGCAAGTAGTCGTACTTATTACGGGTCTGGCAACTTTCAGACCCATCATCCAGACGCTATAAACTAGGGCTTTTATTGATCTCTCCTGCACCTCTGATGTCATGAGTGCACTGTCTGTCTGCCGGTCTGCTGCGCAGCTGTTTTCACAGCTGAAGCATTTTGAGAAAATGGCGTTATGTAGGTGTGTATTATTAATGATACATTTTAACGGCGATACATTTTAAAATGATTTGAAACACTACTACTGCTACTAACTACAATTTTTGCCACCACTAAACCAACAGCATTTCATTATTGAAAACAGAAAACTCTCTGAGTCAAGACCTTTAGCTTTATGCATGCTGCGTGTCTGTTGCAACTTCAGCAACAACTGATGGTATTATTGATGCTTTAATAATAAAGTCACGTAACCAAAAACGGTAAGGGGGCGGCTAAAACCGTTTTCTCCTGCCCCCCATTTGGGAAATGTTACATCCGCCCCTGGTCCTCGATTCAAGTTTCCGACACCAGATTATAGTTTATGCTGCAAGATTCTAGCTTTTGATGCTAGATCCTAGTTTCCAACACTAGAATCTAGTCTAGAATCTAGATAATGACACTAGATTCTAGTTTGTGATGCTACAATCTAGTTTTCTGACAATAGAATCTAGTTTCCGCCACTAGATTTTAGTTTCCGGTGCTAAAATCTAGTTTTTGACACTAAAACCTAGTTTTGACCCGAGATTCTAGTTTCTGACACTAAATTCTAGTTTCTGACACTAGATTCTATTTTTTCCTATGTTCCTCTGTCAGTGATGCTCAACATATTTCATGCCAAGGACTCCCAGAATTATCTTAATTTGGCTGCGGGCGCCCCATCTGAAAACATGTTGTTCTAGGGATACTCCAGAAGCAAAGATTTGAATTAAAGTGTTTGCTTCCGAAATAATGTGTTCAAGGATTTGCACCACATTTTCATAATTTCTTCAAAAAAATAGCAGAACTACAAGCTCATATCGCGCCACTCGGTGGCGCGATATGAGCTTGTAGATCTGCTATTTTTCAATAGCTAAAACACCAAAGTGCGTTTCAGTACAGAAAGGGTTAATCGCAATACGTGGTGGACGATACGATACGATGGACATCATTGGTTCATCAAAGCGATCCGATAGGATTTGATGATTTAAAATTTGATTTAAGAATAGCAAATACGTGTGAAACATGTGGGTACTTCTGTATTACCAATGTATTATAGTATTATTATAATAGATATAATAGATATAAATGAGTAATGACAGTGATCCGGCATACACTGCAAATAGACATTGTATTTGAACACGTAATGTGATACCAACTCGATAGCAATTCTTAACATTGCGTAACAATATGATACACAGTCAAACAATACAGTACGTAATTTTCTGTTCACGTAACGATATACCATACTTTGATTTTTGAGATCAAGCGCTCCATTTTCGTTACATGCTAAACCCCTTATCCCAAATCCCTTATTTTGTTTACTATTTTGAAAAACTTATTTCAACATGTCAATCTATTAACACGTTGTAAGCTTGTAGACTGGCCATTTGAACTACTGAAAAATGTTTTTTTTTTTATATTTAAAAAGGCAAAGAAGTTAAGGGATAAGAGGCTTAGCGGTAACGAAAATGGGGCCCTAAAATTGATATTTCAATGCAGTTACTACAGTGCAGTCTGTCGCCATTGCTATACATATTATCAAGCCAGCCAGATTTCACCTCCCGGGACGACGCTGACTTGCAACGGGACTGTGTTTTACAAGGTCATGTTACAGTAGATTAAAAAGATGTCAGGGTCAATCATTTTGGCAGCACTTTGACCCCACTTCCTCGAAGTGCCTGTCCGTCCAGGATGAAAGGTTTTCCCAGTAACAGTTCTGAGTAGGGTGTCCCGAGACAAGTTGTTTCAAACGGGGTCATGTCATGCACTTGCCTTTCGACTGCTGTTGAGGAACTCATCCGTGTCCCCTACGCTTGACTGGCGCAACCACTCCAAGGCCTGGCTTTGTTCACGTGTACAGTACACCCGTCCACCTTTTAGATATTTTACATTTTAGCAGTGAGTCCAGTGTCTCTGATGTCACCGACACTACTTCCTGGACAACATCAATGACTATCTAATAAGGACAAGAAGCCAAGACCCCTATGGGGGAGTCCACATTGGTTCATGGGAGGAAACAGACATGCGCAGTACATTCCAGGAAGTTTGACAAACCATGCATGCCATTGGTCTCTTGGATGGTTTGACTTCCTGGTCTGTACTGCACATGTCTGTTTCCTCCCATGAACCAATGTGGACTCCCCCATAGGTGTCTTGGCTTCTTGTCCTTATTATTAGATAGTCATTGGACTACATGTTTGTTAGTATTATTTTCTTTTTGCGAAAAGCATTTTAAAAAACGGTCTAGTAGTACATTGATACATTCTGCGAGCTTGTAGATTGAACTATGTAACTATAACTAACTTTTATGTTGAACTATTAAAAAATGTTTTTCAAAATGAGTAAAATATTAGGCAAAGAAGGACTGTCCCTAGGTTAGAATCCTCAGGCTCAGACGTGCTACGATCTTATTCCACGTTATGGAAAAATTCCTAGAATATTAACCCTTGAGAATATTTGAATATTATGTTATTCAGAAACTAGAAATCTAGACAGGCACAATGAGTTAATAATGTTATTGTTTTTTGCATTCAGCCAGGTATTTTTCCTAATTATTTATTTTTATCCTCTTTTGCTTTTGCTTTCCATTTATCCTTAACCTTCTTCCTTTACTTGTCCCAATGCGTGCTAACGTCAGACTGCCTGGATATACGGGCTGCGCGGGTGGTCTTGGACAACGACCACTACGCCATGGACAAACTGAAGAGGCGGGTGTTGGAGTACCTGGCCGTGAGACAACTCAAGACCTCTCTCAAGGTACTTTTCACGTTCATCACTCCAGCACAGGGTTGGGCAATTATTTTTTCCCCAAGGGGCCAAATGTCCACAATTCCAGGCTGGATTTGGGAAACCAAACAGTTAAACATACAGATCAAAATGACCATTAACACACCCAGTGCCAGCCCTTTTTCATATTTTTTGAGGTAGCCAGTGCCAGCGATTTTCATCTAAAAGTCATATTTCATATTTCGGTCCATGTTTCCCGTCGGACAAGTTAGTTGGCGACACACTTCCGGTCCTGGGTTGGTCCGTCACTTATTTTGGTCTTTTCTAAATGGAATATGCGGTCGCTGCTCACTACCGTTATCATGGGGATCGTATCAAATCAGCGACGGTAAGCGGCGTAGAGAGACGTAGATCAACCTAAGAAGCATCGGTCATAACTATTATTCATAATGATAACCGGCGATGTAGCTCTATTGCAAGGGCACGGAGACTGTTAGTCCTCTACATTCTCTAGTTGTGTAGACTTGGAGCTAATTCAGATGATGAAACCAAATGGACCCTTGCAGGTCCATTTGGTTTCATTTTTACGCTCTCAAAGAGTTACATCTGGGTAACAACTGGGTAACAACCATTTTGACACCAGGGCCCTCAATCTATTCAGTATTTGTGGCACAGAGCCACCATTTGATGACATTTTAGCCCCCCAAAACTAAAGAATTATTTTGCTTTTGTCCACAATTCCAGGCTGGATTTGGGAAACCAAACAGTTAAACATACAGATCAAAATGACCATTAATCCTCTACATTCTCTAGTTGTGTAGACTTGGAGCTAATTCAGATGATGAATATTTTAACTCTTTGAGAGCGTAAAAATGAAACCAAATGGACCCGCAAGGGTCCATTTCGTTTCATTTTTACGTCTGGGTAACCAACTTTCCATATTTAACTGGAACTCTCTCAAGGACCACTGATGGTCCCCAGACCGCTGGTTTAAAACCCTTTCAGGCGCCAGTCAGAGTCAGCCAAAGGGCCGCATTTGGCCCCCGGTCCGCATAATGCCCAGGTATGCTCCAGCACATCGTGAAAGAGTGAGAGAGAGTGAGTGAAAAGTGAGAGTCATCATATCTCATATCTATCTGAACATTTGGCTGCCTATAGTCCAGCCAGGTGCTTTTGACCATTTTCCCACAAATAAGCTTAGATCCAGACAAAATTGAGGCTTTGCTGTTGCAGACCCTACACTCTAGAGCAGGGGCTTTCAACCGTTTTCATAACAGGGCCTGCTATTTATTTTGCAATTTAGGTACAGACCACCATTTGATGTTGAGTTTAGTCTCGGACCCAAAACTATTTTTATTTTTTATTTATTTATTTTTCCCCCCCAAGTTTGTATCCACAATTTAGGAGAGATAACTGGCAAAATGTTCAAATTAATAATTCTTCTACTTGTTCTAATTGTGTAGTTTCTCGAAAATTAAGTCATTTAGATGTTTAAATATAATTTAAACCATAATTGTATTATATGCCGTAATTAAACCATAATCAAAACCAAAAGGAACATTATTTTGGTTTCATTTTACACACTCAAGAGTTACAGATCTATAAGGGTCTATTTGGTTACCAACGGTCAGTCATTTAGCCGGCGGGGACCACTTGGAATCCTCTCAAGGACCACTAGTGGACCCCAAACCACTGCTCTACTGTAGAGGGCTAGGCCAGGTTGCTATTTCTACACTGCTCAGTACATATTTAGTTGATCCCTGGATATTTTTTACTGCGTACAGTGCTTTGGTCAATCTCTCTATATATACGCAAAGTTTGATTAGATTTCAATCATCAGGGCCCCATCCTGTGTTTCGTGGGACCCCCAGGAGTGGGCAAGACCAGCGTGGGCCGGTCCATAGCCAGAACCCTGGGCCGAGAGTTTCACCGCATCGCACTGGGAGGCGTCTGTGACCAGTCAGATATACGAGGACACAGGTGTGTGTGTGTGTGTGTGTGTGTGTGTGTGCGCGTCAGGGCTTGACACTAACATTTGCCCGCTTGCCCGGGGCAAGTAAAAAAAATGGTGGGGCAAGTGAAGACTGCTACCTGGTTGCCCGATCGGGCAAGTGTGCAACATAGTGCACTATAACACAACACAAGATAAATTTGTCTTGAAGGCAGTCATTGCACTCTGCCTCTGTGTCTTTCCCTGCTTTCTAGCTATCCACAATTCCAGGCTGGATTTGGGAAACAAAACAGGCAAATTAACACACACATCAAAATGACCATTAATCTTCTACAGTGTAGACCTGGGCTAATTAAGATGATGAATTTTAACTCTTGAGAGTGTAAAAATGAAACCAAATGGACCCGCAAGGGTCCATTTGGTTTCATTTTTACGTTCTCAAGAGTTACATCTGGTTAACCAACTTAACTGGGGACCACCTGGAACCTGGGGGGCAAGTGACCATAACCTGAGGGCAAGTAGAACCTGACTTGCACTTGCCCGATGGGTAAGTGCCTCGGAGACCTTAGTGTCAACCCCTGCGCATGCATGTGTTTTTGTTACTACAAAATTGTATAGAATTGTTGCTAGGTTTGTGACTATGCCACAAGCGAAAAGAATATAATAATCCTTTTTGAGCTTCCCTATGTTGGTCACCGCTCTGCCTTTTAGCAATAGCAAATTGATATAATACAAAGTCAAATGATACGAGTTCTGTTTACATAACAATGTAAATTCATTTTTTGTTTTTAAGCGATACTTTGATACACCCCTACTGACCACACATCTTTGTGTGCACTTCCGAAATGCTTGTGTGTTCCCGGAAAGAAGTGCACCACTATTGTTGGCAGGCAGGAGAAAATGGTATGGATGCGGCTTCATCGCCCGTGTCGCTTCACGCCACGGGCAATGAAGCCGCGGCCATACCATTTTCAGTTACAGGACTTTTATTAAGCAAGTAAAACATCAATAATAGCATCAGTTGTTGTTGAAGTTGCAACAGACACGCAGCATGTATAAAGCTAAAGGTCTGACTCAAGAGTTTTTAATGATGAAATACTGTTGGTTTAGAGGTGCCACAGCTGTAGTTAGTCAGTAGCAGTATTAATGTTTCAAATCCATTTTAAATATAAGCACTTTAATTTGAAATATCTTGGGTTGTTTTGCGTGCCATCATGTTTGGTGGGGCAGTCTGGGCATTTAGGGGCGCCCATGCCTAGATCTGCCCCTGTTTGTCGGCCTCACTTCCAATAAGAGGCAGCTCCAATTTCTCTCTCTCTCTCTCTCTCTCTCTCTCTCTCTCTCTCCTCTCTCTCTCTCTCTCTCTCTCTTTCATCTCTCCTCTCTCTCTCTCTCTCTCTCTCTCTCTCTCTCTCTCTCTCTCTCTCTCTCTCTCTCTCTCTCTCTCTCTCTCTCTCTCCTCCCTCACATCCACCGACAGCGCCCCCAGGCTTGAAGCAACGGGCCCCGGTGGCGAAAAGTGGAAGTGCAGCCCTATAAAGGAAGTGAACGGGCTACATGACGTCACAGGTGTCATGGCGGCACACATGTCGACACCAAAATTTGGTGTCCGGAAGTTGCTTACAACGTTATTCCAATGGGAACTTCCGGCAGTCTTCCGGGTGCTTCAAAGCGCCACTGAGCAACTTATATTGAAATGAACGGCAAGGGGGCGGGGCCATCGCTCGAGTCCGTTCTCTATATTTTATTACTCTATGCCCTCCCTCCCTCCCTCCCCTCCCAGACGGACGTACGTAGGGAGCATGCCCGGTCGCATCATCAACGGCCTGAAGACGGTGGGCGTCAACAATCCCGTGTTCCTATTGGACGAGGTGGACAAGCTGGGGAAGAGCCTGCAGGGAGACCCTGCCGCCGCCCTGCTGGAGGTATGCTATACGCACATGTAGAGCCCGACCAATGTATCGGTCATACCGATATATCGGCCGATGCCGATCTATCGTCATCGGTATCGGTGATATTCGCACCGCTATATCGGTAACATCGGCTGATATATCGGCCAATATATGCCTGGAACAGAAAAAGAAAGACAGAAATTGTCAATGCCGTATTTGAAGTTTAGAAGTTTTTCAAATGTATTTTTTATTATTTTAATTCATTATGAAACATCGGTCCAAAACATCGGTAACATCGTTTAGTTTTTTTTTAGTTTTTTTTTCAAAAATCGGTATCGGCATTGGCCCCAAAAATATGGCATCGGTCGGGCTCTACACACATGCGTGTGCACACACCACACACACACACACACACACACACACACACACACACACACACACACACACACACACACACACACACACAAAATGCCATTGGTCAGGTGTGTGTGTGTGTGTGTGTGTGTGTGTGTGTGTGTGTGTGTGTGTGTGTGTGTGTGTGTGTGTGTGTGTGTGTGTGTGTGTGTGTGTGTGTGTGTGTGTGTGTGTGTGTGTGTGTGTGTGTTTTTGAAGTGCTGCCAAGCACTTCCCTTAGACGATTTACAAGATGTGTGTGTCTGTGTGTCTGTGTGTCTGTCCCTGCCTGCATGCATGCGTGGAGTCATGTTGATGTTGCCATGTTCAGAGAAACAAGCACAATGGGACGAAGTGTGTTTTAGTATACTGCCTGCATGCGTGGAGTCATGTTGATGTTGCCATGTTCAGAGAAACAAGCACAATGGGACGAAGTGTGTTTTAGTATACTGCCTGCATGCGTGGAGTCATGTTGATGTTGCCATGTTCAGAGAAACAAGCACAATGGGACAAAGTGTGTTTTAGTATACTGTAGCCACACACGCAGCACTTCATTTCACACGGGTGTGATTTTTTTCATCAAAAAAGTCTGTGGAATAAACTAAAACCTGTACGGTACGTCTAGGTGCTGGACCCGGAGCAGAACCACAGCTTCACGGACCACTACCTCAACGTGGCCTTTGACCTCTCCCAAGTGATCTTCATCGCCACCGCCAACTCCACGGCCACCATCCCTGCAGCGCTGTTGGACCGCATGGAGGTCCTGCAGGTACCAGGTCAGATAAAAACCCTTTCTGTGTACTGTTATCACATTGTGCTGTTCCTAAGCATTATGTTACACCTTAGCAGTGATGGGCAAGTTACTGGGAAAATGGAGTAAGCTACACTACTTGTTACTCTACACCAGGGGTTTTCAACCTTTTTGATACCAGGGCCCACCATTTATTCAGAATTTGAGCCACGGAGGACCACCATTTGAGGACATTTTAGCCCCCACAGACCCCCAAAACTAAAGATTTCTTTTGCTTTTGTCCACAATACTAGGCTGGATTTGGGTCTGCTATTTTTCAAGTTTCATGTGTTAAGCATCACTGACACAGGAACTTTTTTGGAAAAACTAGAATCTAGTGTAAAAAAAAAAAAAAACCTAGAATGTAGTGTCTACCTAGAATCTAGTGACAGAAAGTAGAATCTACCGCCACGAAAAACTCAAATCTAGCTTTGGAAATTAGAATCTAGCGCCTGCAATTAGAATCAAGCGTCAGAAATGTAACATCAAAACTAGAATGTAGTGCATGTAGTGCATTTTGAAATGATGGTTACAGTCAGATCTCCACGTGTCGTGTCCATTGTGTTTTAGTGCCAAACTAAATGACTTGACCTGCTTGACCTTGTGTTGACTGTTGTCACCTATAAAAGCGGGAGTAAAGATGCCTCGTAAGGTTTATGGGTGTTAGAGGTCTTCACAGGTCACAAACTATTCCATCCCGACGCAGCCAGGCAGACGTTATGAACTAATATAGCTGACCTATTGACCAGTCACCATTTTAATATTAACACCCATGCGAGAGTGGGAGAGAGACCCAAACAAGACTCCACAGCATGCATGGATTGAGATGCACACACAATCAACAGTTTTAGCAGATGTCTTGGCACAGGGGCCGGCAACCCAAGATGTTGAAAGAGCCATTTTCGACCCAAAATTAAATTCGAAATCTGTCCGGAGCTGCATTTTATTTTATTTTTTTTCCCTGAGAGTGTGCAAATGTGAACCAAATGGACCCTGGCGTGTCCATTTGGTTCCATTTGCACACTCTCGGAAAAAAAGGTCCTCAAAGAAAAATCATTAACATGGTGAAGCACAACCTTTCTTCAGAAATGGAGTTTCTAAAAAAAATAAAGGAGTTTTACAGAGCTCCATTTCTAGTCCACACAACACCTCTAAGGTATATTAATGACATAGTAAACTGAGTAAACCTTTGAAAATGGGTGGTTCAGATTGAAAGCTCCACCTCTGATAACTGCTGGGCTTTTTTGACATGGCCAACAAGTGCTACTTTAACTGGCAACTGTCAGACAGCGCAACGCGTTTTGGGTGACTGAAATGTTTATATTATTTTGGTGCGGATCACCCCAGTGTGTGTATGTAATAATGCTACAGCCACTGAGCCACTAACTAGGGCTGTGTTCTGGAGCCGCATGCGGCTCCTGAGCCGCAGGTTGCTGACCCCTGTCTTGTCAGATTGGAATATTACCAAATCAGAAGGCATTATACTCAACAAAGATAAAACAGCTTCTTTTTTCCACATGTGAGGAGGAGGAGGAGGAGGAGGAGGCATTAGGCACGAGGCAGCATGCTTTAAACTTTCTCATATTGGCTTGCATTCAGCTTTCGCCTCGTTTAGGCCAACAGTACTGTTTTTGGGGTCTGTGATATATTATAGTCTAGAATGAAACGCCGGTGATATCACAATCTGCGCAACACAGCAGCAGCTGAGCGTCCTTTTTTCCTCCGTCTCTTTCCGCACACAATTTATCCAGCCCTTTTATGATAATAATGAACCTTTGTTGTGTGTGTGTTCACGCTATGTGTCCAGGCTACACCCAGGAAGAGAAGGTTGAGATCGCCCACCGCCATCTGATCCCACACCAGCTGGAGCAGCATGGTCTGACACCTCAGCAACTCCAGATCCCTCAGGACACCACGCTGGACACCATCACCAGGTACATCAGTGGGTTTTCAACCTTTTTCATAACAGGGCCCAGGGGTGTAGTGGAGGGGGGAGGGGGGGGCGGCGTCCCCCCACTTCTCGCATCTTTTGGGGGCAAAAGTAGGCCTAGTACTAGGCCAGGGGTCAGCAACCTGCGGCTCAGGAGCCGCATGCGGCTCCAGAACACAGCCCTAGTGGCTCAGTGGCTGTAGCATTATTACATACTGTACACACCCAAGTCAGACACCCAAAACGCCTTGCACTGTCTGACAGTTGCCAGTTAAAGTAGCACTTGGCCATGTCAAAAAAGCCCAGCAGTTATCAGAGGTGGAGCTTTCAATCTGAACCACCCATTTTCAAAGGTTTACTCAGTTTACTATGTCATTAATGTACCTTAGAGATGTTGTGTGGACTAGAAATGTAGTTCTGTAAAACTCCTTTATTTTTTTTTAGAAACTCCATTTCTGAAGAAAGGTTGTGTTTCACCATGTTAATGATTTTTCTTTGAGGACCTTTTTTTCTGAGAGTGTGCAAATGGAAAACAAATGAACCCGCCAGGGTCCATTTGGTTCACATTTGCACACTCTCAGGAAAAAAATAATAATAAAATGCGGCTCCAGACAGATTTTGAATTTAATTTTGGGTCGAAAATGGCTATTTCAACATCTTGGGTTGCCGACCCCTGTACTAGGCGTACCTAATACTAGGCACTCTGCTTTTCAAGCAGACGCCAAAAATTAAACTCAGCTCATTTTGTATGTTCAATATCTCCTGAATAACAGGAACAAAGTTGCCTGGAATTGTCTGGGGGGGTGAATCATTGAATCAACTCTTTGTCGATTCACTGCTTTTATATGAAGCAGTGGTTTTCAACCTTTTTTGACACCAGGACCCACTATTTATTCGGCATTTGAGCCACGGACCACCATTTGAGGACATTTCAGCCCCACAGACACCAAAACTAAAAATTTCTTTTGCTTTTGTCCACAATTCCAGGCTGGATTTTGGGGAAAAACAGTCAAACATACAGATCAGAATGACCATTAATCTTTTACATTCACTAGTTGTGTAGACTTGGGCTAATTCATATGATGAATATTAACTATTTTGGTTTCATTTTTACGCTCTCAAAGAGTTACATCTGGTTCACCAGCTTTCCACCATTTAGCTGGGGACCACCTGGAACTCTCTCAAGGACCACTGGTGGTCCCCAGGCCACTGGTTGAAAACCACTCATATTACCTTTCATTGGGTGGGCAGGATGCATGTTTGGGTGGGTTTTGCCTGCCCCCCCCTCTAGATCTGGCCCTGAAGTAGCATGTGACGTGTCAAACTGTGGCGGTTTCATGGCACTGGATCCATTCCTAAACTAACAGAATAGCTGTGTGCGGACTTATTCTGTTACTTTAGCTATGTATACCTAGTCCAGCACCATCACAAACTGGATGTGCGCAACAACCTTTTGTTTTAAACTGGATCCATTCCTAGCATTAGTTTTTTTGCACAAATTAACACTCCTTGGGCTAAAATTGGCCGTAGCCATTTGCCCAAAATATGCTGAGTCCAAACCATTTTTGCAATTAGTTTTGAGGTCAAATGACGTTTGTTGCCAGGCTAATGAAGTTATGATGTAAAATGAACTGATACTCATTACACTGTATAGTAAAATTGCTACAAACTATTATATTTCCCTCTGAGGCAGGAATATTGCTGTTCATAAACATGTACATTATCGATTCACACACCAATACAGCACTTCTATTTTATATACTCTGACATTCGTACACTAATTAGTGTGCGTGCACACATCCACGCGCACATGTGTGCGCGCGCACACACATGCAAACACACACTAGATAGACAAGACAGAGGAATACTGTATACTTTCTGAAATACCCAGTGTGTGTGTGTGTGTGTGTGTGTGGTTGTGTGTGCGTGTGCGTGTCGTGTGCGTGTGCGTGTGTGTGTCAGTTACACCCGGGAGGCCGGTGTGCGTTCCCTGGAGAGGAAGATCGGAGCGATCTGCCGGGCGGTGGCCGTCAAAGTGGCCGAAGGTCACAAGGTCACAAAGGCGGAGGGCGCGGCCCCCCAGGAGGACTCAGGGCAGGAGCAGGGAGGTAAAGTGTCTCCTAATGCCACGGTGGGGGCAGATCTAGGCATGGAGGGGCAATGCCCCCCCCCCCTAAATGCCCTGACTGCCCGACCAAACATGACGGCATGCAAACAAACCCAAATTTCAAATATATTTCAAATTAAAGTGGTTATATTTACAATGATTTGAAACACTACTACTGCTACTAACTAGCTACAGCTGTGGCACCACTAAACCAACAGCATTTCATCATTGAAAACAGAAAACTCTCTGAGTCAGACCTTTAGCTTTATGCATGCTGCGTGTCTGTTGCAACTTCAACAACTGATGTTATTATTGATGCTTTACTTGACAAATAAAAGTCCTGTAACTGAGAATGGTATGGGTGCGACTTCATCGCCCGTGTGGCTTTGCGCCATCGCGCAATCGGTGTGGGAACGTGTGTGTGTGTGTGTGTGTGAATGGGTGAATCTATTCATCTATAACTCATTAATTCATGTCATACATAATATATTATATTAGTACTTCTTCCTAGGGTTCAACAAGTAAAGTAAATATATTAAAGGGGAATTCCACCCATTTTCAAAAAAATCCTGAAAGGATACAAATGTGAACCAAATGGACCCGCTAGGGTCCATTTGGTTCCATTTGTTCAATTTGTTCAATTTGTACCCTCTCAGGAAAAAGGGGTCTGAAAGAAAAATCATGAACATGGTGAAATACATCTTGACGATGTCGTCAAGATGTATTTCACCATGTTAATGATTTTTTTCAGACCTCCATTTTTAGGAACTACAGAATTGGGGGAACCTTTTTTATCATGTCCACACAACATCTCTAAGGTATATTAATGACATATTAAAATGTTGAAAA
Source organism: Benthosema pterotum (assembly GCA_039105355.1). Lineage (NCBI taxonomy): Eukaryota > Metazoa > Chordata > Actinopteri > Myctophiformes > Myctophidae > Benthosema > Benthosema pterotum. The sequence goes on along the minus strand of CM076969.1, from coordinate 53,317,004 downwards.
TGGGTGGAGTTCTCCTAAGTAATATTGCCCAGCACTGGCGACCACACTCAAAGAATCACTTGCTAACGTCAATGCGTTCATGGATGTGTGTGTGTGTGTGTGTATACAGACATGGCAGTGCCCCCGGAGATGCCGATAGTGATCGATCACGTGGCCCTTAAGGACATCCTGGGACCACCGCTGTTTGAGATGGAGGTGAGAGGAGAATGGACGCGACACTAGTCACTGGTGCGGGAATAAAAATACTCCTTTCAGGATGTCAACTAAGAACATTTTTCCAAAAGACTAAATTATTATTTGTATTATTAAGGTTGATCTGTAGAGTACAAAATTGCATTTTAGCGGGGTGTCATGATGGCTGATCTGCAAGTTCACAATGTGAACTTGTTGTCTGCGACATGCGATCGTGGCCGAATAAAATTCTCAATATATTGAGTTGGAGTTTTGTTCACGGCCATAGTTTTCGTCAGTGAAAGAAAGCGTGTAGATCGGCTATTTCCGGCGAGCGCAAAATCCGTCATAATGATAGCATCAAGGCTTGTCAAAATAACAGCATTTTAGTGGAGCATATCACCTGTACATTGTGTGTGTGTGTGTGTGTCAGGTGTCTGAGCGGCTCACCGTGCCCGGCGTGGCCCTGGGCCTGGCCTGGACCCCACTAGGAGGAGAGATCATGTTCGTGGAGGCCAGCAGGATGGAAGGCGACGGCCAGCTTACTCTGACCGGTCAGCTGGGAGACGTGATGAAGGAGTCGGCCCAACTGGCCATCACCTGGCTCAGAGCCAACGCCAAGAACTATCGACTGACAAGTGGTGTGTGGACACTCATATACTGTACAGGGGTGGATCTAGGCATGGGAATGGGGGCGGGGGGCAATGCCCACCTAAATGTCCAGACTGCCCCACCACCAAACACGATGGCATGCAAAACAACCCAAGACACTACTACTGCTACTAACTAACTACAGCTGTGTCACCACTAAACCAACAGCATTTCATCATTGAAAACAGAAAACTCTCTGAGTCAGACCTTTAGCTTTATGCATGCTGCGTGTCTGTTGCAACTTCAACAACAACTGATGTTATTAATGCTTAATTGCCTCCTGTAACCAAAAGGTTACAAAAGAGGGTCAAGGGTCAATAGCAGATCTGCAAGCTATATTGCGCCACCGAGTGGTGCGATACGAGCTTGTAGTTCTGCTATTTTTTTGGAAAATTGTGGAAATGTGGTGCAAATACATTATTTCGGAAGCATAGATTTTAACTCAAATCTTTGCTTCTGGGGGAACATTACTAACACAGGAACAAAGGTTTTTCAGAAAAACTAGAATCTAGTGTCAGAATCTAGAATCTAGCATCGGAAACTACAATGCAGCATCAGTCTAACGTCAGGAACTACAACATAGCATCAGAAACTTTAATCTAGCTACAGAAACTACAATCAGTTGTCAGCAAGAATATATTTATAGGTTTGCACATCATTTTCACAATTTTCAAAAATATTAAACCTACAAGCTCATAGCACGCCACTGAGTGACGCGCTATGAGCTTGTAGGTCTGATATTTTTCAACAGTTAAAGTATAACAATGCTTAAAAAACGTGTTGCAGTACACAGAGGTTTAAATACACACTCAGGGCTCCATTTTCGTTACCGCTAAAGCTCTTATCCCTTAACTTCTTTGCTTTTTAAACTATTTAAAAAAAAAACATTTTTCTATAGTTTAAATGGCCAGTCTACAAGCTCACAATGTGTCAATAGATTGGCAAGTTTAACTATTCCGAAAAGTTTTTCAAAATTCACTTAACCCATTGTGTCCTGAACGCGTTTTGGTGTTTTATCTGTTGAAAAATAGCAGATCAACAAGCTCATGTCACGCCACCGAGGGCCGACATGAGCTTGTTGTGTTGTGATTGAAAAATTGTGTGTGCTGCAAATCTCTGAATATGTTATTTTGGAAGCAAACATTTTTTACTCAAATTTTTGCATCTGGGGGATCCCTAGAACAACATGTTTCAGATGGGGGGTCTGCAGCCAAATATGGATAATTCTGGTGGTCCTTGCTTGGCCTTGGACACAGGAACACAGATTTTTCAGAAAAACTAAGAATCTAATGTCAAGACTATAAATCTAGTGTCAAAAACTCGATTCTAGCGTCAGAAACTAAATTCTAGTGTCAAAAGTAGATCCTATCATCAGAAACATAATTTAGTGTCAATAACTAGAATCTAGTGTTGGAAATTACCATAGAATCTAGAGTCAAAAGCTAGAACTTGCTGCAGCTAAATCGGGCAGGAACCTGTATAATCTGGTGTCAGAAACTCCAATCGAGGGTAAGACACAATGGGTTAAGTGGTGTGTGTGTGTGTGTGTGTTGTGTGTGTGTGGTGTGTGTGTGTGTTGTGTGTGTGTGTGTGTGTGTGTGTGTGTGTGTGTGTGTGTGTTTGTGTGCGTGTGTGTACTTAGTGGCGGGGGCTGCTGGCGACCCGTTGGAAGGCACCGACATCCATCTCCATTTCCCAGCGGGAGCGGTCACCAAAGACGGCCCCTCGGCCGGGGTCACCATCGTCACCTGCCTGGCCTCGCTGTTCAGCGGGCGGCTGGTCCGGTCAGACGTCGCCATGACCGGAGAGATCACCCTGCGAGGGTTGGTGCTGCCGGTACGTGTTTTCAAATGTCAGAAGGAACAGTGCGTTTTCAACCATTTTTCATACCAGGGCCCACTATTTATTCTCAGGGGTTGACACTAACACTTGCCCGCTTGCAAGTAAAAAAAAAAAGTCGGGCAAGTGAAGACTGCTACCTGGTTGCCCGATCGGGCAAGTGTGCAACATAGTGCACTATAACACAACACAAGATAAATTAAACCAAATGGACCCGCAAGGGTCCATTTGGTTTCATTTTTACGTTCTCAGGAGTTACATCTGCAAAATTTACAATATATTTTTGGGGGGCAAATGACCATGAGCTGAGGGCAAGTAGAACCTGACTTGCACTTGCCCGATGGGCAAGTGTCTCCGAGACCTTAGTGTCAACCCCTGATTCTGCATTTTTTTTTCCCACGGAGGACAACCATTTGATGTTGAGTTCATTCTCTTGGACCCAAAAGCAAGGATTTTCTTTTTTTTTCTTTTTCTTGTCCACGATTTAGGAGAGATAACTGGCAAAATGTTGGTCGAAATAACAATTTCTTCAAGATTTTCTAATTGTGTAGATTCTTGAAAATTAATTCATTAATTCAGAAGTTTAACTATAATTTAACTCTTGAGAGTTTAAATTGAAACCAAATGAACCCGTAAGGGTCTGTTTGGTTTCATTTTAACACTCTCAAGAGTTACTGATCTACTGTATAAGGGTCCATTTGTTTACCAACTGGGGACCTCTCGGTGACCACTGGTGGTCCCCGTATCATCTGTTGAGAACCCCTCGTGTAGAAGTATGGCGGGCGTAATCTACTAATCTAAATCTAAATCTACTAATAGTAGCAGCAAGGCACGCTCTTATCATCGTACGATGATAGGATGTAATGATCATGATGTACTGGTAACATGTCCTCAGACATGTACTAGCATATTATCAAAGCACAAATAACATGCATTCCTAAAATTGTTTTTAATCCTTAATATCATATTGTACATGTCACTCAAGCTTATTTATAAAGACTTGAGCCTCAATCACCACTGATATACATAAACAGTGCTCAATCCTTTCTGGACAGTTTAGCTGCAGTACCACTGATGTGGTGGGGGCGCTGATATGCACATTATTTTATATTTGAGTCATTATAATATTGATGCTAGATAAAACGAGGATTGTTTCCATTCCATGCCAGCTTAGAAAATCAACAATCAACAATGGTGGACATTTTATACAAAGTAGAAATGCAAATTTGGAACTGAAGACTGAAGGAGAGGAGCAATTATACAAAGCATTGATGACATCATTAAAGAGGCCAAAATCCAACGAGCTGTTCCTGAAGGCAATTTCCATTAATGCACCTTCATAATATGAACAGTGTTGGTCAATATTAATTAGGAAGGTAACTTCTTTACTTGACTCATTACCCCTTAGACAAAGTACCGGTAATATCATTACTTTACTGATTACTGGAATCGAAGAGTAATATAATACATATTACGTAATTACTTACCCAAGTTCTCAACTCCCACCTTTGAAAAAAATTGAGAAGTACATAATCTCTTTAGCGCGCTCTTTTTAGAACTGAATCCAATTTATTGGAATAATAGTCTCCAATCCCACAAACTGCACCTTAGAGAAGCAATGGGAACATTTTAACCTTGAATCACAAAACAGAACTGCAACTAACAAACCAGATTTTGAAATTTGTCTCTTTGACTTTTTCACAATTGTTTTCAAAGACAGTTGAGGTCTTGTATTTAAAAATAAAATAAAAAATAAAAAATAAATAAAAATACAAAATAAAGCAAGCGATTTGGGGTTATCGACAGTTACTGTAACAACAGAGATCTGTTGTTACAGTACCTGTCGATAGCTTGTAAATCTGTTCTATTTTTGCATGCAACAACAAGCTCATTTTAATCAAGTAACTTTAGCGTTACTTGCAAGGTAATGCATTACTTATTACCCATTTTTGCAGAGTAATCTCATTACTTTACTTTTTGGAGCAAAAGTAATAATATTACAACACTGGATATGAAATCCTGATTGTTCAAAGTATAGAGAAAGGAAGCACTGGAGCAGCTCAGACAGTTCAAGCCTTTAATTTAATTTAAATACAGGGTACAGTACAAAAATGGCAATGTTTCGATATATCAGTCACATCTTCGTCAGGTCAAAATTTCAAACTTGGTTATTTGTGGGGAAACACAAAAAGTTTAAGCCCATAGACTTCCCTGGCCAGTGATTTACGGCATTTATCGCCATAAAACAAATCCATAGACTTGGCCGGCAAAACCAGTGATTTTTTTTTTTTTTTTTTTGCATCGGTCTGTTGTTCTCACAGGTGGGCGGGATCAAGGACAAAGTCCTGGCTGCTCACAGGGCAGGGGTGAAGCGCATCATTCTTCCCAAGCGCAACGAGAAGGACCTGGAGGAGATACCGGCCAACGTCCGAGCAGAACTCGACTTCATCGCCGCCAGCAGCCTGGAAGACGTGCTGAACGCCGCCTTCGATGGAGGGTTCCCCGGGACCGCCGCGCACGCACACGCACAGCTGACCAGCAAGCTGTGAGATGATAGGCTGGTTGGTTTGCTGTGGCATCAGCTTACTCTGGATCAAAAAAAAAGAAAGAAAAGAAACTACCGTAATTTCCGGATCATAAGCCGCACCTGAATATAAGCCGCACCAGCTAAATTTGGGGCAAAATGCTGATTTTTTCCGTGTATAAGCCGCACCAGGCAATAAGCTTCATGTTAGAGCAGTGGTTTTCAACTTTTTTTGATCCCAGGGCCCACTATTTATTCAGCATTTGAGCCAGAGACCACGATTTAACAACATCTTCACCCCACAGACCCCAAATCTAAAGATTTCTTTTGGTTTAGTTCACAATTCCAGGCTGGATTTTCACAAACAAAGGAGGCAAAACATCAAAATGAGACCAAAATGAACATGACTTATTAATTAAGTGGTGTAATTTAGATGGTGAATATCATAACTCTTGAGAGTGTAAACATGAAACCAAATGGACCCGCAAGGGTCCATTTGGTTTCATTTTTACGCTCTCAAAGAGTTACATCTGGTTAACCAACTTTCCATCATTTAGTCTGCGGAGCCCACCTTGAACCCTCTCAGGGACTACCCATGTGTTACCTGTAAAAATCCATAGATTGGCCGCACCGTTGTATAATCCGCAGGGTCAAAAGCATGTGAAAAAAGTAGCGGCTTATAGTCCGGAAATTACGGTATTCACTATACAGGCACTTAGATTTTGTTGTAATGTTATTCACAGTGGTGGCCTTGAAGTTCAACAATAGAAGACAGAGACTTCAGATTCTTCATCTCCCTTGCCCAATTTAATTTCATAAATACTGCCTTCGTGTGTTCATGTTGTGCGGCAAAATGGCACCTTTCCACTGGGATATGAGGTGAAAAACATAATTCTGTACATTTAATGGACCGCTATCCTAAATAGTGGGACACATTCTTAAGGGTTTTTAGTTAATCATTTCAAAACATTCCCATAAAAGCGAAATGTTTTGTGAGTTAAAACCAAAATTGAATAATCTCATTTCGTGAGGAAAATCGAACTAAAATGTAAAAAAAATAAATAATTTAAATTAGAAAACAAATTTGTAATAAGGAGCAAAATTCAATTGATCGTGACATCTATAAGCTCACAACATAAAGCAATGTGTTGTGAAATTATTGAAGCGTTTGGGAACCGTTGCATTAAGGGCTGTGGTCGTTGTGGTGTGAATGGTCAATGTGGACATTCCTCAGGATTCTCCTGCTGTCAGTGGCCCGAAATGTGCCATGGCAAGCATAACATGCTTACCTTGATTAATGAATTGTGGGTAATGAATGATTCATTAAGCCAAGCATCAACACAACTTGCTTGTTTATGTTGATGCATGTGTAGTGATTTCATTCGGTATCAAGTAACCGAAACATTCATTGGGGGTCGTGTCCAGCTGTGAAAGGTGTGGTAGCGAGACTTCCACCCATGTTCTGATTCATCACAATGGGTGAATATGAATAATGTCATGTCAGCATTCGGCATGTCTGTAAGTACGTATTGATAGTGTAATAGGAGCTCATTTGACACCTCATTCCCATTTGGGTGAATCTGTTTCACCACCTGCATCGTTACATACAGTAGTATGTAGTATGTTTGATTCTTCAATTGCTATTAGTTTGCACAGCTGGTGTTGGTACTGCACACAGCATACAGTATTTGACTTGACTTCATCGGTGACAGATTCGCAGGTGTCTGGAAGATTTGAGGTTTATTGATTGGTTTATTGCTAACAGACTGAGCCATAGCATATGGCACCCAGGATGTATGTGATTTAATCCCAAACATGCTTTATTTTATTACTAAATATTTTGTGGTAAGATTCAAAATGTTAAGATAATTGTTAATAATGTTAATATGTCAAGTTAATTTTTGTGTAAATTAAAAATGTTTAAATACTTTGATATTGTTCCAATTCTTGAGTTTGTCCTAAAAGAAATGCTAGTACACGGTAACTGGGAAACTTGGGCGCAAACTCGGGCTCTGAGTCACTAAATGAGATGATTCCAATGGCGGCTCTACTACATAGACTTCATTATCTTTATTTTAGATTGTTTTGTAATAATATTGGATATAGCAAAAACATCAGGCTGATGTTCATGTTGCCTGATGTTCATAAATCCCTTTATTTTACGTCATTTAGTACAGCATACACTCCAACAACACAGCTTTGATTATACGTACATCGTTTTATTTCAGAATGTTTTGTACTGCTACTAGTAGGCCTACAGCCTAGACATTACAGAGACTTTAGTTGTCACTGTGCAATGCTTTTACATAGCTTTTATTCGCACTGCCATCGTTGAAAACAATGTATTTCAAACTCTAGTCTGTCCCTCTTCCAGGCTGCAACAGCCCTCCCGAACGCTCAGTTTTCTGACTCCTCAATGTTGCAACACTTCAGCTGGTCCGGTATTCGGACCGACTTTTCCAGTATCATTATTACACTAAGTACAATATTATTTCTGATAATATCCAGCTTGACGTTTACCCACTTCGAGAAACACTTTTTTTCATCACCGCTAGATGGCGTAGTGGTAACAGAACAGAACATTACAATCATAATGAATCTGCATTACAACCTGCAAGTTGTCTGTGTTGAAGCAAAATGCAACATTCAGCTATTAGTCCAAGAGCATTAGCTCAAAATGTAGTCAAACCCGGAACAAATTAGTAACAAGCTGAAAATTTCAGGATATGTTCAGAATACCTTTAGGAATGACATACTAAAAGTCCCCGTGAATCCCCCTTGTGCTCTCTGAGATATTCAAGATGGCATACAACTTGCCTATTAGATATAATGGCCCTAATCGGGGGTGAAAAAGGCAAAATTTTAAATTGAGAGATATTTCTACGAAAATTCACAGGTTGATCAATTATATGAATACAAACATTTTTTGTATTGCAACTTCCTATGAAATCCAATATGTCCGCCCAATATGGCATTCTTAATATTAGCACTAATACTATAGTACAGGTACACTAATATTCTGGTCGCCATATTGGACGGCCATATTGGATTTCATGGAAAGTTCCAATACAAAAAATGTTTGTATTTACATACTTGATCAACCTGTGAATTTTTGTAGAAATATCTCTCAGTTTAATTTTTTTGCCCTATTCACCCCCCATTATATCTAATAGCCAACACTAATATTGTGGTCGCCATATTGGGCAGCCATATTGGATTTCATGGAAAGATCAAATACAAAATATAGCTGCAAGCAGCAATAAAACGGGATCAAGCAAGCAGCAATAAGGAGTAAGAACAATACGCACAAATAAGCCATAGAAACATGGGAGCCTGAACTTCAGAAATACATCAGGTAATTATGGGAGCAGGGCAGGGTTTTTGATTCCTGCCCTGACTGACTCACAATCTGGTGTGACTGAGTGAATGATTGGTGAGCTGTGAGTGAGTGGTGAACTGAGCTATGAACTGTCATTAGTGACAACATGGCCGAATAGTGACAGTCAAACAGCCTTGCCCAGCCATGAGGCCCATAGGGCAGGTGCCTATCTCCTGTTTCTGTAGCATGAGGCAGCTTGATGTACAAGTACACCCTCTGGACATGACGCTAGTATGACACAGGGTCTTACCCCCAATCCAACCCTTGATGCTGAGTGCCAAGCAGGGAGGCATTGGATCCCGTTTTTAGAGCCTTTGGTATGACCCGGCCGGGAATCGAACCCCGGCCTCCCAGTCTCAGGGCGGACACTCTAACCACAAGGCCACTGAGTTGCTGAATGAGTAAATGATTGGTGAGCTGTGAGTGAGTGGCGAACTGAGCTGTGAACTGTCATTAGTGACAACATGGCCGAATAGTGACAAAACACAACATGGCCGAATGGTGACAACCACCATTACATTGAGTTTTACCCTGGGTTACACATAGAACCATGAACTTAGATGTAGAAGACCACATGAGATTGTGCATGATTGACTCATATTACTAGGTGTCCGTGCCGGGATTTGAACCCAGGAACTCTCATTTCCAAGTCATGCGCTCTAACCAATGAGGCTACCCAACAGACACAAGACGTACTGGAAACAACACACACATTCAGTGGACTGCTTGGTAAATGGTAAATGGTGCATTTATATAGCGCCTTTATCCAAGGCGCTTTACATAGATTGTGCATCACATTCACCCATTCACACACACATTCATACACTGATGGCAGTGGGACAGGGACACATCGACACTAACTCTGCAGGAGCCCGGGATCGAACCGGCAACCTTGTGGTTACCATCCGGTTACTCTACCTCTGAGCCACTACCGCTCCTTAAATATGCACAAATAAGCCATAGAAACATGGAAGAAATACATCATGTGATTGTGGAAACACAGCAGGGTTTTTGGAGACTCAGACTTTGTATTGTCAGCAGTGGGACTTGAACCCTCAATCTTGTGTTCCGAAGTCAGGCACCGTACCGACTGAGCTATCCAGGCACAATGATTTGCTTAGTTGTTGTCATCAATGAAACAACCCAACAACACGCCACCAAGCAGTAAGCAATATGAACAATATGCACAATTCAGCAGTCCGAGGGTGGAGCTTAGTGGTCAAAGTGACAAATGGAAACAAGTTCCACATGCTTATTCCTCTCACACAATCTGGCACAATGTACTTGCTCCAGTGTTGCCAGAGAGAAACAAGCAGAAGAAGACTCTTCACAAACGAGCAACTTTCATTGGCTTATAAAAACGTCATTTTTTGATGAAAACAAATTTGCTTCTGAAGTTTTGTCCGGATGGGGCCAAAGTTCTCATGTAGCAGGTGTCATGCAAATTGATCAAAAATCCAGGCATAAAATCAGGCATGAGCATTTTTCAAACTGCTTAAAATGGCAGACACTCTGGGGTGGAGCTTACCAGTCGAAATTACAGATGTGTTCCACATGAATCAAGGAACGTGTAGGAACAAGTCCCATGATTTTAAGCCAAACGAAGCCTGAGTTATGCTTGTTCAAATGTTTCAGTTTCAAAGAATTGCTATAGCGCCCCCATTTGAGCGATTGGAGCAAGACTGGTTTTAGTGTTATTTGGCATCCCCCTCTACCAAACTGTAAAATCTCATAAACAGATTACTTTGCATGTGTAGATTAGGGATAATAGAAGAATTTTCACAAACAAGCAATTTTCATTGGCTCGTAAAAACATCATTTTTTTCACTGAAAACAAAATTCACACTCATTTCATGTTTGTATGGCTTCAAAGTTCATATGTAGGTCATTGTTATGCATTTTGATCAAAGATTGTAGGAGAAGAGACATTTTAACTGTTTTACATATGATTAAAGATGGCGGCTCATCTAAAGGTCAGAGGTCAAAAGTCAGAATACAAAAGTTGTTTGACATAAGCAGACGCATAAGTGAATATAAGTTACATTTCTGAGAGTCGAGCGGTTCATGAGTTATGAGTGTTTAAAGTTTGCAATTTCAGTTGAGTGCTATAGCGCCACCATTTGACCAGTGGTCACAGGCTTCGCATCATCACCGTTTGGCATCACCCTCTACCAGATTACCAATTTTCGCGAAAACCGACTGCACGGTTCAGCCAGAACAGCTATTTCTGGCGGAAGAAGGAGAAGGAGAAGGAAAAAAGAGACAGAAACAAGAAGGGATCAAGTCCACTTCGTGGACTGCTTGATCCCTTAAAAATGCTTGTATTTATATAATTGATCAACCTGTGAATTTTCGGAGAAATATCTCTCAGTTTAAAATTTTGCCTTTTTCACCCCCGATTAGGGCCATTATATCTAATAGGCAAGTTGTATGCCATCTTGAATATCTCAGAGAGCACAAGGGGGATTCACGGGGACTTTTAGTATGTCATTCCTAAAGGTATTCTGAACATATCCTGAAATTTTCAGCTTGTTACTAATTTGTTCCGGGTGTAACCCTATTACTACTGGACTATGAGTATTTGTTGGATACATTTAATAATGATGATGATGTCTATTTATTGACTTCGGTAATCTTAATAACTAGTAGAAATATGAAGTATGTAGACAATTAATTTGATCATTATCCTAGCTAAATTTTATATACAGTAATCCAAATGTAGTCATTGCTTTGCAAATCTTCATTCATTAAGGGGCCAAGCAGTCCATTGCTTCTTTTGAAAAACAAGACAAGTATTGTCTGCATGTATGCATACAATAGCTTACTGTTCTGAAGATCTGTGGGGGAAAAAAATCCCACCAGGAAACATCATAGGGGAATTATTATTATACAACATAACAACAAACATCATTTGTTAGTCAAACAGTCGTCTTTTGATGACGCCATCAACTGGGACTTTCCGGATACGTCGCTCGGAGGCGCAGCAGCAAAGCCATCTAGTAGAAGAGTTGCGACATTGAGGGGTTAGAAAACAGCTCGGTCACGTGGTTCATGTACTCGCGCGAGCCCATAGACTCCAATGCCTTTAGTAACTTCCGGCCTATTAATTTCTGGTTGTCACTATTCATCAAAGTCTATGCAGAAGAGCCGCCATTAGACTGGCCCCAGGAAGTGAACGGAGTCTGCGCAACTCCGTGCATTTCTAAGCCTCTGCTCAGCAGCAGCGTAGCGACGACCACACTGGAGTTGTTTAGCACATTACTGTTGAAGCGTTAACCCTCCAAATATCTAATTCTATTAAACAGCAGCAGCTTTAAGGACAAAGACAAGGCTGCACGTACATGGAACGATGAAGAAAGGCGAAACAGACACCCACGGCGTCGAAAGGTTGAAACATTAAAAACGACCGGGGGTGGGGGATAGTAATATTGCCAATTCAAAAACATGTCAACAACGCGGCCCCTCCTCGGCATGAAACGAGTCACCGAGCTGGCCTGCTCCTCGCAGCCGCCCGGCAGGCTGCCCTCCTCGGCCTCGGCGGCGGCGGCCGAGGAGCCGACGGCCACCGTGGACGAGTTCGCGGTGCTGGAGGAGAAGCAGGACGAGCTGCGCTGCGCCAAGCCCCGCGTGGAGCAGGTGTTCCGGGTGGACTTCACCATCATCGGGCTGCTGGACCACAGCAGCACTGCGGGACAACCGCAGGCTCACACTCAGCACCACCGCGGCGGCAAGACGTCGCGACAGATATGGCTGAAGCTGATAGGAAACACGGACGACGTGTCCAAGGCAAAGGTGAAGTAATAACAAGAACGACAACAACGCACGTTTTACTGTTATGATTGAACAAAACATGCATTCCAAAATGGCTAATTCAGATGGTGAATAGTTTAACTCTTGAGAGTGTAAAAATGAAACCAAATGGACCCGCAAGGGTCCATTTGGTTTCATTTTTTACATTCTCAAGAGTTACATCTGGTTAACCAACTTAGCTGAGGACCTCCTGGAACGCTCTCAAGGACCACTCAGGGCTTGACACTAACACTTGCCCGCTTGCCCTGGGCAAGTAAAAAACAAATGGTGGGGCAAGTGAAGACTACTACCTGGTGCACTAAGTGTGCAACTTAGTGCACTATAACACAACACAAGATATATTTGTCTTGAAGGTGGTCATTGCGCTCTGCCTCTGTGTCTTTCCCTGCTTTCTAGCTATCTCTACCCATCTCTCTCCCAGGTTCATTTGGTTCCAAACTATCATTTTGCTGGGGTCAGGGTCCACTGGGTCTGTGACCACTATGGGCTAATTAGGATGATGAATTTTAACTCTTGAGAGTGTAAAAATGAAACCAAATGGACCCGCAAGGGTCCATTTGGTTTCATTTTTACGTTCTCAAGAGTTACATCTGGTTAACCAACTTAGCTGGGGACCACCTGGAACCCTCTCAGGGAAAGCACCCAAGTAGGAAGTAAACTTAAATGCAAAATTTACAATATATTTTTGGGGGGCAAGTGACCATGACTTGAGGGCAAGTAGAACCTGACTTGCACTTGCCCAGTGGGCAAGTGCCTCGGAGACCTTAGTGTACTGTGAACCCCTGCCGTTTGCATTCCAAAATGGCTAATTCTGATGATGAATAGTTTAACTCTTGAGAGTGTAAAAAATGAAACCAAATGGACCCTTGCGGGTCCATTTGGTTTCATCTTTTACATTCTCAAGAGTTACATCTGGTTAACCAACTTAGCTGAGGACCACCTGGAACGCTCTCAAGGACCACTGGTGGTCCCCGGACCGCTGGTTGAAAACCCCTGTTCTAATGTCATTTGTATACCTTAGAGATGTTGTGTGGACGTGATAAAAAAAAAAGTTCCCCCAACTTCTGTATTTCCTATAAATGGAGGTCTGAAAAAAATCATTAATGTGGTGAAATACATCTGATAACATCATCAAGATGTATTTCACCATGTTAATGATTTTGCTTTCAGACCCCTTTTTTCCTGAGAGGGTACAAATGGAACCAAATGGACCCGCTAGGTCCATTTGGCTTCCATTTGGCAGGGTGGGCATTGGGCAACTACAAAGTTTTTCATATGAACCAGTGGTTTTAAATCTTTTTGACACCAGGGCCCACTATTTCTTAGGCATTTGAGCCACGGACCACCATTTGAGGACATTTTAGCCACACAGACCCCAAAACTAAAGACTTCTTTTGCTTTTGTCCACAATTCCAGGCTGGATTTGGGAAACAAAACAGACAAACATACAGATCAAAATGACCATTAATCTTCTACATGCTCTAGTTGTGTAGAATTGGGGCTAATTCAGATGGTGGATATTTTAACTCTTGAGAGTGTAAAAATGAATTTGGTTTCATTTCTATGCTCTCAAAGAGTTACACCTGGTTAATGAACTTTCCATAATTTAGCTAGGAACCACCTCCTGGACCTTTCTCGACCACTGGTGGTCCCCGGCCCACTGATGAAAACCACTGATATTGCCTTTCATTGGGTGGGCAGGATGCACTAACCTGCCCCCCTCTAGATCCGGCCCTGTTTGCACTGCTGAACCTTAGCTGCAATGAAACTCTAGATTTTTGGGGGGCTGAATCTAGAGTTGCAATACCCTCCATTTACTCCTCCATAACATTTTTTTTTTCATCTGCGATCTGCTTGAATTAGACCCACCAACATTGCAGCTGTATGGAAAGTTTGAAATGATATCCTGTTTCTACCTGCATTTGGGTTTGTTTGATAAAACTCTACCATAGACATGTTATGAGCTACTTTCTGTCAATAAATTCTCTGCAGGCAACTTTTCTAAGTTCTGGGGTTTGGAAGTGCTCAGCATTAGTCACTGAACGGCCCTGTGTAGCGCCTGTTTAGAATTTGCACATAATGCAGGGGGCAGCAGCCCACCAGCACTCGCTGGACTTTGGAGGCGCTTGACATTTTATTAGCTACTTTCTGTCTGTAGTACATTTTACAGACGGAAAGTAGCTCACAACAACTCTACGGTAGATTTTTATCAAACAAGCACGTTGCAGATAGAAACAGGATAGTTCAACCAGTCTCCATACAGCTGCAATGTTGGTGAGTTTAACTTTGCTTAATAGAAGCAGATCGCAGGTGATTTTTTTTTTGGTCAAATATACATTTTTAGAATTGCCTCAATGATTCAGACTTCAGCGATGCATATATATATAATAGTTTTTATGTCTGTGTTGTAGACGGTGGACCCTAAAGTTGTGTCAAACCACATTATTAGACTGTCTTGACTCAATTTAAATGCTATCATCACAATAAATATATATATTTTTTATCAAGTTACTTAACAGTACGACCACCTACAAGGTAGAAAAAACTAAAAGGAAAAACAAGTAAAAATGCTCAAACATTGGCCAAATTGTCAATTACCTAATACAAAAACAAAATTCTAAATTATTGACCCTGTATGCCTATTACCTGCTGGCATCAGGATATGAAAATAAGCTTCTTCCTCATCCTAGCCTCTGCAAACACTTCCAGAACTAGTGGTGTATTCAATCTATTGATTACATAACATATCGACCGAAGACCTGGGCGATGATGTGTCAATCGATCATGAGGCTGCTATATCGATATGGCAATACACAACATGGATTTTTGGGGATTTCGGGTGATCAGCGTTGACAAACATGCCTCTGTTTAACATTATCAAAGGCCTCCTTGCAAGTTGCAATACACAACATTCCCAGAACCCTTGGTAGGATGTTTAGACATAATAATTTAAAGATCCCTGTGAGCCTGAGAGTGTTTTATTTTATTTGTGCAACACTATTTGAAAAAGGAGTTCCAGTTGCCACAAAGCTGTATTGTAGTTGCACTGTATAGCATTTAAATATACCAAAATACACTGAATCAGTACATTTCCTGATTGGGGCGATGTCTTGCTTAATATATTTTACTTTGCTCATCTGTGATCCTTGCCCATGTTAACAAGTGTGAGAAAGATGGGGAATTCCCTGCTCATCCAGTCAATGCTTGCGTTGCACAAGCAAAACGCCCGTTTATTAGTATTCAGTTTCTGTTGCAAAACTGATATCCACGCAGCCCCGCCACACCCACCCCATCTCTGTGACCTTCTTGAGTCAGTGCTTGTACTATTGAGCCTGTCTCGCATGCTAATGTTAGAGAAATGTGTACACAGCAGCTGCTGTAGCGTATTTCTCAGTGACATCACCCACTGGAGTGTGATTCATCAGCCTATTCTTCACATTGAGGAGATTCCCTGAATCAGTGACGATGTGTACACTGTTTACTATTGTAACTGCTACTGACTGTAAGCTCTGCTACTGGGTTACTGGCAGTGTATATATAAACTGACTGCCAAGTAGGGAGGTCACAATTATTGAATTGAATATTAACATTAGTCATTTAAAAATATTTTTTAAGTTTTATTTATTTTTTGCCTTGAACAAACTAATATGATTCAATATTGATATTGTGGCATTAAAATGCCACAATTTATTGTATTTTTTGCCCATCTCTATTGAATATACAAAGAATTAATTTACACATTTTATCCTCTTATTCTTGACTGAACGCTTGACTTATTTGGCACCTGATTTCTTGGTGCACAAATCTGTGGAAAAATCCAAATGGTCAAAGGTATTATAGTCAACGTTTTAGCCAAAAATATATAGTCTAGAGTCTATAGCTATATCATGTGTGCCTTTTCCCCTATATATTGCTTCTACTTTGATGCTGCAGCTGTTTCCCTGCAGACAGAGACTTGCTTTGTCGTGCAGACGGTCCAGAACTTAATTGATGTCAAACAATGATGTTGTCGAAACATTTGTCAGGCTCGGGATAAGGCAGCGCTAGTGTGTGCGTGAATGGGGGTGATGCAGCACAGAGTTTGTACACACTAAAGTGTGTGCCTATATCACCTTTGACTTTATAACCTGTTGCGTTTGTATTTTTGAACTAGCACAGCATGCCATTTATGAACTAGTAGCTTATAGTATTACTGCAATAAGAATGGAAGAGAACGGTAGACAGAGGAGTGTGTGTAACTGAGTGAACCCAGGAATTGCGTAAAAAGACAGTGAAAGATGGCGATAGTGGTGGTTACCATCAACACTGCACACTTTTCCAGTTTTTGTTGTACAAATGTTCATCTCCTTCCCCCCCCTCCAGGAGTATGTGAGGGGTCTGTGTGACCCGGAGCTGCAGAAGGACGAGCGCTACCCGGTGGACATGCATTGCATCTTCGCCGGTGCCCGTGGCCTCTTCCTGGACCGGCTCCTGCGAGACACCAGTGCCGAGGTCCTGGTGGCCGAACCGGGCCGCCTGCGGCTGCTGGGCCGCGCCGAGCCTGTGGTGATGGCTCAGAGCCGAGTCCAGCAGTTTGTCGCACTCTTTCATGTAGGTGAAAGCTTTGGCTACTTGGCTGTTTTTTTTGTTACAGTAGATCAGGGCTTTTCAACCTTTTTCATCCCAGGGACCACCATTTATTCAGCATTTGAGCCACGGACCACCATTTGAAGGCCCATTTTTTTAACCCCCCAGACCCCAAACCATGAGATTTCTTTTGCTTTGGGCTGGATTTTAGGGGAGAAAAAAAAGGCAAACGTACAGAACAAAATGACTATTAATCTTCTAGTTGTGTTTAGATGATGAATATTTTAACTCTTGAGATTGTAAAAATGAAACCAAATGGACCCGCAAGGGCCTTGCGGGTCCATTTGGTTTCATGTTTACACTCTCAAGAGTTAAAATAATCATCTGTATTAGATTTTGATTTAAGCTACTGTAATGTTTGGCTGTTTGCGAAAAGAGCCTGGAATTGTGGACAAAACCACATGAAATCCTTAGTTTTGGGTCTGTGGGGTGAAAATGTCGTCAAATGGTGGTCCGTGGCTCAAATGCTGAATAGATAGTGAAAACCACTGTAGTAGAGTATACGATACCATGGCTGCTCTATGCATAACACTACGGTAGGCAGAGAGGGGACAAGTCAGGGGGATGTGACTGACAATGCATTACAATAGCGAAAGGTAATTGACTGTGATAGTTTCTCTGATTGACACATGTAATGATGTGAATGCAGGGCCATGCTAATATTAATTAGACTGGTGTTTTGGTCACGGTATACCGGGGGTTTAAAATTTTGCAAACCGTACAACCTTAAAATCAACAACACAAAATAACTGTTCCTGCTGTGTACACGACAGCATCTTTGCATCTCCCAAACGCCCCTGTGCTTGTTTTGCTTGTGTCATCTAGGAGAAGAGGAGTCTGCCCAGCGACAGGGAAACGACTGTGAAGCGAGCGTTCAAGTCCTTTGTGGAGGAAAGGGATGACAAGTACACCATGGAGCTCCTATTACTGCCCAGTGCTCTAAAAGAAGAGCTATTAGGACTGGCACAGAGCCCCACTAGTGGCTTACACACACAGGTTGGTATAAATCAGGGCTGCCCAAAAGGTAGATCGTGATCTACCAGCAGATCACACAGGCCGTGCAGGTAGATCACATGACTGTCCCCTAAAATGTATAGATCTGTAACTCTTGAGAGCAAATGGAACCTTACGGGTCCATTTGGTTTCATTTTACACTCTCAAGAGTTAAATTGTATTTAAATATATTATTAAAATTACGTAATTAATTATATTTGAATTACGTAATTTTCAATTTTCAGTCCACACAATTAGGAAATGGAGAATAAAAGTTTTACCAGTTCTCTTTCCCAATTGTCGGCAAAGACATGAAAGTCCTTAGTTCACGAACTGTCAACTCCCCAAACTCAAACAAACTCAAAACCCCAAATACTGTTCTCAAATGTCAGTAGTAGCATATACAGGAAAACCTTCCAATTCTCCCCCTCTATTTTTCATTTTAAGTGCATTATTCTTAAACACTAAAACATTAAGTAACACCATCACCAACTATTTCAAAGCTCAAACTTTCTAGGGGCCTTGAAATGGATTTTCAGTAATGGAATAATCACAATTTGATGTGTAGATCTTGTTGAGCCGGTCATTTTGAAAGTAGCTCTCAGTTCAAAAAAGTGTGGGCACCTCTGGTATAAACCCTCCAGAATGTATTTCGGAGCGTTGACATTTGTCCAAAATGTTTTGTAATTTTTTTTTGTAAGTTTACTTTCATAGAGAGAGTCTAATTGGCGGCTTTCCTACATAGACTTCTATTGAGAATGGGACACCTTCATTGAAAATAATGTATTTCCAACTCCCTGCATTGAACAGCGCTCAATGTCGCAACTCTTCTACTAGATGGTCGAGAAAAGCTAGGCTACTGTTATGCAAAGTGGCTTGCTAGTCTCACTCACGTGACCACACATACAGTACATTCACATGCTGCGATAGCTGGAGGCAGCGGCAGATTTGTTACATCTACCCGGGGAAATAACATATAAAACCAAATAAAAATGTGATATAGAATCAATTAATTATAAAGGCTACATTCGACTGGCAATTTAATTTTGAAATCTATTCATATTTTTTAATATTCAAAAAAAATTCATTAATTGAAATTAGCTCTGACAACAGTGACATTTCGTGACATGATTATAATGTTACTCAATATTGAAGTGTCATATCTCACCAGTATTTGGAGTTGCGTAATCGAAACTACCAAAGTTAAGTAACCTAGAAATCAGTGGTATATTTAGATATGGACCAGTGTTGCAATAACAATTCTAGTGAATTAGTTAACTTTGAACCAGGCGCAGGCTAAGCCATGAAATGGGTTTATATTAAAGGTTAAACGGAACTGTACCATTGATTCTGCAGCATACTGGTGTTAATATTCCTAAAGGTGATTGTTATTGTGATCAACCCATCCAGGCCCAGACTCCAGGATTGCTTCCAGGGCTGGTGGAGGCCGACCAGGACCGCTCGCAGAGCAGCACGCCCGTGACGGAGCTCTCCAACCGCATCCTGGACACCAGCTTTGAGGAGAAGGCTTCCAGGAGTGCCGGGAGCGTAGCAGCAGCAACGGCAGGCGGAGGAAACGGCGCAGCCGCCGGCGGCCCGGACATCCTCCTGAACGGCACCCGTCCTTCGCAGAAGCGGCGTTCGTCGGACAGCGAAACCCGGGACACAAAGAGACAGTACTCGCTGGAGCGCAGGGACGACTCGCTGGAGAGGGAAGGGGAACGCGAGCGGAAGGAGAGGGAGAGCAGGGGGACTGGCACCCAGACCAGCTGCCGGTCCAAGACCCCCTGTAGCAGTTCGACGTCCCTCTCCTCCTCCTCGAAAGCCAACACGATCATCGGCGTGATCAAACTGGACGACGACTCGGAGGCGGACGACGGGGAGGCAGTGAGCCCAGAGACCAACTTGCGCTGTTTGGTCAATTTCTTCAGGTGTTGTACTTGATTCCCTTTTTAGTCTTGCCAATGTTTGAATGGTTTGTTTTTAGAAAACATTCAACAGGAATGAAAAACTTTCACAATATTGCTGATGTCTGAGATGGGTGGGTCATCATGTAGCTCCATGATGCCCAGTGACATCATAGAATGTGGGTTTGTTTCCCTGCACACACCAGGAACGTTTCGGGTAAATTTCAACCGTGCTCAGTGGTGGTGTGTTTGAAAAAAAAAATCACATTCCCTCACAAAGAACTTTTTTATTTTTTTTCTTCACTGTACCCATCTCACAGGTCATAGGAATGTTCCCAACTTAATTCCTCTTTTTTTAGGAATATTTAAAAAATGATATGCACGTTTTTCTCCAATTTTGACCCACTTGATAACCCCTGCCATGACATATTAAAGAGGAATACCCCAAGTTCCATGTATTGCTGTACTTTGCTATATTGAAATACAGTAGATCTACAGTATATACATGTTAATTGTTAATAAATAGTTTACATTGGTAAAATATACCATAGTTTAGTGATGGTGTAACAAAAAATAAATTTCTAGGCTTGCACTGTGGAAAAATGGAAACATTATTTCATCCCACTGGAGTGACAAATACAAAACATTGAACCTTAAAATGTACATTATTATTTTGTTGCATCGTTTGCCTTTTCTAGTGTGTTCTACCTTAGCAGTTCAATAACAATTGTACTTGATTTTGCTCCCTCCAGCTCGATGGGCTACACAAAGGAAGTGGTGGAGCACGTCCTCGGCCAAACGGGGCAAACGGAAGACACCTTTCTCATCCTGGAGAAAGTGGTCGCGGAACAGAAAAGACGAGACATGGCCGACGCGGCCGAAGAAAGACGGTCGAACTCCACGCACTCCCCAGAAACTCCCTCTTCCTCCTCCTCCTCCTCGGCTTCCTCTTCGACGGTGTCCCGCAGCAGAGAGAAAGAGCGAGTGCTGCCTAAAGTATTTTTGCACCCAGGCAGCGTCAAGCCCAACCCCCGCGCCGGCTGCAGTAACGGTCTGGGCCACCGGAGGCAGTGCAGTGGCAGCGAACACAGCACTCAGCAGGTATTGAGCCAAGTGTTATGCCTCACGATCAGAGATGGGTGTAACTCAGACTAAGACCCAACCATTTTGACACCAGGGCACTCTATTTATTCAGTATTTGAGCCACAGAGGACCGGCATTTGATGACATTTTAGCCCCACAGACCCAAAACTAAGGATTTCTTTTGTTTTTGTCCACTATTCCAGGCTGAATTTCACACAAAACAGGCAAACGTACAGATCAAAATGACCATTCTTTTACATTCTTTGATTTTGTACACTTTGGGCTAATTCAGATGATGAATATTTTAACTCTTGAGAGTGTAAACATGAATTTGGTTTCATGTTTACGTTCTGAAAGAGTTCATCTGGTTAAACAACTTTCCAGTATTTAACTGGAACTCTCTCAAGGAACACTGGTGGTCCCCGGGCCAGTCAGAGTCAGCCAAAGGGCCGCATTTGGCCCAGGTATGGTGTAACTCGTAATATAAAATAATATTACGGCAATACTATTACTTTTCCCTGTGAAAGTAATATATCGAGATTATGTCCTACGAAACAGTAATAATATTACAGTTACTTCTACTAATATCACCAGTTATTTTCGTCATGCTGCTTTCAACAGTATTGCGTTGGTGAAGGGAGATGAGCCTGTTAATAATAATAACCTTTTGTTGTTGTTATTATTGTTATTACAGTCATACAAAGACATGTAGTGTCAGTGTTTGCCAGTGGTTTGCGCATTGTTATTTAGAAAATTATTCCCCTTTAGCGTTTGTAATCTCATATTGGTCCTCCAAGATGCTGTTTATAATGGGCTACATGACTATCACCACTACGTGTCAGTAGGTGGCCGATCGCTGGATCTCTTTGACTCTTTGACTCAAAGAGGATCTACTTCCTGTACTTTCTGGTCATATTTTTTCCGGAATTTTTTTCCTGATCCATAACAACCGGGTTGGGTTAGGTTAGGTTAGGTTAGGTTTCTGAATGTCTTATGTGAGTTTACTATAACAGTACGCAGTAGACATGTGGACACATGGGCTCAATTTTCGTTACCGCTAAACCCCTTATCCCTTAAATTCTTTGCCTTTTTAAACTATTTAGAGAAAACATTTTTCAATAGTTCAAATGGCCAGTCTACATGCTCACAACGTGTCAATAGATTGGCACGTTGAACTATTCCCAAAGGTTTTTAAAGATGGTAAAAAAGGGATAAGGGTTTGGGATAAGGGTGACGAAAATGGAGCCCATTGCTTCTGGGTGCTGTTAAGGTGGTTTTAGGCTAGTTCTGGCAGCGGTGCTTCTGGCCTGACCACAGACCCTCAGAATTATATGAGAGGGACATCACTAAATACCCGGTCTACAAGTTTACAGTGCCTCGAAGCGCGAGGCATTGTGAGCTTCAGTTTGATTACCCTTTCTGTATTGAACGCATTTTGGTGTTTTAGCTGTTGAAAAAATGGCAGATCTACAAGCTCATATGGCACCACTCGTGGCGCCATATGAGCTTGTAGTTCTGCTATTTTAAAAAAAAAAATGTGAAAATGTGGTGCAAATCTTTAAATACATTATTTTGGAAGCAAACATTTTAACTCAAATCTTTGCTTCTGGGGATCCCGAGAACATGTTTCTAGATGAGTTTCTGCAGCTAAATGATAGATTTCTGGGGTCTTTGGCATGAAATATGTTGAGCATTACTGACACAGAAAGAGATTTTCCCAGAAAAACTACAATCTAGCGCCAGGGACTATTACCGTATTTAGTGTCACAAACTAGAATTTAGTGTCATGGACTAGAATCTAGTGTCGGGAACTAGAATCTAGTGTCAGAAACTAGAATCTAGCGCTGTGAAATAGAATCTAGCATCAGAAACTAGAATATAATGCCAGGACACAATGGGTTTTAACTGGCACACCCCTAACAGTCTTCTCCTCACCCCCCCCTCTCAGGCCATCACCATCAAGAGGAGCTCCAGCGCTCAGGGAGGCGCCGGCCACTACGACGTGATCACCATCGACGACAACGACGACAACGTCTTCGCCACGGACAGCAGCAGCAGCAGCAGCACCGCCACGCCGGGAAACCGGCCGTCCCGCACGCCGCTGGAGCTTCCCGCCACGCAGTCCGGATCCAGGACGGACTACTTGGCGCGGGGGGGCGGAGCCGGGGGCAGCACCACCTCCACCACCAACCAGAGGGACTACATCGCCAGGGGCGGGAGTCAGACGCTGGGAGGACCGGTCAGAGTGGAGAGCGTGACGGCGCTCCGCAGCGCCCCACAGTGGCTGACCGCCAGCACCTCCTCCTCCTCCTCCCCAAACGTACGTAGTAATCCACCTTTCGTTTCCCGGGGGCCGGATTTAGCCATGTCCTACTAGGGTGGGCTGGAGGGTGAGGGCAACTCCCATACCACTTTGTATGAAGCAGTGGTTTTCAACCTTTTTTTTGACACTAGGGCCCACTATTTATTCAGCATTTGAGGACGTTTTAGCCCCACAGACCCCCAAAACTAAAGATTTCTTTTGCTTTGTCCATAATTCCAGGCTGGATTTGGGGGGGGAAATAAACAGTCAATTCTCTAGTTGTGTAGACTTGGGCTAATTCAGATGATGAATATTTTAACTCTTAAGAGCGTAAATTTGGTCTCAAAGAGTTACATCTGGTTAACCACCTGGAACTCTGATAAAACCACTGATTACCTTTCATTGGGTGGGCAGGATGCATGTTTGGGTTAGGGCTCTGCCCACCCTGCCCCCCCTCTAGATCCGGCCCTGTTCGTTTCTCTCCACCTCATAAGTCACACATTTTTGATCAAAAGTTTTAAGTTGAGTTGCTCCGGTCATGGTTTTGTGAAAAGAACTTCCGTACAAACGAGGGCTTCACGATAAATACTTTTTTCTCTCTCTCTCTCTCTCTCTCTCTCTCTCTGAAATCTCAATTTTGATTTGTTGGGGTAAAATTACAAAAAAGGCAATTTATTTTAAATATGTTTTTTATTTGATTTTCCTCACTCCTACAGGGAATAAGGTAGCCTGGCAAAAGCCAGACCAAATCAGCTGTTGGCAAAAGAAATATCAGCAGATTGATCTGGAATAGCTTAATTGTGCAGACATGTTTAATCCAGAGAATTGGGGTGGCCAATCAGAACACATCATTTAAATATGTTTGCATATTGTGTCCTGATTAACCACCACAATTTTCTTTTATTTTCTTCTATTTTTTTAGCCAGGCTAGGAAGAAGTTTTTTTTTATTTATTGAACAAAAAGTAGTGCAAACGTCGCTTTTCCTTTCTGTTAACAAACATTCAAGTAGTCAATTGATTTAATTTCCCCAAGGAAACAACAGATCACAGTAGGCATGTCACGGTGTCAGAGTCTTGTCACCGTTTCACCGAATGCTTTGAAAACCGGTTTTACCGGTTTTATAGTTTGCCCCCCCCCCGTAACGGCCACATTCGTAGTTTTGATCCACGCGTTGCAGATGCAATCGGCTATAAATGCATCCTACACGGAGCCTAAGAGAATAGACAAAGTTACGCCAACTCCATTTACTTCATGGGGCTGTCCAATGGCGGCTCTTTTACATGTAAATGCATTGGCAGCAACCTATTTTGAACTATCTCAAGCCCCTTTATTTTAGATCGTTTACTTACTGTACAATACTTATACAGTTGACTTGTTGCACATATGCCTAAACAGCTCTTATTTGCGCCGCCCTCGTTGAAAGCGATGCATTTGCAACTCCAGCTTGTTTCTATTCAGGCTTTATGAACAGCTGCAGCTCGAGCGCTCAGTTTGTGGCCCCCTCAATGTCGTAAAATCTGACACTACAGGCGCTGATACGAAGCCAGCAGACCGTGCGCACACACAAAGACAAAGGAGTCTTCAGCCCCTGCCCTGTGCCCATTTACTCAGTTTATAAGATTGCGCATGGCCATGGTCACCCATCCCCCCTCTAAAACTCTTTGCTCGTCCTTGCAACAGTTTCGCTCCTGGTGCAACAGGGACAGGTCCTGGTCAGCTGGTTAGCTCTCCAAGCTAAAAACACAACACAACACAACACAACACGCTGCGATGCTACTCACGTTGTTGCGCCTGTTGTCCATAAACAGCTTACAGATTAGGGAAGGTTTGATTACGTGGTCCTTGTATGCGTGTAGTAGGCATGGTGGAAGTATTCCTCGACACGAAAAAGTTTAGGAGCGAATCGAGCGATTATGCTGCTGCTCCGTGTGCTGCTAACAGTCCCGGATATAACGTTTCCCAATTGGGGGGGAGGGGCAAGCGTTTGCATTCCACCATGTTTCCATCATGTTTGGTGGGGCAGTCAGGCCACTTAGGGGGCATTGCCCCCCCTCCATACACGTGACTATATCCGACCCTGTGGAGTACTACTCAGCAGCGCACATCAGGTTTGCAGCGATGGAGACAATTTTGTAGGCAACTCTGGCGCATATACTTTGTAGTATAAACATCGACAACAATATTACCATACTTACAATTACAATACCTAACATACCAATAACGTACAATATTGAATGAATGGACGCAAAAAAAAAATAATAATAATAATAATAATAATTTTTTTTTTTTTTTTTTTTTTTTTTTCGGTATATTCGGTGGGCAAGCAAAGTACCGGTTTTGGCGCCCCCTACCGGTAATACCGGTAAAACCGGATATCGTGACATGCCTAGATCACAGTGCATTTTTCTTATTCATTTATTCATTCATTCATGTGATTGGGCTTTTTAATACCTTTCTGGGTGGAATTTTCGGCACCACATGAAAGAAACACACACTGAAATACACTATACACTTTTCCACTTCCCATATATTGCCCACTATATGTAATTTCTGTAAAGTAGGTTTTAACCTGCAAGTTCCATTTTAACAGAATACGCAACAGGAAGAGGGAAGGGGGAGTACGCTAGGCCGTGAGTAAAGGGGCTTACAGACGGCGAGGAATAAATCGCCCACTCTAATTCATTCTCAATGGGGACGGCGTTTTTTTAGCACAAAAGTTCAAAAATCGACCCGCGTTCAAGAAAGCGTTTATCGTCGTCGTTTTCCGCCCAGCGTCACTGATTTTTATCGCGCGCGCGTGCACGAAACGAGCACGCGCGCGCGAGTTCAATTCATGTTCAATTCCAGTGAACTTTTTGTAAAACGCTTGGCGATTTATAGCAAACATACAACATAATGAGGACGATGAGGACTCTACCAGTAGACCTGCACAGTGACTTCACCGTTTCTCTTCCAGGAGTGATTCCCTAATCATTTAAGGCTCTGGCGCAGCCGAGCCAGGGCAGGATCTAGCCAGCCCTACTAGGGTGGCTGGAAGAATGGCGGGTGGGCAACTCCAAAGTTTTTCATAAGAAGCAGTGCTTTTGAACATTTTTTTATACCAGGGCCCACTATTTATTCGGCTTTTGTGGACCACTAGTGGTCCACTGGTTGAAAACCACTGATATTACCTTTCATTGGGTGGGCAGGATGCACGTTTGGGTGGGCTGTGCCCACCCCTGCCCCCCCTCTATATCCGACCCTGAGCCGAGCCACGACGTGAGTTGTGGCAATTCTGCTCTAACGTTCTATTTACAACGCATTATTGCGCGACGTGTTGTGAGTTTGTGTCACGGTCACGCTATGACGAAGCATGTTGGTTACATGCTTTTAGCCAGCAGAGTTTATTATACAACATATTTAAACCGTGATGGATGCTGCCGATTTTATTTTAACCTACGCAACTTGGAATAACTATAGTCTACGTTCAAATGTCAACCTCTACGGCTGCAGCCATCATTATTGGTGACTGGTGAGTCATTAATTCATTGTAAATGAATTGTAAATTCAGCGTGATCATGATCAGGTAGCGCTTGACTGGAAGTTGTCTGGGAAGTTGGTAGTCTGTTGGCTTGGTTGGCTGTCTGTTGGCTTGGTTGGCCACGCATTTCGTCCGCCCCCCTCCCCTCCCCTCCCGGCATAAAACGCGTAGCGTTTATCGACGGCGATTTTCCTTTTTCGGCACTGCCGGCATAAAAAAACTCGCCCGTCGATAACGCCGGCGTTTATCGTTGCCGTCTGGAAGCCCCTTAAGTGTGACAGTTCTACTGTAAATGGACTATTATTAAACCCTTAGTGTCCTGAACGCGTTTGGTGTTTTATCTGTTGAAAAATAGCAGATCAACAAGCTCATGTCGCGCCACCGAGTGGCGCGACATGAGCTTGTTGTTCTGCTATAGAGAACATGTTTTCAGATGGGGGTCTGCAGCCAAATATGGATAATTCTGGTGGTCCTTGGCTTGAAATATGTCAGCATCACTGACACAGGAGCACAGATTTTTCAGAAAAACTAGAATCTAGTGTCAGAAACTATAGAATCTAGTGTCAAAAACTCGATTCTAGCGTCAGAAAGTAGATTCTAGTGTCAAAAAGGAGATCCTAGCATCAGAAACTATCATTTAGTGTCAATAACTAGAATCTAGTGTCGGAAACTACTGTAGAATCTGGTGTCAGGAACTCGAATCGAGGGCCAGGACACAATGGACTGTTAAAGGGGAAAGCGGGATTTTTTTTTTTTTTTTCCATTGTCCAAATTCTGAAACCGCGATTTCGATCAATCATGAAAAACCCTCCAGGACTTACAGAAACCTTCCATCCAGTTATTGTTCTGATTATGGTTCGGCTGCTGTTCTGGTGACAACTCCACCAAAGCTGTTTTGTGGTGTTGGTTTCCGCTGGATGTAACAAAGCCCCTTCCTCCTTCTCTCCAGGCGGCTGAGCCAACGCCACGGGACTCGCGCTCGACGTCGTCGTCCACTTACCAGCCCTATCAGACAATTAGCCACATGGGGTTCAACGGGGGCGGAGCCCGCGTCCCCCCGGCCTCTGAGCCCCCGCCGCCCCCCATCACGGGTCTGTCCCGTTTCAATCAGTCGCTGAAGATGCCATACACGCTGACGCTGCCAAACGAACCGGGACGCCCCGACCTCAGACACATCATCATCGACGGCAGCAATGTCGCCATGGCGTGAGTTCAACACGCACACACACACACACACACACACACATACACGCGCAGGTCTGCTTTTACAACCAAGTCCTGTAACCGAAAATGGTATGGGTGCGGATTCATCGCGTTGAAGCCGACCCCATACCATTTTCTCCTGCTCACCAATTGGGAAATATTACATCCGCCCCTGTCAAAAGTTAGACATTTTTGGACTCAAAGACACACACACACACACAGACTCGCAGGCCAGCTTTTCCATCCATGGTTCCCCCATGTTACCGTCCAAATGTTCATCTAACTGCTCCCAGTTAGGCAGCTTGCATGCAGTGATGTTCTTGGCGGGCATTTGTTTTTCGATTTTAGTCAGCCCCTAGTCTTTCAGACGAAATGCCTATTCGTTTAAGTAACATTTGGTCACTTCTATTCATGATAGTTTTAGTCTAGTTTTAGTCAACATCCTGCTTGTCAACATTAGTCTTAGTCATTTTAATTCTAGTCTAGGCGTGATGAAAACAACACTGCTTGCGTGGTTTATTCCACCATATCACTGGGTGAATCGGCGTGGACCTTGAATTACCTCTCACTTTCGTAATGGCATTTCCTGCCTGCACCCAACCCCCCCCCCCCCCCCCCCCTTCCCACACCAGTTTTCCTGGATATTGAAGTAAATAAACTCCAGTATTGGTCATGCATGTTTTTGTGAATGTTTGTGGTCATAGTGAACAGGATGTGTTCATTTTCATTTCTTCTTCCTTTACTGGACATCAGAACGTGGACACATGTTGGGAAAGACACCATTGACGAATGATGTGGCATAGCCATAAGTGTATTCGCACAGTTTTGGTTTCACCCGCCCCTTATTGTCTACATGTTCATAACGTGTTGAGTCAGAGCTGTCACGATATGTCAATTTTACTGACTATTAATTGTTGCTCTAATAGTTTGCGATTAGACTCATTCCCAGTCATCCTTGCTTCGCTAAAAAAGGTCTAGGGCTGCAACTAACGATAGTTTTAATAATCGATTCATCAGCCGATTATTTAAATGATTAATCAGATTGTGACACTTTAACGCTCACCTTAAAATATATATTTTAGACATGTTCTAGCTAACATTTGATTAGCTGCTGACTGACACATTTAAATTGATTATTGGCTCATTCTGACTGCATACATTTGATTAAAGAATAGTTACACATGTGTCAGTCTAAAAGGAACAGTTCCTTCTAAACTTAAATAGGTCATTTAAAAATAAATATTTGAGGAATGATATCCTCAGATAATGTCGTGATCCATTATAGAGCTACATAATCATTGTTATATGTCATATTTAGTGTTAGGGATGGCTCACTCCTCTTTAGTTTAGTTACACATAACACTGGTTAAGTGGGAAACGCCCATGATAAATCCAGTGATTAGTTGATGAACTAATTCAATTATGGAATCGATTATGATTCATCGATTAATCGCTGCAGTCCTAGTTTAATCACATGGATGATCAGATTTTCAAGAATCTACACAAATAGAAAATGTAGAATAATAACGTTTTGCCAGTTTATCAAAAAACTTGAAAATCGTTGCTTTTGGGTCCAAGAGATTAAACTCAACATCAAAGGACATCCGTGGCTAAAATGCTGAATAAATAGTGGGCCCTGGTATGAAAAAGGTTGGAAACCACTGGTTTACAGTACAATTTGAGCACAATACAATTGAACTCAATACAATTTGAACTCAATACAAGACTGATAACTGCGAACGAACAAACCAGTTAAGAATAAATGAGTGAGGGTCTTTTTAGATGAGTCATTTAATGAGTCCCACTTCAGTCGTGTTAGGAGTCATATATTTTGTCAGTTTTACAACTTGCCGCATTTAATTACAATCTAAATTTATGTGGTTATATTGAAGTATCTGAAAACTGTGTTTGCAAGGATTCTTTTTCTTCCAAACATCACAGCATGTTTTTTCCCGCTGGTGTTATTAGTAGCGGCAAAACTACTGGCATTTGTTTCTTTGCAATTGTTTTTTCCACGGTGGAATATTTTTACTGTACATGATGAACAGTACAATAATTTATCCACAAGATGCAATGCTATATTGGTCAATGCATCCAAAACCCATAAAATGCATTTTTTTTGGATGCAGGATGCAGGTAATCAACATTACTGCAGTTAAACCTAACTTTAACTGTCTTTATGTGGAAAAAAATACCAAATGACATGTTGATGTCAGACTGGCATAATTACTTGACACCGTTGGGGCTTTGTATGTGGCAAAGTAGAACACAAAACCCAGAGGTGTTGTGCAAAACAAAATACAGTATGTAAATATCTCTGTGGTTGGTAGCAGCCAGCAGCGTGTTTCCTGCAGGGGCGGATCTAGGCATGGGCATGGGGGGGCAATGCCCCACTAAATGCCCAGAGTGCCCCACCAAACACAATGGCATGCAAAACAACCCAAGATATTTTAAACTGCTCATATTTAAAATGATCTGAAACACTACTACTGCTACTAACTAACTACAGCTGTGTCACCACTAAACCAACCGCATTTCATCATTGAAAACAGAAAACTCTCTGAGTCAGACCTTTAGCTTTATGGATGCTGCGTGTCTGTTGCAACTTCAACAACAGCTGATGTTATCATTGATGCTTTACCTGACTAATAAAAGTCCTGTAATGAAAATGGTATGGGGGCGACTTCATCGCCCGTGTCGCTTCGCGCCATGGGAAATGAAGCCGCCCCCATACCATTTTCTCTTGCCCTCCCCAATTGGCAAATGTTACATCCGCCCCTGGTTTCCTGTCTGGTGAGTGCGGCTGCTTCCAGGGGGGTTTTTCTCAGCACTACAGCTGCTCCGAGGTGTTTTTTATTTTGGATGTTGTCTTGCGATGTTACGTCTCTGAGTTGCTGCTTCGCTGCAGCGTTTGTCTGCTGCTGACGTGCATGCAGTCAGTGTTGCGTGCGTCTGCGTGTTTGTTTGTAAATGCACTACCTTTTAGATTGTTGTTTTTGCGGTTGAGTGTCCTTGCACGCTGCCATTGACGTGCTGTTTGTCCGCTGACGTGCGTATTTGTGGGGAACGCGCACGTCCTCACGTCTTATCTGTGATAGGTAGTTTGTAAATAATGAACCTCAAGATTCTTGACTCCTTGACAGTGGTTTTCAACCCTTTTCATACCAGGGCCCACTGGCAGATTTATTCAGCATAGGGCTCCACGATTTTGCCTAAAAATATTTTTCTTTGAAACCTCAATTTCGATTTTCTGGGGATAAAAAATATATAAAGGCAATTATTTATTTTAAATATATTTTCATTTGATTCTCCTCCCTCCAACAGAGAGTAGGGTAGTTCTTATTGAACAAAGATGGTGGATGAAGTGCAAACCTCACTTTCTCTTTTTTCTTATTTTACAGAACACTTTTCACAGTAAAGTAGGCTTTGAGCAAGTGTGACACGGATCTAACGTAAATGTGCTAGGAAAGGGGAAATCACAATTTTCATTGTGAAGCCCTGATCTAGCATCAGGTATTCATTCAAGTATTCTCCATATTGGCACCGCACCACCTCAGGACATTGTGGTACTGCAGCAACTGTCCATAAAGAAATGGCAAATACTGGTTATATCAGTGTTAATTAATTCTCAAACCATTAGAAATAAGCTTGAGGGACATGCATACTGAAAAATGATTCAAATATTTGTGCCACATTTTCACCATTTTCAAAAATATCAGACCTACAAGCTCATAGCTTGTCTGATGGCCAAAGTATAAAATGATGTTTAAAACTCCAAAAAGGTGTCACTGTACAGAATGCGTTAAATATGTATTAATATTTTTTCTATTATTTGCCAGGGACCCTTTTTAAATGTATACTTATTAGTATCACTTATTACATTTAGCAGCCAGGAGCTCTCGCTTCCACTTAAAAGAAGAAGGGAGCATCCACACATTGCTGCCTCCTCTCACTCTCTTAAAAGCTTTATTTATTCTTTTTTTCTTTCCTTTTCTCTTGCCCCCCCCCCCCCCCCCCCCCCCCCCCCAAATTTCACCGTCTTTCAGCAGAAAAAAACATTTCTTAAGGGAAAACACTGTCTTGTACATAACACAGCATCTACTGTACTTCTCAATTGGAAGCTCTCCCAGCCCTTTACTCTACTATGATGCAGCTTCAATGAATGTGGAGCAACACTGCTCCCTCCTGACCAACCTGTAGGTGTTGCTACTAGCGCATGTTTCCATTAAAGGTCCTATATGTAATTACTGGATATGGTCAAATTGGCAGACCCAATGGCATTTTGACTAGGGGTGGGACAATTCACTTACCTCAGGATACGATTACGAATATTTAGGGTATTTAGGGACATTTAGGGTTCTGAATCGATTTATATTGTGATTGTTAGTTATGCTGCGATTCGATTTGAAAGATCGATATATCACATTTTTTCTCCCACAAATGACTGTGCTTTTATTATACTAGAACAAGGGGGATTCCACCCATTTTCAAGATTTTTATTGAGAGTGGACATATGGAACCAAATGGACCCTGACGGGTCCATTTGGTTCCATTTGTACACCCTCAGAAAAAAGGTCCTAAAAGAAAAACCATTAAGCAAACACAACTTGATGTCGTCATCTAGTAAAATACTGAATTCTGAACAATATGGACCATGACAAGTCCAATAAACTAGAACATTTTAAAGCAAATTTAAACAATATAGACAACAAAAATCTCAATCATACACATCAATGCAGCCTGATAACGTTGGTCAGTCTTTCTGACATGAACACATTAATGAATAGGCCTACATAATTATCTAAAAAATCAATTTTGAACCTGGCGATTTGATATGGAAATCATAAATTGCGATATATTGGCATAACGATTTTTATTTTTTTTGCCCACTTCTAATTATGACGTGTTTATCCATTCAACAGGAACCCTGAGGAACCAATACACAGTCATATTTAACCACGTGGAATAACTTATTCTCTCTCTCTCTCTAGTCACGGTCTACATCGCGTCTTCTCTTGTCGGGGGATCGCCCTGGCGGTGGAGGCGTTTTGGAGGCGGGGCCACAGGGAGATCACGGTCTTCGTCCCTCAGTGGCGCCAAAAAAGAGATCGATTCACCATAGGTATAGAGATTCCATGTTTTATGCTTGAGTGCTGTTGCTGTAGCAGGGCTTGACACTAACACTTGCCCGCTTGCCCGGGGCAAGTAAAAAAAAATGGTGGGGCAAGTGAAGACTGCTACCTGGTTGCCCGATCGGGCAAGTGTGCAACATAGTGCACTATAACACAACACAAGATAAATTTGTCTTGAAGGCAGTCATTGCACTCTGCCTCTGTGTCTTTCCCTGCTTTCTACCTATCCACAATTCCAGGCTGGATTTGGGAAACAAAACAGGCAAATTAACACATCAGAATGACCATTAATCTTCTACAGTGTAGACCTGGGCTAATTAAGATGATGAATTTTAACTCTTGAGAGTGTAAAAATGAAACCAAATGGACCCGCAAGGGTCCATTTAGTTTCATTTTTACGTTCTCAAGAGTTACATCTGGTTAACCAACTTAACTGGGGACCACCTGGAACCTGGGGGGCAAGTGACCATGACCTGAGGGCAAGTAGAACCTGACTTGCACTTGCCTGACGGGCAAGTGCCTCGGAGACCTTAGTGTCAACCCCTGTGTAGGAGTGAGTGGTTCAACCCAGTGTGCATCCATTTGTGTTGTAAGTGTGTGTGTGCGTGTGCGTGCACCCTCCGTGTTTTTATTGCGTTGTTTTGTGCCTTTTAAACTTCCACGTCTATGTTTTATATTGACGTTTTCCTTGTTGTTGTTGTCAGAACAAAACTTCCTCACCCAGCTGGAAGACCTGAGACTTCTCTCCTTCACTCCCTCCAGAGAGGTCTGTGGTCAGAGGATCGCCTCGCACGATGACCGGTAACACTGAAAAATAACTCTCTTATTGCCCTTGACGCTGTTGACGATATAACCCATTGTGTCCTGTCTAGATTTCTAGTTTCTAATATTCAAAGATTTGCACCACGTTTTCACGATTTTTCAAAAAATAGCAGAGATACAAGCTCATAGCGCGCCACTCGGTGGCGCGCTATGAGCTTGTAGATCTGCTATTTTTCAATAGTTAAAACATAATGCTTAGAACACCAAAACGCGTTCAGTACACTAATGACCTTGATGCCCTTATTATTGCATTATTTAATCTCCAATGGCTGACATTAATTTCAGGCAAATAGCATTTTTTAGCATGATCGGCTAACGGCAGGTAGTACTCACTTAGAAATGGCCAAAATCGACGGGTGCACGTGTGTACTAGGGATGTTAATCGACACATATTTGGAATGTCGACGTGTTGCGGCCCAATATCGACAATCGATCGATTTTTTTAATTTATTTTTTTTAGCCCCGGCGCCGGCGGGACCCAACGCAAAATGTTGCGGCGCGGGCGGCATGAAAATGCCTGCGGGAGGGAGAGGTCCAAGATAAAATAAGCATCGAGCAATATATAATATATAATACCAAAAGGAGAACGTTCCATACTGCGCTTGACAGTGATCAGGCATGTTCTCAAAGCAAAGCACATGGCAGAGCGCACCACGCAACAGACAACAGACGCGCGCCCACACCTGGCATTCCACATTCATTAGTAGCCTAATCGACTTGATAGAGGAGTTTTCCTCTTTCGTTGCGACGGATTCCCTGCATCTTTGCTTTTTCCTGCGTCTGCTGTTAGACATGGCCAAACAACGTGAAACAGAACACTGACTGGACAAGATAAGTACAAATAATATAGGCCTGTTCTATTAACCACCAGCAGCACGCGTCTCTCTCTCTCTCTGTCTCTCTCTCTCTCTCTCTCTCTCTCTCTCTCTCTCTCTCTCTCTACCATGTGAGACCTCGGTCATGCGCAGGAGAGATAGCTTTCTCCCATGCGTAACGCTCCATTTCGGCCTCTACAGACAGAGGTGCCTGCTCGGCGAAATAAAAGTCAATCATTGCGTCCGGCCTGTTTACCTTTTTTTGGGCGGGTGCAGGCCGGGGCGGGTGCAGGCTGGGGCCTGCCGCCGCCTCCTCCTCCCCGGGGAAAGCCGGACTCGCGGGACAGAACGCAGGGGGAAGGAGGAGGACGCATTTCGGCGGGTGCAGGCCGGGGCCGCTGCCGCCTCCTCCTCCTACTCGGGGAAAGCCGGACTCGCCGCGCAGAACGCAGGGGGAAGGAGGACGACGCAGCACAGACGCGCGCAGCACAGACATGTTCTCACCAGAGTGATAGTAGCCTAATAGGCCTACCCGAAATAAGCAATTCTCTTCCCTTGAACACAGTAACGTTTTTGAACAAGAAATTACAAAGAATACAAAATAAAAATCATTAATATAAAAAAAGAAAAAAGAGGCGATTTGTCGACTCGTACTTTTTTGTG
Organism: Benthosema pterotum; assembly: GCA_039105355.1. Lineage (NCBI taxonomy): Eukaryota > Metazoa > Chordata > Actinopteri > Myctophiformes > Myctophidae > Benthosema > Benthosema pterotum. Next base: position 53,281,563 of record CM076969.1, on the reverse strand, counting down.
TCGACGTCAGCACGTGTCGACAATCGTGTCGGTTTCCGACTTTTTTTTCACATCCCTAGTGTGTACATGCACATGCGCGGTCTGTACTGTATGTCCATCGTTGATCATAATCCAAATATCAACGTGTCATTACCGTTTGATTTATATGACTGTCTTATGTATCTCTGCATGCAGCGTGCAAACAGTATCTCTGCATGCAGTGTGTGTGTGTGTGTGGGGGGGGGGGGGGTAAAGTACACTAGGTTTGGGTGGGATAACAGGTCAGAAATGACGCACTCAGCTTGTCCCTCAAACCAGTAAACATAAAAGATCGGTTCAATGGTTATTTCACTGACAAATGGGCAGATCTCATCGACAACATCTGATGCACACACACACACACACACTCTCTTTCAGTATTGTACTGTCATGCTATATCATAGTAGGCCTGTCACATTTATTACATAATGGTCTGATTGCAGGCAATCGTTTACGTTGCCGAAATAGCAGAGCTGCAAGCTCTGCTATCAACTATTCACGGCTGTATTGTACATTTTAATTATTATGTGTTAGCAATGCCTAAAAAGGCAAACGGAAATGCAGAGAGTAAGCTTCAATTTCAACACACAAAAACATCAACAACACGCTAATCAAATTAACCCCTTAAGGGCTGCTGACGTTATTTGCATAATGGTCATTGCTTGCTGGTGATTTGCATATTTTTTTATTTATCAAGTTATTCCCCTTCAAATGGCCTCTGATCCTTCACATTGCCCATCAGTGTAGCTGTTGAGTAGGGCCTATATATCTATAGCCACTGGGTGTCAGTAGATCACCATTCACCAGACAGGGCAGAGAAACAGTAGAACAAGAGTTATAATAATCATGGATTGCATTTTTAGAGCGCTTTTCCAAGTGCTCAAAGCGCTTTACAATGGTCCATTCATTCATACATTGGGAAGTAGAGCGGCGAACAGTCAACGCCAGCGTCCCCACTTCCCACATTCACACACCAATGGTGGCCAGCTCACACTGACCAACTCATTGGAGGCAATTTGGGGTTCAGTGTCTTGCCCAAGGACACTTCGACACATAGACAGGAGGATTCGAACCGCCGACCCACGGGTCATTGGACGACCTGCTCTACCTCCTGAGCCACAGCCGCCCCAAAGTTTCTGCTCCCAGTCCAGTGTCAACAGGTTATAGTGTTGAATACAGCTCTCGTCTTCATCATAGCATTATAATTATCATTATAGCATTATCATAAATAAGTCAAATCAAGCGATTTTGGTCATTTCTCATTGCATTGGACCCGAAGTTAGACGTTCAAGCAAAAAAAAAAAAGGTAATTGCCTAGAAATAATATTTTCTTTTAGACAAAGCAATCTAAATACTGGCATTACGCCTGCAGCCTGTATTTTAATTGGTTTATTGATTAAATGGCAATCAAGGGGTTGAACGCAATTAGTTGTGTGACAATTGAGGATTTAAAATCGTAAGACGAAAGAAATAACCTAGAAGTTCCGGGTTCATTCATTACTGGTGAACATGTTCTGTCCCGTCACCAACTCCTCGTCTCCAACCCCAACATGCTGGTGCACACTGACAGGTTCCTGCTCCACCTGGCTGAGAAAACGGACGGAGTCATCGTAACCAACGACAACCTGAGGGACTTTGTAGACACCTCGGACGCCTGGAGGAGGATCATCCATGAGAGGTGATGAAATGTCTCTCTCTCTCTCTCTCTCTCTCTCTCTCTCTCACTCTCTCTCTCTCTCACACTCACTCACTCACTCACTCACTCACTCACTCACTCACACACACACACACACACACTAGGGCTGCAACAATTAACGTAATCGAGTTGATTATTCTATTATTTTCAACTATTTTAGTAATCGATTAATTGGTGCATCAACTAATCACTAACGTTTTTGCCCGTTTTTCCCACTTAGCCATAGTTTTTCTCCAGTGTTAAGTGTAACAGATTCCACCCATTTTCAACACTGTTATTAATTAATATATCAGAGATGTTGGACATGATTTAAAAAAAAAAAAACATTCTGTGTTTCCTAGAAATGGAGGTCTGACAAAAATCATTAACATTAACATGGTGAAACACAAGTTGATGACATCAAGTTGTGTTTCTGAGAGCGTACAAATGGAACCCGCTAGGGTAAATTTGGACCGTAGCGTTTTGTACGCATTTTGTACATTTGTATGCTCTCAGCCCTAACACACACACGCACACAAAGATGTCACTTTCTAACTATTTTTTAAATGTAAAGTTGTGAAACTTTAGGCTTTCACCTATAAACGGCATGTACAATGTGCAGACACCAGGTCGAACAACATGAGCACGTCTTATCTGCGAGTTTTACGCACGTTTTCACCAATGGAAAAAAGTATTCCCAACAGCTTGTGAATAAATTACTACATCACATTCGATTATTTGGAAGACAAACAATTTATTTCCCTTACTTTCTGATAAGTTTCTACCCCAATGGCAACAACAGTCATTTTAGAACCAGGGGCGGATCTGGGCATGGGCCTTCAATTTTTGCTTAGCCTCCATCTCACCTCTTCTCATAGCATACAGTACACATTGAAAGATGAATCAATCTCAGACCCCGCAGAAAGCCACATTTTAGTGTGAATTGGTAACACACATGGTTTTAAAATAATTGAACCCTCTCTTTCCATAGGTTGCTCCAGTTCACATTTGTGGAGGACTTGTTCATGATCCCTGATGACCCGATGGGGAGGCATGGCATTTCCCTAGATGCCTTCCTGCGGAAAGACAGGTAGGCCATGATGCGCGCATACGCGCAATAGGTGAAATTTCCCTTTTAACTGTTGAAAAATAGCAGATCGATATGAGCTTGTAGTTCTGCTATTTTTGAAAAATTGTGAAAATGTGGTGCAAATCTTTGAATGCATTATTTCGGAAGTAAACATTTTTAACTTAAATTTTTGCTTCTGGGGGATCCCTAGAACAACATGTTTTTAGATGAGGTTCTGCAGCTAAATAATAGATATTTCTGACACAAAGGGATTTTTTCCAGAAAAACTAGAATCTCATGCCAGGGACTAGAATTTAGTGTCACAAACTAGAATCTAGTGTCAGAAACTAGAATCTGACTTCAGAAACTATAATCTACTGAGAGGAACTAGAATCTACCGTGGGGGACTAGAATCTAGCATGAGGAACTAGTATCTAGTGTCGTGAACTAGAATCTAACTTCAGAAACTATAATCTACTGAGAGGAACTAGAATCTACCGTGGGGGACTAGAATCTAGCATGAGGAACTAGTATCTAGTGTCGGGAACTAGAATCTAACTTCAGAAACTATAATCTACTGAGAGGAACTAGAATCTACCGTAGGGGACTAGAATCTAGCATCGGAAACTAGAATCTGATCAGGACATACTGTAATGGGTTAAGGTGTAGAAAATAATTTCCCAAAGTTAGTTTTCTGAACTTATGTGGGCCAGTTCACGTCAGCAAGAGGAGGGTATATATATCGTTTCTGTGGTGACTACTCCGCTAGGCTTCCCAACAATCCGGTCCAATCCTCATGACCGAATTCTCCCCCCCCCCCTCCCCCCTTTGTCCTTCCCCCCCGGCAGCAGGCGACCCTCGTCCACCCCTTCCCCGCCGTCCAGGCCCCTGGACCACCGTCCCTCCACGCTGCAGCCCCCACACCACCACGCGGCGCCGCGCCCCCAGTCTTCCACGCCACAGCCCTGGCACCACCACCACCACAGCAGCAGCAGCAGCAGGCCCTCGGAACCGCACTGGCCCCACTCGGGGCCTCCCGAGTGGCACCCGCCGTCGTCCTCCAGGCGCTCCGCCTCCCCCTCTCCCTCGCCCGCCGCCGCTCCCCCGCCGCCTCCGCAGCGCTCGGCGGCGGAGACGGCGGAGCTGAAGAGGAAGCTGTACGACATCTTCCCCGACCAGAAGCAGCGCATCGACCGCATCCTCAGCGACAACCCGTACATGCGGGACCTGAACGCACTGTCCGGATTGTTGCTGGGATGAAGGCGGGAGAAAGAAACGAACAAAAAAAGATTGTAGCACGGCGATAAGTGCACGCACACACACACACACACACACACAGAGCAAGAGATGTGGGACGGGTTGTTTGTCAATTTGTCATTTGTTTTACCACCTATACCAGCCAGAAGAACAGATGGGAGGGGGGGGGGGATTCCCAGAGGATGACACGACAACATATATATTTTTTTACATGTAAGACATTGGGTTTATTTTATGCTGCTGCTAATAGCAAAGAGGATTGTTTTGGAAGGTTTTTCATCCTTTTTTTCTACTTGCATTTTTTTCCCCCATCGTTTCCATTTAGAGACGTAACACGAAACAAAATGGCGACTGACCCAGGGCTTGTATGTAATCAACCTAGCACTCAACTAACGCATTGTCATGGAGGGTTTTTTTTTTGGTCATTGTGACGGGACATTTTGTTTTCAACTGATGGAAGGACCGTTCCATGCGGACGCCTGGTGCACGAGTTCCACGCGGTCGCACGTAACATCGTGCATTAACGCGTACGTGTTGCGGTAAATGCTGTCCCGCGACACGGACACACACAGCGTCTGTTCTATCAGGGTCTCGCTACCAGAGAATTTGCGTACAGGGGCGGATCTAGGCATGGGCATGGGCGGGGCAGTACCCCCCTAAATGCCCAGACTGCCCCACCAAACATGATGGCATGCATTTTCAAAGATATTTTAAATTAAAGTGCTTATATTTAAAATGATTTGAAACACTACTACTACTGCTACTGATTAACTACAGTTGTGGCACCACTAAACCAACAGCATTTCATCATTGAAAACAGAAAACTCTCTGAGTCAGACCTTTAGCTTTTTATGCATGCTGCGGGTCTGTTGCAACAACAACGGATGATATTGTTCATGCTTTACTTGACTAATAAAAGTCCTGTAACTGAAAATGGTATGGGTGCGACTTCATCGCCCAAAGCAGCACGGGCGGCGCGAAGCAGCACGGGCGATTTTCATCTGCCCCCCCAATTGGGAAAAGTTACATCCGCCCCTGGTCGCGTAGCTAACGCAAACCGCCACGTCTTCATGACGCATCTCCCCATGAGATGACATGTGTTTTCTTTGGTACCGTTTCGTAATTTATTTTGGCTGCCGTGTATGTTTATTTCAAAATAAAAGCTATTAAAAAAAAAAGGATGGCACAGAGGTCAGCGACACAACAGAGCATAACTACACATGTGTCGATTCAACGCGGCCATAAACGGCTTGTACTTTTGCGGAAATATTCTCATTTTGTTTTATTACGCGTTAACGTGAGCTTCAAGCAGCGGGAGCAGGATCAGACACCTGCGTTTTCAGTAACCATAAGTCACGCCTAACTGAGCATCCTTGAACATGTGTCTTCAACACGCACACCAGCATGCCTGTCTGGTGTACTTTGCTCACTTCATTTTCAGTGGCCAGATGTTCAGGTGTGCCATTACACATACGTTAACATGTTCACTTACGCTTACGCCTACATCAGGCGTAGGTTATGCCAAATCTCCTGCGCCGTGACCCCAATGGAACATGTGTGTGTGTGTGTGTGTGCGGGTGTGTGTGTGTGTGTGTGTGTGTGTGCGTGTGCGCGTGTGCGTGTGTGTGTGTGTGCGTGTGCGTGTGTGTGTGGCCGCAGAATGTTGAGCATCACAGCTTAACATACAAATAGATGCATGGACAAGACCATTGACAGGACCTTTAACCAGATGAATTCAATTCCCTAAAAATCACAGAATTGTCTACCATCACTTAATTCATATAAAGGCACACCAAAAGGATTAACAAATACATATTCTTGCCCAATGATAAGGATCCGTTAAAGGGAAATTTCACTTTAAAAAGAAAATCTGGCCCTTTTATCGTCTACTCAGTCTCATGTGAACACCCAAGACAGTTTATAAGTTATTGTTTCAGTATTTAGGTATTCATTTGATATTATATATTCGTTTTAGCTGCCCCGCCCCTTCCTATACAAAACGGTGACTTTCCTAATACCTGTGTGCGCTGTGCTTTTTCATTTACTTTTTTCCATTAATTTTAAATATTGTTTAACTCTTTCCTGCTCACCACAGTGCAGCTGAGGTGTCTACAGTTTCCAAAACCATACAGCCCCACCTGCTGTATTGGGAGGACAATATCTAAAAAAGTTTTTTAATTAATCTATTATGCCTAAAATGGAGTTTTAAGTTATTATGGGTTTGTATAGGGAGCGGGGAAGCTAAAATGAATTTTAAATATGTACATACTGAACAGTGTGACTTAAAAAAAAAACTGTCTGGATTGTTTGGATAAGCCTGAGTAGATAAGAGTGCAATATCCCTTTAAGTATGGTTTTATTGACATGACACCTTTAAAAAAAATCAGAACTTAATCACAGAAACAGCTGGATTTCGGTATGAACACTATTCAGATGGACATATTTCAGTTAGCTAGATATTGCTTGTACAAAACTGGTGTTCATAAATACTGTATATGGTGCCAGGTGATCTTTTCTTTTTGGCTTTTGGGGGAATTTAGTCCCAGACCTTTTTCTTTTTTGACGGGGGGATTTTGATAGGATTGGCCCGGTATAGCAGTGCCCACAGCCACTCTTCACGCCGTCTGGCTTGGTTTTGGAAGGAATACTACACGCTTTAAAGGGGAATTTTCAACCTGTCATTAGTATACCCTAGAGGTGCTGGGTGGACATGATAAAAAAAAAGTTCCCCCATTCTGTGTTTCCAAGAAATGGAGGTCTGAAGAAAACCACTAACATGGTGAAACATCTTATATTTTCACCATGTTAATGGATTTCTTTAGACGCTTCGTTTTTCTGAGAGCGTACAAATGGAACCAAATGAACCCGTTAGGGTTCATTTGGCTGCATTTGTACACTCTCAGAAGAAATGTTGAAAATGGGTGGAATTCCCCTTTAAACGTATTCGATCCAGACAAATTAAAAACTAAAATTCCGGAACAGTTAATACTAGGCCTTCAAATCTTTGTGTTGCCATTCATACAAAAATCTGCAAATGACTACTAATGACATTGTCTTAACATTACCAGTAAACGGTGAAAGAAAACTTGTAGTGTTCTTTTTGTACAAACAGAATGTGGGCTGCAGCTTGTTGTATTATGATGAGAACCTTTTTTTAAAAAGAAAATATTGTACAAAACAATCCCCCTTGTAATATACACAATCTGCACAAAAACTTTTACAAAGTTGTCAAAATTACAGTGTGTTCAATATTGCAATGTAAGGACTGCTGAAGGACTTTTTGCTCAATTCCTTGTTGTAATATAGTTATAATTTATCCTTTTTGTTTATATTTTTTTTCTTCTTTTTTGTAAATATTACAGTTTTGCCAAAGTGCACATACATATGATTCTGTGTATATGGCACAACGGATAGCAACACATACTAAATCACAATTTTGGTGCATTGACATTGATCCTCGTCTACTGTTTTCCCCGTCTACTGTCCAGATCTTTGAGAATCGGTACAGTGGTCAACATCGGCCATATTTGTTCCCCGCTCTGAGCGCCTGCCCCCTCCCCTCCCTTCCTCACCAAATTTGGAGCGACACCCCAATCGTTGTCGTTCTTGGTCAAGGAAATCTCCATTTCTTAACCCTTTTGTGTACTGAACGCGTTTTGGTGTTCAAAAGCATTATGTTGCACTTAAGCTATTGAAAAATATCAGAGCTACAAGCTCACAGCGCGCCACCGAGTGGCGCGCTGTGAGCTTGTAGCTCTGATATTTTTTTATTTATTTTTTTGAAAAATTGTGAAAATGTGATGCAAATCTTTGAATATATGTTCTTTCGGGAGCAAATATGTTTAACTAAAATCGTTGCATCTGGGGGATCCCTACAACATATTTTCAGATGGGGGGGGTCCGCAGCCAAATATAGATAATTCTGGTGGTCCTTGGCGTGAAATATGTTACGCATCACTGACACAGGAGCATAGATTTTTTCAGAGAAACTAGAACCTGACAGAATCTAGCATCAGAAACTAGTCAGAAACTAAAATCTGTCAGAATCTAGCATCAGAACCTAGAATCTAGGGTCAGAAACTTCAATCAGGCGTCAAATAGAATATATTCTTAGATTAGCGCATCATTTTCACAATTTTTCCCCCAAAAATATCAGATCTACGAGTTAATATCGTAGATATGAGCTCGTAGATCTGATATTTTTCAATAGCTAAAGTGTAACCTAATGCGTTGAACAACAAAACGCGTTCAGTACATGAAGCCACTTATGCGGCTTTTCAGCGGATCTTCATAGAATAGGTCATCTCTAATGTTAAAATACCACTATTTTTTTTTCTTCTACTCAGTCTGTGTCGCACAGGAGTGCTGTGGGCAGTTCAGAAACCAATCCTCCAGTGACACCATCGATGGGTAATCCAAGCTAACAGAAACTGCAGTCTTTCTATTCCTGATTCCTAATACACATCTAAATATTGTTTCAAGAAAATGTTGTTTAAAAAAAATCTGCCGAATGATGCGCATGGAAGACTGGTGTCTGAACTGCCCACAGCCCTCCAGTGAGACACAGACGCAGTCGAAAAAATAGTGGTATTTTATCATTTATATAAGTGAGGAAATATTTTATGAAAATGTGTTGAAAAGTGGTGTTGTGGTGTTGTGAACCTTTTATTTGCAGTTGATTCATATCCCAAAAAAGTGGGCCAGTAGTTATCTTGTGCAAATAACATTTGGCCGTTCTCCTTACACCACCAATAAGCTAGAATGGGCCGTGGCATGTTGTTCAAGTTTGCTTATGCCCATCGCTGCAAAATGCAATTTTGTTGCTATATCGTCTCTCCATAACGTCAACAGTGTGTTGACACTCACACTTTACTGCATGGTAACATCGTTGCTGTGGTCAAGCAGCAACGTGCAAGCTCTCGAGCACAGCAACGTTGTTGCTATGCAGAAATGTCAACATAGTGTTGACAATAATGAAAAAAGATATATATCCTGTATACAGCAAAAACATTGCAGCGATGGAAATACGCATCCTTGAACATCATGCCACATTCTAAGCTTACCGTGGGTTAGGGGAACTTACCAATAAGGCCTTCCAACATGGATTTCTCCCAATTTTCAACATTGTATTTTCTGAGAGTGTACAAATGGAACCAAACAAACCCTAATGGGTTCATTTGGTTCCATTTGTGTGCAAAAAAGATTATGAAAGAAAAATCATTAACATGGTGAAACACAACTTGATGATGTCATCAAATGTTTTTCCCTCCAGATCTCCATTTCTAGGAAACACAGAATGAGGGGACGCTTATTTCATTTCCTCACAACATGTCTAAAGGTATATTCATTTTAATAACATGGTAAAATGTTGAAAATGGGTGGAATTCTCCTTGTGATTTTTGCCCTGCATATTTACTATCCCTTTTGAAACCAATATGTCTCCCATGTTCTTTGTAATGTTGCCAATGAATGATGGCCTGAATATGAGGCCAGACTGGAGTTTTTTTTTCCCCTTTTTAAATCGGCTACAGTCTTTTCGTTCCGTGTAAACTTTCCTTTTAATCGCTCCTCCTGTCTTCCTCTAGCAAAGGTTTGAAGAGCCATGGGCAGTGTAAAATATTTATTATTTGTCAAAATATAATTTTTAAAAGTGTTTTTTGTAATGCACAGTGTGTTATTGTCATCTGCTTGGTACCGTGAAGTTTAACTTATATCCAAAGGGTTCATTTGGATGGTAAATAGGGTTGTTGCCAAAATTCACAAACTTGTTTTGTAGCCTGGCACAAACTGTTGTTTTCTAGCCTGGGATCCTAGTCTGCTTTGCTGCGTTCTTCGCAGCTGAAATGTCACTTCGCAAATCAGCCTGGCCAGTAGCCTATCCCCACAGATGAAGCTGAAGATTCTGATTGGTCTGTGGTTTGTTTGAGGAAAAATCACTACCGTAATTTCCGGACTATAAGCCGCTACTTTTTTTTTTTTTTTTTTACATGTTTTTGACCCTGTGGCTTATACAGCGGTGTGGCCAATCTATGGTTTTCTACAGGTAACGGCCACCAACGGTGCTCTAACACAGGTGGTCCCTGAGAGGGTTCCAGGTGGGCCAGACTAAATGATGGAAAGTTGGTTAACCAGATGTAACTCTTAGAGATCTTTACACTCTCAAGAGTTATGATATTCACCATCTAAATTAGCACCAATTAATTAAGAAGTCATAAGTCATGGTTCATTTTGATATCCATGTTTTGCCTGTTGTGTTTGTGAAAATCCATCCTGGAATTGTGGACAAAACAAAAAGAAATCTTTAGTTTTGGGTTCTGTGGGATGAAAATCAAATGCTGAATAAGTAGTGGGCCCTGGTATCAAAAAGGTTGAAAACCACTGCTCTAACATGAAGCTTATTGTCAGGTGCGGCTTATACAAGGAAAAATCAGTATTTTGCCCCAATCTTAGCTGGTGCGGCTTATATTCAGGTGCAGCTTATAGTCCAGAAATTACGGTAGCTCACATCTGTTTGAACACCATCCAATCAGAAACAACGTGGCTACCGTAGCCTCGTTGTTTCCGATTGGATGGTTATGTATATAGGCTACGTGACAGGTGACGTCAGGGAGATGCAAGTCGAGCAGTCTCTGGCCAGACTGATTTGCAAAGTGACATTTCAGAACGCACAAATCAGGATGAACCCAGGCTAGTTGTTTGCAACAAACTTCAAGAGGTTTGCCCAATTCAACGCAATATATCAGGGGTGCCCAAAAGGTAGATGGTGATCTACCAGTAGATCACACATGCCATGCAGGTAGATCACATGACAGTCCCCTAACATGTATAGATCTGTAACTCTTGAGAGTAAAATTATATTTAAACATGTGAATTATGTAATTTTCAAGAGTCCACACAATTATAAAATGGAGAATAACTGTTATTTTGACCAACGTTTTGCCAGTTCTCTTTCACAATTGTGGACAAAAACATGAAAGTTCTTAGTTTTGGGTGCAAGAGACTAAACTCAACATCACAAACTGTCAACTCAACCCTCAAATACAGTTTTCAAACGTCAGTAAGTAAAAGCAAAACCTTCCAATTCTCCCCCTCTAATTTTCATTATAAGTGCATTATTCTTAAACACTATAACAGCAAGTATCACCATCACCACTATTTCAAAGCTCAAACTTTCTATAGGGGCCTTGAAATGGATTTTCAGTAATGGAGCAATCACAGTTTTGATGTGTAGATCTTGTTGAGTCGCTCATTTTGAAAGTAGCTCTCAAGTCAAAAAAGTGTGGGCACCCCTGCAATATATGATTTAAAAAAAACCTTCATGACAAGTGTCTTCAAATTGCGACTTGTCTAGTCGGCAAATTATTAAACCCCAAGACATCTCCATGAAGTCAAGGCTCTGTTTAGGTGTCTCTGACTCTTCTGTCTTTGCATTGTCTTTGCTAGATGTGCAAAATTCAGGCACAACACAAAGCAATAGTTAGGGAGAGTTATAAAAATCGGAGAACTAAATCGTTCCCAAGAAATGTCTTCACCATTGTGTTTCTAGCGGTGTCTAATAACATGTACTAAAATGTTGAAATTCAACTCCTCATAAAAACAGGTCAAAGTCGGGGTACCATTCACGGAAAACATGCTAAATATAATCATGTCTAATTAATCTACTTTGTTGTTTTGTTGTAAAGCTAATGCTTGGAATGGATTCAGCATAATGAAAACTCCCCTAATTAGACATATCACATGCTACTGTGCATGAAGCATGGTGAAATTTAGCATGTTTTTTCTAATGGTTAGTGAATGGTTGAATTTGAGTACACAGGACACGCAGAAATTTCTTCACCAATGCGTCCTAATAGTGTCTAATAATTAGACACTATTAGAAACACATGGGTGAAGAATTTTCTTGGTAACGATGTAGTTCCCAGATAGCTCAAATATCTGCTAAAATGACCTAGCTACAAGTCTGTATCTTCACATTAGGGCGGCCTGACACTAACAGCTCACCTCTTTGGACACTAGGGGTCAGTGTGTGCCAAACTGGGAGCGGTAAACTACTAGCACACTTTGAGCAGTTGAGATGAACCACAGTCTAAATCCACCCTAGACATCTAGACCTTTTCAGGGAGGGGTCAGATTAAAATATGGGCTTAGACTGTTATTCGTCTCAACTGTTCATGATCACTTGCATGAGCATCTCCATTCCTTAGCTTATACACATGAACATGGCCCACCCCACAGCCCAAATACTTGCTCAGAGTAGGATTCCTGAGCAATGAAGCAATATTAAATGAATATATTAAGTGGACAAGTTCATTTATTTAATGGCAACATTAGAACTGATTATTGATCTTCGTTAGCAGAATAGTAAACTGTAAACATCATCTTTAATCCAACCGGGGCGAATGTAACATCCCAATGGGGTTACAGTACAGTAGATCAAACCGTATATGGTGAAAAAAAAAACCTTAACCAAAGCAATGTGGCCACACATTAAACTAATCAGCCGAATAGGCCGTCACATCAGTTGTCCATGAGATGACCCATGACGACGTTTAATGATAACATTCACAAATCTGGACCTGTGTCATCCCTTTGTTTATTTGAGGGGCGCTACTCGCGCTAGCCCCTCCTCCTACGCCCAGCATTCCACTGGCTTGTGATTGACTGATGATCACCCCTTAGCGATGATTTGATTGGTCGAGCAAATTGAAGACAAGAAGTCTTCAATATGAACTCTGCTCAGCCAATTAACTTAACTTGACATAGGATTATGTTGTTGTTTGATAAGAGTGCCGCTCACTTCACACAAGTGTGTTCGTTTTGATCATACTGTTTTATTTACATTAGACTTATAGTAGGTCTCTGGTTGGTTGTTTTTTTTTAAACATTTTGCTGTATGGTCACAAAGCTGGTCTCAAGGAGTGGATGCGTCTTTGTGCCTCTCTGTGAACACAAACTTGGCTTGTGATTGGCTGACACCCCATAGCGAAGTAAAACAGGAACAGAAGAGAAATGGAGAAAAAAAAACTTATCACCCTCCTTTGATTTAGGCAATGATTTCATTGGCTGAGCAAAAATGCATACTGACAACACGTGAGAGTGAAGACTCCAAAATGCGTTTGGCCAGCATGGCTTTTATGATTATTTGATTGGCGGCGCATGAACTGTAAGATATGAGCGCACCTCACTTCACATAATTGTGCTATTATAGCACAATGGTTTTTATTTGAGGGGTGCTAGCCCCTCCTATGCCCAGCTTTTTCACGCTTACCCTGCAGCTATAGCTAGTACACCGTCTGTAGGGTTCTTGGCCGTGCCCATGTCAATTTACTTCTCTCACTCTTTTTGATTCTTGGTCTTATAATCGGATGCCACTTGAGAACCTGTACGCATAAGGAAACCTGGTCGCATAAATCCTCGTTTGGACACCGCCAGCGTTTGCCACATTTAGGGTGGTCACAGCGCCATGTGGTGTTATCAGTCTGTGGGTCTTTGGGCATGTTGGCCAACGCCTCCTGGGCGCGGGCCGCGGCCCAGGCCTCCTCGGCTCGGGCCGCGTCCCAGGCGTCCATGGCGCGAGCAGCGGCCCGCGCCTCCGCGGCACGGGCGGCAGCGGCCGGCTCGTCGTCGTGGTCCTCCGGCTCCTCGTCCTGGTCCTCCGGCTCCTCGTCCTGGTCCTCCGGCTCCTCGTCCTGGTCCTCCGGCTCCTCGTCCTGGTCCTCCGGCTCCTCGTCCTGGTCCTCCGGCTCCTCGCCTTGGGCCGCGACGGGCGCCTGTTTGTCGTGGTCCACCGGCTCCTCATCGTGGTCGGCGGACGCCGACTCCTCGTTGCCCATTTGGGCTTCTGGTTCCGACTGTGGAACCAGCTTGTCGAGCGCCATGTTGTCGACCTGGGCGGCAGCCGGGGCCAGGCTATGGTTGAACTCCAGGGTTTCTGCTCCGAGCTGTGGGACCTCGGTCTCGGGCGTGGGCAGCGCGCTGAGAGCTGAGAGTTCGTCGGCTGCCAGGACTCCGGTCTTGTCGACACGGCCGGCAGGCGGGGCGGTAACATCCACCACAGTGCTATCCAGGCTATCGCAGACCGCCAGGTCTGGTTCGGGTCTTGCGTTGGTGCTAATGGCAGCCGGGAGCGGTTCATCATTCTTGGAGACGGCAGGTGGCTCAATGACAGCGCCAGCTAGCCGTGAGGCCCTTCCCTCCTCAATTCGCTTCAGTTCTACTGGGCGGGGTATAAACCTTAAAGCTGAGGATGCCTCCTTCTGAGCCAGGCCTGTTGGCTGCTGCATCTCCTTAGAAGGCTTTGGAGGGTTGTTCTTTTTGGCCAAAGCCTGGAGGTGCTCCTTCGGTTGAACCAGGGCCATGTTCACATTGTGCCGCTTCACCTCATCCAGCGCCTGGAGCTGGATGGCTCGGGACTCGCGGTCTTTGAAGGGGGACACAGCTATCTTTCGGCCATTGATTACCTTGCCATTCATCATCTTAGTGGCCAACTCGGCTTCCTTGAGCAGCTGGAAATGCACATAGCCATGGTTCTTGTAGCTCTTCGCGTTGCAAACCACTTTGCTCGACAAGATCTCGCCGAAAACGGCAAAGGCTCCATACAGGGCCTTGTTGTCGACAGACTTGTCCAGGTTTTTGACCACAAGGTTACCGATGGAACTCTTCCTCAATGCAGGGTTGGGCTGGCTCCACATGATGCGTATCTCCTGTCCCTTGATGACGGTGAAGTTCTTCGCGTCCTTGGCGCGTTTGGCTCCAGCGTGCTTCTTAAAGTTCACATAAGCGTATCCGAGAGACCGCTTGGTCTTGTCCCTATGCAGCCTAATGGAATGGATTTTTCCTGCCTTCCGGAACGTATCATAGAGCATCCCTTCCGTGACTTTTGGGTGAATGTCAGCGACATAAAGAGATTTTAAGTGGCCGTTGTTAACCATTTTGACTGGTTCCTTCAAGATAATGCTATAGTCAACTATGAGTTTAATATTAACGGGGTTGAATGCAATTTAACCCAATTATCTTAACCCTATTATCTTGGATCTTGTCATTGGACTGAGCACGTTGTCATAGTTTTAAAATGTGCCTCAAAGTCATTATGACGTCAGCCAGCTATGTCCAAATATGAAGTCGGAAAAATTTGCATAGTTTCGGGTCAGAGACCCGAAACTATGCAAAGACAGGAAAGTAGGCCATGGCCTACTTCTCTGTGAGTGGAGCAAGCTAATACTCATGACATTAGTTCTAAAGGTACCCTAAAGGTTGGGGAGTGTCAAAAATGCTCGATTATCGGGTAATGTGTGGCAACCTTTAGTCAATCAAATATCATGGCCAGTGGTGGGCAATATTACTTAGGCAAGTAACAGTATATCTTTACTTATGAGCTCTTAGAAACAGTAATAATATATTATTTAATAATATTTAATAATTTTTAATACTTGAATCAAAGAGTAATATGTTACTAGGGAATGTAGAAGATTAATGGTCATTCTGATCTGTATGCTTGACTGTTGTTTTCACAAATGGAATTGTGGACAAAAGCAAAAGAAATCTTTAGTTTTGTGGGTCTGTGGGGCTAAAATGTCATCAAATGGTGGTCCTCCGTGGCTCAAATGCCGAATAAATAGTCGGCCCTGGTGTCAAAAAGATTGAAAACCACTGCTTCATATGAAAACCCCTTGGAGTTGGTCACCCTGCCATTCTTCCAGCCCACCCTGGCAGGGCTGGCTAAATCCAGCCCTGCCTAAACCAGATACCTATAGACCAACTAGATCAGCATCTCGGTAGAGTCCAAACTTGCACGTTGCGCACAAGTAGGCCATGGCCTACTTGTCGTGCATGAGCGGAGAAGGCTAATATTCATGACATAAAGGTACTCACATCATCATTACGTCATCACCTAAACCGGCCAATCGGGAGCCGGTTTAGGTGCCGCCAAACAAACACAAACACCGCGCACTGATCACCTTACTTGCGCCCGGTCGAGGGACGCCCAGGGGTCCTTGAGAGGGTTCTAGGGGGTCCCCCATTTTACCGTAATATTTGGGGGTTGAAGTAGAAATGCCATCAAATGGGCATCTGGGTATAGTGGGTACTGGTAGGCCTACTTGAAATTAAACGGGTTGAGAATCACTGCTAGAGCCCTAAACATCTTTTCTTATGGGGGTCCCTGGCATATCCACCGCCTTAAACATCATCAGTTACATTTTTCAGTTCATTTCAGGGGCGGATGTAAGATTTCCCAATTGGGGTGGGGCAAGAGAAAATGGTATGGGGGCAACTTCATCGCCCATGTCGCTTCGCGCCACGGATGATGAAGCCGCACCCATACCATTTTCGGTTAAAAGACTTTTATTAGTCAAGTAAAGCATCAATAATAACATTGGTTGTTGTTGAAGTTGCAACAGACACACAGCATGCATAAAGCTAAAGGTCTGACTCAGAGAGTTTTCTGTTTTCAATGATGAAATGCTGTTGGTTTAGTGGTGCCACAGCTGTAGTTAGTTAGTAGCAGTAGTAGTGTTTCAAATTATTTTAAATATAAGCACTTTAATGTGAAATATCTTGGGTTGTTTTGCACGCCATCGTGTTTGGTGTGGCATTTAGGGGGGCATTGCCCTCCCATGCCCATGCCTAGATGATCCATCCGCCCCTGGTTCATTTTTCATGTTACTATGTATTCCACGTACAAGTCATGCCACCTTGACTTCTACGTGGCAAGGAGGATGCCACAAGACATCGATCCAGCCAGTGTGAAAGCGGACACTTTTTCCTGGCTTGTGATACTGGCCCGTTGTGCTTTCCATTGATTTATTTTTTACAGGGAATCCCCAAGCAAACACGAACCCATGCACACATTCATCACGTACGACATACAGTATTACATGGGCATTTGGTTTCAAAGGCTTTTCATGTCAAAGACTCCCAAATTGACACTAGATTAGCCCACAGAGCCCCATTGGATACGATATTCCAAGGACCCCATAGAGAGGATCTATACTAGGGGTGCCCAAAAGATGGATCATGATCTACCAGTAGACCACGCAGGCTGTGATGGTAGATCACATGCACTGTCCCCTAAAATAATCAAACATCAGTAGTAGCATATACAAGAAAACCCTTCCAATTCTCCCCCTCTATTCTTCATTTTAAAGGGGAATTCCACCCATTTTCAAAGTTTCCTGAGAGGATATAAATGTGAACCAAATGGACCCTAGCGGGTCCATTTGGTTCCATTTGTACTCTCTCAGGAAAAGGGGGTCTGAAAGAAAAATCATTAACATGGTGAAATACATCTTGGTGATGTCATCAGATGTATTTCACCATGATTTTTCAGACCTCCATTTTTAGGCAATACAGAATTGGGGGAACTTTTTATCATGTCCACACAACATCTCTCTCTATATATATATATTAATGACATATTAAAATGTTGGAAATGGGTGGTATTCCCCTTTAAGTGCATTATTAATAAAATACAGGCTAATTTGTGTTTTGTGTAAAGTGTTGAATCACAGGGGCAAAGACAAGCCCACACGTTCAGCTACAACACATTACATAAGGTGCATGTACCTTTCGAACCAATTTGCCTACATGCAAATGTCTCATGTTTTGTTTCCATAAATTCCATCAGGGGCTAATTCTGGCTAACACAGACCTGGCTTGCAGTTATGAACAGACCTTGCGGTTATGTTAACTTTATGAACTAACACAGTGGTTTTCAACCAGTGCTCCGGGGACCACCAGTGGTCCTTGAGAGGGTTCCAGGTGGTCCCCAGAGAATGTAAAAATGAAAGCAAATAGACCCTTGTGGGTCCATTTGATGCGCCCATGCAGACGACTATTACGCCAGCCGTACGAGCAGTACTTTGCTGTGTGCATTATATTTCTTGTTTTAGGTGGCTCTTGAAACATGACACCATGTTATGTGCAGTGCAGCTTGTGATTCAAGGGGCAGCCCATGCCCACATTTCTTTCATTGCCCAGATATTGTTCTGCAAGACCAGGTTAACTTGTTCAGTTAGTCATCATGAAATAACCAAGCGTAGGCCTACATATCACAACCATATTCTTTTTTTTTCTGCACACAAGCAAGTTATTTTAGGTGTGAAAATCGCATTTGGTTACATTCGATTGAATTAAATAGACAGTAAAACTCTATTTTGTGAAATTTCATTGGGCCTAGATTCATATTTGTAAAGTAGATTAAAGTAATTAAAACTGCCAGGCACTCTGTTGAACTATACCAGGCCTGCCTGGTCCAGAGCACAAGAAAGTGGCCGCACACACCAGTAGCCAAAGTGCCAATATATTTATTTAGGACATAGCAGTAGAATGAATCCAACGTTTCGGCGGTTAAGCCTTCATCAGGGAATTAAAACTGCCAGGCACTCTGTTGAACTATACCAGGCCTGCCTGGTCCAGAGCACATGAGATTGGACT
>CM076969.1:53210611-53258111 GCA_039105355.1 Benthosema pterotum | reverse complement strand
AGGGTACAAATGGAACCAAATGGGTCTGAAAGAAAAATCATTAACATGGTGAAATACATCTTGATGATGTCTTCAGATGTATTTCACCATGTTAATGATTTTTTCAGACCTCCACTTTTTAGGAAATACAGAATTGGGGCATCTCTTTTTTATCATGTCCACACAACATCTCTAAGGTGTATTAATGACATATTAAAATGTTGAAAATGGGTGGAATTCCCCTTTAAAGCATGCAAAAGCTGTCCGTCAGGCCGTTTGTTTGCTGTCCGTGTCGCTGCTACTGGCTCAAAGGTACTTACATAACCAAACCCTCTCTAGCAGTAATCCCTCGCCGTGTGTAAGTCCCACCCACTCTATCTGTGTGTTCAAGTGTGTGTGTGTGTGTGTGTGTGTGTGTGTGTGTGTGTGTGTGTGTGTGTGTGTGTGTGTGTGTGTGTGTGTGTGTGTGTGTGTGTGTGTCTCCCGGTCCTTACCCTCCTATATCTTTCTTTCTCATCACATTTTTCAGTTGTCTTGCTCCTTTGATGGTGCAGCCAGACAACCACTATATTTCTCGATCTCCTCACTCTTTATTTTTCTGCCTCTCTGTTTGTTTTGTCTCCCTCCAAACCACCTCTCATCAGCTAAGCCCTATATTCCTGAGGGTGGAAACACACCCTTATATCCGGATTACTATGGAGGAAGCGACGTGACCTCTTAATCTCTGCTGGTTACATGGATGGTCAACAACATCATGGGCATTTGTTTGCAGATATTCCTGCCAACCCTCTTCACTGCCTATTGTCAACGTTGACAGATAGATTAGCCCTACATGTCTCTAACTTATATTTTGGTAGCCTAATTGCAGTTATCGCTTGCTTGGGTTCCAGCCTGATACAATGGCAAATGGTGCATTATATAGCGCCTTTATCCAAGGCGCTTTACATATAGCTTGTGCATCACATTCACACTGACATTCACACACTTATGGCAGTGGAAACCATGCAAGGTACCTACTCAGTGGTGTGTCTCAGCAATTTGGAGCCCTAGGCAAGATTTTCCCTGATTTTTTGCTACTAACTAACTACAGCTGTGTCACCACTAAACCAACAGCATTTCATCATTTAAAACAGAAAACTCTCTGAGTCAGACCTTTAGCTTTATGCATGCTGCGTGTCTGTTGCAACTTCAACAACAACAGATGTTATTATTGATGCTTTACTTGGCTAATAAAAGTCCTGTAACCGAAAATGGTATGGGTGCAGCTTCATTCGCGCCACAGGCGATGAAGCCGCCCCCATACCATTTTCTCCTGCCCCCCCAATTGGGAAATGTTATATCTGCCCTGTCAGGCGTTACGTGCTGTTACGTAACGTCAGAAACATGTTTCTGATTGGATGTAGTTCCAATGAAACAAAACTAGTTTTTATCGCCTCAAACAAACCACAAACCAACCATAAGCCTCAGCAGCATTTCAACCTTCATTTGCCCTGCCTACCTGTGTGGGTCGGCTCCTGGCCAGAATGATTTGCGTGCAAACGGAGCAGATTGGGCTGGAATCCAGGCTAGGTTATCGCCAGTTATGAGTGACAGTTACAGTATATTGTGATCATACACCTATGTAAGTAGCAGGTGACATGTGACAAACTAGGGGGTTGTCGTTGTTTTGAATCCATTCCCAAGCATTCATTTTTGTTCAAAATACATTCCGGCTTAAATCCGGCCATATAGTCACTTGCCCAAATGTGCTGCTGACCTCATCACATTACAAATGACGGTTATAGACTGTTCAGTAAGCCCCTCCCCAAACTGCTATGGTCCAATCACAGCTAAGCATAACATGTGATGATGTGACAGACAACCCTCTCCGCCAATAGCTTTCCTATATTTTAAACATTGTTTTAAAAATAAATGAACCAATATTTAATGCGAAATGTCCTCTGTATTTACATTAGAATGAATGAGCCGGTCTGGAAAGTGTCCTAGCCTTGGGTGGACACTGGGAGGGGGCGAGGCTTACCTAAAGGTCTATTGCCGTTTTTAGTTCAAGGAGTTTTTTTTTTTGGTTTGTTTTGTTTTGCCATGCAAAACTAATACTTGGAATGGACTCAGAATCATGAAAACACAATAGTTTGACATGTCACCTTGAAGGTTTTGACATGTGACCACACCCGCATGTGACCACACCTATAGGCTAAGCAGGTGTGGTTACATGACACTGGCCATTCACTGCCATGTTGATCCATGCACTAGATATTTGAAATGAATGATCTGTTTTGCAAAGCAGAAATGGAAAACTCACCAGTGACTAGTGTCACACACACACACACACACACACACACACACACACACACACACACACACACACACACACACACACACACACACACACACACACACACACACACACACACACACATACACACACACACACACACACACACACACACACACAGAGAGAGAGAGAGAGAGAGAGAGAGAGAGAGAGAGAGAGAGAGAGAGAGAGAGAGAGAGAGAGAGAGAGAGAGAGAGAGAGAGAGAGAGAGAGAGAGAGAGAGAGAGAGAGAGAGAGAGAGAGAGAGAGAGAGAGACGCCCCAATACCGATACTGGTATTACGGGTACCTGGCCAATACAACACAAAAGTACTCTGATACTTTGAAATGAATACTTTCAATTGGGAAAGTTTGATGGTTAATAAGCAAAATAGCCTACATTTTGCAATTTCATGTTTTCAAAATATTTTCAAGCTATGGCAATGACAATAAAATGAATAAATAGGATAAAATGGTGATAAAAAAGGGGGCAAAATAAGTGGTTATTCAACTAACAACTAGCAACTATCATTAAAAATTAAGTAATTGTACTTGTACTGAGGGGAGGGAAAAATCTGTTTATCTTTATATTCATAAAATAGCAGACCTATATATATATATATATATATATATATATATATATATATATATATATATATATATATATATATATATATATATATATATATATATATATATATATATATATATATATATATATATATATATATATATGTGCTGGTGTGTCTGTGGGCAACCATCAATCATCCCTCTCAACTCAGCAAAAATAAGAGAAACGTCACCTCTCTCTACCCCCCCCCCCTCTCTCTCTCTCTCTCTCTCTCTCTCTCTCTCTCTCTCTCTCTCTCTCTCTCTCTCTCTCTCTCTCTCTCTCTCTCTCTCTCTCTCTCTCTCTCTCTCTCTCTCTCTCTCTCTCTCTCTCTCTCTCTCTCTCTCTCTCTCTCTCTCTCTCTCGAGGAACAACCCCAGTAGAGTGGAGGAGTAGATCCCCAGTCTGAAGCGCGCTCTCGTCGTGTCCACACACAACTTCAAGCATTGCGCGCGCCCCCGGTCGGCCCGGCTGCTGGCTTGCTTTGCTTTGCTTTGCTCTCTCGGGTTGGTTGGTGTTGGTTGTGCTGCTGGTTGTTTAACGCCAGGCAGCGTCTCGTCGTAGCCTCGTCTCGGTCTGGCTCTCGCGGCTCCGTTTCCAAGTGCATTTCGCTACTACTGTGGATAAAATAACCGTCGATCTAATGCATGAAAGGCGACAAAGAAGAACACCCTGAACCACCCGCGGATATCTAATCTCCGAGGTAATAAATAATCCTTTATACGCTTCGCTTTTTTTTCGGGTACAGTGTGTGCGTGTTCTGTTCGATCGGTCGGTGGGGGGAAAAAACAACAGAGAGAACGAACAGCTTTAGCCGACTGTTAGCTCGACGGACGCAGAGCCATCTAGTGTCAGAGTGGCGACATTGAGGGGGTCGGAAACCCGAGAGCTCCTCCTTTTTAGCTGCTGTTCGTGCAGCCTTGAAAGAGGGACAAACATGAGCTGGGAATGGGATATATACTTTGTTTTCAGCTCGAGAGGATTCCCAGGTGGTCCCCAGGCTAAATAACGGGAAGTTGGTTAACCAGGTGTAACTCTTTGACAGCGTAAACATGAAACCAAATGGACTCTAGTCACGGGTCCATTTGGTTTCATGTTTACACCCTCAAGAGTTAAAAATATTCATCATCTGAATTAGCACAGCTTAATTCAGAGGTCTACACGTTGAGAGAATGTAGACGAGGGACCATTTTGATCTATGTTTTTGTCTGAAATCCAGCCTGGTCTTGTGGGACAGAACCAAAATAAATCGTTAGTTTTGGGGGATCTGTGGTGTGCGACATTGTACAGACGGACAGTCCCAAGTGACTTCGCTCCCGGACGTGTAGTCCCAGGTGGTTCAGATGATCGGTCCCACCCGATTATATTTCACGTATTATCATATACGATCGCTCCCACCCGATTATATTTCACGTATTATCCTATATATACACTGTCCCCTGATTATATTTCACGTATTCGTATCATTTATAGCATATATTATGTATTGGCACACGTATTATTTCTTAACACCACTCCAGTGAGAATAACACTACTGGATAACACGCGGCAGTAATGCCAGTAACAGGACGTTCTTGGCCAGTAATAGGACTGGTTTGCTAGTCCGGAGTTGTTGGTCGCTCTTTTCTACACGCATAAATGGTCGGGAGTTATAGAATCTACAAGCCTAAATGGTCGGGAGTTATAGAAATGGTCCGGAGTTTTCGTTAGCTCTGACCGGAAACGGAAAGAGGATTTATCCACCACTTGTTAAAACGTAACGACAAAGTCGATTCATAGGCTAATAGTCATACTGTAGGTGTGTTTGAAACAATATGTCACTAATTATATGTCAAATACACACGTACGTAACAAAAAACTAACATAAAAAAGATTACTAGCTCCGTTATATGTCGGTGGGCTCGATAGTCTGGCTAGTGGGAGTGTGCCGACCGGGGACCGTCCCGCGTTGGGACTGTCCGTCTGGGAATCGATCTGTGGTGTGCGACATTGTATAAACGGTGGTCCGTGGCGCAATTGCTGAACAAATAGTGGGCCTTGGTATCAAAATGGTTTGAAAACCACTGTTATGGGACTGGTAGGGATTTTAATATCATTAAAGCTGCGCTGTTGCCTGAGTCCAATAATGCATTTCTGGCTTAGTACTCCCGGACTTGTCCCTCTTGGGTTGTCCCTATTCTGAATTGAAGTTTATGTAAGAAGAGTCGCCATTGGAGTGGCCCCACGACGCGAACGGAGTTGGCGTAACTCTCGTCTCTACACTCTTAATACTCTGGGACTCTCGACGTACGTAGCTAATGTTGGCTTTTTAGCTTCATTAGCGCGGTGCTAATGTTGGGGCTTTATGGGGGGGTAGTTCTGTAGAAGAAATGTTCTTCTGTTTCGGAAAGTCAGTCGCGTTTTTAAGCTGCTGGTTGAAACACGGATACCATCACACCACAGTCTTAATCGAGTGACTCTCGTAGGGATCGTACGTGCAGCCAAAGGATTACCCCCTCGTAGCCATAGCTTGTTATTGGGGCTGTGCTATAGATGCTAGCAGGCTAGCTGTCCGTCCTGTGTATGTGTGTGTATTTGGTGTTGTACGGCAGGGCCGGATTTAGCCAGCCCTACTAGGGTGGGCTGGAAGAAAGGCAGGGGTGGGCAACTCCCATAACCACTTCAACCTCTTTTGACACCAGGGCCCACTATTTATTCAGCATTTGAGCCATGGATCACCATTTGAGGACCATTTTAGCCCCACAGACCCGCAAAACTAAATGTCTTTTGCTTTTGTCCATAATTCCAGGCTGGATTTGAGGGGAAATAAACAGTCAATTAATTCTCTAGTTGTGTAGACTTGGACTAATTCAGATGATGATTTTTTGCACTCTCAAAGAGTTACATCTGGTTAAGCACCCTTAACTCTCTCAATGACCACTGGTTGAAAACCACTGATATTACCTTTCATTGGGTGGGCAGGATGCACGTTTGGGTGGGCTCTGCTGCCCACCCCCTGCCCCCCTCTAGATCCGGCCCTGGGGCACGGAGGCCTCGCTCTGGCTGCTTTGCTCTCTGTGTTAACGTTAGGATAAGCTTCAGCCCCGTTCTCTGTCCATCCGTCCGTCCGTCCAGACGAGACCAGACCAGGCCAGGCCAGGCCATCTTGCTTTGGGACTGGGAGCGGGTTAGTTCAGGACAGGTCAACACAACAAAGTCCCCATTACATGCAGACAGAGCTTGGGATTGGATTTGCATGCTGGGCGATAGGGGAGGCCGACTTTGGTGATGGTGACTGACAGATACGTGTTTGGTTAGTGCCGTGGAGACTACTATCGTTTGTGGTTGTTGCTGCTGACGATAGCTGTGCTACTGTGTGTGTGTGTGTGTGTGTGTGTGTGTGTGTGTGTACTGTGTATACTGTACTATGTGATGTCCTCTGGTCCAAACCAAACGGCTCTCTATTTGTAAACAAACACCATTTGCTGAATTTCTTGTATTGTATTTGCTGTGAGCATCAACAAGCTCCTTTCTGTTGGCATTAACACTTAACCTTTTAAGCTAGCTTGTTGTTGTTTTTTTGTATTCATTCTTCTTCTTGTATCTTTTGTATGATGCGATGCAGTATTTTACACGTCAATATTGGGCTTATTTTCTTCATGCTTCCCAGAACACCACACCTCCCAGACAAGTGTCAGTGTCTACTTGTTGTATACATTTTAGAATTGCTCCTCAAGAGCTGAATATTAGCTTGGCATGAGAGGTCAAGGCAGCCATTCACCTGAATGGTTTCTGGCTATGCCACCATGGAGATGCTTTGCTCATAGGAGCAGGATGTTTATCTAGAGTAGAGGTTACCCTCTCACCTGACTATGGCAGTTTTGGGATACATGTAGGCAAGTCTGTAGTACTGTTTGTGTTGATGTTTGTTAATGCACGCTAAGCAGTTTTAATGTCAACACCTTCAGTTTGTCAATGCTGTGCTAAAGAGTGCCATGCGGTTGAATGTAAGGGGTGTTTCCTCAAACTTTCCTGTGTTTGTATGTTAAGTACTTTACACCTAGCGGTAATAGCATCACTGTTTTTGTGGGCATGCCACAGTTGAAAATGTTTCAACATTCGCAGAGGTGTATATTGAGCCTCACGGATACTTAGATTTTTGCATACGTAAGCTTTCAGACAACATGCAGGTTGAGTTTTTTTTTTCCCACCCATAATACACATAATACACTGTCTGGGCAACTCCAAGGGGGAGGGGGGGGGGCGTTTAAATGAAATGTCCACACACAGAATAGATAGTGATTTGTTTGTGTTGGTAGATGTTATTTATAATGGTGTTATTGACTATAGCTGTAACAATCTCCGGCATGGTGCATTCTAGTGAAACACTGTGTGTATATGACATTTGACCTGTAGATTTGGCCCAGAGAGACAACTAGGGCTGTGTGAGTAGTAGTAGTAGTATGCGATTTTATTAACGTGCTATCAAAGCAACTTCTCCTGGCAGATGTTTTTTTGACAGACAGGGGCTTTTTAAAGAGTCTTCTCTCAATCAATTGTTTTGTACTGGTGAACAAGCATCCGTGTATGCCAGAGGTGCCCACACTTTTTTTTTTTTTTTACTTGAGAGCTACTTTCAAAATGACCGGCTCAACAAGATCTACACATCAAAAATGTGATTGTTCCGTTGAAAATCCATTTCAAGCCCCCCTAGAAAATCTGAGCTTTGAAATAGTTGGTGATGGTGTTACTTACTGTTATAGTGTTTAAGAATAATGCACTTATAATGAAAAATAGAGGGTGACAATTGGAGGTTTTACTGTATATGCTATTAATGACGTTTGAAAAACGTATTTGAGGTTTGAGTTGACAGTTGTGAAACTAAGAACTTTGAGGTTTCTGTCCACAATTGGGAAAGAGAACTGGCAAAATGTTGGTCAAAATAACAATTATTCTCCATTTTCTAATTGTGTGGACCCTTGAAAATTACATAATTCTGATGTTTAAATATAATTTAACTCTTGAGAGCGGTAAATTGAAACCAAATGCATTTTAACGCTCTCAAGAGTTACAGATCTATAAGGGTCCAAGTGCTGGGGGGACTGTCATGTGATCTACCTGCACGGCCTGTGTGATCTACTGGTAGATCACAATCTACCTTTTGGGCACCCCTGGTGTACGCAATGAATGCATTCTTTTGAAAATGAAAGTGAACACACAGTCAAGTAAGTCAACAAACTGCTCCTTTGTCACTGCTTTGCCCTGGCCCTAAGTATTGGCTGCATCTCTCCGGGGAATGGAGCAGCAGCAGCAGCTGTGCACGATCACTTTCTATGTAAGGGTTTATAGCTGTGGATTTGTGGATTGTATAGGTGTGTGTTTGTACATCACAATTGTGCAAGTCGTGGGACTGACGGAGAGTGACTCATCGGCTGTGAAGTAATTCTAGATGTGTTGAAGGGAGTCCCTGCCCTGTGTCTGTGTGTGTGTGGTGAACCTCTACATCTCTCCCTGCAGCAACCCTGTCCAGGTTAGACAGTTTAAAACATGATACTTGTCAGCTGTGTGTGTATGTGTGGGAGATGGGGGGGTGTATAAGCACATGTCTAAGCGTGTGTAGCCTAGTGTGTTGTAAACACGTTGGTGGCATTAGTGTTGGCCACCGAAAAGGTCCAAAAAACGATGGGCGCCATGTGTGTTTGCTGGTTGTCTATTATCCCAGGGGTTTTTCAACCTTTTTGACACCAGGGCCCACATTTATTCAGCATTTGAGCCATGGGCCGCCATTTGAGGATATTTTTTTAGCCTCACAGACCCCAAAACTAAAGGTTTCTTTTGCTTTTGTCCACAATACCAGGCTGGATTTGTGAAACAAAACAGATCAAAACACACCGATGAAAATGACCTTTAATCTTCTACATTCTCTAGTTTGTAGACTTGGGCTAATTCAGATGATGAATATTTTTAACTCTTGAGAGCATAAACATGAAACCAAATGGACCTGCAACTGCCGCAAGGGTCCATTTAGCCTGGGGGACCACGTGGAATCCTGTTAGGGTTATGGTTAGACCCCCGGACCACCAGTTGAAAACCCCTGCTCTATCCAAAAGGAATATGCCCGGCATTGACAGAGAGATTGTACAGTCAATCGGTTTTGTTAAAGTTCTGTTTCCTTTGGTCGAGGCTTGGGTGTGTGGATACTGTGTGAAGCCCATGTTCAGTGCTGCTGAACCGGAGAGAAATGCATGAAGTGCTGTGTAACTTGTGTGAAGATTTGAGATGAGGATCGCATTGCTTCAGCAAAAGAAAGTTTAGCTTTGCATGGTTGCCAGGTTGCCAGCTGAGTTTCAGTGAGTTGAGACCCAAGAGAGTGCATCAAAAGTGTTTGTTGGTGGCGTGAACATGAGATCCTTGATTGCCACTGACTGTCTGAGTGATTTTTTTTAATATATTGCAAATAGTACTTTTCTGTGTGGATGTATGGGCTGTCGAGACCAGAAAGTAGTTTTCTTTTGCCACTGTTCCCGTATAACTTCCCTGTATGATGTCACATAATCAATTATAAGAGATGGGACAAAAAAAACGAACCGTTCAATACGGGGTCCAAGGTTCAATACGTGCTAATGAAACACAATATTTCGGTTCAGACAGACACATTTCCTTAATTATAGTATGGATGGATCATAATATCCTTATTAATAAAGCAGATATTGTCTTGGGAACTAAACAAATTTAACTTGTCTTGTCTGTCTGCAATGCTGCATGTCTGCATGCGACCTGCCTGATACTTCACTGAAACGTGCATTCATTATATTAACCTAGGTATTTTATATTTCCCTTGAAAATAGTCTAATAATGAGGCACAAATAGCAATATACATTTTTTTTCTTCTGTAAATAATAAAAAGGAAAAAGACAGGCCTACTGGAATTTGTCCGAACAGGGATTATTTTTAGTCTAATACCTTAACATTTGAGTTTACAATACAAGGTTGTTTAATGTTTTGAAAATCTTGATATATTTTTTATATTCACGTTCAATTTGCTTATAAACGAAATAAAAGAACACATTTTTCATTTTTCTTAACCCTTAGTGTACTGAACGCGTTTTGGTGTTTTTAAGCTGTTGAAAAATAGCAGATCTACAAGCTCATATCGCGCCACCGAGTGGCGCGATATGAGCTTGTAGGTCTGCTATTTTTGAAAAATTGTGAAAATGTAGAATCTGATCAGGACACAATGGGTTTTAAAGCAAAACGTACCGAAACCGAACCGAAACCGTGGCCCCCATACCGAGGTACGAACCAAACCGTGGGATCAGTGAACCGCCACACCCCTAGTTTCAAGTGATTTTGAACCATGAACCAACCTGACAAAAACAACCTGAAGGCCAATAAAATTGGTCCAACATTTTGATTCTGTCTGTCTCTCAACCCTGTGCCAGTGTGCTGTCTCCCTTCCCAGCATGCCCCCCTACCCCTCCGCCATCACCCGGTCTCTCCTTTGCACACCCATTGCTGTGATGAAGTGTGTACTTCTCTCTATTAGCTCGCTGATGAACTGCTGCTGACTCCAGATGGCTCATTGTTGCTCCCTGCTTACTGCCCTTCCCCTTTAATAACACACATGGGACATTACCCAGAGTCCCCAGTGCTGTTTTATAGCTGTCTTTTCTCTGGGTGTATCTTTAGATATTTTTTTTTTGTCCTATCTTCTTTGCTTTCCCGTTGCTTTCACTCTCTGCCTCTCAATTCAATTTCAAATTCAGAGGGCATGAGAAAACGTATGTTTACATTGCCAAAAGCTACAATACAACAGTACAAATATGATTAAAATAACAATGATCTACATTTCAGAGTCAGGATTATCAATAAATCAATTTCTATGTACATAGTTAATTTGATGCAAGTGCATCGTTTTTTCTCTCACTCTTACGGCCAGCCTAACAGTGGTTTGTATCCCGGGTTTGTCCCCCTTTTGTGATGCTAGCATCATCACTGTCTGGCGTCTGCAATTGCTATAATTAGTTCTGTGCATTCTTGCCTGGTATACTAATTCCAGTCACACACTTGCGTCCTCAATTTTGTCTTCTAATGTTGGTGTTTACACATACCCTGAAGGTGGGCTACAGGAAGAGCTAGCACCCCTCAAAAACGTAGTCTAGGTGGAAGCCTAGAAGGCGGTACTGGAAGGGGGTGCACGTGCCTGTTCACGGCTGCATGCGGAGACAGCACAAAATGGGCAGAAGTTCAGACTATTAGTGGTGGATATTGCTTGCAATCTCACCGATGGATATATACAGTATCACGATACAAAGGCCACAATATGATTGGGGATGGCCAAATGGAAAGATTTGCTTAACCGATCGTCTTCGGACCTTTGATTTTTTTTCCAACTACATGTATATGCGGCTACCACCTGCTTTTTCCGAGTCCCTTTTCCACCTCAAGCGCTATCAGTGGCCGCATTAGTTCTATGGACACCACATATTAGTTGTATAGACAAGTTCTGCATCAGAAACAGGGGACGGGAATGAGCAGCGAATTATCAAATGCGTGCGTCACAGCACACACACTCTGTGTCCCTACGAGCTCACAATGCGGCGTGTGCCGTTTGCATCTGTTCTGAGAGAATCAATGTTAAATTACTGTCACTGTGTAGCCTACTTTTTGCAATACAATAAAACACCCTCAGTCTCACAGAGATATTTAAATTCAAATAAAATTGTCTAAACATCCTAACAAGGGCTCTGGAAAGGAAAGATGTTTATTGCCATATCGATATGGCAGCCTCTCGATCGATATACCTATTGCCCAGGTGTTCTAATGATATATTACGATAGATATATATACACCACTAGACTCTATATTTGCCAAATATCTCTATAAAGGGTTTATGTGGGACAGCATCATCACATCTGGAAGTTATGCAGGAACACCTAGTGAGTGGCCCATAATATCAAACAACAACGATAAACTCGCATTGGCTCTCAATTTGCCAGTCATGTACTACAATATCGCTGTGATGCGCTCAAGCTGCACATTTATTTTACGTTTTAAGTCAACGGTAAAAAGTAAAAATGAAAGTGGAATGTTGTCTGCTCACTTCTGTATTGGTGTCTGTCTTAAATTGCATTTTTTTGTCCTTTGATTTCTTTTAACCTGTCTAGCACTTGAGAATGTGCTAGACAGGTTAGAATAGAAATGTGAGAATAGAAGTTAAAGAAGTTGAATTTAGTCTGACCTTTGTTGTAATTCATTTTACATGTTGCATGTTTAAATAAACGTGTGTGTGTGTGTGTGTGTGTGTGTGTGTGAGAGAGAGATTCTAGTATGATGTATCTTAATATCAATCTATATTTTCTACATTACCACCAAGCGCTACTCATGCGTGTGCCATGACGGTAGTTGCACCAGTGTTTCCTGCAGGGTATAAAGCTTTGCCTATGGGGCGGCGGGAGTGCCCCTCATTTAGTTGTGAATTTGTTCACCATGTGGCGGGATAACGGTTGTGGTCTACACAACTAGAGGATGTAGAAGATTAATTGTCATTTTGATCTGTATGTTTGTCTGTTTTTTGCTTCCCAAATCCAGTCTGGGATTGTGGACGAAAGCAAAATAAATCTTTAGTTTCGGGTTCTCTGGGGTGAAACTGTCATCAGATGGTGGCTCAAATGCTGAATAAATATTCGGCCCTGGGATCAAAAACGTTGAAAACCCCTGGTTTAATGTGTACAGAATCCCTGGGCACCACAGCGGTGTTACATAGCAGGTTTGAACATTCCATCATAAATTTCAGTGATGTTGATTCAAAAAAAAATTCTAGGTTTTGGATGCAATGACCAGTGAACTACTGCATCCTGTACACTAGGGGTGGGCAAAAATATGCCAAATACGATATGCCAATATATCGCCGTTCCTATTGCCATGATATCCATATCAAATCGCCAGGTTCAAAATTCGATTTTCTTTATAATTATGTAGGCCTATTCATTAATGTGTTCATGTCACAAGATTGACTGACGTTGTCAGGCTGCATTGATGTGCATGATTGCACTGTTTGTTATTTATATTGTTTAAATTTGCTTGCATATTGTTCAAAATTCTGCCCATCTAAAACATTTTACTGTAGCCTACTGTATTTTACTTGATGATTTTCATCAAGTAATCATGTGTTTGTGTTGTGTTTGTTAATGATTTCTCTTTTAGGACCTTGAAAATGTTGAAAATGGGTGGAATTCCCCTTGTTCTAGTATAATAAAAGCACAGTCATTTGTGGGGAAAAATGTGATATATCAATATTGTATGATCGTGAGTTAAGTGAATTGTCCCACCCCTACTGTACATGTATAGCTGAAATGAAAACAATTGCAAACAAACTAATGCAAGTCCTTCTGCTGCAGCTGTGCCGACTGTGTTCAAAATGCCCAAATAGTTGCCCCCTAATACTTTTTAAGCCTGTGAAAATACCTGCAATACTTATGTTTCTTAACATGCCATACTGCAATGAGTTATGGTCTAGTAGATCAGTTATTTTGTTAAAAAAAATGATGATTACTATTTTGCGATCTTTAGAAATCAACCTATTCAGGTGTGGAATGGTGTCATGTGTGCCACATTATAACCACATGAAATCAAATGAGATTTATATGTGGCAATTTGTAAAAATATGACTCAGCAAATGTGGATTTGATGAGTGGGACTCCTCAAATGTCCCTGGGACTCTCGTCCCTGACTCATTAGATGAATACCTAATTTACATCACTGCAATTTCACAAAACATGCTTTTGCCTATTTGATATCGAATTTAGGACTTCGCAAAACAAACCTTTTGTGCAGGAACAAAACATGGCAGGGGGAGAGAGAGAGAGATGACTGGAAAGTAGTGTGGAGGTATACAGGGAAGGAAAGGGGAGGAGTCAGAAGAGGTAGACTTATCCCAGAGAGAAGAGGGATATGATGGCAACAAGAGGAGAGGGGAGAAAAGAAAATATCAACCACAGCGAAGGAGGGCAGTTTGTGTGTCACCGAGGGCATGCTAGCAGTTCAGCCAGACACACGGCTGAAACCTGAGAATAGCTGAGGCGGGAGAGCGAGAGAGAGAGAGAGAGAGAGAGCAGGCCCCAGGGCAGAGGGGGGAGCGGCGCAACAACTAGGGAAGAACTGCATGCAGGGCCAGATTTAGCCATTCCTACTAGGATGGGCAACTCCAAATGTTTTTCATATGAAGCAGTGGTTTTCAATCTTTTTGACACCAGGGCCCACTATTTATTCGGCATTTGAGCCACGGACCACACCATTTGATGACATTTTAGCTTCACAGACCCCCAAACTAAAGATTTTATTAGCTTTTGTCCACAATTCCAGGCTGGATTTTTTTTGGAGGAAAACACAGTCAAACATACAGATCAAAATGACCATTAATCTTCTACCTTCTCTAGTTGTGTAGGGCTAATTCACATGATGAATACTTTAACTCTTGAGAGTGTAAACATGAAACCAAATGGACCCACAAGGGTCCATTTGGTTTCATGTCTACGCTCTCGGGGAGTTAGATCTGGTTAATCAACTTTCCATCATTTAGCCCGGGGACCACCTGGTACCCTTTCAACCACTGGTCGTCTCCGGGCCACTGATGAAAACCCACTGATATTACCTTTCATTCGGTGGGCTCTGCCCCCCTGCCCCCCCTCTAGATCCGGCCCTGACTGCATGAGAAGAAAAGAGGCTGCAAAAGGAAAAGAGCCTTGGCTGGCACAGCAACGTTAGGCAGGCTAGACCAAGCCAAAGGCTGTGTAGGAGTGACAAGAAACGGATTGTTAGAGAGGGAGGGGGGAAAAAAGTGTAGGTGCAGTGGAAGTGTGACGACGGGGACAGAGAAAGAAACCGTGTCAGACGGGCAGGGTGGTGGGGGTGACAAGCTGCAGGCTCTGAGCAAGTGAGGTAGGACTCTTGTCACTGGAATCCTGCTCAGTTCTTTTCACACGCCGCCGTCACACGACGTGCACGGCGGCAACTACTTCACATGGAGCAGAAATACAAATGCGTCCAAGTCCCTGACTCTCTCCCTCTCTCTCTCTTAGTCCGGGATTTCCCCTTCCCTTCTCCACCCGAATGCTACAACAGACACCCCCCCCCCCACTCTCTCTCCTTCCTTTCTTCTCCTGCATTTCTAAGAGGGAGAATAGGAGAGAGGAGCAGTCGGTTTCTTTTTTCCCCCCTCAGATTCTTGTGTAACACGAGTTGTGTTCTACCAGGATGTATCATGAAAGACGCAGTGGCGGTAGTGTAGAAGAATCCTTTTTTTTTTCTATTACTCCGCCATTGAAGATGCTCTGCCTTTTTCTTGTACTGGGAGCTCAGACTGACCAGAACATTTAAAGTGGGGGTGCTGTGATTTTTGTATTTTTTCCAATTTTGTACATGTTTAAGAGGTGGCAGTAGGTAAATAGACCCATTGGTGTGTTTTTTTTATGTGCAATGATGTCTTCCCTTTGTATTTAGGGTTTCTTCCTGGGGGCTGAACCTTTCCAGTCAAACGTGCCAATGAAAAAAACTTCAATATAGTGACATCATGTGCTCAGCCCCTCCCCTAACTCCTCCCCCTTTATCATGCAACTAAAGCTGTGGGCGTGGCTTCAGTTCAGGTGGATCTCCACCCATCACCACCCACCAGGCAAACCAGGCATACTTAATGAACTGGTAGGGTGGAATGATAAAAATGACAGTTTAACAAACACTGTACACTTTTTGGGGAAAAAAATCTTACTTTTCATATAACATTAATACCTGATGATCATGTTTTAGGGTAGAAAAATTCACGGCACTCCATCTTTAAAGTAGGAGTTTAAGTGTCCTCTGCTAGCCCTTACGGGCTGATTGTGACTCAGTCAGGGAGTGGCAGCTTCGGCCAAGTGCTTATAGACCACTTGACCGGCCTGGCAAGGTTACAGTAGCACTGGCTACTCTTTAACCGCTGACCAAGCAACTTTTATCACTGTCTTGTTCACTGTCACCTTGGCTGGATTCCTGTCTGACTGGCTACCTGTCATTTCACCATTAAAAAAAAAAAAAAAAAAAATGTTTTCACAAGAACACTGGCTAGGTGTGCGCTAAGAAGATTTCCCTGCACATCCTTCCTGTATAACAATGATATTTTGGTTTTTACTATTTTTTTTGGGTTGTTATAGTTTCTGCATGTGCCCTTGTTTTGTTCAAAAATATATAATCTAGATTTCCACTTTGTTCAGGCAGAATCAAAATCCACTAGAAGGTCTTCTGAGCAGAGCTCCAGACAGTTATTTCACCAATGTCCCAAAGTACAATTTAAACCATCCCAAAGTGGAATGTATGCAGCACTGGATTTTTATATTTTTTAAAACGCAAAAAGCGACAGACCCCATCAGAGTACCTTCATACGGAGACACAATAATTGAGCGGAGCGGAGCGGCCGAGAATTCCGCTCATCGCTCTCGACGTATTTGGTCCCGCTCGTAATCCGCTCCCGTGGACCCCCTCCTAGGCCGCTCCCGCTCCACTCCGCGCTCTTATTCATTTGGGCCGCCCCGCGCTCCGCGCTCCGCGCTCCGCTCAGCCCGGCCCGCTCAGGGGCAAAATTTGACGGCTGAAAAAAAAAAAGGCTGCTGCTTTTTCTTTGCCGGGTATTGGGCTGCTTTCGGGCATTAGGCTACTATCAATGTCTGTGCTGTGCGCGTCTGTGCTGCGCGTCCTCCTACTCCTCCTTCCCCCGCAGTCTGTCTCAAACAAACGGCTATGATTGCTTATTTGCTTATTTTTGGAACCACGGCACAAACACCTACAGGTGCTGGTCAACGAATTAGAATAATTTGAACAGTGCAATCGTTAAATTCTTTGAATGCATTTCTTGTGCAGAAAACAAATCAGATGTTCACCGCACCTGTTCTACTGGTTAGAGTAATCACAGAACTTGTTACCTGTAAAAATTTGCTCAGCTGAGCTTTCCAAAAGGCCCATTTAGGCCATTTAACTGTGACACTGTTGTTTCATTGAATTAGAATAATGGAGAAACCGTTTCATTGAATTAGAATATTTTTTATTATAATTAGAATCATCACTTTCTCAGTATTTTGTGGCTGCCCCCTTGGCTTGTATGACTGCCTGAAGTCTCCGTGCAGGGTTGACACTAAGGTCTCCGAGGTACTTGCCCATCGGGCAAGTGCAAATCAGGTTCTACTTGCCCTCAGCCAAATGGACCCTTGCGGATCAATTTGGTTTCATTTTTACACTCTCAAGAGTTAAAATTCATCATCTTAATCAGCCCATAGTGGTCACAGACCCAGTGGTCCCTGACCGCAGCAAAATGATAGTTTGGAACCAAGTGGACCTGGGAGAGAGATAGGTAGAGATAGCTAGTTCTTTAAATCGATGCCACGGACAGGGCTTGACAGTAACACTTGCCCGCTTGCCCGGGGCAAGTAAAAAAATGGTGGGGCAAGTGAAGACTGCTACCTGGTTGCCCGATCAGGCAAGTGTGCAACTTCGTGCACTATAACACTACACAAGATAAATTTGTCTTGAAGGTGGTCATTGCACTCTGCCTCTGTGTCTTTCCCTGCTTTCTAGCTATCTACCTATCTCTCTCCCAGGTTCATTTGGTTCCAAACTATCATTTTGCTGGGGTCAGGGACCACTGGGTCTGTGACCACTATGGGCTAATTAAGATGATGAATTTTAACTCTTGAGAGCGTAAAAATGAAACCAAATGGACCCTTGCGGGTCCATTTGGTTTCATTTTCACGCTCTCAAGAGTTACATCTGGTTAACCAACTTAGCTGGGGACCACCTGGAACCCTCTCAGGGACCACTGGTGGTCCCCGCACCACCTGTTGAAAGCACCCAAGTAGGAAGTAAACTTAAAAGCAAAATTTACAATATATTTTTGGGGGGGCAAGTGACCATGACCTGAGGGCAAGTAGAACCTGATTGCACTTGCCCGATGGGCAAGTGCCTCGGAGACCTTAGTGTCAACCCCTGCACGGAGACTTCAGGCAGTCATACAAGCCAAGGGGGCAGCCACAAAATACTGAGAAAGTGATGATTCTAATTATGATAAAAAATATTCTAATTCAATGAAACGGTTTCTCCATTATTCTAATTCAATGAAACAACAGTGTCACAGTTAAATGGCCTAAATGGGCCTTTTGGAAAGCTCAGCTGAGCAAATTTTTTACAGGTAACAAGTTCTGTGATTACTCTAACCAGTAGGACAGGTGCGGTGAACACCTGATTTGTTTTCTGCACAAGAAATGCATTCAAAGAATTTAACGATTGTACTGTTCAAATTATTCTAATTCGTTGACCAGCACCTGTAAAGTTCACCACCGACGTTGTGAACATGTCACTGCTTTCTTGTCAAATCGCCAGCTCCAAAGCTTTAGTCTTTGGAGCTGGGCTGCGCTCAAACTCGGAAGATGTTCTTTTCTCTCTCCCTCTCTCTCTCTCTCTTCGCCGGCTTTTGTCAGACCCGGATATAAAGTTTCACAATTCGGGGGGGGGGGGGGGGGGGGGGGGGGGGGGGGGCGAAAAAACTTATACGACAACAGTTACATTTAGGGCGTTTAGGGGGGCATTCCCCCCGCGCGCAGCAGCCTTTTATCCGGCTCTGTAAATGCGCCGAAAAAAAGAAAAAAAGGAAAGCAAGAACGAAGGCGACCTCGGACATTCTTTCCCTTCCGCGTTATGGATTATATCTTGATAAAAATACTGCAAAAGGTAGGCTACACAGTGACAGTAGCCAAGTTGACATTGATTCCCTCAAACACATGCACACGGCTGCGTTGTGAGCCGTTATGGCAACATTTTGCGTTGGGTCCCGTGGGCGCCGCGGGCTTAAAAAAAAAAAAAAAAAAAATCGCCGCAGGCTAAAAAAAAAATCGACAACATTTTGACACTGGGCCCGCGATTCGTCGACATTCCAAAATATGTGTCGATTACATCCATTTGCCCCCCTCACAGCATAAACATTTAAGACAGGAGTTAAATGTGCAGTTACACTGCTGTCTATAGCCTATTAACCCAGACAGGTGCGGCGGAATAATCTTATGCCGAGCTATTTTCGTTTCCAAAATGCCATACGGGATAATAGGTTATTGATGATGTTTACACTGTGGGGGAATTGGACATAATTGGGGGGGTCGCTGCGCTCAAATACGTTGCCGTTAGATGTGCAGTGCTTCAAAATAAATAGCGAGGTGACGCATCTAAGGCAAGATAGATAGCAAGACAGTCAGCTTACTTTTTCTTTTTTCCAATTTCCACCATCAGACCATCATCATCTCCTCCTTCCTCCCGCACCTCGGAGAGGATTTTAAATGTCTTGATCATCGTGTTGCTGCTGGCACTGTAGGCCTATAGTCGCCATCTGAACCACAACCACACGTTTATGCTGTGCTACTGAACACGTGTGCCGTTGTCTGGACTGAACGGCTTGGAGCGGGCTGGAGCGGAGGATAATTCCCGCTCCAGAGCGCGCTCCAACCCATTTGAAAACCCGCTCAGCGCTCACTTAAAAATCCACCGCTCCACTCCCCGCTCCGCTCGCGCTCCGCTCCGCTCACGATCTCTCATACGGAGACACAATAATTGGAGCCCGACCGATGCCATATTTTTTGGGGCGATGCGGGCACCGATGTTCCCAATGTTTTGGACTGATGTTTAATAATGAATTAAAATAATTTAAAAAATCAAAAACATCTAAACATCTTCAAATTCATAATATTTCTCAATTAAACAATAGAATACCACATTGTCAAAGTTACTTTTGTGAAATAATTCCATTTTCTATCTTTCTTTTTCTGTTCCAGGCATAATCGGCCGATGTGCCAATGTTACTGATATATCGACCGACGTACGAATATTACCGATGCCGATATATCTGTATCGATATCGGCCGATATATTTGTACGACCGTATACCTGTTGGTCAGAAATACAGTAGATGATTTTATAGTCCACCTGCCGGGACATGGGGACACCGTTGGTCTCCAGCGCTGCTTCTGAGACTGCTTAAAAATAGTCGATACACAAGCTCGTAGTGTGGCACCCGGTACTGCGCTATGAGCTTGTCGATGTGCTTCAATAGCTAAAGTATAACACACACAGGTTATGAATCATTTGCATTATGTTCATAGAGAGAGCTGGGAGAGATGTGATAGATGAATGGAACACATACCTAGATGAGATGACATGGCTGGATGATTAAATCGCGTTGCAAAATACACTTTGAACCTGCTCTTGCATCATCTTGTGACTTTCGAAGTACCGCTGTGGAATGTTTTTTTTTTTTTTTTTAACAATATAACCATTTGGTTGTAGCCAAAAGCACTGGTGCTGCAGCTGTTCAGTTGCACTCTTTTAAGAGGGGAGCCTGGGAGTGGGACCCCTAGCTGTTTGACTTGTGTTGGGATAAATGGTCATCATTATTTTAGTGACCAACTCCTACATGTCTATCTGGCCATTATTTCTGCTCCACGCTGCCAAGAGCAGGCAGCTAGAGGCGCCTTTGGATGCATGCTTGTGCTAAAAAAGCTCTGCAAGCAAGTACAATTACAATTTCTGCATTTAGCAGACACTCGTAATACACTCGTAAAACATTGCAATACATCATATGCATGCAGTTTTTGTTGAAATTACAGTTTACAATTTAAGCAGAATTTACAATACATATTACAATTTACATTGTAAGCACTAAAACATATAGGTCTGTAGGTAATACAGACCTATATATGTCTCTGCTATCTAAACTACCTTTGAGGGCACTGCAAGTACTATGGGAAGGTATGTAATTCAAGTGCTAGATGCTGAGATGGAGTCTGGAGACTGCGGTGGAGGATAGGTAGTGAGTCTACAGTTCTGATTGCAGTGTAAAGTGCATTCCATAGTTTTGGAGCCAAGAGGGAGAAGAGCTTGGGGCGGTGGAGCGTTGTCCAGGCGTTTTGTAGCGGAGGTACTGCCAGCTTCCCTGTGTTGGCTGATCGGAGTGCACGGGAGGACGGGAGGATTGTAGGGTGTTATGAGACCAGTAAGATATGGTCGACTCAAACCTTTGGTTGCAAGTAGTATTGCATTGCAACATGTTGCTAGGTGCTAGTTTGTAGTTCTTTTATTTTGGTAAACAACTACTACAGAAGCATTCGTATAAAGAACTGAAACTCAATCTGAAAACGCAGAGCGTGCCGTGGAGATATTGGAATCATTCCTGCTATGTTTTGTTTTTGTATCATGGTCATATCGCACATCACTAACTGGCCCTCTGTGGTCCTATAGGTGTCTATTGAAAGGGGACTACTTTTGGGGGAGAAAAGGAAAGCCAATCCCTCTGTTTACGTGTTCTTATTGGCAGTAGCAGAAACAATATTTGGTTGCCATGGAAAGGGGCTACAGGAATACTCACAGGGATTTTTTTTCCCCTACCCCTATGTCTGTCCTCCAAGGCAATGCTAAAGTGGCTACTAACATACAGTACCTCAGCCCTGGACACCTATTTTACCCTGCTTATGGAAAAGCAAAATCGCCAAAAATGTGTCGCTGAGGACTAAAGATGAACGTGATTTTACTCCTATCCTGTCTCGTTGCTTTATGCCACGGGTTTTCAACCAGTGGTCCGGGGACCACCAGTGGTCCCTGAGAGAGTTCCAGGTGGTCCCCAGGCTAAATGATGGAAAGTTGGTTGAATTAGCCCAAGTCTACGCAACTAGAGAATGCAGAAGATTAATGGTCATTTTGATCTGTATGTTTGACTGTTTTGTTTCCCAAATCCAGCCTGATATCGTGGACAGAAAACAAAAGAAATCTTTAATTTTGGGGTCTGTGGGGCTAAAATGTCATCAAATGGTGGTCTGTGGCTCAAATTCTGAATAAATGGTGGGCCCTGGTATCAAAAAGGGAGTATAAATTAGTGTTTTTACTCCTGTCCTGTCTTGGTGCTTCATGCTAATGCCATGCACGCACAGTGGAACGCAGTCAAAACACAGACTTGTTCATTCAACCGCAGCCACAATGTTGTAATGAAGTTTCTGTATCTACACACTTTCTCTGGCATGACTCATCGCCGTGCAAGCGACCATGACGGTGCAGTTTTTTTTTTTTTTTTCTTTTTTTTTTTTTACACGTGTATTTCTGTTTTGGAAAGTATGCGAGTGTATCTTTGGGGCGGGCCAGGCAGCGGGCATTAGTAGGTCTATGATGACGTTCAGTTATAAATATCCTGGAGGCGTTGGCAGATTGAGTTGAAGTGGTGTATGAGGAGATGAGAACAAAGAATGGAACATTGTTCTTTTTGAAGCTCAGCGTCTGTACTCTTTTCTTATCTCTTTATGTGCGTTTTCTCCTCTTATTACCCACAATCTTTCAGCTTCTCACCCCAGTCTTTCTCGAAAATGTTCACCCCCTAGGTTTCCATCTTCTTAAAGTTTGAGTAGCCCCCCCGCACACACACGCGCACACACACACACACACACTTTTGTGTTTCCTAGAAATGGAGTTCCAGGGCTTGACACTAACACTTGCCCGCTTGCCCGGGGCAAGTAAAAAAAAAATGGTGGGGCAAGTGAAGACTGCTACCTGGTTGCCCGATCGGGCAAGTGTGCAACTTATTGCACTATAACACAACACAAGATAAATTTGTCTTGAAGGCAGTCATTGCACTCTGCCTCTGTGTCTTTCCCTGCTTTCTAGCTGTCCACAATTCCAGGCTGGATTTGGTAAACAAAACAGGCAAATTAACATACACATCAAAATGACCTAATCTTCTACATTCTCTAGTTGTGTAGACCTGGGCTAATTAAGATGATGAATTTTAACTCTTGAGAGTGTAAAAATGAAACCAAATGGACCCGCAAGGGTCCATTTGGTTTCGTTTTTACATTCTCAAGAGTTACATCTGCAAAATGTACAATATATTTTTGGGGGGCAAGTGACCATGACCTGAGGGCATGTAGAACCTGACTTGCAAGTAGTCTTGGGCGGTATTGATTTTTTAATATCGGTATTGATAATGTCTTAATTAGCTCGATATTCGATATATTCCGGTATTGACGGCAATCAGAGTTGGAACGCTCCACCAGTCACCTAGTTCTCAGAATTTGCGACTTTGAGGGGTCAGAAACTGAACGCTCTGCTGTTAAAGCAGCCTAAATAGGGAAAAACTGGAGTTGGAAATACATTGTTTCCAAAAAGCCTAGCCCAAATAAGGGCTAGTTTAGGCATGTGTGTAACATGAAAATTGTTTGTATAGTTACAATTAAGTCTCATTGTTCATATTTTAATAGAATACAGTATAATGTCGGTATTTGACGATATTCGGTATTCGATATTTTTCACAGACCCAACGATATTACTCGGTATTGATTTCCAATATCGCGATAAACGGTAATACCGGTATATTGCCCAAGACTACTTGCAAGTGCCTCTGAGACCTTAGTGTCAACCCTGGAGCTCTGAAAAAAATCATTAACATGGCTAAACACAACTTGAAATCATCAACATGTCTTTCACCGTGTTGTCTTTTTCTTTTAGGACCTTTTTTTCTGGGAGTGTACAAATGGAACCAAATGGACCCAGGTCCATTTGGTTCACATTCGTACACTCTCTAAAGAAAAAAAAAAAATGAGCGGAACCCCACTTTAGTGGTGTATAGGCGCCTAAAATTGCCATTCGAGCCTCGGACAGCAATTTCAGGCCGAGCTTCGAACGGCTCGTTTAATTATTTGTTTGCTATGAACGACTACGTGTCTATTGTAGGCTAGTCTAAACTGCCTGCTGCTGCTGGCTAGCCTGCTGCTGGCTAGGTAAAATACCATACCATAACCATAAAACCAACCAGTCAGCGTGCAGCTCTATAGAGTACAGACGGAGTTGCGCAAACTCCGTTCACTTCCTAGAGCCAGTCTAATGGCGGATCGCCTACATGGACTTCTATTGAGAATGGGACACCTTCAGTGAAAACAATGCATTCCAACTGCAGTAACAGCGCGTTTCACAGCGAGTTTCTGACCCCTCGATGTCGCAAATCTACTAGATGGGGGGAAAAGTTAAATAAATAAATAAATGCGAATGGTTCGGGATCATTAATATTCGTTCGCGTGGCGACCTTAGCGAGCGAATGGTTCGAATCCCGAGCTTCGGTATACAGCCCTACCCCCCTTTAGCTAAATGAGAGTCATAATCCGATTAATCGATGAAATTGTTAAATAATT
The DNA here is from genome assembly GCA_039105355.1 of Benthosema pterotum. Classification (NCBI taxonomy): domain Eukaryota; kingdom Metazoa; phylum Chordata; class Actinopteri; order Myctophiformes; family Myctophidae; genus Benthosema; species Benthosema pterotum. The sequence goes on along the minus strand of CM076969.1, from coordinate 53,233,998 downwards.
GGACAATGAATCGTTGCAGCCCTACCTCATACTGTCTCCAAATTATGTCCAAATTCCTCTCCCTCTCTCTCTCAACCCTTTTTCTTCTCCTGTCGCAGGGGCGGATTGGCACATATTTTCCCACCGGGACAATTTTGCCTTTGCCAGGGCCACCCTGGGGGTGGCAGCTGGTTAACCAGATGTAACTCTTTGAGAGCGTAAAAATGAAACCAAATGGACCCTTGCGGGTCCATTTGGTTTCATTTTTACACCCTCAAGAGTTAAAATATTCATCATGTGAATTAGCCCAACTTAGTCATTAGTGGTCATTTTGATCTGTATGTTCCAGGCGAGCCTCTAGCGCATTCTAGTGCATTTTGGAAGTGCCACTAGTGCATTTTGGATCTTGTCCAGGCCACTAGGTGGCGCAGGCCACCGGGAAAACTCCCTGTACTCAAGATGGCCAATCCGCCCCTGTCCTGTCGTGCCCACGCGGGGCAAAGTATCTGCCCCGTGGCCACTGTCGCAGAGCCTTAGAGGTTTAAATGCGCTTGCATTGCATGTGGTTTGGCCGATGGTCTGTACCGGGCACAATTGGCCGTGTTCGCAGCTTAACCCTGCAACGATCAATCCCAGTGATTTCCCATCACATATTCACATGAGCGTAGCCTTTTGGTCCAGAAGTTTTGACGGCCAAGGACTGGTTGCACTCGCACAGCTCCAGGTCACTTTGATTTGCGGTTTTTGTTGTTGTTGTTTGTTCATTGTGCTTTTAATCGTTAGAAGTATTACTCCTCAAATATCCTGATACGTGTTTGCATGTAAAAGGAAGAAGAACAGTTGGCAAAGTCTAGTTGGCATTAGACCTTATCTCAGTGGCTTTAGATCTATCAGAGCTGCTGAGCTTAACATGGATGGCCGTGTCTCCGCTGCTTTATGAAATATTCAAATGGAGTGCTGGGAAAAAGTGTGTGTGTGTGTGTGTGTGTGTGTGTGTGTGTGTTGTGTGTGTGTGTGTGTGTGTGTGTGTGTGTGTGTGTGTGTGTGTGTTGTGTGTGGTGTGTGTGTGTGTGTGTGTGTGTGTGTGTGTGTGTGTGTGTGTGTGTGTGTGTGGTTGTGTGTGTGTGTGTGTGTGTGTGTGTGTGTGTGTGCAAACTGCAGGGTAGAAATATTGATGTGTTTGTGTTGTGGTAAGTGTCTCCTAATGTATTTTGCATCGCAGTGTAATAATGGGGATGAAAAGTGCTCGGAGTGAGCATGAGTCAGTCATGCATTCATGGTGATCATGCATATTCTTCTGCCGATAGAGTGACTGTAGATGGACTTCCTCAGAGCATGTACAGTACATGGGAGTTTAGTGTTCCTTCTCATGGCATGGTCGAAATCCTTTTGCTAAGCTTTAGTCGTTTATCTAATCTTCGCTGGGAGGTGTGTGTGTGTGTGTGTTTATGTGTGTGTGTGGGTGTGTGTGTGTGTGAGTGTGTGTGAGAGATTTTTGGAAAAGCACTGATTTTGGACCGACATTTAATAATGAATTAAAATACTGAAAACAATGGGGGGGGGGGGGGGGGGGGGGGGGGGGGATTTATTTTCTTTTTCAAGTTACCAATAGAATACGACATTGAACACATTTAAATAATGTGACTTCGGCATTTAATTAGTGAAATAATTCTGCACCTTGCTTTTCTGTCTTTCTTTTTCTGTTCCAGGCATATGGCCGATATATATCGGTTTGCATATCACCATTGCCGATATATCGGCCTGTAGTCACGGGACTGATCCAGTTTAGGTTCAAAACTACGGCAGATAAAAACAAAAACATGGCAGGCTAGTATTAAACAACACACCTGCACCAACCAAATGAATATTGAGTGTTTCCATAGGTAGGTTTCCATAGGCATAGCATGACTGATACACTATCGACACACCTAAAGTCTAACGCATCCATTATTCTTTAGATTAGCTGCAGCTGTGCTGCTTACATCACTGTGTGTGTACTATAAGGTCAGCATTAATGCATCCTCTGGTTATTTATTTTTTTAACCTAAATTGGGAAATGGAACCCTAAACTCCGTTCCGAATCAGATAACGTATAGCTCACCATATGGGGCGTCTTGTGCTCAGAAAACGGCGTGCGATAAAGCAAGCGCAGGGCTTGACACTAACACTTGCCCGCTTGCCCGGGGCAAGTAAAAAAAATGGTGGGGCAAGTGAAGACTGCTACCTGGTTGCCAGATCGGGCAAGTGTGCAACTTAGTGCACTATAAAACAACACAAGATAAATTTGTCTTGAAGGCAGTCATTGCACTCTGCCTCTGTGTCTTTCCCTGCTTTCTAGCTATCTCTACCTATCTCTCTCCCAGGTTCATGTGATTCCAAACTATCATTTTGCTGGGGTCAGGGACCACTGGGTCTCTGACCACTATGGGCTAATTAAGATGATGAATTTTAACTCTTGAGAGCGTAAAAATGAAACCAAATGGACCCGCAAGGGTCCATTTGGTTTTATTTTTACGCTCTCAAGAGTTACATCTGGTTAACCAACTTAGCTGGGGACCACCTGGAACCCTCTCAGGGAAAGCACCCAAGTAGGAAGTAAACTCAAATGCAAAATTTACAATATATTTTTGGGGGGCAAGTGACCACGACCTCAGGGCAAGTAGAACCTGGCTTGCACTTGCCCGATGGGCAAGTGCCTCGGAGACCTTAGTGTCAACCCCTGAAGCGCGTTACGTTGGGCGTTATCGTGCGGCGACCAGTGTTGTTTTGTTTATTGCGTGCGTGCTCATTTCATGCACACACCCGCAATGTATTTTAGCTCTGAGCTTTTTCTGAGCTTTTTCTCCTCGCTGTTCAATTCTCGTCCGTCAGCACTGAATTGCACGGTGGAATCGCCGCGATAAAGCGTGCGTTTCAGACTCGCCGTGTGTAATGCCCTCATTACGTACGATATAAATATGTGGCTATGCGGCACTTTGCGCAGCAAACGCGTTTTGATATTTGATATGTTCCATACTGGGCTTCCCACAGGTGGGCATAATAATAATATAATGGATTGCATTTTTATAGCGCTTTTCTATGCACAGCGTTGTATACTCAAAGCGCTTACAATGGTCCATTCATTCATACATTGGGAAGTAGAGCGGCGAACAGTCAGCGCCAGCGTCCCCACCCCCATTCACACACCAGCAGTGGTAACCACTGGAGGCAAGGTGGGGTTCAGTGTCTTGCCCAAGGACACTTCGACATGTAGACTGGAGGAGCCGGGAATCGAACCGCCGACCATTGGATCCAATTGGCTTGCCTGTATTTCTTACATAACGATGAACAGCACCTTCTTTCTTCCACAAATGTAACACAAAAGTTGAACTGTACACCACTGGTTCCCTAGTGTTCACCTCAAGGACCCCGAATTAGGCTACGGGCCCCCATTTAATGTTACTTCTATCTCCGGGACAGTCCCACGAGATCCTGTGGTGATCCACAGGTTGCTCTAGGTCAGAATGGTGGTTCTTGGGGGGGGGTTGAAATCCCCTGTTATGGACCCATACGTTCCCGAAAGACAAAAACCTGAAAGAAACAATGGCACCGAGGCCCGATTCTATGGTTCCTCCTTAGAGCCTCGAGTAGTTCCACAAAACATGAAATGTATTGGCCCTCAAGTGTTGTTTGTATTTAGCGAGTGATTCAAACAAGGCATTTGACCGGCACCTCTGCTGTGTCTGCATGTTTCCATGGTAACGCCTTCCTCCCAGGCTGACTGCTGCTGCTGCTCAGAATAGTTTTTGAAACTCCTGATCATTCACCACCTTGTGCATCTCTCTCTCTCTCTCTCTTTCTCATTTTCAGAGGTCCCAACATTTCAAAGGAAGAAGAAAGCATCATTTGTGAATCTTATGGACGAAGGTATGTGACGTATACATGTGGATGTGTTTCTCATAATGTGATGGACATGATTAGAACATGTCGGTGTGTGACTTACTGTCTCTACCTAGCCTACACCATGCACATTCAATCCTTCCTAAAGCCCTTGTCTCTAATATCGTTTGCCGTGTGCAGATTCGGTATCCCACTGCCACCTTTCTCCAGCCGCTCTGTCTTTCCTCTCTGTATTCTATAATACTGTATTCTGTTTCTCTGTTCCGATGTGTTAATATTTGATGAGGGGACATTTTGACTTGAGGGTCTAACTAGTTTCATCTGACACCAGATTCTACTTTATGACAGAAAATTGTAGTTCCCAACACTAGATTGTAGTTCCCAACACTAGATTGTAGTTCCCGGCACTAGATTGTAGTTCCCGACACTAGATTGTAGTTCCCGACACTAGATTGTAGTTCCCGACACTAGATTGTAGTTTCCGTACACTAGATTGTAGTTTCGGACACTAGATTTTACTTTGTAGGTTGCAGTTCCTGACTCTAGATTCTACTTTGACAGTAGATTGTAATTCCTGACACTAGTGACACTATATTGTAGTTGCTGACACTAGATTCTACTTTATGACAGTATATTGTAGTCCCTGACACTAGTGACACTATATTGTAGTTGCTGACACTAGATTCTACTTTATGACAGTATATTGTAGTCCCTGACACTAGTGACACTAGATTGTAGTTGCTGACACTAGATTCTACTTTATGACAGTATATTGTAGTCCCTGACACTAGTGACACTAGATTGTAGTTCCTGACACTAGATTCTACTTTCACAGTATATTGTAATTCCTGACACTAGTGACACTAGATTGTAGTTCCTGACACTAGATTCTACTTTATGACAGTATATTGTAGTTCCTGACACTAGTGACACTAGATTGTAGTTGCTGACACTAGATTCTAGTTTCTCAGTTTCTGTATCAGCGATGCCAACGACCCCCAGTACTATCTATATTTGGCTGCGGAGCCACATCTTGAAAGCATGTTGTTCCTGGGATCCCCCCAGAAGCAAAGATATTCTTTCTCTGAAAGAATATGCTCAAAGATTTGTGTAGCAAATATGAGACCTACAAGTTCACAGCGCACCAGAGCTTGTAGGTCTGGTATTTTTTTTCCAATAGTTAAATGCCTAAACCACCAAAAGGCGTTGCCATACAGGATGAGGCAGGTGGAGTGAGTGGCAGGCGGGTGTGATGTGCGGTCTCCACTTTGACACATTCTCTCTCTCTCTCTCCTCACCATCTTCTGCCTTCTTCTCAACTATTAATCTTCATCTCCCGCGTCTCCTTTTCAACCCCTTCACTTTTCCTCTTCTCCTGTCCGTTTTCTAATATTTGATTTCTGTCAGCACCGTTAAAAAGTAACGCCAACCAACAGCTAGGCGCCATGCTTCTCTGCTAGTCAACAGCTCGTGCAGTTCGTGCTCTTCAGTCAAGACAGAAGAAATGTTTTTCAGTTCAAAACCTAGGCCATTATATGTAACGCAATGGAGCCAGTTAGCCTGGTAATTAATTTAGCAAAATGGTCTGAGTGCCTTTAACATAGGCCATGCCGTGTCATTTTTAGACTCGCAGCCATTTCCTCTCTCATATTATTCTCTTGTCAGCATTCACTTAAACTGCGTCAAAAATGTTGATAGTCAGAGCAGCGCGATTTCATACACAGTCGATTTTAAAGATGAAAATTCAGTGTGGTTTTACTCGTCCATTCAACTTTATTGGTGGGTCTATCGGGGGTCATATCGGTGAAAAATGGTATTGCTATATTTTTGCTATTTTCATTAAAAAACAACGATCGGTTGCCAATCGGTTATTGGTGGTTGTTTTGGCCAATCAGTTATCGCCTCCTTCCCAAAATTCCTCTAGATACATTATAACTATGATATAGCAGCAGGAATTATATTGAATATATTGAACCGAGCCGCTTTGTGTCAACGAACAGGTCCATTTGGTTAAAACCGGCCACGGTTCATTCCTGGCGTCTAGACTATAGAGATGCGCAGTGACATCACCAGCCCTGTTCCACTAGTGGATTCCTCATTCATTTTCCTCATAGACTTTTCGAAAATGGTTAATAAAAACACGATTGCGCCGCGGCCAAAGCCAACTCGGGTCGTGACAAATCGTGATAACAAACACAATATCATCATTTAATATATAATTAGGAAGAAGTAGAAAACGGCATGATACAAGACTTCTGTTTCGTTTTTTCATCTTAGAAATTATTTTATTGTCCCAAAAGTTTGTGTGTGTCATCATGATTCGTCACGACTCGAGCTGGCCTTGTTCCGCGGCGTAATCGTCTTGATATAAATTATTTTCAAAAAGTCTATGAGGAAAAATGAATGGGGAATCCACTAGTGGAACAGGGGGCGGTGACGTCACTGCGCATCTCTATAGCCAGTCCAAAGTGCAAAAGGGAATTATTTTAATCGAGGCTGAACCTGCACAACCAAAGTGAAGTGAGTGAAGCGTCGGGGAGCTTCAGATGTACATCTTCAGGTGTGAACGCACCACTAGCTCTGGCGTTTTCTCTGGCGCTCTTCACTCCTCCTCTGGGCTGTCTCTCAGGTCTAGCCACAGACACCGTTACCTAGGCAACTACACAGCACCATAGGAAACATCACACCACATCCACACTTCACTTTACTTCTCAGTCCATTCAATATATACCATTATTATAGACCAGTGGTTTTCAAACTTTTTGACACCAGGGCCCCGCTATTTATTCGGCATTTGAGCCACGGACCACCATTTGATTACATTTTCACACCAAAGACCTAGAATTAAAGATTTTTTTTTGTTTTGTCCACAATCTCCAGGCTGTATTTTGCCAACGAGACAGTGTAAACTTCTTAATTAAGTGGTGCTAATTCAGATGATGAGTGTTTTAACTCTTGAGTGTGAAAATGAAACCAAATGGACCCGTAAGGGTCCATTTGGTTTCATTTTCACACTCTCAAGAGTTACATATGGTTAACCAACTTTCCATCATTTAGCCTGGGGACCACCTGGAACCTTCTCAGGGACCACTGGTGGTCCCCGGACCACCTGTTGAAAAACCCTGATATACAACCCCAATTCCGTTGAAATTGGGACGTTGTGTAAAATGTAAATAAAAACAGAATGCATTGATTTGCAAATCGTTTTCAACCTCTATTCAGTTGAATACAACACAAAGACAATATAATTAATGTTCAAACTGATAAACTTTAATGTTTTTTGAAATTATACAATCTTTTGTAAATTGATCCCTGCAACACGTACCAAAAAAGTTGGGACGGGGGCAACAAAAGATTGGGAAAGGTCATGAATGCACAAATAACGCCTGTTTTGGAACATTCCACAGGTAAACAGGTTAATTTTAAACAGTTTAATATCGTTATTGAGTATAACAAGACCATCCCAGTCGCTCACAATCAAAGATGGGGCGAGGTTCACCACTTTGTGAACAATTCTGTGAGAAAATCATCCAACGGTTTAAAAACAATGTTTCTCAACATTCAATTGCAAGGAATTTGGTGATTTCATCATCTACAGTTCATAATATAATCAAAACGTTCAAAGAATCTGAAGAACTTGCTACACTAAAGCGTCAAGGCCGAAAACCAACACCAAACACTTGTGACCTTTGATCCCTCAGGTGGCTCTGCATTAAAAACTGACATCATTGTGTAAGGGATATTATTGTGTGGACTCAGGAACACTCAGAAAACCATTGTCAGTTTACATAATTTGTCGCTACACCTGCAATTGCAAGTTAAAAATCTACCATCGAAAAGCAAAGCCATACATCAGAAAGGTTGGTTTGAAAAACAACCAGAAATGCCTTCTCTGGGTCCACTATCATTAGAAATGTGGACTCATCAGACCACAGCCCACTTTTCCACTTTGTGTATAACCATTTTAAATGATATTGTACCCAGAGAAGGCATTTCTGGTTGTTTTTCTAGTCGTTTTTTCAAACCAACCTTTCTGATGTATGGCTTTGCTTTGCATGGTAGAGTTTTAACTTGCAATCGCAGGTGTAGCGTCAAATTCTGTAAACTGACAATGGTTTTCTGAGTGTTCCTGAGTCCACACAGTAATATCCTTTACACAATGATGTCAGTTTTTAATGCAGAGCCACCTGAGGGATCAAAGGTCACAAGTGCTAGATGTTGGTTTTCGGCCTTGACGCTTTAGTATAGCAAGTTCTTCAGATTCTTTGAATGTTTTGATTATATTATGGACTGTAGATGATGAAATCACCAAATTCCTTGCAATTGAATGTTGAGAAACATTGTTTTTAAATCGTTAGATGATTTTCTCAAAGAATTGTTCACAAAGTGGTGAACCTCGCCCCATCTTTGATTGTGAGCGACTGGGATGGTCCTGTTATACTCAATAACAATATTAAACTGTTTAAAATTAACCTGTTTACCTGTGGAATGTTCCAAACAGGCGTTATTTGTGCATTCATGACCTTTCCCAGTCTTTTGTTGCCTCCGTCCCAACTTTTTTGGTACGTGTTGCAGGGATCAATTTACAAAAGATTGTATAATTTCAAAAAAACAATAAAGTTTATCAGTTTGAACATTAAATATACTGTCTTTGTAGTGTATTAAACTCAATATAGGTTGAAAACGATTTGCAAATCAATGCATTCTGTTTTTATTGACATTTTTCACAACGTCCCAATTTCAACGGAATTGGGGTTGTATACCATTTATTATAGACCTGTGGCTTTCAACCTTTTTGACACCAGGACCCCACTATTTATTCGCCATTTGAGCCACGGACCACCATTTGACGACATTTTAGCCCCACAGACCCCAAAACTAAAAGATTTCTTTTGCTTTTGTTTACACGATACCAGGCTGGATTTGGGAAACAAAACAGCTGGCACAGATAAATGAGACACTAGCACTAACATACACCAACAATAAAAACCTGTTCCATGATTACAGACAATAAGAAGCTACACCAGACAGTAGCCTTGTGGTTAGAGTGTCCGCCCTGGAACTGGGAGGCCGGGGTTCGATTCCCGGCCGGGTCATACCAAAGACTGTAAAAATGGGACCCAATGCCTCTCTGCTTGGCACTCAGCATCAATGGGATGGATTGGGGGTCAAATCAACTAATGATTTCGAGCGCGGCGCACGCTGCAGCTCACCGCTCCAAGAGATGGGTCAAAAGCGGAGAACTAATTTCACTGCGGTAACGTGAGTGACTATCTGACGACTTTGACTTTGACCAATAATAGTGACAGCAACAATAAAAAACCTGTTCCATCACCACCAAACCGTGAAACGCCTGTTTCATGATCATCATCATCATCATCATCACCACCACAACCAACACCACTGTCATGGAGTGCATTATTCTGTCATTGAGAATGTTGACTGCTCTTGGAACGATAGACTTCTTATAAATATTTTTGGTTGCCAGTTTACACTCTTGAGAGTGTAAACATGAAGCCAAATGGACCCGCAAGTGTCCATTTTGGTTACATTTTTGCGCTTTCAAACTAAGAGTTGCATCTGGTTAACCGACTTCGCATCATTTAGCCTGGGGACCACCTGGAACCCTCACAAGGTCCACTGGTGGTCCCCGGGCCATTGGCTGAAAACCACTGTTATCGCCCCTTACAGGTCGATTTGAAAAACAACTCTGAGGCGCGTGTGTGTGTCAGTGACAGATGATTGGTTTTTTTTTTCATGGAGGGCCTCTATTTTTCCCAATTATTAAAGGCTATAGATTTTAATCAAAACTACTTTCAAGATCTACACAATCACACCTTTGCAGATCAATCAGGTATTTTTGCAGCCGTGCCAACACACGCACGCACGCACGCACACACACACACACACACACACACACACACACACACACACACACACACGTTCCCGTAACCAAGGCCTGTTCTCAAACTTGTTTTCTCTTTTTCTTACCGTAGATCTGAGATTTTCCACCACATCTAGTACACAATCAATGGGACTTAACACATTAAAACCGGCGAAGCATCTGCAGAATTTTCGATTTAATACAGAGGGTATTCGAAATATATCAAATCTAACTAAGCCTTTTTAGTACTAACATGCAATTCAACATGTGTGAGTGTTTTCTATCCCCACAAATTATCTAGTTTGAAGAATCAGTCTGTTATATCATAGAGGAGCTTTAATGGAAATTGCTCTCAGGAACAGCTTGTTTGTAGCCTGACTTCAGTCTAAATACTGAAGTGAAATGAATTGCTCGATTTGAATCACAAAGAAAAAATAAGGTAGTATTTTTACGGTGTTGATTCAGGGCTGAGCCAGGCTAGCTTGTTTGATTTTGTCCTCATAATGATGTCATCAATGCACGCTGGTTTGTGTAATTCCTGCTCTCCTTCAGTCTTCAGTTCCATATTTGCATTTCCACTTTGTTTATAATGTCCACCACTGTTGATTTTCCAAGTTGACACGGAATTTAAACAAGCCTGGTCTTATCTAATCTATTATCTGCATCTATTACTATATATTAATCTGCATATCAGCGCCCCCACCACCTCAGGACATTGTGATACTGCAGCTAAACTAAAATATTCAGTGGTGATTGAGGCTCAAACCATTAGAAATATGCTTGTATTAAAAACTTTAGGAATCCTTGTTATTTGTGCCTTTAAAGGGGAATTCCACCCGTTTAAAAAAAAAAAAAAAAATCCTGAGAGGATACAAATGTGAACCAAATGGACCCTAGCGGGTCCATTTGGTTCCAATTGTGCCCTCTCAGTAAAAAAGGGGTCTGAAAGAAAAAGGTGAAATACATCTTGATGATGTCATCAGATGTGTTTCACCATGTTAATGATTTTTTTCAGACCTCCATTTTTAGGAAATACAGAATTTGGGGGCACTTTTTCACCATGTCCACACATTGCACACAACATCTCTAAGGTATATTAATGACATATTAAAATGTTGCAAATGGGTGGAGTTCCCTTTTAAAGGTAGGGGAAGTGATTTCACTTTTGTCAGATATCACCCCCCCCAAAAAAAAAAATCTGTTTAAATGCTCTATTATAAGGTGTGGAAACCATATATGGAGTTTCCCCCTCCCCCACGTTAGCAGAGGAGCTAATAAAAGTTCCCCAGGTGGTAGCGAATTCTCCTCCAATCAGGATCGAGCAGCAGGTTCACATAGTGTAGCTACTGTTGGGGCCCCCTAGTGCACCAGGCTGATACTACACGATGAATTTCAAATCACTTACCCTACCTTTAAGTGCTGACTACAGAAGGTATTTGTGGAATTGGCCTCGGGGGCCCTAACTTTAACCCCACTGTGACCTCTCTTGCCGGCTCCCTCCTCCCCCTCCCGCAGAAATGAGTCGCCAGACCGCCACCGCGCTGCCCACCGGAACCTCCAAGTGCCCCCCCTCCCAGCGCGTGCCCACCCTGTCGGGCACCACGGCCTCCAACAGCGACCTGGCCAGCCTGTTTGAGTGCCCCGTCTGCTTCGACTATGTCCTGCCTCCCATCCTGCAGTGCCAGTCGGGACACCTGGTACGACACACACACACACACACACACACAGGGCTTGACACTAACACTTGCCCGCTTGCCCGGGGCAAGTAAAAAAAAAAATGGTCAGGCAAGTGAAGACTGCTACCTGGTTGCCCGATCGGGCAAGTGTGTGACTTAGTGCACTATATCACAACACAAGATACATTTGTCTTGAAGGCAGTCATTGCACTCTGCCTCTGTGTCTTTCACTGCTTTCTAGCTATCCACAATTCCAGGCTGGATTTGGGAAAAGGCAAATTAACATACACATCAAAATGACCTAATCTTCTACATTCTCTAGTTGTGTAGACCTGGGCAAATTAAGATGATGAATTTTAACTCTTGAGAGTGTAAAAATGAAACCAAATGGACCCGCAAGGTCCATTTGGTTTCATTTTTACGTTCTCAAGAGTTACATCTGCAAATTTTACAATATATTTTTGCCGGGCAAGTGCACATGAGCTGAGGGCAAGAGAACCTGACTGGATTTTCGCAAACATACAGATCAAAAAGGCAATTTTACTACATCCTCTAGTCGTGTAGACTTCCTAATTAAGTGGGCCAATTTAGATGAATATTTTAACTCTTTAGAGCGTATACATGAAACCAAATGGATCCGCAAGGGTCCATCATGTATACACTCTCAAGAGTTCCATGAACATGGCAGAGAATGCCAGCAGAGATTACAGTGAGACGAGGTAGTGAATAGCACTGTGGGCATACAGTATGTCACTTGATGAGACCTCCCCCACCTGTACAAAGACCAGCTCGTATTGAATATCAACCCCCTACACACACACACACACACACACACACACACACCCAGGGATCAATGAAATGAAATCTATACCGTTTCATTTCCAATTGCAGGCAGGTGCCTGTGATTCTCGGTCTAGTGTAGTTTAGAGTCCACACAGCCAGCGGATTCTACAGTTATCAGTAGATAAGATCGCAGTTGTCACGTTGTCATCAGCAGGACTTTTTCGTCTCAGAATGGCCATGCTCTACAGACTCCCATTGTTTCCGAGACGCAACACCCCTAGCCCCCTCCAACCGTAACCCTAATCCTAAATGCCCGACCCTCAACCTAACCTGGTGGTTGAGCGTCAGGTAACAGGTGAAAATGGTGTGGGGGCTTCGCACCCATACCATTTTCGGTTACAGGACTTATAGGCGAGTATAAGCATCAATAATAACATCAGTCGTTGAAGTTACAACAGACACGCAGGCATGCATAAAGCTAAAGGTCTGACTCAGAGAGTTTTCTGTTTACAATGATGAAATGCTGTTGGTTTTGTGTTGATAAGTGTAGTTAGTTAGCAGTAGTAGTGTTTCACATCATTTTAAATATAAGCACTTTAATTTGAAATACCTTGCGTTGTTTTTGCATGCCGTCGTGTTTGGTGGTGGGGCAGTCAGGGGCATTTATCATCTGTTTTAACCCACCCACAGGTGTGCTCCAACTGTCGGCCCAAGCTCACCTGCTGCCCGACGTGCCGGGGCCCGCTGGGCTCCATCCGGAACCTGGCCATGGAGAAGGTGGCCAACTCTGTCCTCTTCCCCTGCAAGTACGCCAACTCGGGCTGCGAGGTCACCCTGCCGCACACGGACAAGGCGGAGCACGAGGAGCTGTGCGAGTTCCGGCCGTACTCCTGCCCCTGCCCCGGGGCGTCCTGCAAGTGGCAGGGCTCCCTGGACGCCGTCATGCCCCACCTGATGCACCAGCACAAGTCCATCACCACGCTGCAGGTCCGTTAACCTGACTGGATTCTAGTTTCTAATGCTAGATTTTAGTTTTTTTCTCTGACATTAGATTAGATTCATTTCCAGCTCTAGATTAGTTTCTGACCGTAGATGCTAGATTCTGACACTAGATTCTAGTTTCTGATGCTACATTCTAATTTCTAGTTTTCCTGAAAAAAATAAAAGAAAATCTACGTTCCTGTGTGTGTCAGTGATGCTCAACATATTTCATTTCTACGCCAGAAGCAAAGATTTGAGTTAAAATGTTTGATTCTGAACTAATATATTCAAAGCTTTGTGCCACATTTTCATAATTTTTCAAAAATAGCAGACCTACAAGCTCATAGCGCGCCACTCAGTGGCGCGCTATGAGCCTTGTAGACCTGCTATTTTTCAATAGTTAAAACATAATGCTTAGAAACACCAAAACGTGTTCACTACAATAAGGGTGAACCCCTTTATCTCCCAAATAATCCAGTAATTTTAGCTCATTTTTGGAACCTACAATCAGAATTAATTGTAACATGGGATTTTTCTTCACAGATCATTTCGTTGAGGTCTCCAGAACAACATACTAGTAATACGTCCTGAGAAATATGTTTAATTGCCATCAATACAAGAAGTCTGACAAAAGTCTATTCTCAGAATATAGCAGGGACAATTACACAATTATAAATCCCGCACCAATAAGTAATGAGCTCTTCTCTAAGCCCCACCCTTTGGGGTGAGGTTTTGCTCACTGTCCAATGGCAATGCAAATACTTTAGCAACTGTTGCTATCCAGGTCAAGCTTTCCTGGTCAAGTTTTGTATTTTTGTTAACTCGTATTGCTTTTAATGAGAAGAAAAGAAAGTATTCAAATATAGATTTAGCCACCCTGAAACCCATAACTAGGGTAACTAGGGAAACGGAATCTAATAACGAGGGCTACAGAAGTAATCGAAATCAAATCAAAGAACTTGTACACAGGGTTTTAAAGGTTTCCGGCAGGGTGCCGGAAATCAGGCTTGCGGGGGGAAAAAAAAAACGAGACCAATGTTGCCAACTGCCAAAATCCAAAATGCAGTGCCACTTCGAAAATGCACTAGAAGGAGGAGCCTGAGCAGTGGTTTTCAACCCAACTCACCAGCAAAAAGCACTAGATTTTCTACCAGGAGTTTTTCAACACTAGGGGGTCTGGAAAAAAGCTAAACATAGTGACAAGTTCGCCAAGTTGGCAACACTGACAGAGACACGTGGAGATAGAGAGTGATGATCAGCGAACCGCGACATTTCATGTGAGGAGTCGGGACGCTGCAGTTCATGAAGCCAGGTGAAAATACCCTCCATAGATAAAGGCATCAAAAATAAATGGCACTGGGCAGTGGGCATGGTTAGAAGAGACTGGGTGCGATGGGAAGGCATTTTGCAGTTGGTGCAGGAAGCTAAGCGATCGAGCCAGGTGCTTGCTCTTCTGCACGCTGTGCTCACGAAGCTATTATATGGTCCTCAACTGGCGGTCCACGACCGGACCGCCGCACATCTCTGTCTGGACCCTTAAAATGGTCGAAAGAGAAAGAAAGAAAAAAGGCGCCGCGTAATTCCCGGAATAATTGCATAGATAAATGCAAATATGCATGCCTCGCTTGATTTCACAATCCCCACATATTTTCGCATAAAGTTTATAAAGTTACAAACCTCACCCATGTGGTCACTTTCACACAGAATCGCGGTGGGGGTAAGCGCGTCGAAAAAGTCTCTCTCTCTCTGTCTCTCTCTCTCTCTCTCTTCCTCTCTCTCTCTCTCTCTCTCTCTCTCTCTGTCTGTATCACTCTCTCTCTGTATCTCTCTCTCTCTCTGTGTGTCTCTCTCTCTCCACCCAACAAAACGTCGTGCGCCGTGTGTGGGTGGGGGGCGCCGCGCCGCACCAGCCGCTGCTGGTTAAAGTTGTTGCGTCGCGCTGTGCTGTGAACACATCCAGCATATTATTATTACATATTACTGTCGGTACTCGGAAGGGTTACTCACCCCAGGTAATGGCAATACTAATCAGTGTTCTTAAAAAGTATCGCAAAACCCGTCGAACGGACAGTCGTTGTAAAGTTGACAGGTCTTGCACATTTGTCCAGTGCGTAGTCACCTCTATGTCTGGTTGAACTGATTTAGAAGCGTGATGCTGAAATGATTGATTGTTTACTGTATTAGAGAAATCAGTCATTTTACATGTATCTCAATCGCAGTTTGTGCAGGACCGGATCTAGGCATGGGGGGCCAACGCCACCCTAAATGCCCAGACTGCTCCACCAAACATGATGGCATGCAAAACAACCCAAATTTCAACGACAATTTTTCAGTCGCAGTTTGTGCAGGACCGGTCTAGGCATGGGCATGGGGGGGGGGGGGGGGGGGGGGGGGGGGGGGGGGGCAACGCCACCCTAAATGCCCAGACTGCTCCACCAAACATGATGGCATGCAAAACAACCCAAATTTCAACGATAAATTACATATATATATATATATATATATATATATATATATATATATATATATATATATAATATATATATATATATATATGTGTTCATTTTAACACCCAAGAGTTAAATTATATTCAAACTTCTGAATTACGTAATTTTCAAGAGTCCACACAATTAGAAAATGGATAATTATAGTTATTTTGACCAAAGTTTTTGCCAGTTCTTTTCCCCAATTGTGGACAAAAATGTGAAAGTTCTTATTTTTGGGTGCAGGAAACTAAAACTCAAGATCACAAACTGTCAACTCAAACCTCAAATACCGTTTTCAAACGTCAGTAATAGCATTTACAGCAAACCCTTCCAATTCTCCCCGTCTATTTTTCATTTTAAGCACATTATTCTTAAACACTATAACAATAAGTAACACCATCACCACTGTTTCAAAGCTCAAACTTTCTAGGGGGGGCCTGAAACTAGATTTCAGTAATGGAATAATCACATTTTTGATGTGTAGATCTTGTTGAGCTCATTTTGAAAGTAGCTCTCAAGTCAAAAAAGTGCAGGCAGCCCTGGTCTAGATTGACTTAAGTGTTTTCTCGTCCACCTTTCACCCCCCCCCCCCCCCCCCCCCCCCCCCCCCCCCGGTCGCTCTGGCGTCCGTCCCACCACCAGGGCGAGGACATCGTCTTCCTGGCCACGGACATCAACCTGCCCGGCGCCGTCGACTGGGTGATGATGCAGTCGTGCTTCGGCTTCCACTTCATGCTGGTGCTGGAGAAGCAGGAGAAGTACGACGGCCACCAGCAGTTCTTCGCCATCGTGCAGCTCATCGGCACGCGCAAGCAGGCCGAGAACTTCGCCTACCGCCTGGAGCTGAACGGCCACCGGCGCCGGCTCACCTGGGAGGCCACGCCGCGCTCCATCCACGAGGGCATCGCCACGGCCATCATGAACAGCGACTGCCTGGTGTTCGACACGTCCATCGCGCAGCTCTTCGCCGAGAACGGCAACCTGGGCATCAACGTGACCATCTCCATGTGCTAAGGGGGAGGTGGGGGAGGACTTGTTAAAAATAAAAATAAAAATAAAAAAATAAAAATAATAAGACTTGAAGGTGGGGTGTGGGGGTGTGTGTGTGTGTTGGTGGGGAGGCTGGGGAGTGATCAAAAAAACACCGTGAATTGAGGAGGATTTTTTTTAAAAGGGGGTCATAGTCGATGTGTATTCCCCCCCCTCTTCCTCCTGCCTCCTCAGCCCACCCCCTCCTCCCAACACCACCACCACCACCACCGCCGCCACCACCGCGACATCACCACCACCAACACCCCCACCCCCCCGAGACAAGACTGTACTGGAGGTGTAGCAGGACTGTCTGCATGGGCAGCCGACTGGGGGGTGAGGGTCGGACGGACGGATGGAATTTTTACGACGGTTGGGACGTGACACAACGCACGGACGTTCGTTGGGGCGGTGAGACTTTTCCTTTTGGCGTTTTCGCGGCGACGACGGCGGGAGACGACGACGGCGCGAGTACGAGAAGTGCATCGCGGTCTCTTCTCCCTCTTCTTTTTTTTTTTTTTTTTTTTTGGTCAGGAAAAAAAAATGAACAGAAGATGTTTAGTCAAACTTGCAAAAATAGCGGGCATAAAATGTTTTCTCTTCTTCTTGTCTCCCATCTCTCTCTCTCTCTCTGTCTCACTTACTCTCTGACTTTCTTTTTTTTGTTCTTCAACCTGTCTCCAACTTTAACACTCCAACTCGTACACTCTCTCTCTCTTTCTCTCGTGTCTTGTCTTTTTTCCACCCCTCCTCCTCGCTTGCCGTGTCTTCCTATCATCACACATACTGGTACATTCAGACACTACAGCTGCTCGGTCTCTGCTTTAAGAGACCCCCCCCCCCCCCCCCCCCACCCCCCCCCCCCCCCTCCGACCCTCCCCCCGGTGAGCAGTCGTTCAACCGTGGTTGAACTAGAATGAATCGCTAACGTAGCTAGTCTGTAAGCTAGCTTTGCCTTCCACCCTCCCCAAACTCTCGCCTCCTCCTCCTTCTTCTCCTTCTCCTTCTTCTTTCTGCTTTGTGTCAACAGACCTCATTAACCCCCAATCGGTCCTACGCTACGGTTGGACCGAATGTTTTTCACTTTATGCCGACACTTTGGAGCTTTGAGGACCGGCCTAAAGGAGGATTGGGCGTTGGGGAAGGGATCGAGGGAGGGAGGGAGGGAGGTGTGTGTCTTCGGATAGGATTTGGGGCTGTAGAGAAATGGGGATTTCACTCACCGGGGGAGTGATGGTTGAGGGGTATCTATTTAAAGGAGAGTTTTCACTTTAAAGGAGAGTTTTCACTTTAATTAAAAAACTTCTGGGGTCATTGTAAATTCCACTCTGGCTTTTGTTGTGTGTTGCACGCCAGTTGCTTTTTTTTTATTTTTTTTTACGTTGCTTGATTCAATATTTAGACACCTTCATTCACCCCTCGCCCCCCCACCTCTAATGAAATTCAATTCGACCACCAATTGTTAATGGTGTCAGGCTCATTAAAAAACGGTAACGCACACTTGCTGCTTTTTGGGAACGGTACTCCTTGTGACACAATGAGGGGCTCCCTTCAAATTGCGTTTTTTTATGTGTTTTTTTTTATCAATTATATAAAGAGGAAGGGATGGGATTGCCAAGTAGTAGTTAAAATGACCCCAAAAGTAATTTTTTTTTTTTTTTTTTTTACATGGAAAACACCCTGTAAGCTTGAACCACCCGAGTTTGGAACGGATCTATAAGGGTTCCATTTGGTTCACAAGTGTCCCATCATTTGGCTGGAGTTAAAACCTGGAATCGTCTAGAGGACCAGCGGTGATCTGGTTGAAAACCACTGATCGGACCCGAGTCCTGAACCCAGGATTCACCACCTAATGAATTACAGTACATCTGTAAGTGGGAGAACTTAGAATCACTTTGGCCCCGCCCCCAGACTCTCTACCGCCTCATATCCACAAACCAAGCTAAAAGCCAGGCTAAAGTTTTGGTGTCAGTGGCTCTTTATTAGTTGGTTGACTGTTGTTGTCGTTAGAATTATTATAATTATCATTATTCTTATGGTTCAAACAGACTCTTGTACTGTAAGGGTAGGTGTGGATGTGAGATGGCCCCTAATTTACAAAGTTTTTACACTTTTTGTTTTCGTTATTCTGTTTTTTTTTTTTTTTTTCTTTTATGTTTGTGATTTTTCTGTTTTTAATTGTCATTAAATAAATATCTTTTTCATACCTGGTGCCCCCCAATGCTTCTTTGATTCGTTTTCAGGCCTTTATTCTGAAGCTGGTTTGTACTGTACACACTGCAGTCCCGGTAAACGCATCTTATTGTGGGACATGTCTAACCTCAGCACCCAGGCTTTCATTTTTGTCCGCGTTGTGCGAAAACGGAAAGGCTGGACAGCAGTGGAGGGACGGGGGATGACGACACATTGGTGAGATCAGATCAGCCCCCCCCTTTCCCCTGCAGCAGGGGCGGATGTAACATTTCCCAGTTGGGGGGGGTGGGGGGGGTGGGGGGGGTGGGGGGGGGGGCAGGAGGAAAATGGTTATGGGTGCGTCTTCATCGCCCGTGGCACTTCGCGCCATGGGCGATAAAGCCGCCGCATTTAAGGTCACAGGACTTTTAGTAGGCAAGTATAAGAATCAATAATATCAGTTGTTGAAGTTGCAACAGGCATCCAGCATGCATAATAGACTAGTGGGATTTGTGATAAAAGTGATTGTTAGAGGCATTTGGGGGTAAAAGTGGGGAACCAGTCCATTTTTACACAATTCAAGGGTGCTGAATCCGAAAAAAAATGGTTCCCAAGCAAAATTTTGAGTCCTTACCCCCAAATCCAAGATTTTGGGGGGTAACCAAAGGTTTTTCAGACATAACTTGAAATGCATTGATTTTAGGCCCATAAGTGTATTGAACGTAAATATAAAGTCCGAAATATAAAGTTGGGCATTACGGACGATTTTGGTACCAAGTACATGTCTGTACCTCCTAACGGTTCTTGAGATACAGCATTTAGGTACTTTCACAGATTGAGGAGAGCAGGACATCTGTAACACTGATTCTTAAGTCCAGCAAATGGTGATACAGGCGTTGTGAAAAATTGGTACACACGCTCCTCAAACCCAACTATTTCCAAAAGTACTGCGTTGTCCTGCAAAATTCCAAGATGGCAGCCACCAAAATCCAAGATGATACGAAGATTTTAAGCCCATACATGTATTGAACGTTAATATAAAGTTGGGCATTACGGACATTTTGATACCAAGTACATGTCTGTATGTACTACGGTTCTTGAGGTACAGCATATAGGTAGTGATGAGGAACCATAATGGTAACATTTTGACACGTTTGACTCTTTTACTAAAGATCCCTTTATATCATGTCAAACCATTTTCAGGAAACGGACCTACATGTGTCCGCTATCATAAACCACTTCAAGTTTTTTAATTTATGAAACGGGTCGGGAGTTATTAAACCGAACGCGAATGCTGTTTCAGTGTTAAATTTGCTGCGTATATTTTGCAAAGATAAGCCACCCAGAAATGTCTGTCTGTGCATCATCACACTGAGTCTGTCCTTCACAATAAGAGTAAATGTGAACGGATGCACCAAGTGTAGCATGTGTCATACAGTAATGGTATAATATGCTAATAAGTGTAATAGTGTAATAGGCAAATACGTGCAATAGCATAATATATGTACAATATGGTAATAGTGTAATATGCAATAGTGTCATAGGATAATATGTGTAATAGTGCAATATATGTGCATTAGGATAATAGTGTAATATATGCAATAGTGTAATAGGGATAATAGTGTAATATATACAATGTCATAGTGTAATAAGTACAGTAGGCTAATATGTGTAATAGTGAAATACATGTGCATTACGGTGATAGTGTAATATATGCAATAGTGTAATAGGGATAATAGTGTAATAGTGTAATATATGTGCAATAGGCTAATAGTGTATTATATACAATAATGTCATAGTGTAATAAGTACAGTAGGCTAATATGTGTAATAGTGTAGTACATGGAATAATGTCATAGGCTAATATGTGTAATAGTGAAATACATGTGCATTAGGGCGATAGTGTAATATATGCAATAGTGTAATAGGGATAATAGTGTATTAATGTGCAATAGGCTAATAGTGTGTTATATACAATAATGTCATAGTGTAAATAAGTACAGTAGGCTAATATGTGTATAGTGTAGTACATGGAATAATGTCATAGGCTAATATGTGTAATAGTGAATACATGTGCATTAGGGTGATAGTGTAATATATGCAATAGTGTAATAGGGATAATAGTGTAATAGTGTAATATATGTGCAATAGGCTAATAGTGTATTTATACAATAATGTCATAGTGTAATAAGTACAGTAGGCTAATATGTGTAATAATGTAGTACATGGAATAATGTCATAGGCTAATATGTGTAATAGTGAAATACACGTGCATTAGGGTGATAGTGTAATATATGCAATAGTGTAATAGAGCTAATAGTGTAATAGTGTAATATATGTGCAATAGGCTACTGTATTATAAACAATAATGTTATAGTGTAATAAGTACAGTAGGCTAAGTGTAATAATGTAATAGTGCTATGGGGTAATGTTTAATAGTGCAAGAGTGCAATATTTGTGCATTAGGGTAATAGTGTAATATATGCAAAAATAGTATAATTTAATTACACTATTACCACACTTGCTCTAACACCATTACATATATTACACTGTTACCCTATTGTACATATATTGCACTATTGCACTTATCAGCCTATTACACATTACACTACAAAATTATTACACATATTACGCTATTACACTATACCACTATTGCATATATTACACTATTACACTTATTAGCCTACTGTACTTATTACACTATCACATTATTGTATATAATACACTATTAGCCTGTTGCACATATATTACACTATTACATATATTACACTATCACCCTAATGCACATGCATTGCACTATTACACATATTACCTACTGTACTTATTACACTATGACATTATTGTATATGAATACACTATTAGCCTATTGCACATATATTACACTATTACACTATTAGCCCTATTACACTATTGCATATATTACACTTTCACCCAATGCACATGTATTGCACTATTACAGATATTAGCCTATGACACTATTCCATGTATTACACTATTACACATATTTAGCCTACTGTACGTATTACGCTATGACGTTATTGTATATAATACACTATTAGCCTATTGCACATATATTACACTATTACATATATTACACTATCACCCTAATGCACATGCATTGCACTATTACACATATTATCCTACTGTACTTATTACACTATGACATAATTGTTATATGAATACACTATTAGCCTATTGCACATATATTACACTATTACACTATTAGCCCTATTACACTATTGCATATATTACACTTTCACCCAATGCACATGTATTGCACTATTACAGATATTAGCCTATGACACTATTCCATGTATTACACTATTACACATATTAGCCTACTGCACTTATTACGCTATGACGTTATCTCTCTAAATAATTCTAGGAATGTGTGTCTGTCTAAATAATTCTAGGAATGTGTGTCTGTCTGTTACCTGCGCAAATGCACTGTGCAATGGGGATCGCCCACACATGCCACGGCACACGGACAGCCTCGATGAACCTCGCGTAGCACAGCCCTGTTAACCAGCACCAATGTGCACTACGTACAAACACCAAATATTTTACAATCTTTTTAATTTAATAGATTTGCATTAAAAGCTCATCGCCGCGCAGATCACGTGACACGGACACACATTTATTTGTGGTCACAGTTTGTCGTGCAACAGGGATCACCTCCCCTTGCGTTCTCTGTCTCGCTGCTCCGCCTGACCACACGGCGTGATGATATAACAAGCTACTGCGGTCAGCTACGAGGCTACGACTTTTTTCTACTACCACTGAAATCTACACGTTTGGATATTCATTACGCGCGGCGACCATGGCATCACACTTCTCTCAAAACTTTTACACGGAAAAGTTACAGGACCACACAGTACAGTGCTTAGCCTTAGCAGCTGTGACTCATCATGCCTTTCCACACCGGGCAGCGAACCCCGTCTCCAGCGTACGCGCTACTACGGTCACCTACAAGGCTACCACTTATTTCTTCTACCACTGAAATCTAACGTCTGGATATTCATTACGCACGGCGGCCATGGCATCTACTTCTCTAAACCTTTACACAGAAAAGTTAGGGGACCACAGTACAGTGCTTAGCCATAGCCTAGCGTCTAGCTCACATCCAACTGCATTGCTTTTTATTGAACGGGAGCAATTGCATTGCTTTTTATTGAACGGGAGCGCTCAAGACATAGCTTTGACGCAATCATGCCACCGGCCAACCCCGTCTCCAGCGTTAGGGTTGCTCAGTGCGTGCACCAAACACAACACTGTGGAATAAACGAACGAGAGGAGCACCAAATGCCCCCAAATATCACCACGTATAAATGAACGCAACAAGGGCACACCAGTGCATTAGGGCGCAGTTCTGAGTTCCGAACACGCCCCAAATGCTGTCTACAAGCTCACATCAACGGTTGCTTGAGCCATGCGTTTCCCCAGCCAGAGCTAAAACACACACACACACACACACACCACACACACACACACACACACACACACACACACCACACACACA
>CM076969.1:53020071-53210111 GCA_039105355.1 Benthosema pterotum | reverse complement strand
CGATGAAAAACCGTGAGGCTATAGCTTTTGCGTTTTTTCAAAAATTCGACATTTTTCGAAAATGCTCAAAAATGCTCAAACTGATGAAAAACGGCATGCTGTGCAAGACCGTAAGGCTATAGCCTTGCGCTTTTGCCAGATTTTGTCATTTTTTGTCATTTTTCGAAAAACCTAAAAACGATGAAAAACCGTAAGGTTATAGCCTTGCGCTTTTGCTAGATTTTGTCATTTTTTGTCATTTTTCGAAAAACCTCAAAACTATGAAAAACGGTAAGGCTATAGCCTTTGCGTTTTTTCAAAATTTCGACATTTTTCGAAAATGCTCAAAAATGCTCAAAATGATGAGAAACGGCATGCTGTGCAAGACTGTAAGAATATACTCTTGCGTTTTTGCCAGATTTTGTCATTTTTCGAAAAAACTCAAAACGATGAAAAACCGTAAGGCTATAGCCTTTGCGTTTTTTCAAAATTTCGACATTTTTCGAAAATGCTCAAAAATGCTCAAAATGATGAAAAACGGCATGCTGTGCAAGACCGTAAGGCTATAGCCTTGCGCTTTTTGCTAGATTTTGTCATTTTTCGAAAAACCTCAAAACGATGAAAAACGGTAAGGCTATAGCCTTTGCGTTTTTTCAAAATTTCGACATTTTTCGAAAATGCTCAAAAATGTTCAAAATGATGAAAAACGGCATGCTGTGCAAGACCGTAAGGCTATAGCCTTGCGCTTTTGCCAGATTTTGTCATTTTTTGTCATTTTTCGAAAAACCTCAAAACGATGAAAAACTGTAAGGCTATAGCCTTTGCGTTTTTTCAAAATTTCGACATTTTTCGAAAATGCTCAAAAATGCCCAAAATGATGAAAAACGGCATGCTGTGCAAGACCGTAAGGCTATAGCCTTGCACTTTTTCTAGATTTTGTCATTTTTCGAAAAACCTCAAAACGATGAAAAACGGTAAGGCTATAGCCTTTGCGTTTTTTCAAAATTTCGACATTTTTCGAAAATGCTCAAAAATGTTCAAAATGATGAAAAACGGCATGCTGTGCAAGACCGTAAGGCTATAGCCTTGCGCTTTTGCCAGATTTTGTCATTTTTTGTCATTTTTCGAAAAACCTCAAAACGACGAAAAACCGTATAAGGATATAGCTTGCGCTTTTGCTAGATTTTGTCATTTTTTGTCATTTTTCGAAAAACCTCAAAACGATGAAAAACCGTAAGGCTATAGCCTTTGCGTTTTTTCAAAATTTCGACATTTTTCGAAAATGCTCAAAAATGCTCAAAATGATGAGAAACGGCATGCTGTGCAAGACCGTACGGCTATAGCCTTGCGCTTTTGCCAGATTTTGTCATTTTTCGAAAAACCTCAAAACGATGAAAAACAGTAAAGGCTATAGCCTTTGCGTTTTTTCAAAATTTCGACATTTTTCGAAAATGCTCAAAAATGCTCAAAATGATGAAAAACGGCATGCTGTGCAAGACCGTAAGGCTATAGCCTTGCGCTTTTGCCAGATTTTGTCATTTTTTGTCATTTTTCGAAAAACCTCAAAACGATGAAAAACCGTAAGGCTATAGCCTTGCGTTTTTTGCCAGTTTTTGTCATTTTTTGTCATTTTTCGAAAAACCTCAAAACGATGAAAAACCGTAAGTCTATAGCCTTTGCGTTTTTTCAAAATTTCGACATTTTTCGAAAATGCTCAAAAATGCTCAAAATGATGAAAAACGGCATGCTGTGCAAGACCGTAAGGCTATAGCCTTGCGCTTTTGCCAGTTTTTGTCATTTTTCGAAAAACCTCAAAACGATGAAAAACCGTAAGGCTATAGCCTTGCGCTTTTGCCAGATTTTGTCATTTTTTGTCATTTTTCGAAAAACCTCAAAACGATGAAAAACCGTAAGGCTATAGCCTTTGCGTTTTTTCAAAATTTCGACATTTTTCGAAAATGCTCAAAAATGCTCAAAATGATGAAAAACGGCATGCTGTGCAAGACCGTAAGGCTATAGCCTTGCGCTTTTGCCAGATTTTGTCATTTTTCGAAAAACCTCAAAACGATGAAAAACCGTGAGGCTATAGCTTTTGCGTTTTTTCAAAAATTCGACATTTTTTCGAAACTGCTCCAAAAATGCTCAAACTGATGAAAAACGGATGCTGTGCAAGACCGTAAGGCTATAGCCTTGCGCTTTGCCAGATTTTGTCATTTTTTTGTCATTTTTCGAAAACCTAAAAAACGATGAAAAACCGTAAGGTTATAGCCTTGCGCTTTTGCTAGATTTTGTCATTTTTTGTCATTTTTCGAAAAACCTCAAAACTATGAAAAACGGTAAGGCTATAGCCTTTGCGTTTTTTCAAAATTTCGACATTTTTCGAAAATGCTCAAAAATGCTCAAAATGATGAGAAACGGCATGCTGTGCAAGACTGTAAGAATATACTCTTGCGTTTTTGCCAGATTTTGTCATTTTTCGAAAAAAAAAAAACTCAAAACGATGAAAAACCGTAAGGCTATAGCCTTTGCGTTTTTTCAAAATTTCGACATTTTTCGAAAATGCTCAAAAATGCCCAAAATGATGAAAAACGGCATGCTGTGCAAGACCGTAAGGCTATAGCCTTGCGCTTTTTCTAGATTTTGTCATTTTTCGAAAAACCTCAAAACGATGAAAAACGGTAAGGCTATAGCCTTTGCGTTTTTTCAAAATTTCGACATTTTTCGAAAATGCTCAAAAATGTTCAAAATGATGAAAAACGGCATGCTGTGCAAGACCGTAAGGCTATAGCCTTGCGCTTTTGCCAGATTTGGTCATTTTTTGTCATTTTTCGAAAAAACTCAAAACGATGAAAAACCGTAAGGCTATAGCCTTTGCGTTTTTTCAAAATTTCGACATTTTTCGAAAATGCTCAAAAATGCTCAAAATGATGAGAAACGGCATGCTGTGCAAGACCGTAAGGCTATAGCCGTGCGCTTTTGCCAGATTTTGTCATTTTTTGTCATTTTTCGAAAAACCTCAAAACGATGAAAAACTGTAAGGCTATAGCCTTTGCGTTTTTTCAAAATTTCGACATTTTTCGAAAATGCTCAAAAATGCTCAAAATGATGAAAAACGGCATGCTGTGCAAGACCGTAAGGCTATAGCCTTGCGCTTTTGCCAGATTTAGTCATTTTTTGTCATTTTTCGAAAAACCTCAAAACGACGAAAAACCGTAAGGATATAGCCTTGCGCTTTTGCTAGATTTTGTCATTTTTTGTCATTTTTCGAAAAACCTCAAAACGATGAAAAACCGTAAGGCTATAGCCTTTGCGTTTTTTCAAAATTTCGACATTTTTCGAAAATGCTCAAAAATGCTCAAAATGATGAGAAACGGCATGCTGTGCAAGACCGTAAGGCTATAGCCTTGCGCTTTTGCCAGATTTTGTCATTTTTCGAAAAACCTCAAAACGATGAAAAACCGTGAGGCTATAGCTTTTGCGTTTTTTCAAAAATTCGACATTTTTCGAAAATGCTCAAAAATGCTCAAACTGATGAAAAACGGCATGCTGTGCAAGACCGTAAGGCTATAGCCTTGCGCTTTTGCCAGATTTTGTCATTTTTTGTCATTTTTCGAAAAACCTAAAAACGATGAAAAACCGTAAGGTTATAGCCTTGCGCTTTTGCCAGATTTTGTCATTTTTTGTCATTTTTCGAAAAACCTCAAAACTATGAAAAACCGGTAAGCTATAGCCTTTGCGTTTTTTCAAAATTTCGACATTTTTCGAAAATGCTCAAAAATGCTCAAAATGATGAAAAACGGCATGCTGTGCAAGACTGTAAGAATATACTCTTGCGTTTTTGCCAGATTTTGTCATTTTTCGAAAAAACTCAAAGCGATGAAAAACCGTAAGGCTATAGCCTTTGCGTTTTTTCAAAATTTCGACATTTTTCGAAAATGCTCAAAAATGCCCAAAATGATGAAAAACGGCATGCTGTGCAAGACCGTAAGGCTATAGCCTTGCGCTTTTTCTAGATTTTGTCATTTTTCGAAAAACCTCAAAACGATGAAAAACGGTAAGGCTATAGCCTTTGCGTTTTTTCAAAATTTCGACATTTTTCGAAAATGCTCAAAAATGTTCAAAATGATGAAAAACGGCATGCTGTGCAAGACCGTAAGGCTATAGCCTTGCGCTTTTGCCAGATTTTGTCATTTTTGTCATTTTTCGAAAAACCTCAAAACGATGAAAAACCGTAAGGCTATAGCCTTTGCGTTTTTTCAAAATTTCGACATTTTTCGAAAATGCTCAAAAATGCTCAAAATGATGAGAAACGGCATGCTGTGCAAGACCGTAAGGCTATAGCCGTGCGCTTTTGCCAGATTTTGTCATTTTTTGTCATTTTTCGAAAAACCTCAAAACGATGAAAAACCGTAAGGCTATAGCCTTTGCGTTTTTTCAAAATTTCGACATTTTTCGAAAATGCTCAAAAATGCCCAAAATGATGAAAAACGGCATGCTGTGCAAGACCGTAAGGCTATAGCCTTGCGCTTTTTCAGATTTTGTCATTTTTCGAAAAACCTCAAAATGATGAAAAACCGTAAGGCTATAGCCTTTGCGTTTTTTCAAAATTTCAACATTTTTCGAAAATGCTCAAAAATGTTCAAAATGATGAAAAACGGCATGCTGTGCAAGACCGTAAGGCTATAGCCTTGCGCTTTTGCCAGATTTTGTCATTTTTTGTCATTTTTCGAAAAACCTCAAAACGATGAAAAACCGTAAGGATATAGCCTTGCGCTTTTGCTAGATTTTGTCATTTTTTGTCATTTTTCGAAAAACCTCAAAACGATGAAAAACCGTAAGGCTATAGCCTTTGCGTTTTTTCAAAATTTCGACATTTTTCGAAAATGCTCAAAAATGCTCAAAATGATGAAAAACGGCATGCTGTGCAAGACCGTAAGGCTATAGCCTTGCGCTTTTGCCAGATTTTGTCATTTTTTGTCATTTTTCGAAAAACCTCAAAACGATGAAAAACCGTAAGTCTATAGCCTTTGCGTTTTTTCAAAATTTCGACATTTTTCGAAAATGCTCAAAAATGCTCAAAATGATGAGAAACGGCATGCTGTGCAAGACCGTAAGGCTATAGCCTTGGGCTTTTGCCAGATTTTGTCATTTTTCGAAAAACCTCAAAACGATGAAAAACCGTAAGGCTATAGCCTTTGCGTTTTTTCAAAATTTCGACATTTTTCGAAAATGCTCAAAAATGCTCAAAATGATGAGAAACGGCATGCTGTGCAAGACCGTAAGGCTATAGCCTTGGGCTTTTGCCAGATTTTGTCATTTTTTGTCATTTATCGAAAAACCTCAAAACGATGAAAAACCGTAAGGCTATAGCCTTTGCGTTTTTTCCAAATTACGACATTTTTCGAAAATGCTCAAACATGCTCAAAATGATGAAAAACGGCATGCTGTGCAAGACCGTAAGGCTATAGCCTTGCGCTTTTGCCAGATTTTGTCATTTTTTGTCATTTTTTGTCATTTTTCGAAAAACCTAAAAACGATGAAAAACCGCAAGGATATAGCCTTGCGCTTTTGCTAGATTTTGTCATTTTTTGTCATTTTTCGAAAAACCTCAAAACGATGAAAAACCGTAAGGCTATAGCCTTTGCGTTTTTTCAAAATTTCGACATTTTTCGAAAATGCTCAAAAATGCTCAAAATGATGAGAAACGCCATGCTGTGCAAGACCGTAAGGCTATAGCCGTGCGCTTTTGCCAGATTTTGTCATTTTTTGTCATTTTTCGAAAAACCTGAAAACGATGAAAAACCGTAAGGATATAGCCTTGCGCTTTTGCTAGATTTGTCATTTTTTTGTCATTTTTCGAAAAACCTCAAAACGATGAAAAACCGTAAGGCTATAGCCTTTGCGTTTTTTCAAAATTTCGACATTTTTCGAAAATGCTCAAAAATGCTCAAAATGATGAAAAACGGCATGCTGTGCAAGACCGTAAGGCTATAGCCTTGCGCTTTTGCCAGATTATGTCATTTTTTGTCATTTTTCGAAAAACCTCAAAACGATGAAAAACCGTAAGGCTATAGCCTTTGCGTTTTTTCAAAATTTCGACATTTTTCGAAAATGCTCAAAAATGCTCAAAATGATGAAAAACGGCATGCTGTGCAAGACCGTAAGGCTATAGCCTTGCGCTTTTGCCAGATTTTGTCATTTTTTGTCATTTTTTGTCATTTTTCGAAAAACCTAAAAACAATGAAAAACCGCAAGGATATAGCCTTGCGCTTTTGCTAGATTTTGTCATTTTTTGTCATTTTTCGAAAAACCTCAAAACGATGAAAAACCGTAAGGCTATAGCCTTTGCGTTTTTTTCAAAATTTCGACATTTTTCGAAAATGCTCAAAAATGCTCAAAATGATGAGAAACGGCATGCTGTGCAAGACCGTAAGGCTATAGCCTTGCGCTTTTGCCAGATTATGTCATTTTTTGTCATTTATCGAAAAACCTCAAAACGATGAAAAACCGTAAGGCTATAGCCTTTGCGTTTTTTCAAAATTTCGACATTTTTCGAAAATGCTCAAAAATGCTCAAAATGATGAAAAACGGCATGCTGTGCAAGACCGTAAGGCTATAGCCTTGCGCTTTTGCCAGATTTTGTCATTTTTTGTCATTTTTCGAAAAACCTAAAAACGATGAAAAACCGCAAGGATATAGCCTTGCGCTTTTGCTAGATTTTGTCATTTTTTGTCATTTTTCGAAAAACCTCAAAACGATGAAAAACCGTAAGGCTATAGCCTTTGCGTTTTTTCAAAATTTCGACATTTTTCGAAAATGCTCAAAAATGCTCAAAATGATGAGAAACGGCATGCTGTGCAAGACCGTAAGGCTATAGCCTTGGGCTTTTGCCAGATTTTGTCATTTTTTGTCATTTTTCGAAAAACCTCAAAACGATGAAAAACCGTAAGGCTATAGCCTTTGCGTTTTTTCAAAATTTCGACATTTTTCGAAAATGCTCAAAAATGCCCAAAATGATGAAAAACGGCATGCCGTGAAAGACCGTAAGACTATAGCCTTGCGCTTTTGCTAGATTTTGTCATTTTTTGTCATTTTTCGAAAAACCTCAAAACGATGAAAAACCGTAAGGCTATAGCCTTTGCGTTTTTTCAAAATTTCGCCATTTTTCAAAAATGCTCAAAAATGCTCAAAATGATGAAAAACGGCATGATGTGCAAGACTGTAAGAATATAGCCTTGCGTTTTTGCCAGATTTTGTCATTTTTCGAAAAACCTCAAAACGATGAAAAACCGTAAGAATATAGCCTTTGCGTTTTTTCAAAATTTCGACATTTTTCGAAAATGCTCAAAAATGCTCAAAATGATGAGAAACGGCATGCTGTGCAAGACCGTAAGGCTATAGCCTTGCGCTTTTGCCAGATTTTGTCATTTTTTGTCATCTTTCGAAAAACCTCAAAACGATGAAAAACCGTAAGGCTATAGCCTTTGCGTTTTTTCAAAATTTCGACATTTTTCGAAAATGCTCAAAAATGCCCAAAATGATGAAAAACGGCATGCTGTGCAAGACCGTAAGGCTATAGCCTTGCGCTTTTGCCAGATTTTGTCATTTTTTGTCATTTTTCGAAAAACCTCAAAACGATGAAAAACCGTAAGGCTATAGCCTTTGCGTTTTTTCAAAATTTCGACATTTTTCGAAAATGCTCAAAAATGCTCAAAATGATGAGAAACGGCATGCTGTGCAAGACCGTAAGGCTATAGCCGTGCGCTTTTGCCAGATTTTGTCATTTTTCGAAAAACCTCAAAACGATGAAAAACCGTAAGGCTATAGCCTTTGCGTTTTTTCAAAATTTCGACATTTTTCGAAAATGCTCAAAAATGTTCAAAATGATGAAAAACGGCATGCTGTGCAAGACCGTAAGGCTATAGCCTTGCGTTTTTGCCATATTTTGTCATTTTTTGTCATTTTTCGAAAAACCTCAAAACGATGAAAAACCGTAAGGCTATAGCCTTTGCGTTTTTTCCAAATTTCGACATTTTTCGAAAATGCTCAAAAATGCCCAAAATGATGAGAAACGGCATGCTGTGCAAGACCGTAAGGCTATAGCCGTGCGCTTTTGCCAGATTTTGTCATTTTTTGTCATTTTTCGAAAAACCTCAAAACGATGAAAAACCGTAAGGCTATAGCCTTTGCGTTTTTTCAAAATTTCGACATTTTTCAAAAATGCTCAAAATGATGAAAAACGGCATGCTGTGCAAGACCGTAAGGCTATAGCCTTGCGCTTTTGCCAGATTTTGTCATTTTTTGTCATTTTTCGAAAAACCTCAAAACGATGAAAAACCGTAAGGCTATAGCCTTTGCGTTTTTTCAAAATTTCGACATTTTTCGAAAATGCTCAAAAATGCTCAAAATGATGAAAACGGCATGCTGTGCAAGACCGTAAAGGCTATAGCCGTGCGCTTTTGCCAGATTTTGTCATTTTTTGTCATTTTTCGAAAAACCTCAAAACGATGAAAAACCATAAGGCTATAGCCTTTGCGTTTTTTTCAAAATTTCGACATTTTTCGAAAATGCTCAAAAATGCTCAAAATGATGAAAAACGGCATGCTGTGCAAGACCGTAAGTCTATAGCCTTGCGCTTTTGCCAGATTTTGTAATTTTTTGTCATTTTTCGAAAAACCTCAAAACGATGAAAAACCGTAAGGCTATAGCCTTTGCGTTTTTTTCAAAATTTCGACATTTTTCGAAAATGCTCAAAAATGCTCAAAATGATGAAAAACGGCATGCTGTGCAAGACCGTAAGGCTATAGCCTTGCGCTTTTGCCAGATTTTGTCATTTTTTCTCATTTTTCGAAAAACCTAAAAACGATGAAAAACCGTAAGGCTATAGCCTTGCGCTTTTGCTAGATTTTGTCATTTTTTGTCATTTTTCGAAAAACCTCAAAACGATGAAAAACCGTAAGGCTATAGCCTTTGCGTTTTTTCAAAATTTCGAGATTTTTCGAAAATGCTCAAAAATGCTCAAAATGATGAAAAACGGCATGCTGTGCAAGACCGTAAGGCTATAGCCTTGTGCTTTTGCAAGATTTTGTCATTTTTTGTCATTTTTCGAAAAACCTCAAAACGATGAAAAACCGTAAGGCTATAGCCTTTGCGTTTTTTCAAAATTTCGACATTTTTCGAAAATGCTCAAAAATGCTCAAAATGATGAAAAACGGCATGCTGTGCAAGACCGTAAGGCTATAGCCTTGCGCTTTTGCCAGATTTTGTCATTTTTTTGTCATTTTTCGAAAATCCTCAAAACGATGAAAAAACGTATAGCCTTAGTTTTTTTTCTCGAAATTTCGACATTTTTTCGAAAATCCTCAAAAATCCTCAAAACGATGAAAAACGGCATGCTGTGCAAGACCGTAAGGCCTTGCGTTTTTGCCAGTTTTGTCATTTTTTGTCATTTTTCGAAAATCCTCAAAACGATGAAAAAACGTAAGGCTATAGCCTTACGTTTTTTTTCTCGAAATTTCGACATTTTTTCGAAAATCCTCAAAAATCCTCAAAACGATGTAAAACGGCATGCTGTGCAAGACTGTAGGGTTATAGCCTTGCGTTTTTGCCAGTTTTGTCATTTTTTGTCATTTTTCGAAAATCCTCAAAACGATGAAAAACCGTAAGGCTATAGCCTTAGATTTTTTTTCTCGAGATTTTGACATTTTTTCGAAAATCCTCAAAAATCCCCAAAACGATGAAAAACGGCATGCTGTGCAAGACCGTAAGGCTATAGCCTTGCGTTATTGCCTAGATTTCATCATTTTTTGAAAATCTTCAAAAAACGTCAAAACAATGAAAAAACGTAAGGCTATAGCCTGACGTTCTTTTTTCTCAAGATTTTGACATTTTTTCGAAAATCCTCAAAATCGCCCAAAACGATGAAAAACGGCATGCTGTGCAAGACCGTGAGGCTATAGCCTTGCGTTTTTGCCTGTTTATGTTATTTTTTGTCATTCTTCGAAAATCCTCAAAACGGTATGAAAAGACGTAAGGCTAGATTTCATCATTTTTTGAAAATCTTCAAAAATCGTCAAAACGATGAAAAATGGCATGCTGTGCAATACCGTAAGGCTATAGCCTTGCGTTTTTGCCAGAATTCATCATTTTTTGTCATTTTTCGAAAATCGTCAAAACGATGAAAAAGCGTAAGGCGATAGCCTTGCGTTTTTTCAAAATTTCGTCATTTTTCGAAAATCCTCAGAAATCCTCAAAACAATGAAAAACGGCATGCTGTGCGAGACCGTGAGGTTATAGCCTTGCGTTTTTGCCAGAATTCATCATTTTTTGTCATTGTTCGAAAATCCGCAAAATGATGAAAAGACGTAAGGCTATAGCCTTGCGTTTTTTTAAATTTCGACATTTTTCAAAAATCCTCAAAAATCCTCAAAACGATGAAAAACGGCATGCTGTGCAATACCATAAGGCTTTAGCCTTGCATTTTTGCCAGAATTAGTCATTTTTTGTCATTGTTCGAAAATCGTCAAAACGATGAAAAAACGTAAGGCTATAGCCTTGCGTTTTTTCAAAATTTCGTCATTTTTCGAAAATCCTCAAAAATCCTCAAAACAATAAAAAGCGGCATGCTGTGCAAGACCGTAAGTCTATAGCCTTGCATTTTTGAAAGTTTTGGCGTTTTTTGTCATTTTTCGAGAATCCTCAAAATGATGAAAAAATGTAAGGCTATAGCCTTGTGTTGTTTTCGAAATTTAGATATTTTTCTAAAATCCTCAAAAATCCTCAAATTGAAAAAAAAAAACGGCATGCTGTGCAAGACCGTAAGGCTATAGCTTTGCGTATTTGCCTTTTGTTCGTCATTTTTTTGTCATTTTTTTTTCGAAAATCCTCAAAACGATGAAAAAAACGTAAGGCTTGTGTTTTTTCGAAATTTCAACATTTTTCGAACATCCTTAAAAATCCTCAAAACGATAAAAAACACCATGGTGTGCAAGATCAAAGGCTATAGCCTTGCTTTTTTGCCAGGTTTTGTCATTTTTTGTCATTTTTCTAAAATCCCGGAAACGATGAAAAAACGTAAGGCTATAGCCTTGCGTTTTTTTTTTTTTTTTTTTTCATAATTTTGACATTTTTCTAAAATCCTCAAAAATTCTCAAAACGATAAAAAACGGCATGCTGTGCAAGACCGTGAGGCTATAGCCTTGCGTTTTTGACCGTTTTTGTCATTTTTTTCATTTTTCAAAAATCATCAAAACGATGAAAAAACGTAAGGCTTTAGCCTTGCGTTTTTTTGAAATTTCGATATTTTTCAAAAATCCTCAAAATGGTAAAAAAGCGGCATGCTGTGCAAGACTGTAAGGCTATAGCCTTGCATTTTTGAAAGGTTTTGTCGTTTTTTGTCATTTTTCGAAAATCCTCAAAACGATGAAAAAGAATGTTTTTCATCGTTTTGAGCATCTTTAAGCATTTTCGAAAAATGATGAAATTTCGAAAAAACGCAAGGCTATAGCCTTACGGTTTTTCATCATTTTCAAAAAATGACAAAACCTGGCAAAACGCAGGACTATAGCCTACGGTCTTGCACAGCATGCCGTTTTTTATCGTTTTGAGCATTTCTGAGCATTTTCGAAAAATGTCAAAATTAAAAAAAATGCAAGGCTATAGCCTTATCGTTTTTCATCATTTTGAGAATTTTCAAAAAATGACGAAACCTGGCAAAAACGCAAGGCTATAACCTTACGGTCTTGCACAGCATGCCATTTTTCATTGTTTTTAGCATTTTTGAGCGTTTTCGAAAAAATGTCGAAATTTCAAAAAAACGTAAGGCCTTACCGTTTTTCATCGTTTTGTGGATTTTGAGGATTTTTGAAACATGCCAAAATTTCGGGGGGAAAAAACGAGTCTATAGCCTTACCGTTTTTCATCATTTGAAGAATGTCAAAATTTCCAAAAAACGGTCTTGCACAACATTTTTTGAAAAAATGTCGAAATCGAAGAAAAAGCAAAGACCATAGTACATGGTCTCGGACGAAATGCTATAATATGCCGCTTTTTATTGTTTTTGAGGATTTTTGAAAACATGTCGAGATCAAAGACATGCCTATGCCGTTTTTCATCGTTTTTGGAAAAATGTCGAAATCAAAGAAAAAGCAAAGGATATAGTACATGGTCTCGGACGACATGCTATAGTATGCCGTTTTTCATGGTTTTTGAGGATTTTCAGAAAATGTCGAAATTTCGAAAAAACGGCAGTATAGTATGCCATTTTTTGGTGTTTTCATGATTTTCAAAAAATGATGAAGCCTGGCAGAAACGACAGCCTATAGTACACAGTCTTGCACAGCATGCCGTTTTTAATGTTTTTGAGGACTTTTGAAAAGTGTCGAAATTGAGAAAAAATGACGTACTATAGTATGTCATTTTTCGTCTTTTACGAAGATTTTCGAAAAATGGCAAAGAAAAATGACAGGCTTTAGTACATGGTCTTGGGCGACATGGCATAATATGCCGTCTTTCAGCGTTTTTGAGGATTTTTGAAAAGTGTCGAAATTGAGAAAAAAATACATAGTATGTCGTTTTGACATTTTCGAAGATTTTCAAAAAAATGCCATGAATTCCGAAATCGAGGAAAAACGACATAGGATGTGAGACAATATACAGAAAAGGTCATCATGAACAATACTATAACTAACTTAACTACATATTCAAACTGCAGAAATGTTAACTCATAATGAAAGCCCTCCATGCTTGATTAAGTGTAATTAAAAGTTCATTATGGCATCACAAATAAATACATTGATTGCCAACTGACATTTTATGTAAACATAGAGGACAGAATGTGAAACATTAAACTCACACCGCAGGGATTCGAACCCTGTGCCTGGAGATAGAGGCTCACAGGTGTACCGACTACCGGTGTCTTGTGCTTATTCACATCATGCCCTACATGATAAAACCATCCAAATATATGTCATATTGAGTCTGGGGGGGCTGGCTAAGGGGAAATTATGAGTATATTCATACAGTGTAGCTTGTAGATCAGGTCTTTTGGGATATGTACCGAGACAGTACTTAAAAATGTACGCAGCATAGCATTAAACCCTTAATCATTTAAGGTGACTTTTTTTTTAAATGACGAAAGTGGGGCTATAGTACATGGTCTCAGTTGACATACTATAGTAGTTGTTTTCAAGGATTTTCATGTTATAGCAGACCTGGGCATTATAAGATCCAGGGGCCAAATGCGGCACTTTGGCCGACTTTGACCAGACTTTGGAAGTAAGAAAATTAACATAGTTTCTAATTGTACCTGTCTACATGTGTGGACTAAAACTCTCTTGCATTGAATTGCATGTGATTGACACCTTGTTTGTCATTGTTTTTCATTGCCTAACAATAAGATATGCTCTTTCCAGCCAGTCACAACAATGCAGTTTGCTGCTTTTTATATAGAAATAAACTATATATTATTCAGAATTTTGTTCAGCCTTTTGGGTCTCGGACAACATGCTATACAGTAGTATGCCGTTTTTCATTATTTTTGAGGATTTTTTTTTAAATGTCGAAATCGAGAAAAAACGACATTCTATAGTTTGACATTTTTTGCCATTTTGGAGGATTTTCGAAAAATGTCAAAATTGATGAAAAAACGTCAGTCTATAGCATATCGTCTCGGACAACATACTTTATGGTATGCCGTAACCATTTACATCGTCTTTAAGGATTTAAAAAAAAAACGCCGGATACAACACTTTTTTTGTTTCGTTTTTTCTTAATAATGCGTTGCAGTGTTTAAAAAGAACTTTCCTCAGCTTGCTTGCTTGTGACCTTTTGAGCCCTTAGCGTTAGGGTCAAGATCTCAGAAGCCTCACACCATAAACTTATGTAACTGCCTTTTCAGGGGGGGCGCCATGTCGAATTAGCCAGGAATCGTTGACTTGTACTTTGGGAAATGAAGATCAGCATTTTTTTGTCTTCTGTTTATTACCGTTTTTGAATTTTACAGATACGAATGAATATCACTAATTTACATATTAGAAAACAGAAAACAAACAAAAACACATGACAAAGACTGACAAACAAGACCTGGACAAGACAAAAACAACAGGGTTATGACTATACCACACTCCGTACACGTCAAAAAACACCACCGTTATTTCAAAAAACAAAGTATAATAAATAAATAAAGTCCCTACAGTACATATGCACAAACACATACATGTCATTATTACACTATGTTAACTGAATGACAATGGGGCAGAGTTTTTTTGAAAGGGGAATACCCCTTTAACTTGTTTTTGTAGGCAGACACAGGTTCCTTTATTTTATTTTTTAACATCAGGAAACAAAATACTAAAATCATTTTATGGGGTAAATACAATAAACATCACTGCAATTCCACAAATTAGAACAACACATGTTTAAGATGTTGTGAAAACAGCCCATCTCCAAGCTCTTGGGAGATGATCTGGTATTTTTCCTATAGGGTTGTGCGCAAATCGAAATTTCTGTTTTGGGTCTTCAGCATACTGTACACTACACCCCCCGTCCCCTATACCCACCCACCCCTTCTAACTTGTTCCAACTTTGTTTTTGTGAAACCACATCCACTCAGTCCACAACCCAAAAGTATGTATGGCATGACTCATGATGCGGAATCAGTGGCGGATCTAGGCATGGGCAGGGGGGGGCAATGCCCCCCTAAATACCCACTCTGCCCCCCCAAACACGATGGCATCCAAAACAACCCAAAATATTTCAAATTAAAGTGCTTATATTTAAAATGATTTGAAACACTACTGTTGCTACTAACTACAATTGTGGCACCACTAAACCAACAGCATTTCATTATTGAAAACAGAAAACTCTCTGAGTGAGACCTTTAGCTTTATGCATGCTGCGTGTCTGTTGCAACTTCAATGACAACTGATGTTATTTTTGATGCTTTACTTGACTAATAAAAGTGATGAAGCCGCCCCCAAACCATTTTCTCTTGCCCCTCCATGTTACATCCACCCCTGTGCGGAATTATGTAACAGTTTTTAGGGTGAACTCACGTGATCTCTGTTTATCAAGGCCATATGTGAGAAGAAGGCACAGTTTTTTTTTGAGCGGTGCATAACTGCTCTATTACATAGAAATGTGTGTACATATGTATGTAATGTATGTATACTGGATATGGATGTCTCTGTGTCTGTCCGTCCATCCATCGTTCTGTCCATCCATCTGACCGTTCATTCCAGCATGAAAAAGGTGTAATAATGCCGTCCACAGTTTTTGCCGCAAGTACATGAGGCGTATGTCAAAATAAAATCGACCGGAAAGATTGGCATTCATGTTCATCATTTTGCTAAGAGATCTGATTAGTCAATTCAATTTCTATTTCCATTTGGGGTCCATTTGGTTCCAATTGTATACTCTCAGAAAAAAATAGGTCCTAAAAGAAACAAAAAATCGTTAACATGTTGAAACACAATTGATGATGTCATCAATTTGTGTATCACCATGTTAATGTTTTTTTTCAGACCTCCATTTCTAGAAGCACAGCATGGGAGGACATTTTTAACATAGTTAACAGTAACTATTTAGCAAATACATTAGACCCTATATATGTGTGAAATGTGGATACTGCAGGTTTTTATTTAAGGGAAATATTATAATGGATATAAATAACTGATAACAGTGATCTGGCATGTAGGTGGACATTGTATTTGAACGCATGATGTGATTTCCTTCTTAAAATAGCTATTCTTTACATTGCAAATCGATATAATACAAAGTCAAATGATGTGATACAACATTTTCTGTTTATTTATTTTGATCAAAAACGATATTTCGATAGTTACTATACCCCATTAATGACAAAGTAAAATGTTGAAAATGGGTGAAATTCCCCTCAAAGAAAGGGGTTACAGTCTGTACTTAGGCGCACACCTACAGCATTGACACACATAGTCCACCACTGGTGATACTACAGCACCACCTGTTGTTCAAAAAGTATATCGCGGGCCAAACAAAGGCTATGGGGAAGAAAGTAAAACAACATAGTTTATGATTAACCTGACATGCCCCGCCCCCCTCCATTCTGCATGTGTCGTGTTTGTCGTTGCCCCTATGAGAAAGGTGACCTTTACAATATCCTCCACACGCACACGTGCACACACACACACACACACACACACACACACACACACACACACACACACACACACACACACACACACACACACACACACACACACACACACACACACACACACACACACACACACACGCAGTCAGTCCATGCATGGGGGGTGAAGTACGTCTTGCCTGGTCCAATGATTAACTACTCAGCTGATAAGGAAGATGTACAGACGGACAGACAGACAGACAGAGGTTAAAGAAGTGAGCTATGAAAGAGGAAGGGAGCAAATGACAGTGCAGGCTTGAGAGTACAAAAGGGGAAGAAGAAAGGGCAGCAAGAGAGAGGGTGTGTGTGTGTGTGTGTGTGTGTGTGTGTGTGTGTGTGTGTGTGTGTGTGTGTGTGTGTGTGTGTGTGTGTGTGTGTGTGTGCGCTTGTCTGTGAGTCAAGTGTGAAAACAACTCCAGCATTAAGGTCTTGCGTGTGTTGCGTTGCTCGAAGGTCTGTTTGAGTAAAAACACACACACACGTCATGGAGGTGGAGGAAGGCGCACAGGTGGACAAGAGGACCTTAGAGCTGAATGACGGCACACGCATGCCCATACTGGGTCTGGGGACATGGAAGGTTAGCCTGTTATATATAATAATAATAACTCATGGGGTCTGGGGTCATGGAAGGCAGACACATTGCAGACACACGGCTTTATCTGAGTTCAATGCTCTGTAGAATCTAGAAGTCTGTGCGTCTTTTTTTCTCTTGCTCTCTCTCTATCTCTCTGGGCTTCACCGTTTACCATACAGAACAATATTATTATCACAAACCTTATGAACGACTACTAGAACAGGTCTGCAAGTGTTATTGTGGGGTCCTGTCCTTGCAAATAAAACTGTCTGAGAACCACTAGCAGTAGTGGACTTCATACATGTGTCATAGGTAATAAGGTTATTTCTATAAATAACATCGGTAACATCACTGACATTTTTTTAAAACAGGCTAACAAAATTAGTGAGTCAGTGATGTTACCCATGTTTTAAACCATGAGTTCGTACTGCCATCAGGGAGAAGGTACAAGGAACCTAAGTGGAAGTACATCAGGTTTAAAAATCGTTTGTACCTGCGTCAATTAAAATGTTGAACGAAGCTTTGAAACATCAGTGAATGTAAGAGGCCAGATGTTTACTGCTGTGTGCACTTGTGTAATGTTGTCTCCCTGTTCTGTATTTTGTTGGCTTTTTGTTCTATGTATGGCTGTTGCAGGGGTGAAAGCCCTGGGGACAATAAAGTTTACCTTGAACCTTGAACCTTGATAATGTTACTACGGGATTATTTTTTCATTGTGAAGAAAACCTGGAGACTTTATATTCAGTAATGTGGTGCTATGATGTGGTTTCGTGAAGGTCACCACAGGCAACTGGCGAGACACAACAATCAACCGACCCCTTTATATGACAGACGCCCCCAAGCCTCGTCACACATTCATTTCATTATCACAGTGTCTTTCTCTCTCTAACGGTTTTGCAGTCCTCCCACCTGCCCCGCACGTCGGTCCAGGGGGCCGTGGAGACGGCCATCGCGGCGGGATACCGCCACATAGACACGGCCTACAGCTACCGCAACGAGGAGGACATCGGGAAGGCCCTGCAGGCCAAGATGAAGCAAGGCATCGTCAGGCGCCAGGACATGTTCATCGTCAGTAAGGTGAGAGACACGGTAAATGGTGCGTTTATATAGCGACCAACACATCAGGGGCAATTATGGTTTATAAGTGTCTTGCTCAGGGACACATCGACACTAACTTTGGCAGAACCCTGGTTCGAACCGGCAACCTTGCGGTTATCATCCGGTGACCCTAAACTCTGACCCTGAGACACTGTCTGCAGTATGTTAGTATATGTAGGTGAATTATATGGAGGGTGCTACATTTTCCAAAACGATATTTTACAAATAAATGAAAACTGTAAATGAAATCCCATGCCCCCTCATGCACTGTATGCTTCACATGAGTCTAAGTAGAAAATTACCAAAAGCTTTTTCGTAAGTGAAATATCCCTTTAAGTATAGTGTGTGGCCCACAGACATTTTGCCCTGGCTTACATAGTAATAACCAGTGTTGGGAATATTACTTTACCTTGTTAATATATTACTTATTAATTATTACCTTCATTTTAAAGCAGTATATTATATTACAATATTACTGTCTGAGCAAGTGTAATATATTAATATTACTATTACATATTACTTTAAAAAATCTGGCCAAATCCATATGAAATCAACTTGAAAAAAACATCACTCCTGAAAACAGCACTGGCATAGACCTACCTCATCCTACTCAGCTATGGACAGTTAACACAGGAGTTAAATGTATTCCTTGAATTTATGGAAGCCAATAAATATTTTGATGCCGCACCCATACCGTTTGATTACAGGACCTTTATCAATAATAACATCACTTGTTGTAGATGTTGCAACAGACACGCATAAAGCTAAAGGTCTGACTCAGAGAGTTTTCTGTTTTCAATGATGAAATGCTGAACTGTTGCCACAGCTGTAGTTAGTACTAACTAACTACAGCTGTGGCAACAGTTGTAGTTAGTTGTAGTGTTGTAGTTAGTTGTAGCAGTTGTAGTGTTTTAAATGTATTCCTTGAATTCATGGAAGCCAATAAATATTTTGATGACAAATTATAGAAAATAAGTAATTATTTAACTTCTGCAATTCTCAAGTCAATTTCACAAGAACACGTGCAACGAGACAGACTGACAGAAAGTAATATTGAAAGTATTGAAAGTATTAGTATTATTCTGCAGTAATGCAGTAATGCAGAAAGAAAAGTATAATATATTAGATTATTTTGTTAGGTAATATATTTATATTACAAGTTACTGCATTTTGGTAATATATTATGTAATAATAAGTTACGTAGTGCACATGTCCCAACACTGGTAATAACCTACCCTGCCCTCTCGGTACAGCTGTGGTGTACCCACCATGCACCAGAGGACATCCCTGTCTGCCTGGACAAGTCCCTGAAGGACCTGCAGCTGGACTACCTGGACCTGTATCTGGTGCACTTCCCAGTCGGCCTGAAGGTGATACAACACTAACGGATATGATGGTTGATAAGACATGATGCAGGTCCAAGCAGTGGTAGAAATAGTAGTCACATTTCTTACTTATAGTAGCATCGATACTGCAATGTACTAGAACTAGGATGTCCTGTTTCAAGTTTTCAAATGTATTAAAAATAGTCTGAAAATAGCAGAGCTACAAGCTTGTGGCACATTGGGAGGTTGTAGATTGGCTATTACAGTACAAGTAGTGCCAAGTGTTGATAAGACAGTGGCACCAAATCATTAATATACTGTGTGTTTGCATGTGTAAATATTGGCTCATTTGGAGTTACTATAGCGGCCTTCCATGATACTGTGATACTGTATAATAACAACTGTATAACAATAACTGTATAATAATGTGTCTATCTAGAAAACGGGAGATGAGCTTTTTCCAGTCAAAGATGGGGAGCTGCTTTCTTCTGACGTGGACTATCTAGATGTGTGGCGGGTAAGGGAGCATCATACTAATTCTACAAGTCCATGTACGTAATCCAAGGCAACGCTCACAATGCTTAATGAACACAAGTAGCGCTGTTATGGTGATTTGTTGCTTGTAATTGTTAATTCTCTTTGTTATGTACTTCCTCTCTATTGTCATTGACTTCCATGAGAGGGAGAGAGGTGGAGTTAGTTGGGAAGTTGGGAAATGTTGATTCAAAAAACCTCACTCATTGATTCAATAAATGACCAAAAATGCTTGTCAATTCAAATATTGACACTCGATTGAGATTAACTAATTACAAGACCTTAAATTAATTACCGGTACATTATTATCATGGCACAGGAGGAAGCAGAGCAGGTCGGGCACTGAGCCAAGGAGGGTCAGTGGTTTGAATCCCAAGTGTCCTTGGGCAAGACACTGAATCCCACCTTGCCTACAGTGGTTGGCACTAAAGGTCTCAATGGGCCTGAAAATTAAGGCCCGGCCCTAATTTGGCCCGAACAGTTTAGGCCCTAGGCCCGGCCCGGCCCAACTATGGAATAGATTTTAGGCCCTATCCGGCGCTAAACTGTCGGGTTTGGGCAAAATTTGAGAATTCGCCACAGATTAAAGATGAAATGGCAAGAATCAGCACCATCTTCATAATAGGTAAATACAGAAAATAACTATTATTCTTACTATAATAAAATAATTCAATATATATTTTTTCATGGGGCCCAAGGCCCTACTCGGCCCTACTGATTAGCATAGATTTTAGGCCCGACCCCGCCCTAAATGTCGGGTCGGGCCTGTTCGGGTTCGGTCCTGGTCGAGTTCGGGCAGTTTGAGAACTCTAGTTGGCACCACTGAGATGGGAAGTGACGTTGACTGTTCGTAGCTTCACCTCCCAATGTATGAATGAATGGACCATTGTAAGCGCTTCGCGTATACACATGGTGCATAGCAAAGGA
The DNA here is from genome assembly GCA_039105355.1 of Benthosema pterotum. Lineage (NCBI taxonomy): Eukaryota > Metazoa > Chordata > Actinopteri > Myctophiformes > Myctophidae > Benthosema > Benthosema pterotum. The sequence continues at coordinate 53,189,506 of CM076969.1, read as the reverse complement.
CTCTACAAATGCAATTCATTATTATTCTTTTTAATCGAGTCCCAGCCCCCCCAAAAATGGAGTTAGATATCCTCTCGACGACATACAGATTAGGCAAGTGTCCCACTCTCCCATTGGTTGGTGAGAGGAATGCGATACTGCAATACTGATTGCTGTGATGTGTGTGTGTGTGTGTGTGTGTGTGTGTGTGTGTGTGTGTGTGTGTGTGTGTGTGTGTGTGTGTGTGTGTGTGTGTGTGTGTGTGTGTGTGTGTGTGTGTGTGTGTGTGTGTGTGTGTTGCAGGGCATGGAGGCTCTGCAGGCCACAGGCAAAGTGAAGAGCATCGGCGTGTCCAACTTCACTGTGCTGCAACTGGAGAGACTTCTGGCTCTGTCCAAAGTCCCCCCCGCAGTCAACCAGGTACCGTACGCACGGCATACAGGAGCGCGACTACCTCCTAGTCCATACCTGGGCATTATGAGGCCCGGGGGGCAAATGACTGAGTACATAAAATATTGTGGAGGGCCAAGACTAAAGGCAGAACTAAAGTCTGCGTAGTGTTAATCTTCAAGATAAAACTAAGAGTAAGACCAACCATTTTTTTAAATTACTTACTTAATAGTTTAAGACAACAGTGTATTTTAAATAGTTACTATATCGATTTCAAATCATTGACTTGTATTGGATTGCATTGCCAGAATGACCCAATATCGTCCATATATCGGCCATGTATCGTAATACCTCGCTGAATCGCTGTTAAATGCATCGTTACACCCCCTAATGCCAACTGCTTTAAAAGGAATGTAGTAACCACTAAAGTCTCTGCGATGTTTATGTTGTACTACAAAACGGTATATGTAGAAGAGCCACCATTAGACCCATGGATGTGAAGTGGGGTTTGGGTAACCCTGTCTCTGTACTGCGTAGGATGGCTCAGGGTAGGAAAAAACAGTACAGCAACTTTCAGTGGGCCTGCAAAGGTCTTCTCTACAAAATACACTCTTACGCCTCATCAATACGATACCCGATTGCACCTGTTCTAACTATACTTCAAAAACAACTCAACTCCACAAACCCTGTTCAACCCAGATTCGGTACAAACAGTTCACAAACAATTCCCCTTTAAGCATATCAAGTATGCCAAACAGTACAAGTTCATATTTACAACTTGCCAAACTTTACTATGTCATCTTTTTTGTTTTGTGTGAGAAAAATCTTATTTTATCCTGTGTCTGTACTTCAGGCTCTATAAGATCAGAGACACACGTTCAAAAAGAACCACATGGCAGAGATACCATGCAAGGTTGTGTGGTTAAAGGGGAACTCCACCCATTTTCAACATTCTAATATGTCATTAGTATACCCTAGAGGTGCTGGGTGGACATGATAAAAAGTTCCCCCATTCTGTATTCCCAAGAAATAGAGGTCTGAAGAAAACCACTAACATGGTGAAACATCTTGATGACATCATCAAGATGTATTTTCACCATGTTAATGGATTTCTTTAGACGCTTCTTTTTTCTGAGAGCGTACAAATGGAACCAAATGAACCCGTTAGGGTTCATTTGGTTCCATTTGTGAATTCCCCATTTGTGAATTCCCCTTTAAACAATTTGTGGATTGAGATACTGAATGAGAATGCGATACTGGTCAGCTGAGATTCTACAATAGTGATTTTCAACCAGTGGTGAATGATAATGAGTTGGTAACGAACTGAAACACAGCCTTTAACTCTTGAGGGCATAACATTGAAACCATTTACACTCAAATGGTTGTTGAACATCTGCATTTATTTATGAAGAAGTGAGAATGTTATAGGAATTCTTAACAGTTCTCTCTCCTATAGTAGTACAATACAGCATGGTATTGTGGACAAAATCTAAATGTCAGAAAATGGTCATCAACTAGAACGGGTTTCGACACAAAAAGAGTGGAAGACAACTGTTCTACGTGTGCATTCTTCTTACACATTGATGTCACACACTTTAAGGTGGAGCTCCACCCGTACTTGACACAGACCGAGCTGATAGATTTCTGCAAATCCAAGAACATCGCCCTCACCGCCTACAGCCCCTTTGGATCTCCGGCAAGACCCCCAGAACTGTGAGTCCACCTGCCCTACAGTATAACTTACTGTATAACAGTCACTACTGATTAATAGAGAAAACATATCTCCCTTCTTTCATTCAACTTTCCTGAAACGTTTTTTTCCTATTGCGGATGTTAACCCTTTGTGTACTGAACGCGTTTTGGCGTTCAAAGCATTATGTTACACTTAAACTATTGAAAAATATCAGACCTACAAGCTCACAGCGCGCCACCGAGTGGCGCGCTGTGAGCTTGTAGCTCTGATATTTTTGAAAAATTGCGAAAATGTGATGCAAATCTTTGAATATATATTCTTTCTGAAGCAAATATTTTTTAACTCAAATCTTTGCTTCTGGGGGATCCCTACAACATGTTTTCAGATGGGGGGAGGGGGGGGCGGGGTCGGCAGCCAAATCTAGATAATTCTGGTGGTCCTTGGCATGAAATATGTTGACCATCACTGACACAGGCACATAGATTTTTCAGAAAAACTAGAATCTGTCAGAAACTAGCATCAACACAAACTAGAAATTAGAATCTATCTAGTGTCAGAAACTACTATCAGGTGTCAAATAGAATATATTCTTAGATTTGTGCGTCACATTTTTACAATTTTTCAAAAAAATTCAGAGCTACAAGCTCACAGCGCGCCACTCGGAGGCGCGCTGTGAGCTTGTAGGTCTGATAGTCCCTACTCAACCTAACCCTAGACATAACCTCAGAAAAACCCAGGCCTAAACCTAACCTTAACACATTTCTATCGGGCCAAAACGTATTTTATCATGTCCACACAACATCTCTAAGGTATATTAATGCCAGTAAAATGTTTAAAATGGGTGGAATTCCGCTTTAAGTACATTTTGCCACCAATACCTTTGTATTTTTGTGTATTCTGAATTACGGACTTTTCATATAGTAGTATTGATAACATTGCTTTCGCTACTACAGTACTTTCTCCCCCTACCACACACTGACTGCAGTATGCCGAAACAACTGTCTCTTTCTGAGCTGTGTGAATGATGTATCCCAGATGGTCTAGCATCCTGCGTGTGTGTGTGTGTGTGTGTGTGTGTGTGTGTGTGTGTGTGTGTGTGTGTGTGTGTGTGTGTGTGTGTGTGTGTGTGTGTGTGTGTCGTAGGCACAGAGGAGACGCTGACCAGAGAAACTTCTGGAAGACCCAGTCATAGGAGACATAGCCAAGAAACACAGACGTACCCCTGCACAGGTCTTGTAGTGTGTGTGTGTGTGTGTGTGTGTGTGTGTGTGTGTGTGTGTGTGTGTGTGTGTGTGTGTGCGCGCGCGCACACACACACTGTGACTTTTATTTTCCTAATTCAGTTAATTGTAGTTTTCTTTACAGTTCGTTTTTCTAGTTTTCATCCATTTTGTTATGTTCCATCATTAGCATTATTGAGTATTTATCAGTCCATTGCCCAGGCATGTTGAGTACACCAAAGGTTTTATGTTGAATGTTGAGTAGGGGTCTTCCCAGCCAGCATGTAGAAACTGTCGGATGCTAACTGAATCCATTCCAAGCATTCGTTTTGTTAAAAAAAAACAGTTGTTGGGCTAAAAATGGCAATACCAGTTATCCAAAACGTGCCTATGAGCACCTTTGAGCAAATGGCCATTTTCAGCCCAACTAATGCTTGGAATGGATTCAGCATGATGAAAACCCCCTAGTTAGACATATCACATGCTACATAAAGCATGATGAAATTTCGACCTTTTTTGCCTTCTCTAGGTTGTTAATGGTATGGTCACATATTATGCCAATTATAAAAATTGCTTAACGTATGCAAGTTAGCATGCAGAAGTTTCTACAGGCTGGGTGACCCTATACTCAACATTTCTAACATAAAACCTTGGTGTACTCAACATGCCTGGGGTGGGCTGGCAAGTAGACTATATCAGTCTCAGTTACCTTTTCGCTTTTGTAAACATTAACCGTGGCTGACCGTCATGCTGTTTGTGTCTCAGGTGTTATTGCGGTACCATGTTCAACAGGGCATCTCCGTCATCCCCAAGAGCGACAAACCGCATCACATCCTCGAAAACACCAAGGTGACAAGGCTATGGCTCTCCCCTCTTCCCTTCTTTTGTATTTCAGTGTTCGTTTTCTGCACTTCTGTTTTCAACCGCTCTCGTTATCCCTGTGCTACTTCCTGTTTCCTTCTGCGTCCGTTCGTACTAGATTTGTGAGTCAGCACTATTGTTCCGCACAGTTTCTTCTGTAATACGCTTTGTACAGCAGTATCAGCAGGGGGCCTAACCTTTTACACAAGAAGTGCCATGTTTGCATTTAACTGATAGTCAGTGTCAGAGTTGTAGTGGGACTTTTAGAAGTGGGGGGACGCCTCTTAAAGGGGAATTCTACCCACTTTCATTTTTTGGGGGGCGGGGGGGGGGGGGGGTGTACAAGTGGAACCAAATGGACCTGCTAGGGTCCATTTGGTTCACATTTGTACGCTCCTAGAAAAAATTGAGGAAACTCATTAACATGGTGAAACACATCTTGATGATGTCATCAAGATGTATTTCAACATGCTAATATTTTTTTTTCTAACCTCCATTTCTAGGAAACACAGAATGGGGGAATGTCCTGGTGTGACATTGTCACATCAGGACAATGTAATCATCATCAGGAAAATTTCACCTACCTCCCCAGTCATAGTTCAGTTTGAATGTAAAATTATGTGCAGGATTTGCATGAATTTTGAGAGGCTAATTTATCATTATTTAAAAGGAAAAATACTCTCATACGTATGCCAGTGATCACCCTTCACTGTGTCAATGTTGGCACCGGTGCCTAAGGTTGCCTACCCATGCACTACAGTACAGCATGTTCCAAAATAAAAGCCATATTGACATGAAGGTGCTCTTAGAGCAACACTAAAAGCAGGCATGGTGCCACCTCGTTGTCCAAAGCCTACGTGCTGCACATAGTACGACCAGAGTTCATTCACATCAAAATGGGATTGAAAAACAACTCCTTTATCTGATCCATGTGTGCTTCGTACTTTGAGCTCGTCCAAGCATTACATACTGGCAAATAAAAGCACCACCAAAGCACAACACCACCTGGTCAAGGGAAATATAAATAAACTTTGCATGGGGCGTTTTTTTGTAACTGACCTCCGAAACTAGTTTTCTGAAAGATTTGACGGGTATTTCTCAGTCTCAGGCGAAGCAGGCGAAAACAGGAAAAACAAACACCTGAGAGCTTAATTTGATTATGTTTTTTGATTATTTTTCTTTTGCCCCCATGTGTGACGCGTCTACCTTCTACAAAGATTGAGAAATGTGTATCTATTTATCTATTTATCTAATGGTAATGTGTATCTAATTTATCTATATTAACACACAAAATAATGTCCACATTTTTCCTGCACCAGAAGTACTTCCAATTCATATGCCTGTAGTGCATCCCAGTATGGGAAAGCTCCGTCCTCATAGACTTCACATTGAAACGACACTGTAGCTACGCAGCCTGAAGCTCCCTGCAAGGTGTGACGCTGTGTGTACAGTACATGTGCATTTCACATTAAAGGTCACAGGCCTGAGCCGGCTTTGCCCTCAGGTTGCCATAATAGTTGCATCACAGCGGAATGATGATTGTGTAATTGAGAGAGAGAGAGAGAGAGAGACAGAGACAGAGAGAGACAGACAGTGAGCGAGCGAGGTAAAAACCTTAACCCGTCAACCGATTCGACCTCTATGCATCGATTGAATAGAGCATAATCACGAGTAATCACACGATCGAATACAACGAGTAGACGAAGATAACAGATACCCGCCAGGCAAGTAGGTAGTTTGTATTCATTGCATCGGTGGATCACGGCTACTACTAGTAGGGCAGGGCGAAGCATAGTTTTACTGAGGTTATGTTTAGGGTTAATAACCGCATAAAGCACCGTCTAACCCTAACCCTAGCCTAACTCTAAACATAACCTCAGTAGAACTATAGGCTATGCCTACACCTAACTTGTATCTTATACCACAAACCCAACCCAATCAAACGTGGACAGAAGGGGAGAGAAAGTTTGCAGAAAAGCAATGGATTTTAAAACTTCACACAACATTTCCACAGGGCTTAAACCACTATGAAAGATAATTAAGACATTCTCTGTATTGTACTCCTACAAAATGCTGTAAGATACAAAAACATTGAAGTCCTTTACAAACCTTCACAAACCTAATCCTAGCCTAATCCTAACCATAACCTCAGTAAAACTAGGCTATGCCTACACCTAACCCCAACCCTAACCCCCCCTTAACCTCAGTAAACTTATGCCTAAACCTAACCTAACCTTAACCTCAGTAAAACGTCTTTCGCCCCGCCCTACTAGTAGTAGCGTGATCAACCGATGCAATGAATACAAAATATCTACTTGCCCGGCGGTTATGTGAGTATCTGCGTCTAATCGTTGTATTCGATCTATTCAATCGATGGATAGAGGTCGAAGCGGGTGAACCCATCCACCTAACCCGCGGGACAACTCATAGTGTGAAAGGCAAATGGCCTGGAAAATGTATGACTGCTCTTTGATTGATTAATCTCAAAACCAAAAAAAATACGATCAATTAATGCATATAAATGGCACTCTGGACCAAAGGGGAGGGGGGGGCACTACAGGCTGGCAAAATGCCACCTAAGGAGTCAATGCAGTAGAACGTGGTTAACACTCACATGTTCCTGTGTTCAGATCTTTGACTTCAGTCTTACTGAAGAGGACATGAAGGCGATGAGAGCGCTGAACCGAGGATGGAAGGCCTGCATCCTCGACGGGTAAGAAATACCACATGTAACCCTGTGTGTTTGTCTAGTGATTGTGGGAGTGATATTTGTACACTTTAGGGGGACCAGGGGTCAGCAACCTGTGGCTCAGGAGCCGCATGCGGCTCCAGAACACAGCCCTAGTGGCTCAGTGGCTGTAGCATTATTACATACACACATTGGAGTGATCCACACCAACATAATGTAAACATTTCAGACAGTCACCCAAAACGCGTTGCGCTGTCTGACAGTTGCCAGTTAAAGTAGCACTTGGCCATGTCAAAAAAGCCCAGCAGTTATCAGAGGTGGAGCTTTCAATCTGAACCACCCATTTTCAAAGGTTTACTCAGTTTACTATGTCATTAATATACTGTACCTTAGAGATGTTGTGTGGACTAGAAATGGAGTTCTGTAAAACTCCTTTATTTATTTTTAGAAACTCCATTTCTGAAGAAAGGTTGTGTTTCACCTTTTTTCTGAGAGTGTGCACATTTGCAGACTCTCAGGAAAAAATAAAATAATAAAATGCGGCTCCAGACAGATTTTGAATTTAATTTTGGGTCGAAAATGGCTCTTTCAACATCTTGGGTTGCCGACCCCTGCTTTAGGGGGACCAGATCTAAACTGTTCATTTGAGGGACCGTATTGCATTATGTATTGCATTATGGAACAAGTGGGGAAAAAAACACGTTGCCAAAGCGGTTAGGAAATGATTACAATCTTGATGTCGTATTCAAAACAATAATTCAGGATTTAAATTCAAATATATCAAACGTAGTTGATGTACAAGCTCAAAACACGTCGCAGCGTAACGCGTTTTGAGCTTGTAGATCAACTACTTTTTGATACAACAGTACATGTATTGTGGCCCTTGTGGGGTGGGTGTGGAAATATAGTGGCACCAGGAGAATATTTCAAGACTTAAAAACACATCTACAGTATAGCAGGAAAAGAGACAACAGAAAGCCAAATATTAGGGCATTTGAACGCTAAACTTTGTCAGTTACAATGTGGGACAGACAGGCTCAATTTATGGGACACGTGAAAGGTCTTGGCTCTGCCATTCTTCCAGCCCACCCTAGTAGGGCTGGCTAAATCCGGTCCTGGTGTGGGCTAGCTAGACTAGCTACTGTATATACGTAGCTACTCTGTACACTTTCAGAGCTAAATTAACTGATTTTACTGCATGTGTGCCTGGCCCGCAGGGATTCTAAGCTAAACTAGTCATTCACTTCCTGTAATGTTAATATGCCGAGATTGGTTCTTATATTAAAAAGAACAAAACATTTGTCACAGAATCATAAGGGTCCATTTGCTTCCCCGGACCCCTGCTGTATACTCTGTAGTACCAGACTAATGCCATGTATTGTACTGTATGTATTTTTTAAATAGACTGAAGTCTCATCCATACTACCCTTTTGAATGAGGCAGTACGAAGAGGAAGAAGGCGAGAGAGATCTACAGGGATTCAGGCAACAACAACAGGATGAATGAAAACCAGTTGGAAGCTACTGTATATCTGAATCTACTTGACTGTAAATACCAGCTGGTCTTACAGCCACACTGACTGTATTCCACTACAGAGTCGTTTACCTGAACTGGAAATCCTAAACGAATACAAACAGACTATGAAATGTGAAAATAAATGTAAAGCTAAAGGTAATTAATATGAGGCAAATACATGCATACAATGCATGCAAGATCAAAAGTTTAGATTCTAAACTGTATCTTCTCCCTTTTGTTGGGAAATAATCGTCCTGTGCCACAAATAAAACACATTTTACAATACATTGTGAAGTGTTGCATTGATTGCATTTACTCAAAACTAATCTGGTGAATTCAATGGTAGATTTTGCACATTACAAACAATACTGAGTAACCAACGTACTGTACATAAATTATAGCAATCGCATTAAAGTACTGTAACATAGTATTCTATACAATGCAAACATGAAAACAAAGCATTGCTGGATGACCATCAACAGAAATACAGTTTACACATCATCAGATACCGTGCGAGAGGTTTGTCAAACTCCAATGCAGATTTATAAAGCACACAAAAGGTGTTTCCCAAGACACCGTTTGAAAACGGTCGACCAAAGTCAAGAACAATAAAACTATAAGAAACAACTGCAACTCTCAAACTGTTCTGATGTGTTTTAAAAACTGGTAGTTTGGGTGTCCTGTCTTAAGGTGTTTTGGCCGGGACTGGACAGCTGGGGGTCCATTTTCGCCACCGCTAAACCCCTTGAACCCCCTGAATTGAAACCATGTATTCAATTCATAATAATTAATTGAATACAAATTCCAATATCATCACAAAATATATAAATGTAAACTGTCTAAGAGAGAAGAAATTATTCCCTCTCCCCTTTAGCCAGCATGGAAGGCATGTTTTAAAATTTAAAGGAGTGAAGATGATTTGTCTACTGTAGCCATCTCTCAGAGGAAGAATATTTTTCAGGTAAAAACAACAAAGGTATTTGGGGTTTCCCTGAACATAATCGCAAAGTATGGAGTGGTACCTTGTTTGGTGGAAGCTTCTTCATTCCTTCCCTACAGAACGGGGACAGTGGGCTTGTTTAGACAACCAAGGTTCTTCACTTCGAATGTAGCGCATTTCACTTAGATTTGTAGTGCAAATACAAATCTAAGTTGACGATTATGTGTCACACAAACAACGAACAATGTAATTGAGTTCCCTCTCCAATACACCAAAATGACTTATGGTCTGGGGCCTATCCAGGGCTATTATAGTTATGGATATTTCATTTTAGTTTAGTTTTAGTTAGTTTTAACATTTTATTTTCTAATTCAGTTTTAGAGCGGGTTTGCTAGTTTTTATTTAGTTTTTATTTTGGTGAAAATGTCTAGTTTTAGTTTTACTTATTTTATTTTTTTCTGTGCTTTGGTTTTCAGGTATAGGATTAAAAATGTGCCAAAGTAGGAAACAGTTGGTATTCAACCCTTGCTTTGAGTTTCTTAGTAGATTGGATGATTGCACTCTCCCACAAGAACACATTTTTTACCCCCAGTGTTATAGAACTCAGTACTGGATAGAAGGTCTAGAAGCATCTCCTCCTCATGCTGGTCACCAAAACATTTTGAATTTAAAGGCTTTATAAAAACTAAAACTAAGGGTATTTTGAGTATAATTTCTGTTCGTTTTAGTTAGTTTTCTGAACCCACATTACAGTTTTAGTTTAGTTATCGTTTTTTGCATTCATTTTTAGTTTTTATAAGTTTCAGTGAACTCAAATGTTTTTTGAATTTTAGTTTTCGTTTTTTTAGTTAGTTTTAGTTAACCATTATAACCCTGGGCCTACCGCTTGCCTGAGCCCATGTGAATGCAGCCATGAATGCGTCTGTGGATCAGGAGGTAGAGCAGGTCATCCTATGACCTATGGCTCGGCGGTTCGAATCCCGGCTCCCCCGGTCTACACATCGAAGTGTTTGAGCAAGAAGCTTGAATCCCCAAATTGTTCCCGATGTGCTGGTTGTGCCTTGCATGGTTTCCACTGAGGACTGAAAGGGTGTACAGTATGTGATGCACAATGTACAGCGCCTTGGATAAAAGGTACACAGTAAATGCACCATTTTTACCATTACTATCCTTGGAAAAAAGATCACACATCGGAACTTGGACCTCTTCTGAAACCTTTTCTATTGTGCTGTAAATATTTGTTTTTACGCTGCTTGAAGATGAGTGTATAGTACAATGTTTTTTGTTTCTACAGTAGGCCTACATGGTTTAAGGCTTTTTTATGAATACTTTTTATACAGATTGATTAAAGATATCACTTATTTATTTAATTTATTTAATGATACTATAAAGAGTGCTGGCCATATAAGGACTTCCTTCCCTGTCCTTATTAGTGACTCCCTGGGGTATTTGGGGTTTCCCTGAACATAATCACAAAGTATGGAGTGGTACCTTGTTTGGTGGAAGCTTCTTCATTCCTTCCCTACAGAACAGGGACAGTGGGCTTGTTTAGACAACTAGGTTCTTCACTTTGTATGCATGTAGCGCTGTCGCAAATACAAATCTAAGTTGAAGATTATGTGTCACACAAACAATGAACAATGTAATTGAGTTCCCCCTCCAATACACCAGAATGACTTATGGTTTGGGGCCTACCCAGGTTTATTATAGTTATGGATATTTCATTTTAGTTTAGTTTTAGTTAGTTTTAACATTTTATTTTCTATTCCAGTTAGTTTTATTTAGTTTTTAGAGCGGGTTTGCTAGTTTTTATTTTGGAGAAAATATTTAGTTTTAGTTTAGTTATAGTTTTAGTTTTACTCATTTTATTTTTTTCTATGCTTTGGTTGTCAGGTATAGGATTAAAAATGTGCCAAAGTAGGAAACGCTTGGTAATCAACCCTTGCTTTGAGTTTCTTAGTAGAATGGATGACAAGAACACAATTTTTACCCCCAGTGCTATGGAACTCAGTAGTGGATAGAAGATCTAGAAGCATCTCCTCCTCATGCTGGTCATCAAAACATTTTGAATTTAAAGGCTTTATAAAAACTAAAACTAAGGGTATTTTGAGTATAATTTCAGTTAGTTTTAGTTAGTTTTCTGAACCCACATTACAGTTTTAGCTTAGTTATCGTTTTTTGCATTCATTTTTAGTTTTTATTAGTTTCAGTTAACTGACCATATAAGGACTTCCTTCCCTGTCCCTATTAGTGAATCCCTGGGGTAAAAGCCATCCAATCAGCATGAGAGAGAAAGGGCCATCCTCCAATCATGACCGAGCAGGGGCGGGCCTTAGTAGGCAGGTGCCGCTGCAGTGCCTGATGCACTTCCCCACCCTCAACCACTCTAGAGCGTGTGCAAGTGCACATCTCGTTATTGACGGCGGACTGTTATTTTTTTCCCCCCGAATCACACGTCAGAGATGCAACAGTAAAGTGAGAATATGCTACTTAATTCCGTGCTCAGGGCTATAATCTCCCGTTTATCAGCCAGTGCCAGCTATTGCACCGATGTTACCCTTACTTTGAAGCTCCAAAGCAGGAAGTGGCGTCAGATTAAATAGCGTTGAATGTCACTGACTAAAACAATATAAACATCCGCCACTGACCGACTTTGTGAGCTTTTCGCCGAAACCAAAAAGAAGACGATCCCTAACCAAAAACGTCTTCACGTGTAACACGACCGTCCTCTCCCCCTTTGTCCCCCTCCGGTCCTCCTCCTCCCCCGGTCGGCGGCGGCGTCCGGTCGCGACCCGACCGGCCTCACGCTGCAGACGCACGCCGACGCGCCCGCCACGCACCTGGGCAGGTCGGGACCTTTTGTCCAGCGGCGCGCGCCGGGGTCGTAGACCTGCGCCGTGCGCGAGAACGCCGTGTCCTCCCAGCTGTAGCCGCCCAGCACGTAGATCCGGCCCGCCCACACCGCCGCCGCCGCCTCGCTGTTGGCGCGCAGCAGCGGCGCCGCCACGCGCGTCCACTGCTCGGCGCGCGGGCAGAAGCTCTCCACCGCCAGGATGTCGAAGCGCTCCGCCGAGTCGGCGTTGTCGTCGCTGCCGCCCACGGCGTAGACGAGGCCGTCCAGGGAGGCCATGCAGTGCCAGCCGCGGGACGCCAACATGGGCGCGCGCTCCGTCCAGACGCCGCCGCCGTTGTTGTCGCGGCGCTGCTGCGGGTCGTAGCTCAGGACGTCGCGGCGGTACGGTCCGATCTGGTAGTCGTGACCGCCCGAAACGTAGACCACGCCCTGGTGGACGGTCCCGGCGTGCCCGTAGGTGAACCTGTTTTTTTAAGGCAATGGACGACAACAAATAGCTTTGATAAGGAAGAGACGGGTGATACGAGCAGTGGGGGGGGGAGGGAAAGGACAAAGGACAAACAAATGAACCCGTTAGGGTTCATTTGGTTCCATTTGTACGCTCTCAGAAAAACGAAGCGTCTAAAGAAATCCATTAACATGGTGAAATACATCTTGATGATGTCATCAAGATGTGTTTCACCAAGTTAATGATTTTCTTCAGATCTCAATTTCTTAGAAACCCACAATAGGGGAACTTTTTTCATCATGTCCACCCAACACCTCTAAGGTATATTAATGATATATTAGAATGTTGAAAATGAGTGAAGTTCCCCTTTAAGGGCTCTTCTGTAGTTCATTTTCAATGCCCTTGATACAGTTGGTAGCATAATCGGCATTGGCCATATATCAGCCATAAAAATGCATTATCAGAAACTGGAACACAACAACACAGATTATTTAACACTTTTGCCTGCAGGGGCCAGTGTTGCTCCAAAGGTCCTTAAGTGCTATCATAGACTCTCATTCACAAAAATCCAGTGTTTTTTTTTCCACAGAGTGAAACAGGCTGCTCTAGGAGTTTCATTTATTTGTCTGATCTTGTGTGATTTATTTGTGGAATTTTGCCCCGCACTGCAGTCAAAAATCACTATAAGGAATATAAATGCAGGGTTGCTTTTCGCAAAAGAAAGGATTATTTCGAGCAAACAGCGTGGCAAGGCTTTGTTTTAAGTGGATCCCAACGGAGTGGAGGGAGACTAAAAACTAACCTAAAAAAAACAAACAGAAAAACTCACCGATGTTGGCGCGCAGCAAAAAAGTTTGGAACAGAATTTGCAGGGACGTGCTGGACAAAAATACCGCACCGAGAGCTTGTAGATTCGCTATATTCGGGGCTGCAGCCCAGCACCCTTTAGCTAGAGATGAAGTGGTGTAACGACATGCAGGGAATTTATTTAACTAGGTCCTTACCCGTTGTGAATATACACCAAATGATGTACTCACTGTGTGGGTAATGTGAATCCTTCATCACATTATGTTCATCACATTATATGTGAAAAATCATAGTGATCGGTGCAGCCAGTGATGAGTTATGCTCGCTTCAGACATTCAGACAGACAGACATTCAGACAGACAACTCCTTAATTATAGTATTGATAAAAGGGCAGGGGGTGAGGCCCCTTTTTATTGGGGTTTTAACTTTTTCCCTTAGGTGAAAAGGACACATTCATTCTTACAACCACAAGTGTAGTTACTTTGCCATGATGTAATAATGCCAAATAGGCAAGAAATAATATTTTTTAAAAATCCAGTGATTAGAAATTGATAATTCAAAATATGCTCCCCATTGACACTGACTCAGTGTTCTCAAAGTCACTCTTTTAGAACATTTTTTGTTTGTTTGTTTTTCATAAAAATGTTAACTTTGTGTTGATTTTACCATTTTTAGTAAAAAAAAAAAAAAAGAAAATCATTAGCCTAATGTTATTTCCCACCATGTTTCATGAAAATCTTGATGATGTCATCAAGATGTTTCATGTTAGTGGTTTCCTTCAGACCTCCATTTCTTGGGAACACAGAATGGGGGAACTTTTTTTATCATGTCCACCACCCAACACCTGGAAGGTACATCAATGAGATAGTAAAATGTTGAAAATGGGTGTACTTCCCGTTTAAAAACACAGCAATGACTATCCTGTTGAACCTTTGGGCAGCGTGTGAACTAGGCATGTCACGGTGTAAGTTTGCTTTTGCTTTTATAGTTTGCTTTGATACCGGTATTATCGGTTATAGTTTGGCCATTAGATGTCCTCGGAGTCCTGGCACATGCAGGCCAAATAGTCAATCAACATGAGTAATAAATAACATATATGATGACACAGACCCCACAGACCAAAAACTAAAGATTTCTTTTGCTTTTGTCCACAATTCCAGGCTGGATGTGGGAAACGAAACAGTCAAACATACAGATCAAAATGACCATTAATCTTCTACATTCTCTAGTTGTGTAGACTTCATGATGAACTCTTGAGAGAGTTACTCTCAAAGAGTTACATCTAGTTAGAACGTGCAATATTGTTTTTTTTTTGTTTTTCCGGTACATTCGGTGGGCAAGCAAAGTACCGGTTTTGTGGTCCCATACCGGTAATACCGGTAATACCAGATACCATCCCTAGTGTGAACCATCCATGTCCATACCTGGGCAGTCCAGCGACGTAGACCCAACAGTCCTCGGCCGGGTAGTAGACCTCCACGGAGGACAGAGCACCGCTGTCGTTCCTCCCTCCTACGGCGATCAGACACTCTCCCATCACACCCAGGTAGAAGTCCACGCGCCGCTCGTTCATCACAGCACACTGGAAAAAAGGGAAAGCAGAAGTGTGTGGGGGGGGAGTGGGCGCCTCTTAATGACATATTAAAATTGAAAATGGGTGGAGTTCCCCTTTAAAGTGGAGAAAATAATTCCCCAAATTAAGTCTCCAAACTGGACAGCTTATTTTTAAAAAATGTTATTTTTTTTAAATGGCTACTACACTACATTGCTTTCCATCTTGCGCGGCCATCGTTCGTTGGGCCTGTCTCCTGGAGGACTCCTAGTACCTTGGTCCACTGGTGGTGGCGTGGGTCGTATCTGTAGAGCAGGTTACAGGCGGCGTCCCCGCCGTTGTCTCTGGAGGAGCTTCCCCCGGCCGTGTAGATGAAGCCCCCCAGGACGGCCAGGCAGTGGTGGCTCCGCTCGGCCGGCAGGTGGGTCTCCACCTCCCAGGACCCGCTGTCACCGTCCAGCCAGCACACGCTGGAGCTCAGCTCCTCTCCTCGCTCCGAAACCTGCACAATAACAAGACAAAGTTATGTATGCAGGGCTTGACACTAACACTTGCCCGCTTGCCCGGGGCAAGTAAAAAAAAATGGTAGGGCAAGTGAAGACTGCTACCTGGTTGCCTGATCGGGCAAGTGTGCAACTTAGTCCACTATAACACAACACAAGATAAATTTGTCTTGAAGGCAGTCATTGCACTCTGCCTCTGTGTCTTTCCTGCTTTCTAGATATCCACAATTCCAGGCTGGATTTGGGAAACAACACAGGCAAACATACAGATCAAAATGACCATTAATCTTGTACATTCTCTAGTTGTGTAGACCTGGCTAATTAAGATGATGAATTTTAACTCTTGAGAGTGTAAAAATGAAACCAAATGGACCCTTGCGGGTCCATTTGGTTTCATTTTTACACTCTCAAGAGTTACATCTGTAAAATGTACAATATATTTTTGGAGGGCAAGTGACCATGAGCTGAGGGCAAGTAGGACCTGTGTATATAACTATGGTCCCTCTCCCAGGTTCATTTGGTTCCAAACTATCATTTTGCTGGGGTCAGGGACCACTGGGTCTGTGACCACTATGGGCTAATTAAGATGATGAATTTTAACTCTTGAGAGTGTAAAAATGAAACCAAATGGACCCGCAAGGGTCCATTTGGTTTCATTTTTACATTCTCAAGAGTTACATCTGCTTAACCAACTTAGCTGGGGATCACCCAAGTAGGAAGTAAACTTAAATGCAAAATTTACAATATATTTTTGGGGGGCAAGTGACCATGACCTGAGGGCAAGTAGAACCTGACTTGCACTTGCCCGATGGGCAAGTGCCTCGGAGACCTTAGTGTCAACCCCTGCAGAACACAGTATAGTATATAAGAAGATCATCCCAGAGAAAAAAAGGAGCTTTTTACCTCCCCTCCGACCAGCAGCAGGCGCTCCACTCCGCCTCTAAGGGCGGTGCGTTTGGTCTGCAGGAGGGGCTGCGCGCTGGGCCTGGCGTGGTACGCCAGCGCCTCCTCCACCAGCGCCTCGCAGCCGGCCTCGCCCGGCAGCAGGGCCCGCACGGCGGGCAGCACGCGCTCCCTCAGCTCCTCGGCCGGCATCAGGGGGAAGCGGACGTGGGCCAGGAGCTGCCTGGCGTGGCGGGCCACGCGCTCCGGGGACTGGCTCAGCCACTGGAGGGACGCCTGGAGCAGGGCCTGCTCGCTCTCATGCTGGACCTGGTGGTGAGAAAGAACAACAGATAACCGTTTACCCATTTAGGCCTAAAATAGGTTTTCTGGAACAAGTTCCAAATATTTACCGTATTTTCCGCACTATAAGGTGCACCGGATTATAGGGCGCACCTTCAATCACTGGCCTATTTTAGAACTGTTTCCATATATAAGGCGCACTGGGCTATAAGGCGCACACAGAATTGAAGCTATTGCAGTCAACATAGAATAGAAGCTACGGAAGTCAAACAATCCATATATAAGGCACACTGGAATATAAGACACACTGTTGTTTTTTTAGAAAATTAAAGGCTTTTAAGTGCGCCTTATAGTCCGGAAAATACGGTATATAGCAGCACAAAAACAACTGAATGTTTGAATACTGTACATCCTGTACAGAATGCAAATATGGATTCCCAGGCTGAATGGGTTAAAGGAAATGGAAGGCGTTTTACTTTGAAGCATTGTTGCCAACTGCCAAAATCCAACATGCACTAGTGGGCACTGTCAAAATGCACTAAATTGACTAGAATGTGCTAGAGCAGTGGAGTTTCAGCCATTTTCATACCAGGACCCACAGTTTATTCTGTGTTTTAGCCACGGAGGACCACTGTTTGATGTTGAGATTAGTCTCTCAGCCTAGTTTAGGAGAAATAACAAAATGTTGGTCAAAATAGCAATTCTTCTACATTTTCTAAATATGTAGATTCTGGAAAATGAGGTAATTCAGATGTTTGAATATAATTTAACTCTTGAGAACGTAAAGGTCCATTTGGACCCTCACCCAAATGGATCATCATATTTGAGCCTGGTCCTGCATTTTTTACTTGGTGTGCAGCTTTTTCCACTTTTGGTGGATTCTCATGTTTAGTTGCACTTAGAGCTTAGCACCCACTGCCCAAATTAGTGGCAGCAACTAGAGGAAGTGCACCTGTTTTTTTTCTCCTCATCTATGCACTGTTTTGTTTGCAAAATCCAGCCAGGAATTGTGGACAAGACCAAAATAATTCTTTAGTTTTAGGTCTTTGGGGTGAAAATGTAATCAAATGGTGGTCTGTGGCTCAAATAAACGGTAGTCTCTGGTGTCAAAAAGGTTGAAAACCCCTGGATTAGATTGATCAAGAGTCCAACAGCCTGCACCCCCCCAACAACTGCCATGTCTGTAAAAAAGCATGCCATTGACACAAAACAGTGGGGGTGTGCTGAAATATCGTTATCCTATACTTCCTCCCGCAATATATATCGTATATTCCTCAGCAAATATCGTGATATTTGCAGAGGAATAATTCCAGGAGGAAAAACGGGTTGCAGAACTAAAATGTTAAATGACTCCTATAGCTGCTTTATTCCCAAAAAAACAAACACAAGATAAAAAAACAAAAAGCCCTTTATGAGAATCAGTTGAGACAAATAGAAGCTAAGATTAATAACTGAGGATATACATTAGGAGGTTCTGATTTTTACCTTTTAGTTTTTTATTCATTCTTTTATTATTTAGTTTTTGTTTTTCAGCTGCAGTTACAGTATCATGATGATATCGTTGATGAATTTCATGCAATATATTAATATATCACAAATATCGCAATACATCAAATATCGTGATCTATTTATTATCGAAGGCCTAATATCACCTATATCGTATCGTATGAGGGACCAATATCGTCCCAGCCCTACAAACCAGTACCTGACCGCTGGAGAGGTAGGAGGTGAGCTTGGACACGGGGACGTCTCTGAGGAAGTCTGGTGTGAAGGAGAGCGTGGCGAAGCGCTGCAGGACAAACTGGTCGATGAAGGCGTCCAGCCGCTCCAGACTGTACAGCAGAGCCAGTTCCTGGAGGTACAGGTAGTTCTCCTCGTTCACCTCCGCCTCCAGATACTGGCAGCAGAAGTCCACCGCCTGCCACACCTAAAAGGAGAGGTGGTGTACCATGAGGTATGATTGATGTGTTTATTATTATTTAGTCCCTGCAGGAACCCACGGGAAAAAAAAACGCCAATATTATTCTGCGGAGCAGAATATTTCCTTTAGTGATGTGACGTTCGTGAACAAATCGAAGTCATATGAACGGCTCTTTGAAATGAACGATTAGATCCAGTTCATGTATGGAGTATGGAGCCGTTCCTTTTTTGTCTGATTTACACACATTTCATGTTAATAAAATGTCTGTTAATAAGTATTTCAATCAACAAATCAAACAACATCTCAATGTCAGAGCAAACTGGAATGCAATTTTGGAAGGCTTACAACAAATACTCCCCTAAAAGATAACATTTCTTGAATTTGCAGAGAGCAATCATCATTGCATGTTACAAATGCAGTTCAAACATTTGTACAACTCTCTGTTCAGTAATCTGTTCAGCGCAACTAGATTTTGCGTCAGCAAAGTGGCCAGGAAAAAAAAGCATACCAATAGGGTTTAACCCTTTTTGTACTGGACGCATTTTTGTGTTCTAAGCATTATATACTTTAGCTATTGAAAAATAGCAGATCTACAAGCACATAGCGTGCCACCGAGTGGCGCGCTTGTAGGTCTGCTATTTTTTTAAAATTGTGAAAATGTGGCACCCATCTTTAAACGCATTATTCCGGAAGCAAACATTTTTAGCTTAAATCTTTGCTTCTGGGATATCCCTAGAACAACATGTTTTCAGATGAGGTTCTGGAGCCAAATAATAAATATTTCTGGGGGTCCTTCCTATGAAATATGTTAAGCATCACTGACACAGAAACAGATTTTTTTCCATTAAAACTAGAATCTTGCACCAGGAACTAGAATCTAGTGTCACAAACTAGAATTTAGTGTCAGGGACTAGAATTTAGTGTCGGAAACTAGAATCTAGTGTCAGAAACTGTAATCTAACTTTTCCAGAAAAACTAGAATCTCGCGCCAGGAACTAGAATCTAGTGTGACAAACTATAATTTAGTGTCAGGGACTAGAATCTAGTGTCGGAAACTAGAATCTAGTGTCAGAAACTGGAATCTAACTTGAGAAACTAGAATCTATTGAGAGGAACTAGAATCTAGCGTCGTAAAATAGAATCTAGCGCTGTGAACGAGAATCTACCATCAGAAAGTAGAATCTGATCAGGACACAATGGGGTAACAGACAACAGCCACATGATGTCCTCCGTTGCAGTACCTGCAGCAGGTGAGCGGTCTCCAGAACGTAGTCGATGTTCCCTCCATCCAGCGGCAGCTCTCCACTGTAAAGGAAGTCCACCACGGCCTTCAGGCCGATGTAGGACGTCCCAAGCAGCTCCACCTGGAGAGGACATAACAGCAGAGAGATTCAGAACGTAACATGTAGGGGTCGATATGACAATATATCACAATTCTTAAAAGGATCCCTGGCTAATAAGACAAATATGCCTTAAAACACCATACTTGCCTTCTATAACTAAAACATGCAGATAAAAAATTATTTCATAAATAGAGAATCTTTCACTCAATAGGAGGTGCTCCGGTCGCAGGATGATGATGTCACATGAGCATGTTCATACATATATTCCATAGAGCTAGACCACACGTAGCCTGGTCTAGCCCTCAATGATTTTGGCCTTGGGGGGCAGGGGTGTCGTGGGATCCACACGGCGGAAGTGCTGCGCTCTGATTTGATCTCACTAACGTGTCGTCATCCCCGGCCCCTCCCGCGCCCGTCCACTGCTGTTCTACGTCACGTCATTTAGAGCGACGCCCACCCCGGAAGGTTCACTCCCACTTGAAGGCCACTTTCCAACGTGCGTTAGTCCAGGCTTTCCGTTTTCGCGCAAGGTGAACGAAAATGAAAGCCTGGTTGTCGAGGCTAGACCACACGTGACATCATCATCCTGCGCCATGAGCAGTTCCTGTTGAGGGAAATATTCTCTATTTATGAAGAAATAAGATGCCATTGGTGTTTTTTGTGTTTATTTTAGTTAGATAGGGAAAGTATAATGTTTTAAGCGATGTTTATCTTATTAGTCAGGGATCATTTTAATGCCATGATATCCATTTTGAATCGCAAGCTTCAAAATCGATTTTTTGATATTTATGTTGATATTAATATTTATGAACTTGTCATGGTCCATATTGTTCAGAATTCCGCCTATTTTCAACATTTTATTGTACTGTATTTTACTTGATGATGTCATCATCAAGTTGTGTTTGTGTTGTGTTTGTTAATGATGTTTCTTTTAGGATTTTTCATTTTAAGCGCATTATTCTTAAAACACCAACAGTAAGTAACACCATCACCACTATTTCAAAGCTCAAACTTTCTAGGGGGCCTTGAAATGGATTTTCAGTAACGGAATAATCACATTTTTGATGTGTAGATCTTGTTGAGCTGGTCGTTTTGAAAGTAGCTCTCAAGTAGTGATAGACCGATTATCGGCCGCGGCCGATTATCGAGTTCGATATTCATGATTTTATTAATAATCGGTATCGTGCTCAAAATAAATAATCGAAAAAAGAGCAGCCGATTATTTGTATTTATTATAAATGTTCAAAAATGGTACATCGACCACTTTCATTGAAGATCCTGTAGATTGTGGGGGCAAGGAGATGTATAGCTGTGTGTCTCTGACTCCATCACCTCATGTATTTATAGATTTATCCAAATTATCCAAAATGTATTTTCTCTTTTTCTTTTATGTCTGAAGCTCTGTGCCTGTACTTGAATTAAAAAAGATGCATTTGATGGAGGGGAAACTGAAACACTTTTGCTGCTTCCGCACTTTTATTCTATTAAAGTAAATAATAATCGTATCGGCTGATTCGGCTATCGGCCTCTTTGATGTTCCACTAATCGGTGATCGGAAACATCGGCCAAAAGTCCGATCGGTCGATCTCTACTCTCAAGTCAAAAAAGTGTGGGCAGCCCTGGTGTACAGTATTTGTGTAATTTTTATGTGGGCACCCCCACCAGACAGACAGACAGACCGACCTCTTCCTGGCGCTCCTCCCTCATGCCCAGGGTGAACATGGCGTGGAAGTAAGGGCTGGACACGGCCAGCAGAGCGCGGTGCGCCGGCAGACGCTGCTCGTCGGCGAGCAGCACCACGTCGCACAGCTGGCCGTGGCGCCGCTGCTCGTCCAGACCGTGCAGCAGCGCCGCAGACTGCTCCGCGAAACGGAACACCTGTCACCATAACAACAACAACAACAGGTCAGATGTAGAGTTGCCGGACAATCATTATTGATGACAACTAATGGGGCAGCGTGCTGTGGATTATATAGTTGATAGTCTACCTCAGGCGTGCCCACACTTTTTTGACTTGAGAGCTACTTTCAAAACGACCAGCTCAACAAGATCTACACATCAAAAATGTGATTGTCCCATTACTGAAAATCCATTTCAAGGTCCCCTAGAAAGTTTGAGCTTTGAAATAGTGGTGATGTTGTTACTTACTGTTATAGTGTATAAGAATAATGCAAAATTGAGGGGGAGAATTGGAAGGTTTTCTTGTGTATGCTTGATGTGTGAAAACAGTACTTGGGGTTCGAGTTGACAGTTTGTGATGTTAAGCTTAGGCTCTTTGTGATGTTAAGTTTAGGCACCCAAAACTGAGAACTTTCACGTTTTTGTCCACAATTGAGAAAGAGAACTGGCAAAATGTTGGTCAAAATAACAATTATTCTCCATTTTGTAATTGTGTGGACTCTTGAAAATTACGTGATTCAGATGATTAAATATAATTTAACTCTTGAGAGCAGTAAAATGAAACCAAATGGACCCGTAAGGGTCCATTTGGTTTCATTTTAACACTCAAGAGTTACAGATCTATCAGGGTTCAAGTGGGAAAGCCTAAAATTGTATTCTATATTTTAGGGGACTGCTATGTGATCTACCTGCATGGCCTGTTACTTGTAGAACACAATCTACCTTTTGGGCACCCCTGGTCTACTTGCTAGCCCCGAAACATTCCATCAATTGTCAATGCTTATCCTGTACCTGCAAGATGAGGTAATGTAAAAGTGTACTCATATTGCCGTTCAGACAGGGTGCATGGTTTTCTTTCTAAAAAAAAAGGGCCAGGAATGCTGTAAACTAGTTTAACATAAATCCTGGTTAAGAAAATCTATGTCTCAGCATTAAATAAGCATTAAATTGGGATATTTAGTAGTCATCCCAACAATGCCCCCCTGACAATGAACCCAACAATGATTTGAAACACTACACTACTATTACTACTAAACACTATTGCTACTAACTAACTACAGTTGTGGCACCACTAAACCGACAGCATTTCATCATTGAAAACAGAAAACTCTCTGAGTCCCCAGAAAGAAACCTCAAATACATAGCGAAGACATCATTGCACATAAAAACTACACCAAGGGGTCCAATTAAATTCTGTCACCTCTCAAACATGTACAAAATTGGAAAAAAATGCAAAAGTCAGGACACTCCATTTTTAATAATAATAATGACATACCAATAAGGCATACATTGTTAGTGTTACTGAAATGTGGACTGACATCTTACCTTGGATGATCCACTGATGCGCTGTGGCCGTGGGACACGGCCTGATTTCTCATTCTCCATTGAAGCTTTTCAGTTTGGCATCATCTGAGTCTTAGACAGTGAACACACAAAACACACACACACACACACACACACACACACACACACACACACACACACACACACACACACACACACACACACACACACACACACACACAGATGAAGAATGTATGCAGTACAGGAGAATTACGACTTCAAACAAAACTTTTAACTGTGGACGACACCATGAAGTAATGCTTCATGGCAGGGTTGCCCAAAAGGTAGATCATGATCTACCAGTAGATCACACAGGCCTTGCAGGTAGATCACAATACATGACAGTCCCCCCAGCACTTGGACCCTTAAAGATCTGCAACTCTTGAGAGCGTTAAAATGAAACCAAATGGACCCTTACGGATCCATTTGGTTTCATTTTACACTCTCAAGAGTTAAATTATATTCAAACATCTGATTTATGTAATTTCCAGAGTCCACACAATTAGAAAATGGAGAATAATTGACCAACATTTTGCCACTTCCCAAATGTGGACAAAAACGTGAAAGTTCTTGGTTTTGGGTGCAAGAGACTAAACTCAACATTACAAACTGTCAACTCAAACCTCAAATACTGTTTTCAAACGTCAGTAGCAGCATATACAAAAAACCTTCCAATTCTCGTTCTCCCCCTCTATTTTTCATTTTAAGTGCATTATTCTTAAACACTATAACAGTAAGTAACACTATCACCACTATTTCGTCTTGTTTACAATACGAGTCCACCATGTTCAGTGCATTTGAGTGCCCTGCTCGTGTACAAGTACGCCATGTATGGCCCTGCGTGTGTGTGATGATGCGCAAGTTGGCATTCAACACAGTGCAGTTCTAGTTTCTTTAGTTAAGCATCCCTAGCCAGAGGATTCCATTAGAAAAGTCCTATGAGATTTAGGGTATCAAATATAAAAATCATGTATAGGATTTTATAAGATTCCTACAGGATTTTAGGGGAAAATCCTATAGGTCTACTAGGACTCGTATAGGAATCCTATGGGGTTATCCTATTGGATATCCAATAGAATTTGGATTTATTTATTTTATTTTATTTTTTTGCAGGGCCAGATCTAGAGGGGCACGGCCGGGTGGGCACAGCCCAGCCAATGGTAATATCAGTGGTTTTCAACCAGTGGACCACTAGTGGTCCTTGAGAGGGTTCCAGGTGGTCCCCAGGCTAAATGGAAAGTTGGTTAACCAGATGTAACTCTTTGAGAGCGTAAACATGAAACCAAAGGTTCCATGTTTACGCTCATGTCTACATGACATGTAGACATGTTTTTTTTAACTAGGGATTTTAAAATATTCATCATGTGAATTAGCCTACACAACTACACAACTAGAGAATGTAGATTAATGGTCATTTTGATCTGTATGTTTGACTGTTCTGTTTCCCAAAGCGAGGTCCTCTGGTCCTCTGTGGCTCAAATACTGAATAAACAGAGGGCCCTGGTGTCAAAATGGTTGGTCTCACTCTTAATTATATCTTGAAATTAAATTAATATTACGCAGACTTTAGTTCAGCCTTCTTCTTTGGTCACAATATTTCATGTATCTCATTTGGCCCCTTAGGAAAAATAATTGCCCACCCCTGTCCTATTGGATATCCAATAGAATTTGGATTTTTAACTAGGGATTTTAAATGCAGGGTTTAATTATTAGCATTGGGGTGTCTTACCAAAAAGCTTCTGGACGTCAGGAGAAAGATGACATCGATAGAAGCATCTTCACCTAGCAGCAGTTTGATTATAATGCAGACACTGACACTGGATCAGACAGTGAAATATTGTAGTCTACCGCAGGATTGTCCGCTTTGTAGAGACGCACATGCCCGTAAAACAACAGTTTAGCAGATATAACTGATCCATAGAAATATGTAGCTTTAGCTTGCTGGTGTTTTGCAGTGTAAACGGAAGTGAGCTTTGCAGCCGCGTCGACCAATCACAGTGGTGGTGGAGCGTTCAAGAACAGCGAGGTTCAGGATACACTGTTACAAAAACATTATGCTTTACTGTCATAGCGCAGTCGTTTTCAACCTTTTTGAAACCAGGTCCCACTATTTATTCAGTATTTGAGGATATTTTAGCCCCACAGACCCCAAATCTAAAGATTTACTTTTGCTTTTGTCCACAATTCCAGGCTGGATTTGGGGAAACAAAACAAGCAAAACATACATTCCAAAATGGCTAATTCAGATGATGAATAGGCCTATTTTAACTCTTGAGAGTGTAAAAATGAAACCAAATGGACCCGCAAGGGTCCATTTGGATGTCTTTCACCATGATTTTTTCCCCCACGCCCTTTGTCTGATTCATTTGGTTCCCTTTGTATGCTCAGAAAAAAAAGTTTGAAAATGGGTGACATTTTCCATTTAACACAGTTTTTTTTATGTAAGGGACCCTGGGCCCCCATTAGAAAAGATATCCCAGAGACCCCCAGCTTTAAACAGAATATTTCTATAGCAGTGATTCTCATTTTCTCAACCCATTAAAAGGTAGGCTCAGTGATTTAACTTTATTCAAATATCTTTGAATAAACAGCTACACCAGTCAGACCACAGGAAGTAGGATCTTAGACACGCAGTTTTCTCTCACTGGTGTAATGTGTCAATTCTGACAGAAGGGGGGACTGATGTGCAGACAAGACATCCTTTGATGAGAGGAGTGGTGAATATTTTCCAGATGTTCTTGCAACAGCTTGATTTGAATTTTATTTTATCCAATCAATCAATGAATCAATAAATCAAAAGAGGGGGCGGGGCTAAATTACACCAATCAACGGCAGTGTGGGATTGGCTATGTTCACAATTTAACATTTATTTTAACAAATACAATACAATACAACATACATGATGACCTGAGCTAGTGGAGACTATTTAGTCTGCACAGGTCTACAGACAGGTGTGCAGACTATTTAGTCTGTATTTGAGCCAAGGACCATGATCATAATCATTTGATGATAGTGTCAGACCCAAAACAATTTTGCCTCTCAGGCAAAAAAAATATAGGCCTAAACAGTTCCTCTACATGCTGTAGCTATACATGTAGCCTAACAATAACGGGGAATGTAAAATGAAACCAAATGGACCTGTAGAGAGTTAAATATCTGAAAACGTACTGGTTTCCTTGTGTGTGTGCGTGTGCGTGCGTGTGTGTGTGTTTAATAAAGGATAGGGAAGGCATGTTAAAAAGTCCTAATAACGCGTATAAACGCAAGTAGGCTAGAGACTGTGTGTGTGTGTGTGTGTGTGTGTGTGTGTGTGTATGTGTGTGCGCGCGCGCGCGCGTGCGTTCGCCGACTATTTTCACACCCACTAGCCCGGCAGACGCGTGCTGCGTGCATAATGGCCATTTAGTGTGGAATAATTACGCATACGTTCATTCATTTCAATGGCAATATTTATATGACAACAGACAGACGGCGCTAATTAATGCATTCATCATGTCCCAGGCCCACACAGCGGCACAGCTCAGTGTAGGAAGTGACTGCGGTTGGTTGTGCAACAGTGCAACAGACGACGGGAAGACCAGAAAAGAAAACCCTTTGTTTAATAACGAGTCACGCACGAAACTGATGGCCCATTTCAGGAGAGTTCCTCTTCCGACATTTATGGAATGAGGAATGCGCCGAAATGAATTGATTGAAAAATAATAATTTGAAGTTGAAACATCAGAAATTAATGTGAAAGTGTATTACTTCTTGTCTTGAACTTGAAAAATATCAAAATGTATTCGAAGAAATGGTTTATTCAAAGGGTTTTTTTCAGCTGTAATTTTCACTTCAGTATATATTTCGATTTTTGAGTATTTTTACAGGTTCAAATCAAAATAATTCACGTTCAAAGTTTTTATTTTGACTTTCACGTCTGTGAAAATTTCACATACTTTGACTCTAATCTGCCGTGAATTTACTGCCAAATGTCGAGTTGAAGTTGAAATCGAAAAAAAAAAAAGTTGAAGTTGAAAAATAAAAAAGACTCTGAAAATATCGTATTTTTTCTCTTGAACTCGAAACAAATAAAAATGTATTCTAAAAAAAACTTGTATTCAAAAGTTATTATTTAGCTGTGTTCTCATCTTTCCTTTCAGATCTTATTCTTACAGATTCAAAACACGGTTTCAGGTCTTTTTTTTACGCCTCTTTTTTTTTTCTTCGTACGCCTCATTTTTTTTCGTTCACCTCTTTTTTTTTCGTTCACCTCGAAAACTTTCAAGTTTGAACTTATGGCACGGTTGTGCCGTGGGGGCGTGGTGTCATGATTGACACCCGATGCACACACCGCCCTGTCAGGTGACGTCATCAGCCTGCGCATCAGGCAGTGTTGCCAACTTGGCGCACTTGTCACTATATTTAGCTTTTTCCCAGACCCCCCTAGTGACAACATTTGTGGGAAAAACTCCTGGCGGAAAATCTAGTGCTTTTTTGCTGGTGAGTTGGGGCGAAATTGGTTGACAGGCACCAGATAATAAAACCCTCATTTTTCACCATTTTTCCTCCTATGACAGTGTTTTCACTTTTCAACCAGTGGTCCCCTGGCTAATGATGAACATCTGGTTAACCAGATGTAACTCTTTGAGAGTGTTAAAGTGAGAAAATGAAACCAAATGGACCCTTGCAGGTCCATTTGGGTTCATTTTTAAAATATTCATCATGTGTGTTAGCCCAAGTCTACACAACTAGAGAATGTAGGAGATTAATGGTCATTTACTCATTTTGATCTGTATGCCAAGCATCTAGCGCAGGGGTTTTCAACAAGTGGTCCGGGGACCACCAGTGGTCCTTGAGAGGGTTCCAGGCTGCCCCCAGCTAAGTTGTTTAACCAAATGTAACTCTCAAGAGTTAAAATATCCATCATGCGAATTAGTCCAAATCTACACAACTAGAATTAAGATTAATGGTCATGGTCAGAAGCAAAAGAAATCTTTAGTTTTGGGGTCTGTGGGTCTAAAAATATCCTCAATTGGTGGTCCGTGGCTCAAATTCTGAATAAATTGTGGGCCCTGGTATGAAGATGGTTGAACCCCCAGTGCTCTAGTGCGTTCTAGTGCATTTTGGAAGTGCCACTAGTGCATTTTGCATTTGGGCAGTTGGCAACACTCCACAAACCCACCTCACTTTGAGAGACTCTGTTGTTGGTGACAGAACAGATCCTGCAATGGGTCTGGTCTGGTCAAGATTTGATACTCTACCAAAATACCCATGTATGTCCAAATACTTTAATGTCAATGAAGTCCACTCCCACACCACCAGAGGGAGATTTTTTGCCAAGGTCTAGAATCTTTGTTAGTCAGTAGTTGGGTTGCTTTATTTTTGTTGTCCAAAACGACAATGTACAGCGGTAGAAAAGTCATTACAGATCTGCAGATGGGTGCATGGCAGAGCATCATTGAGACACTGTAAGCTGTTCCTACCAGTGACATGCAGTGCATGAACTCTAGGTGTATATCATACCTGGGCATTATGCGGCCCGGGGGCCAAATGCGGCCCTTTGGCTGACTCTGACCGGCCCGTGAAAGAGAACCATGGTTTTCAACTAGTGGTCCGGGGACCACCAGTGGTTCTTGAGAGAGTTCCAGTTAAATATGGAAAGTTGGTTAACCAGATGTAACTCTTTGAGAACGTAAAAATGAAACCAAATGGACCCTTGCGGGTCCATTTGGTTTCATTTTTACACTCTCAAGAGTTAGAATATTCATCATGTGAATTAGCCCCAAGTCTACACAACTAGAGAATGCAGAAGATTAATGGCCATTTTGATCTGTTTGACTGTTTTGTTTGTGAAATCAAGCCTGGAATTGTGGACAAAAGCAAAAGGAATCTTTAGTTTCGGGATCTGTGGGGCAAAAATGTCATCAAATGGTGGTCCTCTGTGGCTCAAATACTGAATAAATAGTGGGCCCTGGTGTCAAAATGGTTGGTCTTACTGTTACTTTTATCTTGAAAATTAAATTAATACTACACAGACTTTAGTTCAGCCTTTAGTCTTGGCCCTCCACAATATTTTATGTATCTCGTTTGGCCCCTTGGGGAAAATAATTGCCCAGCCCTGGACTGTATATGAAAGGATTGTTTATGCATGGTGTATGCATGATGCTTGGTCTTTTCATAACTCGAGTGAACACAAGTGATTAACAACTAGATAATTGAAGGCCAGATCAGTGAAGGCCAAATCCCCTCACGTGGGATACAAAACGATCAAAGGAATCCTATTGGTCATGAGACACGGCGCACACACACGGACAGACCGGACTATGACATGACTTTCCTTACATGTAACTGTTGGAACTGCAGCACTAAGCTATTATAATTTTTTGTTTATGTTATACAGAAACTGTGTGAAACCCAAATTTAGCTCAAAGGACCTAATTCCTTTCTCACATATAATATATAGTGGAGGAAATAATTACTTGATCCCCTGATGATTTTGTAAGTTTTCATGATTAGAAAGAAATGTCCATTTGGTTTCATGTTTCCACTAGTTAGTTAAAAAATTCATCTGAATTACCTAAAATCTATCAGAGATCTGTCAGAGAATGTAAAAGAAAGGTTATTTTTGATCTATGTTTGCCTGTTTTGTTTCTCAAATCCAGCCTGGTATTGTGAACAAAAACAAAATAAATCTTTTTTTGGGGTCTGTGGGGCTAAGTGTCATCAAATGGTGGTCCTCTGTGGCTCAAGTACTGAATAAATAGAGGGCACTGGTATCAAAAAGGTTGGTCCTACTCTTACTTTTGTCTTGAAATTAAATTCATACTACGGAGACTTTAGTTCAGCCTTTAGTCTTGGCCCTCCACAATATTTCATGTATCTCATTTGGCCCCTTGGGAAAAATAATTGCCCACCCCTGCCGTAACGGATTGAAATCCTGCAGTGCCCAGCAAGGTCCCTCTGCTCAAGAAGGCACATAGAGGCCCGTCTAAGGTTTACCAATGAACACCTAAATGATTCCGAGCAGGCTGCGGGGAAGATGATGTGGTCAGAAGAGACCAAAATTGAACTCTTTGGCATCCATTTGACTCGTGTTTGGAGGGAGAGAAATGCTGAATACAAACCCAACAACACCATCCCCACCGTCAAGCATGGAGTTGGAGACAATATGCTTTGGGGCCTAGCCAGTCTCCAGACCTTAATCCTCTAGAAAATCTATGGAGGGAGCTTGAGCTTCGAGTTGGCAACAACAGCCTCGACACCTTCAGAATTTGGAGAGGATATCTAAACAGGACTGGGCCAAAATCCCTCCTGAGATGTGTGTGAGATGACAAAAAAATGTTGTGGTTGGACCTAAGGTATCTCAATTTTTGTGAGCCTGTTGTCACAGCCCTATAGTGCTGTCCAGTCAGTAAAGGTAGTCACAGATATACAAACACAATCTCAAATCAAGAGGTAGCATATGCGATGTATTTGTTTTCGACATTAAAGGAACATTTCACTTTAAGAAAAACCTTTGGTCATTTTTTTTTTTTTCATTTACTACTGGTATATGTGAGGACCTCTGACAGTCTTAAGTTGCACAATTCAGTAATCCGATATTTGAGATTCATTTTATCTGCCTCGGCCCCTCCCTATACAAACCCATTATAGCTTAAAACTCTATTCATCAAAAACACCCAAATTGTATTCTGCTCACTGATATTATCCTCCTAATATGTAACATGGCTGTGGATTTTTCCGTTTAGTTTTTGTTGTTGCTCTTTTTTTCAATTATTTTCACAATATTGTTGTAGCAGCCTCTATCCCCATTTGCTCCGCACCATATAGACCTGAGCTGTGATGTCACCGCCCGTTCCTGAAATAGAATCCTCATTCTTTTTCCTCATAGACTTTTCGAAAATGCTTAATAAAAACACGATTGTGCCGCAGACAAAACCAACTCGGGCCGTGACAAATCATGACAACACACACAATATCATCATGCAATATCTAATTAGAATACACGTGGGTACAGCTGGGGTACACGTGGGGACAGCTTGAAGTGTTGGCCCAGGATCGAGATTCTTGGAGAGCTCTTAATTGTCGACAGCCTAAGCCCCAGAAGGGGTGATAGGCGTAAGTACCTAATATCTAATTAGGAAAGAAGTAGAAAATGGCAGGATACAACACTTTTTGTTTCGTCTTTCATCTTAGAAATTATTTGATTGAACAAAAGGATTGTATGTGTCATCATGATTCGCCACGACCTGAGTTGGCTTTGTCCATGGCGTAATCATATTTGTATAAATTATTTTCAAAATTATGTGAAATGGGGAATCCACTTCTGGAGCGGTGACATCACTGTGCAGGTCTATTATGACTCTTTTTTTGTTTTGTTTTGTTTTAAACCTTTTCATAACAAGTACCCCCAGCTGCTCCATTATTTCTGCAGAATTGTTCTATGAGTTTTTGTACCGGCTATCTGATTGGCTGTCGGGTCTCTTAGCCACAACTTCTCTCAGCCACGGGTCTCTCACGCCACATCCTTTGATTGGCTATCTCGACTACTGGCAACCATTCCATCTTCAAAGTCCCCATGCCTGTTTATTAAGTAGCCTGCAAAAGCCAAACATGTCCTTTAAGGTAGATGATTCAGTACATAGTTTAGTACAGCCAAATAAATGTCTTTGCCAAAGGACTGAGATGGTCTTGTAACATCAATCGTGGCTCTGAGGACAGCCAAATCCTGTTCATGGAGAGGACATTCTACGCGTGGCAGAATCACTCCAGAGCTGGTCACGTCATCCGTCTCGTTGGCACTGGCAGCAAAAGTTGGTTCCTCCATTTCCTAAAACAATCACATTTCAACATACTTAACTGTTACTGTTATACTTAATTATCAATATAATATCTGGTACAGTCTCATACAGTGAGAGTGCCGTCAGAGGTCTAGACATACACAGGACTGTGAATACAATTCTTTTTCATGGTTTGAGTTTCCACCTTCCATGTTCTGGGGGGGAAACATGTATTATTACCTGTGCCAGTTCTGGAGGGTCCACTGGATTTTGGGCGAGTCCCATTATCCACAACTGCTGCGGAGTTCTGTGGTGCTCTGTCCTCAGAGGGTGATGATCCCAACCGACCCTGAAGACATCCAGATCTCTCTGCAGTCGTGGCAGAAACGCATACTGGGCACAGTAGAGGTGGACGCTGTCATCTGGATTCAGGACACCTTCCTCCTCAAGGCCATGCAGAATGTCATAATACACGTTTGTGACACCGTTCCAGACGTCACGCCACAAACGCTCTATTCTGTAAAATAGTAATAATAACAATGAAAACACATCACATCACCAATCTCATACAGTATATACAGTGAATATCAATATAGTGGGGCAAATAAGTATTTGGTCAACCACCAATGGTGTAAACAAATTAGTGGCTTCGTTAGAAGCATCTTAAGGTCGTTGAGTGGCCTGGCCAGTCTCCAAATCTCAACCGCATAGAGAATCTTTGGAGGGAGTTGAAAGTCCATGTTGCCTAGCGACAGCCCCAAAGCATCACTGCTCTAGAGGAGATCTGGATGGAGGAATGGGCCAACACACCATTGACAGTGTGTGGAGACCTTGTGAAGACTTAGAGAAAACGTTTGACCTCTGTCATTGCAAACAAAAGCTATATAATAAAGTATTGAGTTGAACTTTTGTTATTGACCAAATACTTATACCTGTGATTTTCATCAAATACCTATGGTAAAAATGACAGGCCTCTCTCATCTTTTTAAGTGGGAGAACTTGCACAATTGGTGGTTGTCCAAATACTTATTTGCCCCACTGTATGTATGTGTATATATATATACCTTTGATTATGACACGACTTTCCTGACATGAAACTGCCTCTGCCACAACCTCTGATGGTGAACATACACCGTGCGATGCCAACATTTTCGACTCCTTGGTCACCTCTTACTCTAAAATCAAAACAAAACACCAAGACAACGAAAATATGATACACAATACAGTGACTTTAAACAAATCCTGCCAAATTCTGTAAATGATTTACCAGGATGGCTGGTAGTGATTATTGTATACTGTGAAACATAACCATTTCACATGAAAGCACAACTCAATAGAAAAACTGTTACTGGAGATGAGTCAGGGCACACTGATAAGGTATTACACATGCTCAATTTTTTTCAATTCATCAAAACACTTAAAGCCACTAATATTTCCATTAATCAATTTGGTTGATTAATTAATGAATAATCCATGTACACACTGACTCAACCCACTGAACATTTTCTCAATGAAAAAACAAACAAACAAAAAAAGACTAGCATGGTGGGCCACACATATGAGATGACATTACCTTAATGGAAACCCATACATCTGCACTGCATTCATGAAGAAATCGAGTGCAGTGGATGCTTTATTGTTTGTTGCTGCACCCAGGTACATGATCTGGAGCAGACAACATTACAATGAAATGGAAATAAATTAAACATTGTAAGACCTGCTGTGGTATAATATGCATGGAGTAATTATTGTGACTGTCATCTCAATTAACCCTGCAAGGCCCAAATATATTTCTACTTCCA
Organism: Benthosema pterotum; assembly: GCA_039105355.1. NCBI lineage: Eukaryota > Metazoa > Chordata > Actinopteri > Myctophiformes > Myctophidae > Benthosema > Benthosema pterotum. The sequence goes on along the minus strand of CM076969.1, from coordinate 53,155,802 downwards.
AAAAAAGAAAAAAAAAATACCACTGTAAATGGTATATATATATATATATTTTTTTTAACTTTTATTATGATAAAGGTTACAGGTCGAAGATTAAAAATATTTTTTTAATGAAAGCACTAATCCAGTATTATTCTTTTTAAAATTGTGTTAATCCCAGCCTCAGTGGGGTGTATTTATATGCAAATGTCATGACCAATGGCAATGAAAGACTAAACAATGAACATCAATGTTGACAAAAGGCAACACTGGGCCTTCCAGGGGTAATGACTATTAAATAAATTACCTTCCGTGAGTATCCGTCAATCCCACCAAACACAACTAGGCCATATCTTTTAGGGAGGGGGTGACAAAACAAGGGTGTTAAAATAGCATATAGAATAAAAATATTTAGCAAAAATGCTGTACATCTACAAATGCATGTAAGAATTACATGTATTTCCTACCTTATGAGTTTGTGGTTTGTGTCAATGTGGACCAAGTGAAGAGGGCCTGGAACAGAATAGGTCCTCCTCTTGACACAGCCCATCGCAGACAATCGTGAGACTACACCTATTGGATCCACACGTTGAATGGATGAAACCACTCTGGTCCACTGGAGACGATGCCCCATGCCTCGCAGGACTGAATGAACCATTCTGTATCCCCAATGTGGGTGTCTTCCCTTCACTGATCTTACCAAGTTATCGAGTTGTTCATCACTTATGTTACTGTAGTGCTGACGTATGGAAAGACCATTATCATGCATGCGTCGTTGCACTGTCCTTTCAGATACGCCTAGAGTTCTTGCAATGCAGGACACTGGCATTGATATTTCTATAAGGCTTTGTAATTCCTGAGGACACACTACATATTTCGGACGTCCCAGTTCTCCCTGCACCATCTCTGGAACTGGCACCAGACTCTGGTTCTGATTAGTATCGTCTCGTATATTCAGAAGTGTGGACAGTTCAGTGAATGCATCTATGACATCCTGTGGCATATCAACCTGGCCTAACAATGACCTAAAAATAACCATCTCCTGGTTGACTATACATCTCAAGAGGTCCACATCCAGAGGCAGTCTTTGCATGATGTGGGAAACCTTAGTGAGTAGCCTCTGCATAAAGTCTCTTTTCAGTTGGCCCTAGAATCAAACAGAAATTCACATTAATGCACTGCCAATGGCCTCAACAATAATAATATTAAACAAACAGACAGCATGCAATTTAGTATTAACGTTGTATAGAGGGCAACTACGAGCCAGCTTTATATAGTTATATAAAACTCATGCTATATTCATATATTCATGTACTGTGAAAAGACACACACACACACACACACACACACACACACACACACACACACACACACACACACACACACACACACACACACACACACACACACACACACACACACACAATTACCTGAACTGTACTACCCGCAAATACTGGTGTCTGATCCATTGTAAACAATTCCTCTTGGTGTGTTGTGCTGGGTTGCTCGAAACAGTTCACCTACACTACATTTTAGCCACAACAGCGCAGGTTGATGACGTCACGCAGACTAAGGGCTAGTCCAATGCAGAGCCTTAGAAATAGACAGAGTTGGGACAGAAAATAGTCTGGTCACGTGGTTCTAGTACTCGCGCGAGCCTATAGGCTCCAATGCATTCGGTAACTTCCGACTGTCACTATTCGTTGTCACTATCCCATAGAAGTCTATGTAGAGGAGCCGCCATTGGACTGGCCCCACGAAGTGAACGGAGTTAGCGTAACTCTGTATTTCCAAGGCTCTGGTCCAATGCATAGATGGCGACTCTTCTATGAATGGTGACAACCGGAAGTTAGTAAATTCATTGAAGTCCATCGGCTCGCGCGAGTACATGACCCCCAATGTCCACACCGGCTTGGTATTTTAGCATAGTATGTATTTTAGGAATTTGGAAAGGTGCGCTTGTTATAATACGCCGGCTAACCAAAGAAGGTACCACAACTGAGGCAAATCTCTACCATCTAATCTAATGAATCCACAATTCCCACCAAGATCAGTGCTTTTCACAAAAACTTTTTTTTTTTTTTTTTTTTTTTTTTTTTTTTTTTTTTTTTACCACGGCCCACTATTTATTCAGAATTTCAGCCACCATTTGATGCCATTTTTAGCGCCACAGACCCCAAAACTAAAGATTTTACTTTTGTCCACATTTTCCAGCCTGGATTTTGCAAACAAAACAGCCAAACATACAGATAAAAAAAATGACCATTAATCTTCTACATTCTCTAGTTGTGTAGACTTGGGCTCAGATTATGAATATTTTAACTAGAGTGTAAACATGAAACCAAATCGAACCGCAAGGGTTTCACTTTACACTTTCCAAGAGTTATATCTGGTTAACCAACTTTCCATCATTTGGCCTGGGGACCACCTGGAATCGTCTAAGACCACTAGTGTTCACCCAACCACCTGTTGAAAACCCCCAACTATAGGCCTATGTCTCGTTACTGACTATATGTCTCGTTACTGTGGCAGCTTCAAACCCCATGACTAGAGTTCAAATACTGCCCCCTTTAGGCATAGTTTTGAGGTAAAAAGGGAAATAGTTTAAGTAGTTTCAATTTGAAGCCATCCACAGGTGGCCTTTGAGGTTTTGAGGAGACAATGAGTGGAGAGAAGAGCTTTAATGGTTTGTTGAACTCCCTCTGGTGTTGTGGGAGTGAACTTAATGGACTTTAGGTGGGTTCTGGGCGTGAGGCCAAGTAGTCAGCCGGACCAGCTTGCTTTGGGAGGTCTGTAGGCCTTATTTTCAAGGTGTCTGTGGTGCTGAGAGCTATAGTCTGTGAGGGCAGGAGATGAAAACTTATAACTTCAACGCATTGAATGGTCATACAGTATTCTGGAATTCCTGGTATTGCAGTAGAAATCACAGGATAAAGTGCAATAGAATGTTTAAACAGTCTAGAAGACTTTAGCTTCTTCAGGTATAAGTGATAAATGCAAAAGCATTAACCAGAACTCAAGTAAAAACATATTTCACATTTGTATTTATTGCCTGACAAATCAGTGCAGTAGCCACCAACAGTGACTTAACAGTGCAGCAGCCAACCTGTTAAAGTGCATTTTCAGATGTAAACAAGTTGAACATTTAATGTTGCTTGACAAATGCAGCAACATGGTAAAGTGCATAGTCTGAACAAGAGCATTAGGTTAAACATTAGGTTTAACTTCAATAATGTTAGACTGAACAGCAAACAATGTAAACATTAAATTTTAAGAACATCAGGTAGTAAAAGCTAAAAAATTCTTTTTGGTATACATCGAGGTTCTTGCAATGCAGGACACTGGCATTGATATTTCTATAGACCTGTGCAATGACGTCACCGCCCCGGTTCCAGAAGTGTTTTCCTCCATTCATCTCAGAATTTGAGAATAATTTATATAAACATGAATTTATATAAACCGTGGACAACTCGGGTCATGACAAATCATGATGACACAATATCATATAATATCCAATTAGCAAGAAGTAGAAAATGCAACACTACAACACTTTTGTTATGTTTTTCCATCTTAGAAATTATTTGATCATTCCAAAATATGGTGTTCCAAAATTGGCTTTTTCCACGTTGTAATAGTCTTAATATAAATTATTTCCGAAAAGTCTATTAGAGAAAAATGAATGGGTAAAACACTTCAGGAACCGGGGTGGTGACATCACTGCGCAGGTCTATAAGGCTTTGTAATTCCTGAGGACACGCAACACATTTTGGCCGTTCCAGTTCTCCCTGCATCATCTCTGGCACCAGACTCTGGTTCTGTTCATCTGTATAACATATTTGGCAAATGGCTTGGAAATGGTTGCAAGAAATGAGGGTCGTATCTTTAAAGGCATTCAGACAGAGCTAAATGCTTGGCCAAGAGAAAAAGCCTCTGTTAGAACTGCTTTGAATTTATCAAAGGAGGTCATGTGTTTTACAGGAAGGGTAATGGTCTTGGCACATGCACTGACAACAGGGTAACACACAGTGTGCTCCTTAAACTCTCTAGTGCAGTCATGGTTGAATTCTATCTTTACACCAAAATCCTTCTTCTCTGAAGGAAGCAGTGGGATATGACCCTGACCAGTGATCCACTGAAGCAGCCTTGCAGGTGTGATTGGAGCCAGTGGTTCTGCGTCCTCTGCTTCTTCTGTGTCAACTGCATGCCTGTGATCTTCAGCTATGGAGGAAGAGATAGTTTAATGTCCTTTTGACTGCTTACCACCTACTAAATTACACAAAGGTAATCTCACAAAAATGACTGCCGACCCCCTGCCTGACCAAGTTGAGATTTTAAATTTGTTTTGAGTAAACTTCAATACCCAAATTACAAGTTGGGTATCTTAAAAAGCAAGCCTGTTGGCCTAACAGGCCAAGACGCTGAAACACAGGTTGTCTGCTCACCAGAAGTAAAGAGTGCAAAATGGACATTTCACGAGTACTGGCATTTTCTTCACTTTCTAATGTATTCCTGAGCCTTGCACCTGAAATAATATTTATAACGTGGAGTGTTGCGGGTTGTCTGCTTCGGCAGACGTTTCCGATACCTTCTACTTCATAAAGGAAGTCTTGAAGAAAGTCTAGGATCTTCAGCTCAAGCTGGTGCCTGTTCGTGCCTTCTTCACTGAGTTTCGGACGAATGGATCCCATGAAAAACTCTGCACTGACCTACAATATGACGACAAAGACATCATGTAAATTACAAAAGTCTTTAAAAAATGTTCATTATGTAGCATCACACCCAAACAGACCTCCAGGCCACACCCAAACAGACCTCCAGGCCACAATTTTCCCTGTACACCTGCTTGCCTAAATCCCTCAGTTTTCCTTCCTAGAATATCCTGGGCAGGGCAGTCTCCAACACTACTGTAGTGCAGAGTGTACTACTATGGGAAGACAAAGCCCCCATGGGCATAGACACAGGGACTACAGTGTCTTTGTCAACATAGGACCTGTTTCACATTTAATTTACCACTTGAATAAGTTACCCATAATGTTAACAGAGCAGAGACGGCAGACCGAGAACCTGGCGCTTTTAAATGACGTCACCATCTTTACGAGGCTACTACTACGAGCACTGACTTTAAAGAAATTCTCAATAATACACACCAATCCCGACTGACTTAGTGCATTCATGTTTATATTTGGTAAATGTCACAGCTTTTTAATTTGTTTTACCCACCTCGGAGCTCTGACTCTGAGTTTTACTTGTTTTACTAGAATAGATTAATAGATTTGGCTCAATAGTTGGAAAAATAAGCCAGCAATATGTGGAGGAGTGGCATATGGTGACACTTTCAACTACAATAGTGAATTCTGCAGAGGAATATTAACTAGTCTTGTAAAATGCTGTTTGTATTATTATAAACAAATACATAACATACAAAACAAAACGCAGCAAATACATCTGGGTAATGAAAATCTCAAGGGATGAGACTATGACATATACTGTGCGACCACATTAACTTGAGATTTATAATGATAGTATACCGAGTACTTGTGAGTACCTTTGGGTGGCTGCCGTTTCATTTGGGGGCGTGAAATTTGTAGTCCCTGTGTGCCTCTATAGGCATGAAACTCAAAACTACTGCACATCCCACAAATACACTTTACAAATGGTGGTTTTAAAAATGACATAAACAGGTCTGTAAATAACAGTATAGACGTTATACAAGCAGTACTAGTACAGGATGCATGTTTTTTTTTTTGCTTACTTTTATGTCTTCCCCGGGAACAAACAGTGGCCTGCAGATTTCTGGGTACTCCTTGATTATGGACAGAAGACCATACAGCTCCAGACCTTTCGCCAGCTCGTCCAACATGGGCTGCAATCTCAGGCTTGCATGGAGTATGATTGAACTGCGACAGTAGAAAACATTACACTAGCTACAACACACTCTAGTCTATTATATACACTCAATTGCTTCTGTACAGAAACACTTACCGAACAATGGACTCCTTGTTCTCAATTGTCACAAGTCCAGTAAATCCTCGACTGCAGATTTCATCAATGAGACCTGGGTCTTTAATCGATTCCTCTGTGGATGACTCAACCTGAAAATGCAGTTACCACAAAGAAAATCCCACGTAAACATGACAATATAAATTGTCGGTAATCCCCCCCAGCAACCTTATTGGTTGCATAACCCAGCATTTCCACCCCTAGGACATACCTTCTCAATTAGAGTCAGCAACTGGCCATCTGCCACGTCACTGCGGTTGAAATCCAGGGCATTCATCTGCCCAGTGCAGAGGTAGCTATACGTCCATTTGCTTAAGAAGGCAGGAGATGGGCCACCTTGTGCCAAGCTAACAGCAAAAATCTCTCCAACAGTCCTGTTTTCACACATTGAGAATGAAAGCTCACGTTTAAGGAATAGTTTGTCCATAGTTGTTATTGATATGAAATTAGCATACCTGAAGAAGCCATGGTCATAGTCCGTCAAAGAAAAGCGTGGAATCCTGCAATTTTGTGGTCCCTCAAAGAAACGGCTCTCAATTCCTGCAACCATTTCTGTACAAAGAATAAAAACAGCCTTTGCTGGGTACTAAAGGGTCATTTGCATACAGTATTTTTCTACTGTATAACATACTACAGAGAAGGTTGAAAGATATTTCCATGTAGATTTGGTTAGGTGCCACATCCCATACAGCAAGAGTATCACTGATATTCATAAACCAACATCTAAAACCGTTCAGTGAACTAGATATTATAATGGTGTGCAAAAAAGACTCCAAACATGTTTATTTAGTTTTACCTGTGAGAAATTCTTTTCGAAGAGCACCCGAGTCCACTCCTGCCTCTCCAAAGAAGGTAATGTACAGAGTAGCAGTGGGCGAATTCTTTTTTTGACGCTGCCATTGCAGAAGTCCCCTGTCCACAATATTTGATCTGGAGATCTGAATTTTGAATAGCTTCTCTGCGTCAACTCTTTTAGTGAGGGTGTCCAGTACTTCATCGACACTGCCCAAAAACCCACAATTAATACATGTACAGGTCAAAGTGTTGTATAAAACAAGGGCATTTAGACATTACTTACGTATTCATCTGCTCCTCTCCATGTTCAGCCACGGCAGTTTGCTGAACTATGCCATCCTGGCCCCCAGCCACGGCAGTTGGCTTAACTATGCCATCCTGGGCCCCATAAAGGTAACTACAAGTGAGACATTGAAAAGGAGCTATAGAGGGAATACTAGTGGCATCATCATAACAGCTGGAGGTTAATCCGTCAATCCATCCAATTCCAAATAGAAAGGTCATATCTGATTGCATTAAACAATGTTAAACTCACTGTGCCACTATTAGCCATCACTCACCTCACGCCACAGGTGCTTGCATGGAGCTCCAACAGGTGGGGAGAAAACTTCAGAAAACATATTGGGCATGGAACCTTCTGAACCTGATTAAGATTTACAGTAAAAAAAAAAAATTACATACTGCCCAACCTACTGTACAAGAGGTGACCAAAAGGTAGATCATCATCTACCAGTAGATCACACAGGCTGTGCAGGTAGATCAGTCCCCTAAAACATATCCATCAACTCAAACCCCAAATACTTTGTTTTCAAACATCAGTAGTAGCATATACAAGAAAACCTTCCAATTCCATCCAATTTTCATTTTAAGCGTGTTTTTTTTAAGTGACACCATCACCGCCATTTCAAAGCGCCCACTTACTAGGGGGCCTTTGAATGAATTTTCGTACTATTTTTTACCAATTTGCAAATCACTTTTGATTTGCAGATCTTGTTTAACCAATGATTTTGAAAGTAGCTTACCGGTAAGTCAAAAAAGTGTATTAGCATTTCACAAAAACAAACATCAAGTACAGTACCTTTTCAACAGAGGTCTTTGTGTCAGAATGTGCTGAGTGAGGATGTGCTGAGGTGTCACGAGGAGGAGACGTCTCGGGGATGGTGACGTCAAGGATGTCAACATCGTTTTGCCATGGCTAAAAATGAAATATGCATACATTCAGTTTCACAATGGGTAATTATTCCGGTCACATCTGGCTAGCTGGGTGTGACTAAATAGCTATAAAACCAACGTCTAATCAATGACTTACCTCTTCATACTCATCCTCTGATGGAGTCTCCTCACATTGCTGAACATGAAGTGCCAAAATCTGCAATGGATACGTTACCTTGCAGATTTTGCACTGTTCTTTTGGTGTGTGAAGGAACTCCAGTGCATCTGGGGCCAGGGGAGTGAGGTCGAACTCATGCTGTAATGGAACCGCATAGATTGTGTTCTTCCCCCCCCCTGTAACACTGCGGATGAGGGTCCCCGTGTATCCCTCATTGAAATCTGGTGAGATCATCGTGAGTTTCCGTTTACCCTGACCACCTGCAAGGCAACATTGTTAGGATTTCAGTTGTGGCTGTTGGTGCAAGTTATGTTAGAAATGTATTTACAACACACATTTTCACTACCTGAAGCCTTGTAGAGATAATAACCTCCTGTGAGTTCCAACATCTTCGGATATTCCTCTTTCAGGAGTCTGGTGAACTAAAAAAAAAAAAATAGCATAGGGACAATGATGTCGACATAGTTGAAGAACCGAACACTAGGATGCTTCAAATACCCTAGCCTGGCCTAACCTGAAATGATTTTGGCCCAGGGGGGCAGGGTGCCGTGGGATCCACACAGCAGATGAGCTAATCTGATTTGATCGCACTAACGCGTCGTCATCTCAGGCCCCTCCACTGCTGTGGAGGGGCTCATTTGGCGCGACGCCCACCCCGGAAGCTCGACTCCCCCCTCTAGGCCACTGTGGGTAACAAATTAGTCCAGGCTCAGGCTTTCTGTTTTCACACAACGTTGACGAAAATGAACGCCTGGGTGTCGAGGCTGCAAATACCCCATTGGCCTGACTTATAAGACTGCTGCCCCCACCCCCAATGTCAGTTATCTAATGTTAGGAACAGGGCACTACACTTCCGCTGCCAAACCAAATCAGAGGAATCAAACCCAGGACCTTCTAGCTGTGAGGTGATAATGTGCTACCGTGGCCCCAGTTCTTTACGCCACATTGACCAATTGAATACATGGGACCATGTTGACAGGACATTGTGTTCCTTTTAGCTGTAGCACTTAGTTTTAGGATGGGAACCCCCATTTGTACCTACGCCTTTCAAGACGAAACACGATTTTTAGCTGTAGCACTTAGTTTTAGGATGGAAACCCCTATTTGTACACACGCCTTAGAGGATTTTTGGTAGTTGCAATGTAGAGTATGTTGCAAAATACATTGTAATAATTTGAATAGATTTGAGGTTTCTGATTTTTAAAACCACAGCACCTCGAAGATCTTGAAAACAAGGCTACTGACCTCCAAAAACAAACTGGTCAGGCTGTTACTTTGCCTCACTCTCCGAACCCACCACCCCTTTCACAGTCTGGGTTGATGACATCTTGCCATGGGTCTGGTCCACAAGATCAAAGCACAAGTCTACCAAAATACCCATGTACCTTTCCAAATACTGCATTAATGTCAATGAGGTCCACTCCTACAACACCAGAGGGAGTGCTACTAAGTAATCAATCAATTTTCATACCTGATCATGGCTCAAGTCCTTGGATAAAGTGATGTATCTTTTTCCAAGTCCTGCCTGGGCAAGCTTGAACTCCACATCTGGGCTTGGGGAAGTCTCTGCACCTTTGTTTAATAAATATAAATAAAAACTAAAAGGCTTCCATCTTGGAGATGATGTGGAGGGCTTAGGGGTCTGCATCTTTCTCTTGCAAAGAAAGGAGTTTTTCTTGGGGAGAAAACCAAAGGAGCTGCATTGGGGTGAGGAGGGATACATGGAACAAGTTACACATTGAGACTAGGTTGGTTAATAGCAGATTTGCAAGCCCAATGCTTGTTGGCACTATAAAAGTTGAAATGGAGGAGGAAACAAACTCGGACCTGGTCATCTCGTGCTCCAGACTTGGACTGAGGTTCTGAGAGAGGACACCTATAAGGTTGTGCGACCTTTGAGCCACATTTGCATTATAGTCAGCATTCTGTCAACCAAAAATAGATCAAATTAATTATTTTCTATTGTATACAGCACTAAATCACAAATAAACCTCAAGGCATTTTTACACAATTAGAAGCTCAACCATATTCTTTGGTTTTGCCTTATCCTACACACTCAAAGAGTTACATCTGGTTAAACAACTTCCCATACAGCTGGGACCACCAGTATCCCTCTCATCAAAATGCAATACACACAGACCAAAATGGCCATTAATCAGCTACATTCTCTAGTTGTGTAGACTTTACAATAACTAATTCACATGTATTTTAACTCTAGAGAGCATAATAATAAAACTAAATAAGGGTCCATTTGGTTTCATTTTTACGCTCTCACAGAGTTACATCTGGTTAACCAACTGTCCATCTGTTAGTCTGAGGACCACTGGTTGAAAACGTCTCTCATAAAAAAAAATATGTGAAAAATGAGGGTTTTGTCTCTCCGCCTGTCAATCAATTTCGCCAAAAAGCACTAGATTTTCCGCCAGGAGCTTTTCATTGATTTTGGCGCTGGGGGGGGTCTGGGAAAAAAGAGCCAAATATAGCGACAAATGCGCCAAGTTGGCAACGCTGCGTGCAAGTTCTAGGCTGTTTAGACAGTTCCCAATCTTAACAAAAAAAATCCTGCTTTGGCCATGTGCATGCACATTAGTAGTAGCAACAAACCACAGCATTCATGTTCTTAATCCACAGCGATCAAGGACAACAATGTGGTGCATAAGTCTAAGACATTAAATAACACGACGCTAACGCAACAGACTCGGGCCAAACAACATTAAGGGGTTAGAAAGCTGGGCTGTTGCCTGATCTGTAAACTAGATCAATATTATATCAAGTCTATGTAGAAGAGCAGCCATTACACTGACCCGTGAAGTGAACGGAGTTTGGGGCGGCATAACTCTATACTCAGATTTTGGTGATCTACCAAAATCTAACTTATTAAAAACAGTTCTTACTTGCTGGCTTCCATCATGTCTTGGTATCTTGCTGGCCGGTGGAACCAGAGACGGCCGACGGTCCATTGCTGCGTGGTGTGGCGCGGCTTTATGGCTTCTAGCCTCTTAAGCAAGCATGTTAATCGATGTTACTCTAGCGCAGAGCCATCTAGTAGAAGAATTGCGACATTGAGGGGTCAGAAAACAGCCTGGTCACGTGGTTCACGTACTCACGCGAGCCCATAGGCTCCAGTGCATTCAGTAACCTCCGGCTGTCACTATTCATTGTCACTATACAACAGAAGTCTATGTAGATGGACTGGCCCCATGAAATGAACCGAGTTGGCGTAACTCTGTCTATTTCAGAGGCTTTGCTGGGCTTCCCGCCTTCTTTCTGGGTGCAGGTTGATGACGTCACAGGATGGGGGGGGGGGGGCTGTCAATCATGACACCACGCCCCCACGGCACAACCGTGCCATAAGTTCGAACGAAAAAAAAAGAGGTGAACGAAAAAAAAATGAGGCGTACGAAGAAAAAAAAAGAGGCGTAAAAAAAAAGACCTGAAACCGTGTTTTGAATCTGTAAGAATAAGATCTGAAAGGAAAGATGAGAACACAGCTAAATAATAACTTTTGAATACAAGTTTTTTTTAGAATACATTTTTATTTGTTTCGAGTTCAAGAGAAAAAATACGATATTTTCAGAGTCTTTTTTATTTTTCAACTTCAACTTTTTTTTTTTCGATTTCAACTTCAACTCGACATTTGGCAGTAAATTCACGGCAGATTAGAGTCAAAGTATGTGAAATTTTCACAGACGTGAAAGTCAAAATAAAAACTTTGAACGTGAATTATTTTGATTTGAACCTGTAAAAATACTCAAAAATCGAAATATATACTGAAGTGAAAATTACAGCTGAAAAAAACCCTTTGAATAAACCATTTCTTCGAATACATTTTGATATTTTTCAAGTTCAAGACAAGAAGTAATACACTTTCACATTAATTTCTGATGTTTCAACTTCAAATTATTATTTTTCAATCAATTCATTTCGGCGCATTCCTCATTCCGACATTGAGGGGTCAGAAAGAAACTGAGCGCTGCTAGCACTGTAAATGCTGCCTGAAAGAGGAACTAGGTGGCGTTTGAAATACAGATTTCAACGATGGCGGCGCAAATAACTTAATGAGAGCTATTTTATGTGTGTTGTAGCCTAGTATTACTTCAAAACGATCTAAAATAAAGTCTATTTGATCGTTAAAGCTGGGTGTTGCCTAGGTCCACCGCATTTCTGCCTACTGCCTATAGGAAGAGCCGGCATTGAACTGGCCCCATGAAGTGAACGGAATTTGCGTAACTCTTGTAGCCAAGCTCCGGTCTATTCACGGACCACAAGGTGGCGAGATAACGCAATAAAACAGACAATGGAGGAGGAAATAGGGGTGTATTTCGTTCAAATCTCCCTCCTCGTGCAATGACCAGTGAGGAGGTGGTGCATCTAGCCTCGTACTATAGTCTGTCTGTGGGGACTTCTCTTTCTCAGCCTCTTGGGGTCCAGCATTCAACCTGATTGACAAGCATCATCACCAACGCCCATCCCTATAGGAAATGATCGGAGGATAGAGCGCTACAAAGGTGCAATCAGAAGCCACTCCACACAGCCTCCCTCTCTGCCTCTCTCTGCCTACCCGGGTCTGGTTTGACAGCACAGCACAGCAGTGACTGACAGTCTATTGTACATACACATAGAGAGAGAGCAGAGCGCATACACTTCTCGTTTTTTTGGACTGAAAAGGCCCTGCCGATTTCTTTCTTTCTTTCTTTCTGTCCGTGCGTGCGTGTCCTATACTGCTGACCGGCGGCGTCCACTTTAGAGTCCATCCAAAATGACCACGATCGACAAAGAGGCTTGCAGAGATGCTTACAATCAAGTTAGAGACGATAACACGGATATCAGTTGGTGAGTATATAACACAGACGGGGGCTATTTAGTTTCTTTTTTGTACGGTCACAGACGGTTACAGTCACAGAGTCGCAGACAGTGTGGTGTATGGACGTGTATATAACAATGGGTGGTCAAAAATGGGCTGCGTGGTGGCTTGAAAAGAACAAATCAAAGACGTCTCATTCATTCGCCCATTCATCCTTTTGACATTATTAGTATTCTGAGCGCTTTATAGTTGCTGTGCCTCTCTATATAGTCACACATCAGGAGGCAGCAGTGTTTGGCCCATCGGGCAGAAGTAATTTCCTTTGTCCTACATCCAAAGAGTGTGACAGTATTTTGTCACATAACCAGACACCTTGCACCCAGACTACACCCGGTTTTGTATTGCTCTGTTATGAATAGGCTAGCAGCTATTATTAAAGGGGAACTCCACCCATTTTCAATATTTCACTATGTCATTGATGTACCTTCACAAGGTGTTGTGTGGTCATGATAAAAAAAAAGTTCCCTCATTCTGTGTGTTCCCAAGAAATGGAGGTCTGAAGAAAGCCACTAACATGGTGAAACATCTTGATGAAAAAGGCGCTTCTTTTTTATGACTGTGTACAAATGGAACCAAATGAACCCTTTAGGGTTCATTTGGTTGCATTTGTACACTCAGAAAAAAAATGAAAATGGGAATTCCCCGTTTAAAGACATTATGCATATCTGTGGAGGAGGAGGAGGGTGGGTGGTTCTGTGTAGGCCTATAGGGTATATAGATTCTATAATAACTGGAATATTACATTTAATGAACACACTTTTTTTTGTTTTAAAGGGCTTCGTTTAAATATGAGGGTTCTATGATCGTGCCTGCGGGGCAAGGGACCGACTACGAGGAATTCAAGTCTCAGTGCACAGGTAAGGCCCAAAGTTTAATCCCACATCTTTGCATGGCAGGCAAGGCAGGTCTTATTATTTCAAAGCCCTGCAAGCAACACAAACAATTGTGTTGTGTGTGTGTGTAACCTGGTAAAGCTGTGCGAAACTGTGCTGCTGCTGAGTGGCGTGCCTTTACTTTACTGCCCTGGTTGTTACATCACAGTCCACACTACACTACTGCAGTATATGCCACACAGCTTGAGGAAGGGAAGGGTTTTGACTTGTAAAGACACTAATCTCTTAAGACTCTTTGAATTGCTCTGAACCCACTTGCCCGACTGTTCAACTCATACGCAATATGTAAAGAAGAAGTGACACGAAATGGTTCATACATAGGCTACTACTGCAGAAGTACTTCTTTGCAAAATTTCCCCCCTGAAAAGAGGAATCAGGTGTTTGACTTCTTCAGCTAAATTTGGACTGTGAAAAAGGTACGGGTCCTATCAAGCCAGGAATTTCTCTCTCTCTCTCTCTCTCTCTCTCTGTCTCTCCTCCCCCGATCCCCCTCCCCTCCTTCCCCCTCCTCCCCTCTCTCTGGGTATAGCAAATGTTGGGCGTGGTGCTTAAAAAGTCATGCTGTCACCGATGCTTCAGTGAGTGCTGCTGGGGCCCATGCAAGAGGCCTCAGGGGCGTTTGGCTCTGTTTTCGGGAGGCTGTTGCATTCCTACGGTGTGTTGAAATAAGATCGTTTTTATTACGATGCTGTTATAGCCCCCAGAGGGTGTACCTGTATATACCATATAATACGACTGTAAAAAACATACACGTTGATGGCATGGCGTGGCCTCTTTATGGAAGGAGGAAGTTTGTTGTCAGTTTCAAAAGCCACGAGTCCTCGCGCACATTCCCGTTCCTATCATATTGATATTAATTGATCAGCTCTGACTCTTTTTTCAACTGCCATGCATTGTGCATGGGCGTAAAAATATGCAGTTCCATTCTCAGCTGTTTATTCCGACATTAGACATTGAAATCACCACCCTCTAATTTGCTCTCTCTAGTCTACTCCCTCTCTCCCACTCTCTCTGGCTGGCTGCAGGCATTATAGTTTGTCCTTTTCTTGCTCAAATGTGCTGTATCATCATTGGTGTTGTAGTCTCTATAGTGCAGCTTTTTGGGGGTGCTTAAGAGTTGTCTGCTGTGTCAGCACTGCTTAAAGGGAAGTCATCATCAGAAACACCAGAGAGAGACCAGGAAGACTGTGGCAGGGGAAGTTGGCCCCATGGCTGGGCTCCAGTCAAGAGCTTTCGTTTGTAGAAGTAGTTCCTTCTCTGTGGCTTCCTTGACTTCTACAATAATCAGCAGAATAATGCTATACATGGCCTGCTTCAATAGCAGTGAAAGTGCGAGATGTGTGGTGGGACTAGGCACTTATTTCAATGTAATTCTGATAGTGTTAGTCTAGTGTGTGTGTGTGTGTGTGTGTGTGTGTGTGTGTGTGTGTGTGTGTGTGTGTGTGTGTGTGTGTGTGTGTGTGTTTATGTTGTGTGCGCGCACTCACACGCACGTGTGTGCGTCAGTACTGTAGTAGGTTACAAGGTGGTGCAAGTTAGCAATGGCCCTTTTCGCTGATAAGATGATTTAACAATGACTAAGGCTTGTTAATGCACAACAGGTCTGATTTCAGAGTGAGTGTTCCACAAGTCATGCCAGGAAACTCTTTATCGGTCACACAGAAATAAAGATTATGACGCATATACTGTATAAGAAGTATTAGAATGTTTACCACCTTAATACACCTAATACTGCCACAGTGAGCGCCATTTTATGGTTTACTCAGTCTCATGTGAACACACCAGACAGTTTATAAGTTAAGTTACTCCTTTTTAAAATATTGTTTTGGAAAATGTAGCCACCTGCATATTTAGGTATGCCCACCCAAATGAATAAAACAATATTTTAAAAAATAAATGAAAACTGTAAATCGAATTCCACGGCCCTCTCTCACGTATTAGGAGGACAATATCAGTCACCAGAAAAAAGACGGGTTGTTTTCGAATAATCTGTCATGGTTAAAATGGAGTTTTAAGTTATAATGGGTTTGTATAGGAAGGGGGCGGGGCAGCTAAAATGAACATCAAATATCTAAATACTGAAAGGAGTTCATAAGTTTATAAACTGTCTGGTGTGTTCACATGAGACTGAGTAGACCATAAAATGACCAAAAGGTTTTTTTGAAAGTGGAATATCCCTTTAAATCAGTATTGTGTCTGTGACTGTCTCTATCATTGATCTGTAACAGTGTCACACCAAAGTGACACAGATACTATTCAGACAGTGACACACATTATAAATGTTGTTCTGCAACAGCCAATGGTAAAATTCTGACCCGGAATCATAGTAGTGCAGTATGTTTTGGTGTCTAGAGCTAGACTTTCGTTCAGGCCAGAGACTTTAACGCTTAATGACGTGTATTTGTAAAACCGCTGAATAATACATATTTTTTGGCACGACTTGAGAGGCACACCACCATTATTAATATATTCAGTAAATTATGCAGCCAAAGCTGCTACATCTGCACATGCATCTTGGGGAATATACAGTATGTTGAGTGAAAATTAACGTAATTAATAGAGTGAATTAACAACACATGAATAGGGGGGGGATTTTCCTCATACTGTGAATGACCTGTACTTGGATTTATGAGCCACTGGCCCAGAGGTTTTCAACAGGTGGTCCGGGGACCACCAGTGGTCCTTGAGAAGGTTCCAGGTGGTCCCCAGGCTAAATGATGGAAAGTTGGTTAACCAGATGTAACTCTTGAGAATGTAAGAATGAAACCAAATGGACCCTTGCGGGTCCATTTTCACACTCTCAAGAGTTAGAATAGTTATTCATTATCTGAATTAGCACCACTTAATTAAGAAGTTTACACTGTTTTGTTGGCAAAATACAGCCTGGAATTGTAAAGAAAACCAGAATAATTCTTTAATTTTAGATCTTTGGTGTGAAAATATCATCAAAAGGTGGTCCGTGGCTCAAATGCTGAATAAATGGGGGTCCCTGGAGTCAAAAAGGTTGAAAACCCCTGCACTAGCCCACTACCTCTTCTGATATACCTCCTCAGTCTTTTTTTTTTTGCATCCAAACAGCGAAATGGCTTCATCCCAGATCCCAGCTTTAGATTTGCAGCCTTTACCAGAACAGTGGTGTTGCAACAGCCCAATGTTGTCTTAGTTTGTGCACTGTGATGCTCTTTGGGTGCAGGCGCCATTGAAACTCACCCACATGCACAATCAATCACTGAAACATGTTGTTACAGGCAGTTTGATCCATGCCTACCCACTGCACCACGCAAACACAAACAGGAATGTGTGTCATGAGACCAACATGTACGCACCATGGGCGGATCTAGGCATGGGCATGGGGGGGGCAATGCCCCCCTAAATACCCAGTCTGCCCCCCCAAACACGATGCCATGCAAAACAACCCAAGATATTTCAAATTAAAGTGCTTATATTTAAAATGATTTGAAACACTACTGCTGCTACTAACCAACTACAGCTGTGACACTACTAAACGAACAGCATTTCATCATTGAAAACAGAAAACTCTCTGAGTCAGACCTTTAGCTTTATGCATGCTGCGTGTCTGTTGCAACTTCAACAACTGATGTTATTATTGATGCTTTAATTGATTATTGATTATTTACTTGACTAAAGTCCTGTAACCAAAAATGGTATGGGTGCGGCCCCCATACCATTTTCTCTTGCCCCCCCAAACGGGACATGTTACATCCGCCTCTGGTACGCACAAACGCACATGCACGCGCACAGGCACAAACGATGATTCACTACTGCCAGGAAGTGTATGATCAAAGTCTGACACATACCGGTACAAGTTATATCCTCTCATAGATGCCACACTACTGTACATAGATTGGGTAGGGAAAATTTGTATTGATATTATCATTAATATTGTGATTTGAGACTGATTTCTGGAATTTTGGATGTCACCATATCTTCATACGGAAGCAGGGATATTCCTGTTTTTTTTCTTTTTTATCAAAGAAAGGCCTGAAGGCGTGGCCAAGACTTTGTTTTAGCCCCTGTTTGTCCGTCCGTCCACGTGTCCATTCATTTGTCTGTGTACACTACAGATTTTGTCCAAACACCACAGTAATCAGTGCACATAAATCAAGTGATCAAGAACTGTCACATTTGTCATATGCTGTCCTGACTCCTGCATGACTTCCAAAGTTTGCATGTTTGTCCCGTTTTATCAAAGTGCCTCAAATCGTGCACACAGCGTCAAGATTGCTGTGAAAACTTGCTTGCATGTTTCCACTAGGCCTGGGGTTTTCAACCTTTTTGATAACAGGCACCGCCATTTATTCAGCGTTTGAGCCAAGGACCACCACTTGATGACATTTTAGCCCCAAAGACCGAAAACTAAAGATCTCTTTTGGTTTTGTCCACAATTCCAGGCTGGATTTGGCACACAAAACAGTGTAGACTTCTTAATTAAGTGGTGCTAATTCAGATGAAGAATATTTTAACTCTTGAGTGTAAACATTTGGTTTCATGTTTACGCTATCAAAGAGTTACATCTGGTTAACCAACTTTCCATCATCACATCAACCTGGGGACCACCTGGAATCCTCTCAGGGACCACTGGTGTTCCCTGGACCACCTGTTGAAAACCACTGCACTAGGCCAAAGGAGAAAGTGCCAGGCTACGTTTCGTGCTGGTTCAGACCGATTCATATTTTGGACTAAAAGTCTTTGTGGTCAACAATAAAAAAAATGGAGGTACATTATTTGGTACTTGACCGTATATAATGATTAGATCTGAATCATGCCACCTAATCCTACTACAATAGGCTACTGTCTGTCCTCCTGCTTTATGGCATATATCCAGAGAACAGGATGTTCAATCACTGCCTGTCTGTTAACAAGATATTTAACAGCACCATTGATTCACACTTTCATACCTGCGTAAGTGCGTATATTATCAGTCTGAAGATTTAGTTCAAGGAAATAGAGACAACTTTGGTGAGCTCAAACACTGTTTTTAAACAGAATCATTTAAGAACAACTCCACCTCAACTCCACTCTATTGGCTCATGAATCTGCTGGAGACTGCTGTGCTTTGAATGGCTAAAACGCTGCCTCACCCCACACAGCCTCGTCACAAATTAGCACAGCCTTTTGCTGAGCCTAGACGAATGTTTTGTTTTCATGATTTGTTGACAACATCAAAGTTCTGGACCGTCTGCAGGACAAAGCAAGTGTCTGTCTGCAGGGAAACAGCTGCAGCATCAAAGTAGAAGCAACATAGAAAAATATAGCTATATATCTATCCATTTAGACCAGGGATTTTCAACAGGTGGTCCGGGGACCACCAGTGGTCCTTGAGAGGGTTCCAGGTGGTCCCCAGCTAAGTTGTTTAACCAAATGCAACTCTTGAGAACGTAAAAATGAAACCAAATGGACCCTGGCGGGTCCATTTGGTTTCATTTTTACACTCTCAAAAGTTAAAATATCCATGATTCATGCGAATTAGTCCAAATCTACACATCTGGAAGATTAGTGGTCATGGACAGAAGCAAAAGAAATCTTTAGTTTCGGGGTCTGTGGGTCTAAAAAATATCCTCAATTGGTGGTCCGTGGCTCAAATGCTGAATAAAGGGTGGGCCCTGGGATGAAAAAGGTTGAAAACCGCTGATTTAGACCTTTGGCTAAAAAGGCACAGAGCGCAGCGTTATGCAGCCAGGCAGCGTGTGTCGTCGCGCAACGCCAAATTACTAACGCAATTTAGTGCTTCTCACTGAAAGTATGTGATGTTTACACTAACGACAGGACTATCATGTGACAAAATGTTATACAGAAGGGACAGTTGCCACTTTTCTGCCTTCCATTCATCCTGAAGCAGCAGCTTTCAGTTGTAAATGGGACGGACCATGCATGACTCAGGACAGGGTTTGCTCAATCCTCAGTCCAATCCTCAACCTTAGCTAATAGCTAATAGCTACCTAAACACTGGGTGGGTCAAGGGAAAAAAAGACAGTCGATTTGTCTCCCAGGCAAGTCTAACTCTCTTTTGGGTGAAAGGCTAGTTTGGGAACCCTCTGCCTTGCCATACCTACAGTACTGTACAGGTGCACATTTCACATCCTGCTGATGATAATACTGAACTTGTTGCTCCTGTGACATGAATGAATTCATCCTGTGTGATCTGATTACTGTAACAATATATTGCAAGACAAGGCTGGGTAGTGAATAATAATACAATACCTCTTGATAAGCACTAGTTAGTACTTTGTATTAGTTTAAATGCAAAATCAAATCTAGAAGCTTAATAATAACTAGTATTAAAGATGTCTTTTGTGTTGACTTTTGTATGGCCAATGTACTTTTTAAGTTCACATAAATATAGCTAGATGCATTCAAAAATATGAGTATGATTTTAAAGGATGGCAAAAAGCAAAACATAATTTAAGATGATTTAATTTGTGCAACAGAAATAGCAGGTCTCCAAAATCGGCAAAATCGGCTATTTTTGCTACTTTTGTGTGACGAAGTAAACTTCCAGCACCACAGTTTACCACCCCTGTAGGGGTTGACACTAAGGTCTCCGAGGCACTTGCCCATTGGGCAAGTGCAAGTCAGGTTCTACTTGCCCTCAGGTCATGGTCACTTGCCCCCAAAATATATCGTAAATTTTGCATTTAAGTTTACTTGGGTGATTTAAACATTTCCTTTCGCAGTTGTAGACCGTTTTGTTTAAGTCACCATCAGCTGCAGTACATATTGAACTTGTAAATCGGTGTAAATCAGTGGTTCCCACAGCGGTTCCCATATTAGTGGTCACAGACTCAGGGGTCCGTGACCCCACCAAAATGATAGTTTGGAACCAAATGGACCTGGTAGAGAGACAGGAGAGATAGCTAGAAAGCAGGGAAAGACGCAGAGGCAGAGCGCAATGAGCACCTTCGAGACAAATTTATCGTGTGTTGTTTTATAGCGAACTCGCACACTTGCCCGATCGGGCAACCAGGTAGCAGTCTTCACTTGCCTGACCATTTTCTTTACTAGCCCCGGGCAAGCGGGCAAGTGTCAAGCCCTGCCCTGTTTCTGGTAGTACATTGTCACATGGATCTGCTCTGCTTGGCTCAGGGAAATCGTTATAGATGTATGATCCCAGTCTGACCTCTGCTCAGCCTCTGTCCTTTCCTCTCTCTCTGCCTCTCTCTGTCTTCCCCTTTGCAGGGCTTGACACTAACACTTGCCCGCTTGCCCGGGGCAAGTAAAAAAAATGGTGGGGCAAGTGAAGACTGCTACCTGGTTGCCCGATCGGGCAAGTGTGCAACTTAGTGCACTATAACACAACACAAGATAAGTTTGTCTTGAAGGCGGTCATTGCGACCTGGGCTAATTAAGATGATGAATTTTAACTCTTGAGAGTGTAAAAATGAAACCAAATGGACCCGCAAGGGTCCATTTGGTTTCATTTTTACGTTCTCAAGAGTTACATCTGGTTAACCAACTTAGCTGGGGACCACCTGGAACCCTCTCAGGGACCACGTGTTGAAAACCCCTGGTTTAAAGCACCCAAGTAGGAAGTAAACTTTACAATATATTTTTGGGGGGCAAGTGACCATGACCTGAGGGCAAGTAGAACCTGACTTGCACTTGCCCGATGGGCAAGTGCCTTGGAGACCTTAGTGTCAACCCCTGCCTTTGTGTACCAACCGCAGCGAATCTCCACCACTGACGGCATCTCTCCTTCTCCTCTCTCACTTCAGACGACGCTCGCCTCTTTGCGTTTGTGCGCGTCACGACGGGCGACGCCATGAGCAAGCGGGCCAAGTTCACCCTCATCACCTGGATAGGAGAGAACGTCAGCGGACTCCAGCGCGCCAAGATCAGCACCGACAAGACGCTGGTCAAAGACATCGTGCAGGTCAGTAGTAACATCTTATCAGGGGCGGATATAGGCATGATGGCATGCAAAACAACCCAATATATTTCAGTGCCTATATTTAAAAGTATTTGAAGCACTACTGAAAATGGTATGGGGGCAGCTTCATCGCCCGTGGCGCGAAGCGACACGGGCGATGAAGCCGCCCCTTTACCATTTTCTTCCGCTCCCCCAATTGGGAAATGTTACATCCGCCCTGCATCTTAGGGTCCATTTGGTTTCATTTTTACGCTCTCAAAGAGTTACATCTGGTTAAACCAACTTTCTATCATTTAGTCTGCGGAGCCCACCTGGAACCTGGAAAATCCATAGATTGGCCGCACCGTTGTAGAAGCCGCAGGGTCAAAAGCATGTAAAAAAGTAGCGGTTTATAGTCCGGAAATTACGGTAATGCGGTTATTGTTTTGTAAATACGTATTGTGATGTGTTGTTGTGTTCTCCAGAACTTTGCCAAGGAGTTCATGATCAGCGACGCCAAGGAACTGGACGAGAGCTACATCCGGGACGAGCTGGTGAAGGCGGGCGGAGCCAACTACGACGCCCAGGCGGAGTAAAAAAAAAAAAACAAGCACAGAGAGTCCACTGGAAGGGGTGTGGGGGTGGGGTGGGTGGGTTTGCCTATGTGGGAGTGGGATTTTTTTTTTTTTTTTTAGGGGGGGGATGGTTTGGTGTGGGTGGTGGGGGCTGTTACTTGCTGGGGAGAAGGATGAGAAGGGTCCAGCTGCAGACCTAGCCTAGGAGTGGCCTAAATCCCCCGTCCCCCCGTCGGGCATTTAGGCTTAGGGTTACAGTTTGAGGGGTCTAGGGTTTTGCTACAAACATTGCTACACCCTTCTCTAAACCTACCCCTAAACCTAACCGCAAGCTAAGATGGTGCCGATAAGCAGCCTACTGGGAAATTATCGCTTGATAACGGTAGAAGCGGGTGGGACATCATGGCAACAACAGGGGCCTGTGGGTTGATGTGTGACGTCATCACATCAACTGTGAGGCACGTCCACTCCTGGTCTATAGGTCTGCAGCTGGAGCCTTTTGAGAAGGACAGTTATGGTGGCTGAAGGGGTCTGGGGCTCTGCAAAACACACACACACCATACACGCACGTACGCACACATGTCAATGCAAACAAACAGCCCCGCTCTCCTCCTCCTCCTGTTCTGCCCTCTCTCCCCCGGTCAGAGTATAGCCGGCCATCTGCTGTGCTGTACGACGTTACGATCATCTCACATTCATCATCTCAGCATGGGCTGCAGCAGCAGAGTCCACGGAAACACTCAGCAATATGAAATCTACATTACAGGGCCGAACTAGTTCCATTTTGCCGAGGACAATTTTTAAAAAGAAAAAGAAATGTAAACGGCTGGAGAATTCGCTCCCAAATGAGGATACAAACAAACATCAGCTATTGTGTGGAGTAAAGAAAGAAAAAGTGTTTGTGATATTTCTGAATATCTCGCGTTAAAACGATGACAAATGCGAAATGTAATTTTTTAAAACAAAAATCATTTTATAAAAACAGCAGGACAGCTTAATAAAACAACATTGTTCACAATGATTTTTTTTTCTCGCTTTCATATCGCCAAATGTTGTCACACGTTTAATATATACAGAACTGTATCGAAACTCTTCGTACGTGTATGTACTGTAAGGCACGCCTTTGAAGCCAGACTCAGAGAATGCTCTGGGTGTGACAGATCTCCATTTTTGAAGAATATTATTAGACTGTTTGACTGACTGTTCGGACCTCTCCCTCCAGGTTGCCATGTTCAGATTGCAGCCCTAAATTATAGGAACTATTCTGGGACTCATTCCAAGAGCCCTTTAGTTTCTTAATCGTCTTCCATTATTCTCACGCCATAGTGCTTTTTTTTTTTACTATCATGGCGGCTGTAGCCCAAACATTGCAGAACTTGAGCAAGCAGCGAGGACTGATTCCGGAGTCATTTTAATCGCCCTCTCATGTACCATTTGACTTTTTTCCTTATCGGTTTATCTGATGATAGCGAAGGAAACCTGGAGGTGTGAAAAAGAATGGCTGAGAGAGGGAATGATATTCGCACAAGCCATGTCCCAAAAACCTCATGCAGCCAGCATGCTACCTCATGGCAGTGTGGCAAGGCCTTGTTTTGAAGCCTGACATGCTTCAAACAAAATATAGCTTACAAACAACACGCAATGCTGCTGTATTAGCAAAAAAGAATAATATAAAAACAACAACGAATTGGCATGTAGTCCGTAATTCAAGAATGGAGGTCTTTCAATGGCCCAGTCGGCTCGCAGAGCTAGCATCTCGCGTTCACTTCTTATAAAAAAGGTATTCTTCCACGCATCCTTTTTACTCTACTGTGTTGACTGCCTTAATCTCCTGTGGAGAGAGGGGCATCATGGGAGTTCGCGGACACTACACTGTGATTGGCTCGCCTCCACTTTTACAGGGATGTGATTTAGATTGCAGCGTGGCTCGCCGTCCAATATCTCGGTTCGTAGCATTTGTCTCTCTCTCTATCTCTCTTTTTTTTTTTTCCCTTTTTTTTTTTTGTTCCAAATGCCCCCCAAAAGAATGTTCTCTGCTCTCGCGTTGACTTTTTTGGCTTTGTTTTAAAATATTTTGTTTTGTATTTTCTTTTAAAATGAGTTTGACCTTGTTTTTATTCTCGAGAGCAATGCTATCGTGGAAATCGGAGGAAGAGACATTTTCAGAAAAAAAAAAGAAAATAACCTGAATGGGCACAAGATCAATCATTTCAGAATAAACAATGCCGTTGTTGTTTTTTTCAAAAAGTCTGCTTCTCAAAGTGTCTTTTGTACGCTCTTTGGCCGGGGAAAGAAAATGTTCTATCGATTAATGTGTGAAATAAGTTAAATGAGTGTGTGTGTGTGTGTGTGTGTGTGCTGTGTGTGTGGTTGGCGGGCACTCTTTTTCAGTTGGCTTGTGATGAGGTAATGGGAGTTCTTTGGGGGTTGCACTGCGCACACACACACACAGCTCCAGACAGAGTACACATGGCAACTGTCTCCGCGAGAGGCTTACAAGACTCCCATGGGTTGTCATGGTCACCACTACTGTCACGCACAGCCGATCGTGGCCCCAGAAAGGGGTTGGAGGGTGTGTGTGTGATCCCCAAAAATGTTCAGGGGAGCTAAAAAGCCTGTCAATCTCTCACTCTTTCCCCTCACCCCACCTTTCTCTCTCAACATTTCATTTTTTGTGCAATAGTTGTGTAGTCTAGCTGCCTTTAATGCCACTTAATCTACAGACACCAAGCTCCATGGTGCCGGCTTTTGTAAGGCGGTCAGTGTTTGGTGTAACAAGTAACAACTAACGAGACCGCATCCTACCAAAACAGTAATATTACAGTTACTTCTACTAATATTACTAGTTACTTGCGTCATGCTGCTGCTTTCATCAGTAGACCTATTGCGTTGGATGAGCTAATGCCAGAAGAACTAATGCCACTTGCTGAAATGGCTATCCAGGGTTTGATGTTGTGTCATGTTCTACATATTTGGACATCCGGGTGACATTTTTGTGGTGACTGGAGTGGTGACTCGTCTTAATATTATTATTCATTTTTAAAAACAATGGGATTCACTACTAAAAGAAGCTGACAGATTGTGTAGTTGTACTAACCTTTTTGATGGGGTGGGGGCACAAAAGTAATGTTTAATTTTACTATTGAGTCCAACTCATGTAATATTAATACTTAATCTAAAGTGGTAATAATTAATACCGTATATCACTCTCTTCAGTAATATTGCCCAATACTGGATGCTGAATGTGGTGCAGTTTACTTCAGTTTGTTCCCCTTGGAGATTGGGACAGATACTGAAATATTGAATAGGAGAAAAAATGTCAGAGTGGGGACTTGTTTAAAACAGAGATGGCAAACATAAGTGGTCTTGAGCACACAGTAATGCTTTCTGATTGTGAGCGCAGTGTTGCCAACTTGGCGCATTTGTCTCTACATTTAGCTTTTTTCCAGCCCCCCCAATAGCCCCAAAATTAGTGAAAAGCTCCTGGCGGAAAATCTAGTGCTTTTTTGCTGGTGAGTTGGGGCAAAATCGTCTGACAGGCGCCAGAGATGAAACCCTCGTTTTTCACCATTTTTCCTCCTATGACAGTGGTTTTCAACCAGTGGTCAGTTGGTTAACTAGCTGTAACTCTTTGAGAGCGTAAATGGACCCTTGTGGGTCCATTTGGTTTAATTTTTACGCTCTCAAGAGTTAAAAATATTCATCGTGTGAATTATCCCAAGTCTACACAACTTCCATGCAAGCATCTAGTGCATTCTAGTGCATTTTGGAAGTGCCACTAGTGCATTTTGGATTCTGGCAGTTGGCAACACTGTGTGAGCGCCAGTTCTTTGGTTGTGGCAGCAGCCAGTGGCACCCAGCTGTACTGCAAACAAAGTTTGCCATGGGGTAATTGTTGGAGGAAAAAGGGGTAGTATTACAACAGCTCTGTGCCTGTCAGAGTGGCAGCATGGATTTAGGGTTAGTGTCAGTGAGTCAAACCCACGGGTGGGACGAGGTAAAGCTACTTTAATAGCTGATTACATAATGACAACTCCTGGGATTCATAGCTGACTCCAGCTTTAATCTGTGGGGATTCACGATTGCAGTTTAAGCTCGTTTATAACAAAGCCGCGTCTATCGTTTGACTTGGACTTGAAGCGTTTGTGTGTGTGTGCGTGTGTGTGTGTGTGTGTGTGTGTGTGTGTGTGTGTGTGTGTGTGTGTGTGTACGTGTGTGCGTGCGTGTATTTGTGCCTGCGCGATCACATACTCTGAGTCTGAAGTGTGTGGGAGGAGTATAGGGTCTAGTTGGGACAGGTGTGAAGCAGTCTTAGGGGATCATATTAGTAAGATGAATTACTTCGGGGATATTAAAATGACTCCTTGTCGCAATGGTAGCAACAGTGCTCCTCTGAGCTCCCTACAGGCCAGTAACAAACAACATTACACACTGCTACCTGTAACTGTATCACAGTTCAAATGTGCATGGTCTGACATGGAGAAAGAAGTGTGAGCTGTTGTTAGTTGACCTGCATTTGCTGTAAGCTTAGTCCTATACAAAGCATACGCTATAGCTTGTTGTTTGTAGGAATAATCATACTTTTCCAATTATCAGGTTTGCTTCGGGTTTAAGCTAGTGAAAAATATCAGAGCTACAAGCTCACAGCGCGCCACCGAGTGGCGCGCTGTGAGCTTGTAGCTCTGATATTTTCAAAAAAATGTGAAAATTTGAATATATATTCTTTCAGAAGCAAATATTTTGAACTCAAATCGTTGCTTCTGGGGGATCCGTACAACAACATGTTTTAAGATGGGGGGGGGGGTCTGCAGCCAAATATAGATAATTCTAGTGGTCCTTGGCATGAAATATGTTAAGCAACTAGAAACTAGAATCTGTCCGAATCTAGCATCAGAAACTAGAAACTAGTCAGAAACTATAATCTAGTGACAGAAACTACAATCAGGTGTCAAATAGAATATATTCTTAGATTTGCGCATCATTTTCACATTTTTTTAAAATATCAGATCTACAAGCTCATATTGCGCCACTCGGTGGCGCGGTATGAGCTTGTAGATCTGATATTTTTCAATAGCTGAAGTGTAACATAATGCGTTGAACACCAAAATGCGTTTAGTACACAAAGGGTTGAAGGGGAAATAACATGAAATTCAACTTTTTTGTGTGTGTGTGTGTGTGTGTGTGTGTGTGTTTTTGGTGCTCCGATGTTTTCCAGCCAAATAACCAACTTTGAACAATCAGGGTTTCATACGATTTGATATGTTCATGGAAATTGCTCTCAGGAAAAGATGTTGGCCTCATAATGATGTCATCAATGCGCCCTACTTTGTATAATTCCTCCTACCAAATTTGGTTTCATTTTACGGCCTCAAGATTTAAATTATATTCTTACGTCTGAATTAATTCATTTTCAAGAATGCACACTGCAACTACAAAATGACGAAATTGTAGAAGAATTGATATTCTTGAACATTTGGCTACAGTTGTCTCTCCTAAATTGTGGAAACAAACTTGAAAAATCCTTAGTTTTGGGTCAGAGAAAAACTCAACATCATGAAGAACAATTAGTGGGCCCTGGTATGAAACGCTGAGGAAGGCCAGAGCGCCGAAACGCGTACGTTTCTCTAGGTATAGACTGCTGCTGTGTTCATATCATGAAATAAAGAAAAATAATGAACTTTATGTGAGTGCGGATATTTCCTCTCTACTGGCCCTGGTATGAAAATGGTTGAAAACCCTGGGCCCTGTTCTAGTCCGACTGTAATGGTAGTACTTTCTGGATCACCTCCCACCCAACCTCTCTCTCTCTCTCTCTGTAAATCCTGCATGTCCTGACAGCTCCCAGTCAAGCTATTTGACCAAGAAGCGTTCTGACACACGGCGCTCCTCATCACTACTCAAGCTGCGTGGGAACAACACGCACAATATTCATCGTCTTTTCGCATGCAGAGAATTTTGTTTGCTTGCGGTGACGTAGGCCCGCGTTTGAGGAGCTTAGCATATCGGACGAGCTGCGAGCATAACACGAGTTATTTGTTGCTGCATTATAAACACCACCGCCACTCGGACCCCCTCCCTGCATTCCACAGGCCTCCCCTACACGGCATACTTCGTAGCCCACACCATGCCGCAACAAAGTGGCATGTGTGCACACGTGCGTCGTGCTTCGTACGAGTCGGGTCGGTCGAGGAGTGTGAGAATGAGAAACAGCGTCGATTTTCACCTTGTATATGAATGAATAACTTTCGCGAGATCCATTTAAAGGGGAATTACATCCATTTTCAAAATTTTCCTGAGAGTACAAATGTGAACCAATTTGTACCCTCTCAGGAAAAAGTTGTCTGAAAGATGAAAATCATTAACATGGTGAAATACATCTTGGTGATGTCATCAGATGTATTTCACCATGTTAATGATTTTTTTCAGACCTCCATTTTTAGGAAATTCAGAATTGGGGGAACCTTTTTTTGTCATGTCCACACAACATCTCTAAGGTATATTAATGACATATTAAAATGTTGAAAATGGGTGGTCTTCCCCTTTAATTTGATATCTCTTGTCTCAAGGGCCAAATGAAATTACACGGCGGGCCAAATTTGGCCCAAAGTTTGACACCCATGATTGTAGGCTATGAATGAATAACCTCGGCTAACGCGAGACCCATTTAAAGGCACAAGGAGCTCCAAAAAAGAACTAATTCTAGCCATTCCCAGAATATAGGGAAGTGTTTCAGGTCATCATATCATCATTTGCGGTCCCATCCCCCTAAGTGTTTAGTCAGTCACAGCCCCCTAGTTCTGGTCCTAATCCAAACAGAACATTATGTTCAGAGTCATCCGTTTTCGGCGGGGGAAAAAAAAACATGCACATGCAGGCCGGCCGGCGTTGATCTCATCATTTGAACCCACAGCAACTCCTGGAGAGAGAGCCAGTGTTGCCAACTGCCAAAATCCAAAATGCACTAGTGGCACTTCCAAAATGCACTAGAATGCGCTAGATGCTCGCCTAAAAGGGAATATGACCATTAAATGACCATTAATCGTCTACATTCTCTAGTTGTGTAGACTTGGGCTAATTCACATGATGAATATTTTAACTCTTGAGAGCGTAAAAATGAAACCAAATGGACCCTTGCGGGTCCATTTGGTTTCATTTTTACGCTCTCAAAGAGTTACATCTGGTTAACCAACTATCCATCATTTAGCCTGGGGACCACTGGTTGAAAACCTCTGTCATAGGAGGAGAAATGGTGAAAAATGAGGGTTTTTATCTCTGGCGCCTGTCAATCAATTTCACCCCAACTCACCAGCCAAAAAGCACTAGATTTTCCGCCAGGAGTTTTTCACTAATTTTGGCGCTAGGGGGGTCTGAAAAAGCGCTAAATATAGCGACAAATGCGCCAAGTTGGCAACACTGGAGAGAGCTGTTGTAATAGTGAGTACTAGACGCAGGCTAGAGAAGGGGAAGAGGTCAGAAGACTCACTCAGCCTGTGAGCAATGGTTTTAGGGGGGACCCAAACGGGGAATATATTAAGAAAGAGCGAGAGAGAGAGGGGAGGGGGAATGTGTGTGTTTGACGAGGAAAGGGTGGGCAGAGGTGAGGGGGGTGGGAATTAAAATTGGGGCAACGTACGTGTGTGTGCGTGTGTGTGTGTGTGTGTGTGTGTGTGTGTGTGTGTGTGTGTGTGTGTGTGTGTGTGTGTGTTTGGGGGATGGTGGGTGGGGGGGGGGGGGGGGGGGGCTTCCAGCCTCCAGACCGTGTGAATAGAAGACTGAGAGAATGGGAGTGTGAATGGGTCACTTCTCAATGCTCCTGTGTGCCACTCCAGCATTGGCACAGAGATGCCATTGTCGGCATCAACTAACTAACAAGCTGAGCAGTAACCACTCCATCCATCCATCCACTCTCTCTTGCGGCCAATAAGCGGGTGCATCTGTCTGTGTTGTTATTGTTGTTTGTTACGTCGAACCCGCTTGCACCGTTCTGTTCCCTCACTGTTCTGGTCATAGTGTCGTAGCAGGTGAAAGATTCCCATATAAAGCTCAGCTTACGGATCCCGCTGTTTTCTCAGGTGAGACTTGATTGCAAGCAAAGTAGGCCTAGGGTTTTCTTTAAATCATGTACTAAACACGTTTTGGTGTTCAACGCATTATGTTACACTTTAGCTATTGAAAAATATCAGATCTACAAGCTCATATCGCGCCACTCGGTGGCGCGATATGAGCTTGTAGATCTGATATTTTTTTTAAAATGTGAAAATGATACGCAAATCTAAGAATATATTCTATTCGACACCTGATTGTAGTTTCTGACACTAGATTCTAGCTTCTGATGCTAGATTCTGACAGATTCTAGTTTCTCTGAAAAAGCTATGTTCTTGTGTCAGTGATGCTCAACATTCATGCCAAGGACCCCCAGAAATATCTATATTTGGCTGCCTGCAGAGTGCAGACCTCCCATCTAAAAACATGTTGTTGTAGGGATCCCCCAGAAGCAACAATTTTAGGTCAAAATATTTGCTTCCGAAAGAATATACACCGGTATATTCAAAGATTTGCATCACATTTACACAATTTTTCAAAAAAAAAAAAAAAAAAAAAATCAGATCTACAAGCTCATAGCGTGCCACTCGGTGGCACACTGTGAGCTTGTAGATCTGATATTTTTCAATAGCTTAAGTGCTTTGAACACCAAAACGCGCTCAGTACACAAAGGGTTAAATCTTTGAGCCTAATTTATACTTTGCCGTATGATTTCTTCAAAGTGCTGAAAAATCACAAATCAGAATCAGAATCAGAATCTGAACCTCGGATGGATCGCCACCACCGCAGACAGCGTCACATTTTTTTTCAGGCATGTAACACAGCCAAAGAACATCCTATACTTTTAGTGGGAACCTATGGGATGCACATGTACAACAATAGGTCTCCTGGTGCTGGGGGTGACGAAGGCGTTGATTAGCAACCATGATTGTGATGTTTTCAGTGTAACTGTTTTTATATTAATAAAAAAAGATAAAAGACGCTCGCAATATCGTGGCTTCTACAGAAAACAGGTCTTAGAAAGACGGAATATTGCGGCTTTGGCAGTAAAGCCGACAGCATGTATGGGTGAGCGGGACGGGTGAACGATTCTTATAATAAGCCGCGCTTAATCATGACTAGCGAAGTCAGTTGTCAATATACAATCACAAACAACATCTGCTATTCTCATCCCGTCTTGCTCCCCAATGAAAATATATTTCACAAGGTTGACAGTATTTAACACATCTGTCACATTTTGGGGCACATCTTGATGACATCATCAAGATGTGTTTCACCATGTTAATGAGTTTCCTTTTTTTTTTTTTTTTGAGAGCGTACAAATGGAACCAAATGGACCCGCTAGGGTCCATTTGGTTCGCATTTGTACGCTCTCAGAAAAAAAAATGAAAATGGGTGGAATTCCCCTTTAAGAGGCGCCCCCTCCCCCCACTTCTAAAAGTCGCACTACAACACTGCTTCTCAGGCTCAAACTATTATCACTATTATCAACATTCAAGTTTCTGTAGATCTAAAAATAATGCGCCGTCATGCCCCTCCTTTGTGCGGCAGTCGTGTGAGTGCACCAGAGTGTCATGGGCTGGTGCACTCATACAGTGAGGCCCTTATGGTTCACGTGACTAATGTGTGATTGATGGAAGCACTCAGGTCACTGTCCTTCCTCTCTCAGCAAAACAGAATGAATATCTAATCCAAGTTCTCTGTCTCTCTCTCTCTGTTCTTGCTTCTGTTGCTTCTCTGCATCTCGTTCTCAATCTATGACATCCTTCCTTGACTTCCTTGTTATTCACTGGATTAATCTGCCATTTATTCTGTCCATCGTTTGTATGCGTTCTTTCAGTGTTGTAGTGGGACTTTTAGAAGTGGGGGGGGGGGGGGGGCGCCTCTTAAAGGGAAACTCCACCCATTTTCTTTTTTTTTCTGAGAGTGTACAAATGTGTGTACCAATGTGGAACCAAATGGACCCGCTAGACCAAACATGAAATACATGTTTGGTCATCAACATGTATTTCACCATGCTAATGGTTTTTTCAGACCTCCATTTTTAGGAAACACAGAAGGGGGGGAGACTTTTTTTTTACCATGTCCACACAAAATCTCTAAGGTATATTAATGACATAGTAAAAATATTGAAAATGAGTGGAATTCCCCTTTAAGACACGTGCATGCACACCTGCGCAACACACACACAGACACGCTATTAAAACAAGTAGAGCATATTGAGAAAGATTGTTTACAATGCCTAATTGTATCCATAAAAGTAAATGACAAGATAAAAAACATAGGCCTACTTTTGCCCCAAAAATATTTTAGTCCCCCCTCCACTACACCCCTGTGTTTTTCCCACTCTTCATCTTGTGACTGTTATTTTACAAGGATGCCATCACTATGTCTACAGTCCATAAAACCGCGTGCACGGTAACAGACCTATATTAACAAAAGGTGTCGACTTTATTAAGTTGGACTTTGTCCCTATCAGTGAAACATGATAAACATCTCATTGGTTACGTAATAGTTGGCCTATCTTGCAGGGCCCTAGCTGTCTACACTTTTGAGGTAACTTTGAGGTCGCCGACTCGCCGTACAGCTGAGGCTAAACAAAAGAAAAGAGTCCTTATCTTTCTTAGCGTTACAGGAAGTAGAAAATGACAACACACGCTTCCTGTTTAAACGTTATTTTGAGAGACGTTTCTGTTGATGCCCCAGTCTAATGAAAGATGAGTTTTCCCACACTTTCAGACCACATCTGTAGTCATTATATGGCCATATCCAACAATGAATGCACACCAAGAAAATTGGACATTTTTCACTTTGTGTATGTTTATATCAAAAGGCCACAAAAAAAGGACATTTAATTACATATATACGTGGGGTACAAAATCGTCTGGCGTCGTTCCCCGTCTCTCTGTCACTTTGTTTACGAACCAAAATGCATGGACGAGACGGAAGTGACGCAGGGATCCCATCCCATAGCCGGGACGGACGAGAAGCTCCGATTTGTTCTGAGAACTAAGGTTCTTTCGTTTGAGACTGAAACTTCAAAATAATATGCCCAAATTGAACATTATCTTTTAATGAAGAGATACATGTACAGTATATTATACTAAGCAAAGAAACCAATACTCCATCACCTAGTATAACAGGGATTTTCTACAGGTGGAGAGGGTTCCAGGTGGTCCCCAGGCTAAATGATGGAAAGTTGGTTAAGCAGATCTAACTCTTGAGAATGTAAAAATGAAACCAAATGGACCCTTGCGGCTCCATTTGGTTTCATTTTCACACTCTCAAGAGTTAAGAGTATTCATCATCTGAATTAGCACTATTCAATTAAGAAGTCTACATTGTTTTGTTTCCCAAATCCAGCCTGGAATTGTGAACAAAAAAAAACAAAGGAACTGTTTAGTTTTAGGTCTTTGGGGCTGAAATGTCATCAAATGGTGGTCCGTGGCTCAAATGCTGAATAAAAGGTGGTCCCTGGTGTCAAAAAGGTTGAAAATCCCTGTAGTATAATATTTAGGCCGCTATGTAATCTTCACCTATATTAAATTGTACTGACTAACATTATGTAATATCTTAAGTCTATGACTTGTATCTCTGCTATTTTTATCGTTGGTGCAAATCTTTGAATATTATGTTATTCAGAAACTAGAAATCTAACAGGACACAATGGATTAACATGTACTTGACTCTACCCTATATTGTTTTGTGATTGATGTATAAAAAAAGGACAAATGCTAGCTTGCTTGCAGCAAGACTTTGCAAGACGATTCAGAAAGCCCAGGCCTGGCTGCAGTGTCGCATGTCAGTGCCGTCTCTCTCTCCTGCCATCATCACGCTACAATGATGTTGATGCGCAAGCTCATTCCTCAAGGCAACGCATGTTCTGTTTCCTATATACTCTCCTATTTCCCTTTTCCTCTTGTTGCTGCTTCGTCCTCATTCAAGCCAGACCAGCCGAGGGCTCTTACATAACTAAAGCTTTTGTCTCCTCACAATGCCCTCTTCCATTATTATAATATTTTCTCTTTTTTTATTTACACACTGCCATTTTTTCTCTCTCTCTCTCTCTCTCTCTCTCTCTCTCTCTCTCTCTCTCTCTCTCTCTCTCTCTCTCTCTCTCTCTCTCTCTCTCTCTCTCTCTCTCTCTCTCTCTCTCTCTCTCTCTCTCTCTCTGCTTCAACAATTTGTATCACATTTTCACAATTGTCTCAAAAATATCAGAGCTACAAGCTCACAGCGCACCACTCGGTGGTGCACTGTGAGCTTGTAGATCTGATATTTTTTTCTATTTTGTAGGTAGTATCTTCCCACACCCCCACCACACACACACACACACACACACACACACACACACACACACACACACACACACACACACACACACACACACACACACACACACACTATTCTTAATGCCATTCAATTATAACTGTAAGCTTCACATGGATCAGTGGCCACAGTAAAAAATGGTTTGTAATTTGCTCCGTACGTGTACAGCCCGACCGTACGTGTACAGCCCGACAGGCTCTCAAGTGCCATCTTTCAAGGCAAATAAGTTATAACATGTTGTGCCCATCTGTGGTGCACGAACCCATTGACTGATGAATGATTGGCATTCCGTATTTTGGTGGCATAGGAGTGAAAATAATTAAGTCCCGCCTTGCATGTGTGCCAAATCTGGGTGGCACATGATGATATAACCTGGAATCAGCTCTCGCCTCACAAGTTGTCTTAATAAGGCATCAGAACTCCATCTCTAATCTGTCTGTCAGGGCTGTTAGACATTGTCATGCTGTGGTGCTGGGTGTGTAGACAGACGAGACGGCAGGGGCCGATCTAGGCATGGGCATGGGGGGGACAATGCCCCCCTAAATGCCCAGACTGCCCCACCAAACATGATGGCATGCAAAAACAACCCAAGATATTTCAAATTAAAATGTTAATATTTAAAATGATTTGAAACACTGTTGATGTTATAAAAGTCATTTCACTGAAAATGGTATCGCCTGTGTCGCTTCGCGCCACGGGCAATGAAGCCGCCCCCATACCATTTTCTCTTGCCCCCCCAATTGGGAAATGTTACATCCGCCCCTGCGAGACGGTGAGGACTGCAGGGGCAACGGCAAGGATTCCTCTGCTTAGCCAACCTTAAAGGGGGAATTCCACCAATTTTCAACAGTTTACTATGGCATTAATATATATAGACATTAATAGATGTTGTGGGGGAAAAAAGTGAAAATGGGTGGAGTTCCCCTTTAACACCAAAGTGTAAACCTAAATAAACTTTGGTTTGTTTATTACTAACGTTACTTTCCTTCACTGCGCTACAGGTCATTACATACAGATTCAGCAGCATAAGGAGGAAATGGGAAGGTCACAAAGGGCCAACTGTGGCTCAGGACATAGAGGGGTCATTCCACGGAAACGGTACCTTTTGCAGTCCCTCTGACCGTTTTAGCTGTATTTTATTGATGGAGTCACTAAAAATATTTTTAAAAGCTTTTTAATCAATTGAAGTGTTCCCTTTAATATTGTGTAAACATTACATGGATTTTATCTTCATACCAGAAATTATCTTGTTTTCTTTCAGTAGACACCCCCTATTTTGTCCATTTTTCCATGTCCCCAGTGGCCTTCGATGAAAGTGGACTTGACATATGACTATTAAACATCAACAAAAATCCAAAAATTATGACATGCGCATATATATCTATCTGTACTTTATTGTGGACATGTTTAGTTTTTGAATAAATAGATGATTAATCATCTTTTCTTACAGCTAAAGATGTCCTTAATATTGTGGGCTATTCAAAAAAGTGAAACCTTTCGGTCAAAATTTCAGGAAAAAAAAGGCCAAATGGTACCGTTTCCGTGGAATGACTCAGAGCCTGTCACTCATTCAATGGTCCGTGGGTCAACAGTTCAAATCCCGGCCCCTCCTGTCTACATGCTGAACAGCTGAAGTGTCCTTGAGCAAGACACTGAACTGAACCCTCAAATCACTCCTGATGTGCTGTACATACAGTAGTATGTCCCACACTTTTTTGACTTGAGAGCTACTTTCAAAATGACCGCCACAAACAAGATCTACACATCATTAAATGTGACTGTTCCATTATTGAAAATCTATTTCAAGGCTCCCTAGAAAGTTTGAGCTTTGAAATATAGTGGTGGTGTTACTTACTGTTATAGTGTTTAGTAATAATGCACTTATAATGAAAAATAGAGGGAGAGAATTGGAAGGTTTTCCAGGGTATATGCTATTAATGTAATGACGTTTGAAAACAGAGCGCTTGAGTTGACAGTTTGTGGTGTTGAGTTTAGTTTCTTGCACCCGAAACTAAGAACGTTCACGTTTTTGACCCTAATTGGGAAGGAGAACTGTCAAAATGCTGGTCAAAATAACAATTATTTTCCATGTTCTAATTGTGTGGACTCTGGAAATTACATAATTCAGATGTTTAAATATAATTTAACTCTTGAGAGTGTAAAATGAAAGCATTTGGTTTCATTTTACGCTCTCGAGAGTTACAGATCTATAAGGGTCCAAGCGCTGGGGGGACTGTTGTGTGATCTACCTGCATGGTCTGTGTGATCTACTGGTAGATCACCTTCTACCTTTTGTGCACCCCAGCAGTACAGTGTCTTGGGCGGTCTAACGAAGATCACTACACTAGGAAGTGTCCACCTGCAGCTTCCTCCACAGCTAAAGAAAGTGCACACAGAACAACTCAAAACTAACTCAAATATCCAAACTAACACAATCCCATGACTACAACACACATCCCAGACATCACATTACTGTGCTGGGCTGTACTGACCGTTACAACAATCATCCACACTTCTTTAGCAATGATCCTGACCACGAAAGTTAGTCGAAAAATCATCAGCATCCAGAGCCAGCAGCGACATCAGGATGTGACGTGCTCACACACGAAATGCGACGAGGAAGTGTTAACACGTCTGTGTCTGCGAAACCACGACTCACTCGACAAAGCCCACAAGAGCCACCACCTGTGCTGCACGCGCCAAACGTCGCAGCGAGAGGAGAAAAAAAAAGTTCACACTCACAAACCAGGGCATGTCGTGTACAGAGATTCAAATGTGTGCATGCCTCCTTATGATTCAAATCCTTTAGCATGAGCACGAACATGCAAAGTGTTCAGGCAAATGGGTGGCAAATTGCTCTCTCTCAAGAAGTCATCATGGTCTTTGGACTTAAAACATGAAAAAGAGAGGGCAGGGTCTTTACCTTTTTTGCTTCATGTCAAACTCTCTTTCGTTTCGTATATAACAGGGGTTTTCATTCAACAGGTGGTCCAGGGACCACCAGGGGTCCTTGAGAGGATTCCAGGTGGTCCCCAGCGAAATGGAAAGTTGGTTAACCAGATGTAACTCTTTGAGAGCGTTAAACATGAAACCAAACCCTTACGGGTCCGTTTGGTTTCATGTTTACACTCTCAAGAGTTAAAATATTCATCATCATTCATCATATTCACGTAAACTAGCCCAAGTCTACACAACTATAGAATGTAGAAAAATGTTTTCTTATGTATATTTGACTGTTTTGCCTGGAATTGTGAACAAAAAAACTAAAGAAATCTTTAGTTTTGGGTCTGAGGGGTGAAACTGACAACAATTGGTGGTCCGTGGGCGGCTCAAATGCTGAATAAACGGTGGGCCCTGGTATCAAAAAGGTTGAAAACCATTGGTATATAAAGGTAGCCTAAACCTAAGAGGATTGTCTTGGGCTCCTCTTTGCTGTTTAAGCGAAGAGAAGCAGTCAGTATTTCCCTGCATACATACACATTAAACGCGTGGTCATACATGGCCTCTGAGTACTCTATGTGGTGGTGTTTGTATCTTTGACGCATTGTTTAGCGACCTGACCTGTCAGTAGTATATAAACGAAATGTGGTACGGTTTGTGCATGGGGTGTATTTGCACATGGTTGCCCATGCAGTGATGCATTTCCTGTTTAGTCAGACACTCAGCAGTGAGACTTTTACCTTATATGGATGCGATTGTTAAGGAGGGGGGCGGTGGGTGAGGGAAGAGAAAAGAAGAAGTCATGAGAGAGAGAGAGAGAGAGAGAGAGAGAGAGAGAGAGAGAGAGAGAGAGAGAGAGGTGCAGAGTCAAGCAGTGCGTCTTGTCTCGACTTGCAGTCAGCAGATGCACTGTAGAGTAACACTGTGGAGATTGCCAGCGATAGAGATCTAGCCACAAATCTTATTTTATTGCTACGCGTGCGCCGTGCATGTATGCATACATAGCTCACACTGTGTTACTGAACCATGTGTACTGTATCATGACAAGGTTCTGTCTGTACCTGCACATAAAAAACATCCAAGGGAAGGAAAGGTTTATGAGAGCCAGGGGCGGATCCAGGCATGGGAATGGGCATGGGGGGGGGGGGGGTGCCCCCCTAAATACCCAGTCTGCCCCCCCCACCACTACCACCAAACACGATGCCATGCAAAACATCGCAAGATATTTCAAGTGCTTATATTTAAAATGATTTGAAACACTACTGCTACTAACTGCTCTTAACGAACAGCATTTCATCATTGAGAACAGAAAATTCTCGGAGTCAGACCTTTAGCTTTATGCATGCTGCGTGTCTGTTGCAACTTCAACAACAACTGATCATTGATGCTTTACTTGCCTAATAAAAGTCCTGTAACTGAAAATGGTATGGGTGCGACTTCATCGCCCGTGGCGCGAAGCGACACGGGCGATGAAGCCGCCCCCATACCATTTTCTCTTGCTCCTCCAACATGTTCTCTTGCCCCAACCCCCAAACGGGACATGTGACATCCGCCCCTGATGAGAGCAGGTATGAAGATGATCTACATATGTAATATGATGAGAAATCTGAATGAATTTATGCCATAATAATCAGAAATATTCAAAAATATATATTTCATACATTGTGCCAGAAACGGTTTAGGCACCAAGACAGAACTGGATCCAGACACAATTCTTTGCAAAAGAATAAAAATTAGATAAAATAATAAATTCCTCCAGATAGTTCGGACTAAAGGTCTCAACGGGCCTAAAAATTAAAGGGGAATTACACCCATTTTCAAAAATTTCCTGAGAGGGTACAAATGTAAACCAAATGGACCATCGGTTCCATTTGTACCCTGTCAGGAAAAAGGGGTCTGAAAGAAAAATAATTAACATGGTGAAATACATCTTGATGATGCCATTGGATGTATTTCACCATGTTAATGATTTTTTCAGACCTCCATTTTTAGAAAATACAGAATTGGGGGAACATTTTTATCATGTCCACACAACATCTCTAAGGTGTATTAATGACATATTAAAATGTTGAAAATGGGTGGACTTCCCCTTTAAGGCCCAGCACTAACTGGGCCCTAACAGTTCAGGCTCTAGGCCCGGCCCGACTAAATGGAATAGATTTTAGGCCCTACCCGGCCCTAAACTATCGGGTTTGGGCAAAATTTGAGAATTCGCCACAGATTAAAAATGAAATGGCAATCAGCACCATCTTCATAATAGGTAAATACAGAAAAAAACTATTATTCTTACTATAATAAAATAATTCAAAATATATTATTTTTTCATGGGGTCCAGAGGCCCTACCACTACTGATTAGCATAGATTTTAGGTCCGACCCGGCCTTAAAGGGGTATTCCACTTTCAAAAAAAACTTTTGGTCATTTTATGGTCTACTGTACTCAGTCTCATGTGAACACACCAGACAGTGAGAGCCACTGCTGTGAAATTTCATTTACAGTTTTCATTTATTTTTAAAATATTGTTTTGGAAAATGTAGCCGCTTCCATATTTGGGTATACCCACCCAAATGAATAAAACAATATTTTAAAAATAAATGAAAACTGTACATGAAATCCACAGCCTTCTCACATATTAGGAGGACAATATCAGTCACCAGAAAAAAAAAAAAGCATGGGTTGTTTTCGAATAATCTGTCATGGTTAAAATTGAGTTTTAAGTTATAATGGGTTTGTATAGGAAGGGGGGTTGGGCAGCTAAAATGAACATCAAATATCTAAATACTGAAAGGAGTAACTTACAAACTGTCTGGTGTGTTCACATGAGACTGAATAGACCATAAAATGACCAAAAGGTTTTTTTTTTAAAAGTGGAGTACCTCTTTAAAAGGATCCCTGCATAATGAGATAAATATGGATAATACATTATACTTGCCCTCTATGACTATAATTGAACATTTAAAACACATACAATAAGCTCCTTAGTTTAAAAATAGTTAATGTTTTCATCCCATGGTGGCCGCCATTTTACTAGTCTGTCACATGACCTGTCACTGTGATGACATCACAGTGCATTGCTCCGCAGTAGAAGTGAATGGAATGGAATGTAAACAACTATACATTTTCCTCTTCCTATGGTCCATTTTAGTTCTTTTATTTCACCAGCGGGGGTCGCCAATCACCATTGTCATTACAAACAGAACAGTGTATATACTTTGATGTTTTACGTTTTATTCCTGTATAATCATCTAACGTTCCATACTATGTTCTATACAACAGGTCTACTGTGATGTCATCACAGTGACAGGTCATGTGACAGACTAGTAAAATGGCGGCCACCATGGGATAAAAACATTAACTATTTTTAAACTAAGGAGCTTATTGTATGTGTTTTAAATGTTCAATTATAGTCATAGAGGGCAAGTATAATGTATTATCCATATTTATCTCATTATGCAGGGATCCTTTTAAGGCTCTTGAACAGTATACAGTAATAGTATGTACAAGCCATGTGTAGGGCTATTGTTTCACCATGGACTTTGGCATTTGAAACATTCGAAACAGGAAGCAATAAGGGCATAAAAGCATTATGCATGCGTGTCTGGCCTTTCTAGGAGCTACTGTACTGTATAAGCATCATTTATCTGATAAAAGGTCACTTTACGTGTGCCTTAACCGCTTTCAACCCTTTATGAATGTCATTATCAGTCAAAAACAACATTATGAGCTTGTAGATAGCAGATCTACAAGCTCATATCGCGCCACCGAGTGGCGCGATATGAGCTTGTAGTTCTGCCATTTTTGAAAAATTGTAAGAATGTGCTGCAAATCTCTGAATACATTTTGGAAGCAAACATTTTTAACTCAATTTTTTGCTTCTGGGGGATCCCTAGAACATGCAGCCAAATATGGATAATTGTGGTGGTCCTTGGCTTGAAATATGTTAGCATCACTGACACAGGAACACAGATTTTTCAGAAAAACTAGAATCTAGTGTCAGAAACTATAGGATCTAGTGTCAAAAACTCGATTCTAGTGTGATAAACTAGATTCTAGTGTCAAAAAGTAGATCCTAGCATCAGAAACTATAATTTAGTGTCAATAACTAGAATCTAGTGTCGGAAACTACTGTCGAATATAGCGTCAAAATCTAGAATGTTGCTGCAGCTATAAACTGGTGTGAGGAACTACTGTATATAAAATCTGGTGTCAGAAACTCGAATCGAGGGTCAGGACAAGATGGTTTAAAAAGGACTTTGTGTGTGAGTCGACAGAGATTCAGTGAATAATCGCTGTTCATGGCGTTGTAATGTATTGTTGCTGGTCACCATTTCTAAAAATAAAGGAGACTCTGTCTGCTACTGGCCGTCTCAAGCAAGGTTTCCTGTCAAATCATTTTAGGGTAACATGTGTCGTGCACGGTGCACCATTGGCACCTACTGTAACTCGATGACTGGATTTGGAAGCACTAAGTCTCCAACTTTCCATAAACCACTCCACCGAAAGACAGTATGTCAGTGAGCAACTCAAAGTAATGATCAAAACCCCATATATCTCATCACACTCAGACACAGTTTGAACTAGAGGATGTAGAACCTTCCACCTGTCTATAGAGCTGCGCAGTGACGTCACCGCCCCTGTTCCGGAAGTCTTTTCCCCATTCATTTTTCTCATAGACTTTTCGAAAATAATTTATATCAAGACGATTACGCCGTGGCCAAAGCCAACTCAGGTCGTGACAAATCATGACAACAAACACAATATCGTCATATAATATATAATTGGGAAGAAGTAGAAAACGGCATGATACAAGACTTTTTGTTTCGTTTTTTATCTTAGAAATTATTTTATTGTCCCAAAAGTTTGTGTGTGTCATCATGATTCTTCACGACTCGAGTTGGCTTTGGCCGCGGCGTAATCGTCTTGATATAAATTATTTTCGAAAAGTCTATGAGAAAAATGAATTGGGAAAAGACTTCCGGAACAGGGGCGGTGACGTCACTGCGCAGCTCTATGGAGCAACATCATCAATGACACAGAGCAGGGGCGGATCTAGGCATGGGCATGGGGGGGCAATGCCCCCCTAAATGACCTGACTGCCCCACCAAACATGATGACATGCAAACAACAAGTGAAACACTACTACTGCTAGTAACTAACTACAGTTCTGTCACCACTAAACCAACAGCATTTCATCATTGAAAACAGATAACTCTGAGTCAGACCTTTAGCTTGATGCATGCTGCGTGTCTGTTGCAACTTCAACAACAACTGATGTTATTATTGATGCTTTAATTGACTAATAAAAGTCCTGTAACTGAAAATGGTACCATTTTCTCTTGCCCCTCCAACATGTTCTCTTGCCCCCCCCCCCCCCCCCCCCCCCCAAATGGGATATGTTACATCCGCCCCTGGCGCCGTGCATTCACAAACTACATCATTAATGTCACAACTGACCTCAAGTTCTTAGAAAAAAGGGGAGCCGCAGACAAAGTATACAATACAGAAATAAACATTAGCAAAAAATAGCAGTCAGTGTATTAGATAAGGATCAGTGATATGTATAGTATGGGGGTAGGAGTGCATAAAACTCCTGTGTAACCTCACCCATACCCAAACATGTAAAACAAAAGGATGGTATTACAAATAAATAAATGAAGAGAGGGGGTCCCACTGTGGCTGATGCACGATGTCACGATTGGGTCCTGTTTAAAGACAAAAATGTTTAAGGACAAAGGTCCCTAGACTTGGCCGCCACGTAACAGCATTTTCTCAAAAACAGAAAAGAGAAAGATATTCCCAAGGAATATGGGAAATGGTGCAGATCCGTGTTGATCACATGGCTGATTACATGTGTATGCGTAATCCGCACAAATGTGTTTTGCCTAAATCAGCCTCATGGTGGCGCTATAACTGCCAATTATTTAAAATTTCAGACCAACGGTACTGGAGATCAGGTACATGGACGGAAGACCGGAAGGAGGGAAGGACGCACGCACACGCGGACACACGGACAGAGCACAAAACATACTCTCTCCACTGCATGCCTTCGGCCTGGTGCAGGGGTCAGCAACCTGCGGCTCAGGAGCCGCATGCGGCTCCAGAGCTCAGCCCTAGTGGCTCAGTGGCTGTAGCATTATTACATACACACACTGGGGTGATCCACACCAAAAATAATATAAATATTTCAGTCACCCAAAACGCGTTGCACTGCCTGACAGTTGCCAGTTATAGTAGCACTTGGCCATGTCAAAAAAGCCCAGCAGTTATCAGAGGTGGAGCTTTCAATCTGAACCACCCATTTTCAAAGATTTACTCAGTTTACTATGTCATAAATATACCTTAGAGATGTTGTGTGGACTAGAAATGGAGTTCTGTAAAACTTTAGAAACTCCATTTCTGAAGAAAGGTTGTGTTTCACCATGTTAATGATTTTTTTTTTGAGGACCTTTTTTTCTGAGAGTGTGCAAATGGAACCAATTGGACCCGTCAGGGTCCATTTGGTTCACATTTGCACACTCTCAGGAAAAAAATAATAAAATGCAGCTCCAGACAGATTTTGAATTTAATTTTGGGTCGAAAATGGCTCTTTCAACATCTTGGGTTGCCGACCCCTGGCCTGGTGGAGGCAAGACAGTGGTATTTATAGCTTTGGACACACCAAGCCCTCAGGTATGCTGCCAATTAGCAGCAACCACAATACAGGCAGGCCTGGGTGGGAGAGGGTCATCTCACAACACAAAGGTATGCGTGTTTGCTAACAAAATGGCTTAATGGCTATAGCCTAAAGCTACAGTAGCCTATATACTGCCCCAGGGGCGGATCTAGGCATGGGCATGGGGGAGGGCAATGCCCCCCTAAATGCCCTGACTGCCCCTCCAAACATCATGGCATGCAAAACAACGCAAGATATGTCAAATTAAAGTGCTTATAATTAAAATGATTTGAAACACTACTACTGCTATAACTACAGTTGTGGCACCACTAAACCAACAGCATTTCATCATTGAAAACAGAAAACTCTCTGAGTCAGACCTTTAGCTTTATGCATGCCGCGTGTCTGTTGTAACTTCAACAACAACTGATGTTGTTATTGATGCTTTACTTGCCTAATAACTGAAACTGAAAATGGTATGGGTACGGCTTCATCGCCCGTGGCGCTTTGCGCCACGGGCGATGAAGCCGCCCCTTACCATTTTCTCCTGCCCCCCCAATTGAGAAATGT
Source organism: Benthosema pterotum (assembly GCA_039105355.1). NCBI lineage: Eukaryota > Metazoa > Chordata > Actinopteri > Myctophiformes > Myctophidae > Benthosema > Benthosema pterotum. Next base: position 53,110,968 of record CM076969.1, on the reverse strand, counting down.
TACATCCGCCCCTGTGCTGCCCCCATACATACAGTAAATAGCACAAATGAATGAGAGACTTAGGAGTACTACTCTGTAGCTGCATACCACAATCAAAAATAATAAAATGGAAAGAGACAAGCCACAGACTTGGGAAAGACCAAAACAATCCAGGAAAAGACAGACACATCAAAATGAGTATCAGTGTGGTTTGTTACTTTGCTATAGCTGCCTGCCCTTAGGCTATATTAACATATGGCATCGCTATTTGATTTGAGCTTGCTGAGCTTAGAAGCTAGGCCTCTAGGCTATGGTTTCAAATGCTTATATGCATAACCCGTTTGTGTAACGTACAGTACTTTTTTAACAACCCTGCCAGGGTCATACTGGGGACAGGAAGGAACTCATTATACTGTATACTGTACTGTAAAATATAAGCACAACAAAAATATTCCTCATGAAATGGAAGGTATTGTGCATTTTATGACTAAAGCATGAAGCTTGTTTCCTGTTACAGGCTATACAAACATTGGATTGTCAAAAACATATATTTTTCAGCTTTTGGCAGGCATAAAGACAGTATATCAACAAGAGGAGTTCTGGAACCCACTAACCATCATCAAATTACTTTAATGGGTTATATCAGCAGCATAGCATATGTAAATAGGGTTTCAGGGGTCACAAGAAATGCATTCTAGATACACAATATTACCATTTTGACAGTGTGTACCAGTTCCCGCTAATATAAAGCAACTTCACACAGCCATTGAAGAGTAGTGGTCCAACATTCCACAGGCCACAATTGACAAACTGATAAACTCTATGCGAAGAAAATGTGTTGCACTGCATGAGGCAAATGGTGGTCACACCAGATACTGACTGGTTCGGAGTCCCCAGACCCCCAATAAAGCAAAAAATGCACATTTCAGGGTGGCCTTTTATTGTGGACAGTCTAAGGCACACCTGTGCACTACTCATGATGTCACATCTGCATCTTGATGTAGCACACCTGTGAGGTGGGATGGATTATCTCATTTAGTCGGATTTGTGAATAAGGTTTGAGAGAAATGGTAATACTGTGTATCTGGAATGAATTTTAAATCTTTAAGTCCATCTCATGAAAAATTGGAGCAAAAGTGTTGCGTTTATATCTTGAGTTGAGTAATAGGTGGCACACTCTATAATAGGAGGGTTATCACCATTAGATCCTTATAGATTGTTTAAGAGTTGATCCTTGATAAAATATATTTGATGTATTAAATAGTACGTAAATGGTGCTTTACACCACACTCACGCACACACGCTTACACATCGATGGCGGCGGAAAACATGCAAGGTACCAACCAGCACATTTTGGGGAGCTATTTGGGGTTAGGTGTCTCTTGCCCAAAGACACTTCGAGATGTAGACAGGAGGAATCGAACCGTCAACCCACAGATCAATGGCCGACCTGCTACACCTCCTGAGGCACATGTGCAGTGATGTTGCCAACTGTCAAAATCCAAAATGCACTAGTGGCACTTTCAAAATGCACTAGAATGCGCTAGAGCAGTGGGTTTCAACCATTTCCATACCAGGGCCCACTATTTATTCTCATTTTAGCCATGGAGGACCACCATTTGATGTGGAGTTTAGTCTCTCAGACTAATTTAGGAGAAATGACTGGCAAAATGTTGGTTAAAATAGCAATTCTTTTACATTCTCTAGTCTAAAATGTGTAGATTCTTGAAAATTAGGTAATTCAGATGTTTAAATATAATTTAACTCTTGAGAGCGTAAAATGAAACCAAATGGACCCGTAAGGGTCCATTTGGTTTCATTGTACGATCTCAAGAGTTACAGATCTATAATAATATTGAAAAACGAGGGTTTTATTCCTGGCGCCTGTCAACCAATTTCGCCCCAACTCACTAGCAAAAAAGCACTAGATTTTCCACCAGGAGTTTTTCAATAATTTTGACGCTAGGGGAGTCTAAAAAAAAAAAAAAACTAAATATAGTGACAAATGTGCCAAGTTGGCAACACATGTGTTGCTGCTTTTGCTTACTTCACATTGCTCTGGATTAAGAGCGCCTTGTCTAAAATGTAATTGTAGCCTACATTGTTGTCCCCATGTTGTTATTTTTGCACAACATCCAGAACAACTCTCATTGTCACACAAGTCATCCATCCAGCCATTCATTCATGCATTCCTTACTTCATTCACTTAACCGAGTGAATGAAGGAATCCACACCTTTACAATTCTGATTTTACTATATAATACATACACAAATTAACAGACTGGTAAAACATGAACATGATGAGGTAATGTTACAATCACAACCTGCTGTTGCAGTTAATATGACCACATGCCCTGCCCTGTTTACTTCCAGTGGATTGATTGGTGCAGCAACAGTCGCCACCTGGCCAGCAGGTCCAACGTCACCTGTGTCTGCGTGTGGCTATACGACTTTCATTTCAATGCAACACACCCACATAGAAAATCTCATGCCCTTAAAAGGCGTTTTTCTTTTCATCGCCTACTGTTTCTTCGGTAAAGAAAACGGCGTGGCTGCTGTCTAGTGTCTCCTCACGGCTTGCTCCTGTGCACACTCTAGTGGCGAAAGGGTGTAATAGCCTACAGCATAGACTTGTAGTGCATTGAGCTTTTAGATAATGATGTCATTGGTTGTTGTTTTTTAATTCAATTGATTGAATTGGCTACTTAAATAGTATTTTTAGTTGCAATTTACAGGAGGGGAAGCTCAGGAAAGCTGCAGTCCAATACAAGGTCACCATACATCTGAATATTATTGATTGCTTGCTTGCTTGAAGTATGTAATAACAGTTTCACATTGCAAGCACAACTCAGGGCGCAGGCACATGAACTACACAGTAACAAGAGTATGTTGTTACTGTGGCCGGAATACTGATAAAGCAGTACACTTTTTGCAAGTTACACAGAGCCATGACCAGGGCTAGGTTGCACCAGGTTGCACCTAGCTCTGGTCACTCAGAAGCAGTGGAGCTCTGGACCAGACCTAGGTCGCACCATTTTCAATAAATTGACAATTCATCAGATCAACTTAGTCTATATTTTGTCTGTATTGTATGTGCTGCCTGTCAGTGCTGAAATGTATTCTGTTTCCTGGTGGTCAGAATGCCATGTACGCCGTATTATTAATAATATAGAATAGAGATCGGTTTTGACTCATGAATGGAATAGCGTTTTTGAACACAGCCCTAATGTAACTCCAGCCCTCTCTCAACAGCAGTGACCAACCACCGCTCAACGGAACAGATCATGTGACGATCCTGTTCATCCGATTGGTCTTTAGGACTGTTTACGCTGGTGTTACAGGAAGAACACAGGCTAAGAAGAAGTGCAGTGTATTTGTTTTCATCCTGTAACTACTCCAATCATGGAATGGAAGCTTTAGCTAACTATTCCTGTAGAACACAGACTCACAGAACAACAGACTCTCATACATACCTCTCAATGTTCTGAGCGGTGAACGCAGATCACGTAGAACTGTGTGACTGACCCACCATGTCGACATCGTGCTGATCTGATGCGTTGTATTCGTTGCTGTTACTCACACTGTACATGAATGGATGCATGTCTCGGGGATTGTCGCTGGCTGTAGCGCAGTGTTCCATTAAAACATGGGCAACAGCGAGAGTGCGGTCGCGCAGAAGCGGCTGTCCCGGTTCCGCCCGGAGGAACGGCCCGCCGTCGAGGCAGTGTTCGACCGCCTGATCCAAGGCGGCGGCGGCGGCTCTGCGGCGGCTGCTGCTCCGCCGGGGAAAGCATCCTCAGGGAAGCTCCTAACACTAGACATGTTGAAGGTACTTTAGTCTCTGTCAGAGCCATCTAGTACAGGGGTTTTCAACCTGGGGACACCAGGGACCACCATTTATTCAGCATTTGAGCCACGGACCACCATGTGATGGCATTTTAGACCCACAGACCCAAAACCCAAAGATTTCTTCTTCTTTTTTTTATCTACAATTCCAGGCTGGATTTCGGAAACATAACAGGCAAACATAGATCTCTTTGGGCTAGTTCAGATGATGAATATTTTAACTCTTGAGAGTGTAAAAGTTAAACCAAATGGACCCGCAGGGGTCCATTTGGTTTCATTTTTACGTTCTCAAGAGTTACATCTGGTTAACCAACTTAGCTGGGACAACCTGGAACCCTCTCGGAGTTGCAATTCCGTCCATTGACTCTCATTACAGGAAAAACGACGCCAAACTCACCAACTTTGCAGCTGTTGTAGAGAAAGCTTGAATTATCCTCTTTCGATCAGCAAAGCTTTTGTACCATACAAATCCACCGTTATGTTATGAGCTACTTTCTGTCCAAAATATTCCTCAACAAGCTGCCATCTTGAAAACAAGAGCTGAGGGCGAGTGCTTGTTTTATACACTGACACTCAGTGGCCTGGTGCACACCTGGTCGGTACACACGCAGTATCGCCACCTGCTGTTTGAAATGCACCAAGCAACTTTCTGTCAATAGATTTTCAGGTGATGTTTCGTAAGCACTCTGGAAATCAATCAACAGGACTGACCTGCATACAACCACCTGAGTTGAATTTGCACAATGCAGACATCTGCTTATAGATAGATAAATTTCTGTTTCGATGTATGGGCTAGTTCATACCAGGGCATTATGCGGCCCGAGGGCCAAATGCGGCCCTTTGGCTGACTCTGACCAGCCCGTGAAACGGTACCGTGGTCCGAGGACCACCAGAGGCCCTTGAGAGAGTTCCAGTTAAATATGGAAAGTTGGTTAACCAGATGTAACTCTTTGAGAGCGTAAAAATGAAACCAAATGGACCCTTGCGGGTCCATTTGGTTTCAAGTTTACACTCTAGTTAAAATATTCACCATCTGAATTAGCCAGAGAATGTAAAAGAATGGTCATTTTTTATCTATGTTTGCCTGTTAATTGTTTGTGAAATCCAGCCTGGATGTGTTAACACAAGCAAAAGAAATCTTTAGTTTTGGCTCTGTGGGGCTAAAAATGGTAGTCCTCTGTGGCGCAAATACTGAATAAATAGAGAGCCCTGGAGTCAAAATGGTTGGACTTACTCTTACTTTTATCTTGAAATTAAATTAACATTACGCAGACTTTAGTTCAGCCTTTAGTCTTGGCTTCTCCACAATATTTTATGCATCTCATTTGGCCCCTAGGGAAAAATAATTGCCCACCTCCGGGCCAGTTAAAAATAAATAAATCTAGTGTATCTAATTGCGTATACGTTACAATTTACGCACAAAGATGAGGTCACACACTCCCCTTGTTTCCCTCAGTTCTCCATGGGGTGGGTAGCGTGGTCCGAGGACCACCAGAGGTCCTTGAGAGAGTTCCAGTTAAATATGGAAAGTTGGTTAACCAGATGAAACTCTTTGAGAGCCAAATGGACCCTTGCGGGTCCATTTGGTTTCATTTTTACGCTCTCAAAGAGTTACAAATTTTAACTCTGACTAATGGTCACACACTGCCCTTGTTTCCCTCAGTTCTCCATGGGGAGCATCATGGTGCCGGACTCTATGACTAGGAGGGTCTACCAGGCCATGTGCAGTGTCGACCCAGCAGTGGAAACAGCTGCTGCTGCTGCTGCTGCCTCTTCCTCCTCCTCAGGGAAGACCGGTGGTGCCGCGGCGGGCGCCGGCGTGAGTCGCGAGCAGCTGGTCATCTTCCTGGCAGACGTGCTGCGGGGTACGGCGGAGGAACGGGCACCCCTCGTCATGGCCATGTCCCAGCCGAGGTCAGGAGGAGGAGGCGGTCCAGCGCTTGTTACGACAAGTGACCATGTGGCGGAGGTGAGCATGAGCACTAAGCCTGTCCTAACCTGAAATGATTTTGGCATGGGGGAGGGGGGGTGCCGTTTGTTTTTAGACGGCAGATGAGCTGTTCTTTTTTTTTTTTTTCTTTTTTTTTAATCCACGATTTTGCAACCCATTTTTTCACCCAGTGCCAATTCCTAATGTGATCCTAGGCTCTACACACCCTCCACCAACCTGGGGAGGCAGCGGACTGGCGTCATGCTTCCTTCAATGCATGAGGAGTCCAAGCTGCCTCCTTTTCACCTGACAGGGGGGGGAGTTTCCCTGGTTGGACGTAGCACATGGAAGGAACACGTTATTCCAACCAGTTCCAGTCCCCTCCATCAGGCGCCCCGGCTGGCCAGGGGGGAGGCAGTTTAGAGCCCAGGACTACTGCATATTTTTGTGAGGGTATCTACCCTTCTGAGTCTGAGCCTTCCTCTCTTATTTCACCTCTCTCCCATAGTTTTTACAAGATCTGATCTCGGCCGTAGTTCAGATAATCACCCACAGTGGGCGCCTGCAGGACTGGAAGCCAGAGAGAATGGGTGATCTGTCCGTCGGCGTAAAACTCCTGGCAGAGCAGATGTGCTCTGAAATTAAATGTTCAGGTAAGAGGAGAGAGTGCTATTTGAAAGTTTTCGGCGAATCTTCAGAGACTATGCCATTTTGTTACCGTTCCTTTCTCTGTTCCTCTCAGTGTTGTTGTTGTTTTGTTTTTGTTTTTGTTTTTTTTAGAATATTTTGATTTAGTCTTAGTCTTAAGTCTTTTCAATAAAGCATATTTAGTCTTTTAGTCCCATTTAGTCTTCTGAAATTCATTTTTTTAGTCTAGGCTTAGTCGACGAAATGTCAAAAAGGATTTAGTCTAGTCTTAGTCTTTTAGTCTTAGTCTTGGTAGTTTAGTCTTACATACAAATACATTGTAGGTTTATACAGATTTATAGTTTTTAGTATTAAACATGTCTCGTTTTATTTCTTTCTTTCCTAGATATGTTCACATACCTAAAAAGAACGGGAAAAAAATGAAGATAAACATTTTTTCTATTTCCATTAGTCTTAGGTTATGATTTAGTCTTCGTCTTGGTCTTTTGAAAACACACATCTTTTAGTCCCATTTAGTCTAGTCTTAGTCGTCTAAATATCAAAAACCTTAGTCGACTTAGTCTTAATTTAGTCTTAGTCTTAGACGACAAAAACAACACTGGTTCCTCTATGATTTCCTGATCTGCTCTCCCTGCCCATCGCAGACCAGGGAAGAAGCTGCGACGTTCCCTGTTTGGAGGACTGGATCTTCCGGATGTCCCAGGTGGCGGTGTACCTGGAGATGCTGGTCGCCGAGGGCCTGAACGTGGGCCTGACCTCCAGGCCGCCCCCTACCCTGCTGCCCCAGTGTAAGGTGGCGTCCTGGCAGGAGCTGAACTGTCTGCTGGACCTGCCCACCCTCATGTTCTTGGCACCGCAGGTCGGTGTGTTGTTTTTTTTTTCTTCAAGAAAACATGATTAAAAGATACATAACAGGGCTTGACACCAAGACTTGCCCGCTTGCCCGGGGCAAGTAAAAAAAAATGGTGGGGCAAGTGAAGACTGCTACCTGGTTGCCCGATCGGGCAAGTGTGCAACTTAGTGCGCAATAACACAACACAAGATAAATTTGTCTTGAAGGTGGTCATTGCGACCTGGGCTAATTAAGATGATGAATTTTAACTCTTGAGAGTGTAAAAATGAAACCAAATGGACCCGCAAGGGTCCATTTGGTTTCATTTTTACGTTCTCAAGAGTTACATCTGGTTAACCAACCAGCTGGGGACCACCTGGAACCCTCTCAGGGACCACCTGTTGAAAACCCCTGGTTTAAAGCACCCAAGTAGGAAGTAAACTTAAATGCAAAATTTACAATATATTTTTGGGGGGCAAGTGACCATGACCTGAGGGCAAGTAGAACCTGACTTGCACTTGCCCAATGGGCAAGTGCCTCAGAGACTTTAGTGTCAACCCCTGCATAAAACTCTATTAATAGCAGAAATAATAATGTTGAGTAGGGCTGGGCAATAAAAAAAAAATCGATATGCCAATATATCGCAATTCTTAATGCCATGATATCAATATCGAATCGCTGGGTTCAAAATGGATGTTTTTGATATTTATGTTCATGTCAGAAAGACTGACCTCATCAGGCTGCATTTTCTGTGCATTTAGAGGTGCTGGCAAGATAGGTTTCTTATGTTTCCTAAAATGGAGGTCTGAAAGAAATCGTTGACATGGTGAAACACAACTTGGTGAAATCATCAAGTTGTGTTTGTATATTTTTCTTGTATGACATTTTTTTTTCTGAGGGTGTACAAATGGACCCTGACGGGTCCATTTGGTTCTATTTGTATGCTCTCAGAAAAAAAAAATCTTAAATGGGTGGAATCCCCCTTGTTTTAGTATAATAAAAGCACAGTCATTTATGGGGAAAAATGCAATATATCGACATATCAAATCAAATCGCTTCATAACTAAGAATCGTAATATAAATAAATTCAAATCAGGACCCTAAATATTAATATTGTATCGTATCGTGAGGTAAATGAATTGTCTCACCCCTAATGTTGAGAGCAACTACCGGTACTTGCATCCAAAACATTGTGTTTACTGGCATGATAATGGCCTGGCCTAGAATTCTACAGTGTTCATGCCGATGGTGATGGTGATGGTGATGCTTCAGCGGTATTACTGACTTGGACTTCTCTCCCCCATGGCTACTCCCAAGTTGCCAGACAGGTACAGCGCCCCTTGGACTCTTCTGTTTTCCACCAAGCTGCATGGGGAGAGCTTCAGCAGGATGGTGACCGGCCTCATGAAGCGCGGCCCCACGCTGCTGCTTGTCAGGGACACCAAGGGACACGTCTTTGGAGGCTTCGCCTCCCACGCCTGGGAGATGAAACCGCAGTTCCAAGGTCAGAGCAAGAATAATTAACCCATTGTGTCCTGACCCTCGATTCGAGATTCTGACACCAGATTATACAGTAGTTCCTGACACCAGATTATAGCTGCAGCAACATTCTAGCTTTTTACGCTAGATTCTACAGTAACTAGAGTCTAGTTATTGGCACTAAATGATAGTTTCTGATGCTATTATCTACTTTTTGACACTACAATCTAGTTTCTGACGCTAGAATTGAGTTTTTGACACTAGATTCTATCGTTTCTGACACTAGATTCTAGTTTTGAAAAATCTGAAAAAATCTGTATTCCTGTGTCAGTGATGCTGATATATTTTAAGCCAAGGACCACCAGAATTATCCATATTTGGCTGTGGACCTCCATCTGAAAACATGTTGTTCTGGGGATCACCCCAGAAGCAAAAAAATTGCGTTAGAAATGTTTGCTTCCAAAATAATGTATTCAGAGATTTTCAGCACATTTTCACAATCTTTCAAAAATAGCAGAACTACAAGCTCGTATCGCGCCACTCGGTGGCGCCATTTATCTACTTTAATAATCCACAACAGCTGTGTATGGCTGTTTATCTTGGGCAGCGGTGCCCACACCTTTTCTGACTTGAGGGCTAATTTCAAAATGACCGACTCAACAAGATCTACACATCAAAAGGCCCCCAAGAAAGTTTGAATTTGAAATAGTGGTACTGTCATAGTGTTTAATAATAATGCACTTATAATGAAGAATGGAGGGGAAGAATTGGAAGGCTTTCTTGTATATGCTACTACTGACGTTTGGAAACAGTATTTGGGGTTTGAGTTTCTAATTAGTTTTCTAATTGTGTGGATGCTTGAAATCACGTAATTCAAATGGACCAAATGGAACCGTGGACCATTTGGACCCGTGAAACCAAATGGACCCTTACGGGTCCATTTGGTTTCATTTTAACGCTCTCAAGAGTTACAGATCTATACATTTTAGGGGACTGTCATGTGATCTACCTGCATGGCTTGTGTGATCTACTGGTAGATCACAATCTAAATTGTAAGTGTCGCCTCCACAGGAGACTCCAGGTGCTTCCTCTTCACGGTGTTCCCCAGACTGCGTGTGTACACCTGTACAGGATACAACCAACACTTCATGTACCTCAACCAGAACCAGCAGACCATGCCCAACGGACTGGTGAGACCATTTTATTAGACAACGTAGCAGACAACGGGGGCACGGTGGCACAGTGGTTAGTGCTGTCGCCTCACAGCTAGAAGGTCCTGGGTTCGATTCCCGCTAGGGGCGCTGCTGTGGGTGCTGGCGGCGTGTCTGCTCCTCCACGTCATCAGTGCCCATACCCGAGGCGGGGTTGGTGAAAGGGCCTTTCTGTGTGGAGTTTGCATGTTCTCCCCGTATCCCCTAGGGTAGATACCCTCACAAAAACATGCTGTAATCCTGGACTCTAGACTGCCTCCCCCTGGCCAGCCGGGGCGCCTGATGGAGGGGACAGGAACTGGTTGGAATAACGTGTTCCTTCCACGCGCTACGTCCAACCAGGGAAACTCCCCCTGTCAGGTGAAAAGAGGGCAGCTTGGACTCCTCATGCATTGAAGGAAGCATGAGGCCAGTCCGCTGCCTCCCCAGGTTGGTGGAGGGTGTGTAGAGCCCAGGATCACATTAGGAATTGGCACTGGGTGAAAAAATGGGCTACAAAATCGTGGGAAAAAAATATATATATAAAAAAAAAAGACAACGTAGCTGATCTGCTGCTCACTAGGACGCCTGTTCACCACGGTTGACTTCAACTTCAGGGCCGGATGTAACATTTCCCAGTTGGGGGGGGGGGGGGGCAGGCGAAAATGGTATGGGGGCAACTTCATCGCCCGTGGTGCGAATGAAGTCGCACCCATACTATACCATCTTTGGTTACGGGACTTATATTATATTAGTCAAGTATAAGCATCAATAATAACATCAGTTGTTGTTGAAGTTGTTGCAACAGACACGCAGCATGCATAAAGCTAAAGGTCTGATTTAGAGAGTTTTCTGTTTTGAATGAAATGGTGTTGGTTTAGTGGTACAACAATTGTAGTTAGTTAGTAGCAGTAGTAGTTTTCATTTTAATTATAAGCACTTTTAACTTGCAATATATTTGATTTGCATGACATCATGTTTGGTGGGCAGTCAGGGCATTTAGAGGGGCATTTCCCCCGCCCCCGTGCCCATGCCTAGATCCGCCCCTGGTTGGCTTGTAACTATGGCATGTTCCTATGCATCAGGGTATGGGTGGACAGCACGGCTACTTCGGCCTGTGGCTGGACAGTGACTTTGGCCGCGGACACAGTCGAGCGCGTCCCAAATGCACCACTTATGGCAGCCCCCAGCTGTCTGGAGAAGAGGACTTCACCATAGACTCCATGGAGGTGTGGGGGGTCGGCAAACCCCGAGAAACAGAAGAAGAGGTCGGTGTATATAATGTATTTTTCTGGTGCAAGAAGAAATTTTTGAGGGGTGCTAGCCCCCCGGTGCCCCAGCTTAGTATGTCTGTGTGTGTTGTACCATAGAAATGATTTGATTGGCTTAGCATGGAATGTGATGTCCCCTCACTTGAACATTTGATTATTCAGTGATTTATTAGTTTATATAAAGTTGACGGAGATTAGAATGTCTGTAGAGCAGGGGTTTCAACAGGTGGTCCGGGGACCACCAGTGGTCCCTGAGAGGGTTCCAGGTGGGCCCCAGCTAAGTTGGTTAACCAGATGTAACTCTTGAGAACGTAAAAATGAAACCAAATGGACCCTTGTGGGTCCATTTGGTTTCATTTTTACGCTCTCAAGAGTTAAAATTCATCATCTTAATTAACTGTCTGGTTTCCCAAATCCAGCCTGGGATTGTGGACAAAAGCAAGAGAAATCTTTAGTTTTGGGTGTCTGTGGGGCTAAAATGTCCCCAAGTGGTGGTCCGTGGCTCGAATGCTGAATAAATAGTGGTCCCTGGCATCAAAAAGGTTGAAAACCACTGCTGTAGAGGAACAAAATGAAGGTATAAAGTGCTGCAAAGTATTCCAGAAAATGACGACCGTGAACCGATTGCATCACATCCACCATGATATATCCCAAGCACTTTAAAATCTATGTACATTTTGATTTGTCCAGCCATATGGAAGGTTAAACTGGGTCTCTACAGTATATTGAATTAGTAAACAGCATTGCCTTCCAAAAGAATGAGCTTGCTGCAGATGACCTCTAGGTGGCAGCAAAGCCACAGACAACACATTGAGTAAAGAGACTGTACTAGCAGTCTAGCCTGCTACTGTATATATTATTCATCTACAGCAGTGGTTTTTAACCATATTGTAACCACTATTTATTCAGCATTGGAGCCACAGTCCACCATTTGATGACATTTAGCCACCCAGACCCAAAACGAAAGACTTTGGGTCCCTAATTCCATGCTGAACTTAGGAGATAACAAGCAAACCAAAATATCAATTCTTCTACATTCTCTAATTCTAGACATCGTCTTGTAAAGTAAGTAATGCAAATGCTTAACAATAATGTAATTCCTGGGAGTGTAAAATGTCTGGTTACCAACTCTATAATTTAACTGGTCCTTAGCCACTGATTAAAGGGGAATTCTGCTTTGTACACCCTCAGAAAAAAGGTCCTAAAAGAAAAAAAAACATTAGCACAACTTGATGATGTTGTCAAGTTCTGTTTCACCATGTTAATGTTTTTTTCAGACCTCACAGAATGAGGGAAGTTTTTTATTGTCCACACAACATCTCTAAGGTATATTAACCCTTTGTGTACGCATTTTGGTGTTCTAACCATTATGCTTTACCTATTGAAAAATAGCAGATCTACAAGCTCATAGCTATGAGCTTGTAGATCTGCTATTTTTGAAAAATCGTGAAAATGTGGTGCAAATCCTTGAATATATTATTTCCCGAAGCAAGCCATTTTTAACTCAAATCTTTGCTTCTGGGGGATCCCTACAACATGTTTTCAGATGAGGGTCCGCAGCCAAATATAGATAATTCTGGTGGCATGAAATACGTTGAGCATCACTGACACAGGAACATTATTATTATTATTATTATTTTATTTTATTTTTCAGAAAAACTAGAATCAATTGTGAAAAACTACGTTGTAGAATCTAGTGCCAAAAAAAAAAAACTAGAATCTAGCATCAGGAACTAGAATCTACCTTCAAGAACTATATGTAGTGCCAGAAACTACAATGTAGCTCAGAAACTAGAAACCAGTGTCAGAAATTAGAATCTCATGTCAGAAACTAAAATCTACTGTCAGAAATGAAGAGTCTCATATCTCATCAGAAACTACAATCTGGTCAGGACAAAATGACAGTGAAATGTTGAAAATTGGTGGAATTCCCCTTCAAAAAAAAAAAAAAAAAAAAAACACTGGTCACTCACTAATCAACGTAGTAATTTGAGTGTGTGACAATATCTTCTTTTTGTTTTTCAGGATGACAACAAGAGGAGCATCTTGGATGTAGACCCAGAGGTCCAGGCCATGATGGAGATGGCAGGGAAGACCCTTCACAGCCAGGGCCTCAGGGAACCAGAGGAAGACCAGGAATGAGCCTGCCTGGGACATTTTATTCAAAGCATCATGCTTCCTCTCAATTACAGTACATACAGTACCTGCACTATACATGAAACACACATGCATGAGTACCGTAATTTCTGGACAATAAGCCGCTACTTTTTTTCACATGCTTTTGACCCTGCGGCTTATACAACGGTGCGGCCAATCTATGGATTTTTACAGGTGTTTTTTTTTTAACAGGGGTTTTCAACAGGTGGTCCGGGGACCACCAGTGGTCCCTGAGAGGGTTCCAGGTGGGCCCTCCAGACTAAATGATGGAAAGCTGGTTAACCAGATGTAACTCTTTGAGAGCGTAAAAATGAAACCAAATGGACCCTTGCGGGTCCATTTGGTTTCATGTTTACACTCTCAAGAGTTATGATATTCCCCATCTAAATTAGCACCACTTAATTAATAAGTCATTGTTTTGTTTTGCGAAAATCCATCCTGGAATTGTGGACAAAACCAAAAGAAATCTTTAGTTTTGGGTTCTGTGGGGTGAAAATGTTGTCAAATGGTGGTCTGTAGCTCAAATGCTGAATAAATAGTGGGCCCTGGGATCAAAAAGGTTGAAAACCACTGCTCTAACATGAAGCTTGTTGTCTGGTGCGGCTTATAGTCAGGTGCGGCTTATACATGGAAAAATCAGTATTTTGCCCCAAATTTAGCTGGTGCGGCTTATAGTCCGGAAATTACGGTACATGCAGTGAGTGTTAACTGTAAGTGTTAACATCTCTGGAAATGCTTTTAGGGAAACCACATCTTGACAAATCACTTTTTGCCTGCTCATAAATGTCGTGGGGACATTGAGACTATAGCAGTTGCCCAACTTTATTATTTATTCTGTATTACAGTATTTTTGCATGTCTTCTTCAGGGTCAGACTACTTATGCAAGACATAAGCATGAAATTGTCTGTGCAACCATTTCCTGGAATTTGCGCTTTTCTAGTTGTTTCTGTCAGACGCAATACCCAGATGCACTGAAAGTATAAAACACTATAAAACAGTATAAAACGCACACAACATGAATAGCAATGCCCCCAAGCAATATAAAGTGTGCACCAATACGGTGGGTAGTACATGAAGATAGAGGAAATTTTACTTGGAACATTTTAATTTGAGTATTTTCTCTTGTTGATACCTCTAAAAACTCTCCTAAATGCATAATGAGTGGTTCTGAGAATGTCTTGTTCTATGATACAGATGGTGTTTATTAGTTATTGTACTCAGATGCGTAATGATTTATGGTTATGTGTGTTAAATTATATATCTGAAGTTCAAATGGAGAACTCAGATTATGTGTGTACATCATGCACACATTTATCAGCACAATAATGTGTAATGTCCTGTATCTACTACAGTATATATAGTAGCAGTTAAGAGTATTGAACAAGTTTGTTGTATTAAAATAACAGGTCACCGGAGTGTTCACTCATTATTACTTCGTTGTTTCAATTCCGTAGTAGCCTAATTCATTTCTATCTGATGTTTGATTATCTATGTTGAGTCAGATTTTAGAACCTTTCCAGTTGCAATAAATAGTCATTGGGCAATGATAAATTGACACACTGGGCTCCATTTGTGTTACCATCTAAACCCCTTATCCTAAACCCCTTTTCATTTTTTACTATTTTGAAAAACTTTTTGGAATAGTTCAACGTGCCAATCTATTGACACATTGTGAGCTTGTAGACTGGCCATTTAAACCAGGGGTTTTCAACAGGTGGTCCGGGGACCACCAGTGGTCCTTGAGAAGGTTCCAGGTGGTCCCCAGGCTAAATGATGGAAAGTTGGTTAACCAGATGTAACTCTTGAGAATGTAAAAATGAAACCAAATGGACCCTTGCGGGTCCATTTGGTTTCATTTTTACACTCTCAAGAGTTAAAATATTCACCATCTGAATTAGCACCGCTTAATTAAGAAGTTTACACTGTTTTGTTGGCAAAATACAGCCTGGAATTGTGGACAAAACCAAAAGAATTCTTTAATTTTAGGTCTTTGGTGTGAAAATGTAATCAAATGGTGGTCCGTGGCTCAAATGCTGAATAAATGGTGGTCCCTGGAGTCAAAAAGGTTGAAAACCCCTGATTTAAACTATTAAAAATGTTCTTTTTTAATAGTTTTAAAAGGCAAGAAGTTAAGGGATAAGGGGTTTAGCGGTGACGAAAATGGAGCCCATTGTGTGCGGTGGCTTTTGTGGGGCATTTTATTTTAATGTTTCAGTCTGAAACGGAAGCCTGTGTGTTTCAGCCAGATCTTCATCTAGTAGGTCTTGCCGATCCTTAGGCGTAGGAGCCCATCTCCAGTTTACTTAGCATGATGCAGCTTGAAGTACAAGTAAACCCACTGGTATATGACCCTTGATGTTCAGTGCTAACGGGGGCGGATGTAACATTTCCCAATTGGGGGGGCAGAAGAAAATGGTATGGGGGCAGCTTCATTGCCCGTGTCGCTTCGCGCCACAGGTGATGAAGCCGCACCCATACCATTTTCAGTTAAAGGACTTTTATTAGGCAATCAAGCATCAATAATAATCAGATGTTGTTGAAGTTGCAACAGAGCACGCATAAAGCTAAAGGTCTGACTCACGAGAGTTTTCTGTTTTCAATGATTAAATGCTGTTGGTTTAGTGGTGCCACAGCTGTGGTTAGTAGCAGTAGTAGTGTTTCAAATGATTTTAAACATAAGCACTATAATTTGAAATATCTTGGGTTGTTTTGCATGGCATCGTGTTTGGGGGGGGGGGGGGGGCAGACTGGGTATTTAGGGCGGCATTGCCCCCGCCATGCCCATGAGATCATACCATACCCTAGATCCGCCCCTGAATGTAGCAATGGGAATCAAAGAGGTGAATGAGATCAAATTGGATTTGTATGGACTTTTTTTTTTTACATAAATATACACAAACATTGAAAGTGTTCCAGTGTTTTGGCATCTATAGTTGGGTAAAAGGTACGCTCATATGATATGAACATCCCCCTAGATCAGGGGTTTTCAACAGGTGGTCCGGGGACCACCTGTGGTCCTTGAGAGGGTTCCAGGTGGTCCCCAGCTAAGTTGGTTAACCAGATGTAACTCTTGAGAATGTAAAAATGCAACCAAATGGCCCTTGCGGGTCCATTTGGTTTCATTTTTACACTCTCAAGAGTTACAATATGCATCATCTGAATTAGCCATTTTGGAATGTATGTTTTGCTTGTTTTGTTTCCCAAATCCAGCCTGGAATTGTGGACAAAAGCAAAGTAAATCTTTAGATTTGGGGTCTGTGGGGCTAAAACATCCTCAAATGGTGGTCTGTGGCTCAAATCCTGAATAAATGGTGGTCCCTGGATGAAAAAGGTTGAAAACCCCTGCCCTAGATGCAGAGCTGTGTGTAGAAGTAGTAGTGTGTTCTCCATTACATAAATGACTTTAGTGACAAACATGACTGTCCTAATCAGAGCATCATGTGAATCATGGCTAGTGTGAATTGGATTGAATTGAATTGTGGGCACCCAGACAGGGTGGCCACCCACTAGGTAAATGTGTGGACAGCTATGGCGTACACAAGGGGAAAAAAGGTTGTGTTAGATGAGAATGTCTCGGATTTTAACCTGTCACTGAATAGTTAAATGCACAAGGCAGAAATAGAATAGCACACGCACTGTAGCTAAATTCTGTATTACATAACATACACTCACTGGATTTGACAACACTCTTTAAAACACTGTTGAGCAGTAAAATCTCTTTAGTGTATGTTTGTGCACTAACTGTAACAGATGAGTCCCAAAAAGTGTAGCCTACATCCAACTCACATCATTCTGGAGTTGGTGTGTACAAAATAAGTATTTTCTAATTAATGATTATTAATCACTTTTATTGGCCTGCTTAAGTATAAAAGAAAGTCTGACAGTGTATCAGCGCAATGTAATGTTTATTGCCAAAGAGAATTGAGCCTGACTCTTAAATATTTGCAAATATTTATTATCATATATTCCATATGACAAACAAAACACATTATGACAGTATAACACATACATATGTAGAATGTAAAACAAAGTACAAAGGCTATTTTTTTCTACAGTAGTTTTCCACAAATGAAAGAAAATAAACACCTTGACATCAGAAAAGGTTTTTTTAAAGATACATAGTGCAGATTTCAAGCCAAACAGAATAGCTTTAAGTTACTCTAGTTTCAAATGACAGCCAGGTCACATTGAATCAGCACGGATATATCAGCACTTTGTCCTGTTGAAAGATATTTACAGTTTGGTAAGTAAAGTCATAATAGTATACAAAAAATACATATACAATTCTAGCATGGAAAAAGATTCTATACTTTCAAGTTTCTCTATCCTCTTAATAAAAATCATCCAAGTATAGAAAAAGGAATATGTTTATATAGCAAATCTAAAAGAGAGGGAAATGGTGTTTTTTTGATACAGTATCACCATGTTGCCATTAAAGATGAACACCATTCCACTGTAACCAGCTAGTTTATACAACAGTGGCAAGAATAAGCAGTCTGTATGTTTTGGCAATATACACGTTGTGAGTAATGTTAGTACATAACATTACAGTACGAATTAAACTACCCTCTATAAACATATTGTCACCGACAGTGGCGTTTCTAAGCAATTTGGAGCCCTAGGCAAGATTTTCCCTGGAGCCCCCCTTACCAAATGGACCCGTAAGGGTCCATTTGGTAAGGGGGGCTTCAGGGAAAATCTCCTGTAAAATGGCACCCGCAAGGGGTAAAATTATGAACTTTTTTTTTTTAATAGTAACATATTATATGTGTTTTAAATGTTCAATTGTAGTTATAGAGCTAATAAGCCTATTATGTATTTATCCATAATAGGCTTATTAGCCTGGTATCCTTTTTTTAAACCATGTCTGGTGGTCACCCCCTCCCTCATGGCGCCCTAGGCAACTGTCTAGTCTGCCTAATGGCAAAAACGCCCCTGGTCACCGACACTGGCGGCTGCACACAGACTGGCAGACAGTCTAGTCATTTGGCCTCCAGTTTGTCACAGTTTGCAGGCCAAAAAATGCAAAATGGGCAAGGCTTCTATCATGCTGCGTTCATGTCACCATAAAGACGGTAGTTAGGTGCTTATTGCTTGAAGAATAGCATTCCTTTCAGCTCTCAAGGCCGTTGTGCAATCGTTTTTCTGCAGTCAGACCTAATCCAACCACTCCCCCCACCCCAGGTACCTTTTTTGCCTTTTTCTCAGCTATTAGTGTACAGTACGTGCCACAGACCTTCCAAGTAACATTTTCTTTTTCAACTGTATCACTTTCTATAGCATCTTCTGCCAATACATTAATTCCCAAAACGAGGTGAACAGGAAGCAGCATGATATCCAGAGAAAATTAACTGTCATTTGAAATATAAATAAATTGGGGGTGTCCCAGAGAGTGGAAACGCCTTTTCAAATGCAGGGCTGTAGCATAATTCAAGTCAAACCCCCGGGATGGGGGTGAAGCCTTGAAATGAGAATGGTTGAAGAATCACTGTGAGCAAGAGCAAAAAGGGGGAGTTTGCAGGCTGATAAGTATCGTTGTGGGGGTCCTTCTTTACATGGAAAAGTTTGAGAACCCCTGCTTGTAGAGAAAAGGTGGGAGGGGGGGGCGGACAAAAAGAGGTGCGACCGGAGCAAGGCCGTGAATTTGAAAACGGGGCTCAGTCGGTCTGGTCCGACCCGAAGCGGGTTGGTGTGTGTGTGTGTGTGTGGTTGGGGGGGTAGTTAGTTGTCCATAGCTTCCCCCACCAAGCTCCTGCTTTCGTTCTTTCACTGTGGGGAGTCGGAGTCGCTGGAGTCCAGGCTGGCTCGCGGCGTAGGCGGCGTCAGCAACGTACCGCCGTGGTGGTGGTGGTGGCGGCTGGTCGTAGGGGTAGCGGCGGCGGCGGCGGCCCCGGCGTGGTGAGCGTCTGCGTGCTTCTCCTCAGGTTCTCCATGGACTGCAGGAAGGAGCGCCGCGCCCTCTCCTCGTCCAGCGGGGACGAGCCCTCGTCCTCCTCGGCCACCTCGGCGATCTCGGCGAACGTCACCGGCTGGGTCTTGAAGCGGGCGTCGCGGGGCCGCCGGGCGCGCCCCCCGCCGCCTCCGCCGCTCTTCCCCGCCCGGAGGGCGGCGGTGGCCAGGCCCTCGGGCACCGGAAGCTGCTGGGGGAACTCCTCCATGGTGGCGGCCACCAGGTGGGCCGGGAGGACGTGGTGGAAGCCCTGGTGGTGGTGGTGGTGGAGGTCCATGCTGGGCATGGGGCGCACGGCGGCCATGGCTGGGGAGGGAGGAGAGGGGTTCTTCTTCTGGGCCGACTGGATAGAGGAGCCCTGAGCCTGGATGGATGGATGGATGGTGGAGATCAAATAACGCAAATCACATGAACCCTCTCTTCTTGGTAATTGAATTTATACTGGTCCAAAGTCATTTAGCAGATCTACTGTACAAGGTTGACAATTTTGTAGATTTCGATTCAGTAGAAAACTATATATATATATATATATATATATATATATATATACAGTATATATATATATCCCCAACCCACCTCCTTTCCCCTCTTTGCAGGGGCGTTTTTGCTAGTTTAGGCGTTTTAGGCAGTTGCCTAGGGCGCCATGAGGGAAGGGGGCGACCACCAGACATGCTTTAAAAGGATACTAGGCTTTTAAGACTAATATGGATAAATACATTATACTTGTCCTCTATAACTAGAATTGAACATTTAAGTGAGATTTTTCCCTGGGCTTCAGGGAAAATCTTGCCTAGGGCTCCCAATCGCTTAGAAACGCCACTGCCTCTTTGTATATTTTTCTTTTCCCTTTTACCTTCACCATGTTTTTGCTGCTTCTGGCTTTACAAAAGTGACTATTTTGTATGTCTCTAAATAGTCTCTAAATGAAATGTACAAGGCTGCTACTATTGTAAACAAGTCTAACAGCTTAACAAGTGTGTTCACTCGGTTTCTCAGTTTTGTACGTTGTTGTGCTTCAATTGTACTGTAAATCTCCAATTCTGTTTAATAAAAGAATCATTCATTCATCTGCCATTGTGTGCCTTGTAGACTTGGTGCAAAGGTGAAAAAAATAGCGTTGTTTAACAAACTATAGATAAAGACAGAATCACTGCTTTGAAAGTGGAATTTAGCCATTTAGCAGACACTCTTAACCCAGAGCCACTTAAAGGGGAATTTTCACCCATTTTCAAAAAAATCCTGAGAGGGTACAAATTTGTACCCTCTCAGGAAAAATGGGTCTGAAAGAAAAATCATTAACATGGTGAAACACATCTAGATGATGTCATCAGATGTATTTCACCATGTTAATTATTTTTTCAGACCTCCATTTTTAGGAAATACAGAATTGGGGGAACTTTTTTATCATGTCCACACATCATCTCTAAGGTATATTGATGACATTAAAATGTTGAAAATGGGTGGAGTTCACCTTTAACAATAAGCAAGAACATCACATCACAACACTCAAAGGATCATGAGTAAGCTTAAGCACCTATCAGTACTAGACACTATAGAAAGCAACAGCTTTTCTCACCTGAACTGTGTTGTTTCGCTGTCTCTCTCCCTCTGTCCCTCTTCGATCACTCTCCTTATTTGTAGAGTGGTCCGTATTATCGGTGGCCAAAAAGCAAAAAAAAAAAAAAAAGGCTTCTCAAAATGTCAAATCCAGAAAACTCCTCAAAGCTTCCACTATCCAGGCAAAAGGTCCTTGTCTTTTGCCCAAAATGGTCACCGCAGAGATGTTGTTCTTCTCTCCTCGCACAAAATAAAAACCTGCTTTGTGTTTCAGCTTCAACTCCTTGGTAACTCTGTGTCAGTCCTTTTAGTAGGCCTACTTGTGTCTCCCTCTCTCCGGTTGCTGTCTATAAGAGCTACTGAGCGCTGGCAGCCTGCTTTATCTCTTATGTAGCAGCTCTCTGCCCACTCAGCTTCAGGCTCTTCCCTCCCCTCCTCCCCCTCCTCCTCCCTTGGTTCACTCTCACTCACTCAACCCTCCCCACCTCCTGTTTCCGCTCAGGCCCCGCCCCCTTAACCCCTACTACCTTCTCGCTACCAGTGTTGCCAACTTGGCGCATTTGTCACTATATTTAGCTTTTTTTTCCAGACATCCCCCTCTCACCCAGTGGCGTTTCTAAGCAATTTGGAGACCTAGGCAAGATTTTCCCTGGAGCCCTCCTTACCAAATGGACCCATAAGAGTCCATTTGGTAAGGGGGGGCTCCAAGGCAAAACCTCCTGTAAAATGGCGCCCCCAAAGGATAAAACTATGAACTATTTTTAAACGAAAGAACATATTAAACAACTAGAATGTTCAATTCTAGTCATAGAGAATAAGTATAATGTATATATCCATATTAGGCTTATTAACCGAGTAGGCTATCCTTCTAACGCATGTCTTGTAGTCGCCCCCTCCCCTCATGGCGCCCTAGGCAACTGCCTAGGCTGCCTAATGGCAAAACGCCCCTGCTCCCACCGCCAGGGCCAAAATTAGTGAATTGCTCGTGGTGAAAAATCTACTGCTATTTTTCGCTGATGAGTTGGGGCAAAATTGATGGACAGGCGCCAGAGATAAAACCCTCGTTTTTTTTTCCTCCTATGATAGAGTCCTCCTTCCTTCCTAGAAAGGACCATTGGTAACCAAATGGACCCTTATGGATCTGTAACTCTTGAGATCGTAAAATGAAACCAAATGGACCCTTACGGGTCCATTTGGTTTCATTTTACACTAAGAGTTAAATTACATTTAAACATCTGAATTACGTAATTTTCAAGAATCTACACATTTTAAAAATGTAGAAGAATTGCTCATTTGACCTACATTTTGCCAGTTATTTCTCCTAAATTAGTCCGAGAGACTAAACTCAACATCCGTGGCTAAAATGCAGGATAAACAGTGGGCCCTGGTATGAAAATGGTTGAAAACCATTGCTCTAGCGCATTCTAGTGCATTTTGGAAGTGCCACTAGTGCGTTTTGGATTTTGGCAGTTGGCAACACTGCTCACTACTCCTCTCCCCACTTCCTCTCCCCATCTCTGTCACAACTCCAGCTCCAATAACAGCAAGTGACAAGAGTCACCCAGCAGAAATAAACACACAACAGACAGGGGCAGATTATGAAGGCCGATTTTGCAGAAGGGGATTATGCAATTAAAAAAAGAGAGTGAAATTAAAGGAGAACTTTAAATGCAGAGAGAAACGTATGGAGAAACAGTCAGTATAAATATGAAGGCAAGGCCATGGCCTACTTGTGCGCGAGCAGAGCGAGCGTCCAGAGAGCAAGTATGATACCTCTATGTGATAGTGAATGACAATGGCCATCAACTAAATCAGCCAATCGGAGTCCACCTATGGACATGGACGGCGCCAGGGGGGGCTAGCAGGGGCTCTAGCCCCCCCTGCTGGAGGCTTAGCCCCCCCTAAGCCCCCCCTGGCCAAAAACATGACTGTGATGAAAAATATTCAGGGAATAAATAAAATATATGGAAGACCAAACTGACTGACTTTCATGTAAATCATTGCTATAAAATCATGATACTTGTAATTTTTGGAATGATGTATAATACTGAAATAATCCATTTCTCAGAATTCTCACCACCTGTCATTTTCGCCCGCACGGTCACGTACGCAATACGCATTGCAATCCTCCAATCAACAGAGCGTCCGCCAAGTTCATAGTTCACGAACCTTTTGACTGTGTTTTTGGAGGGACAACTAACTCGGTTGCTGCACCGTTTGTTTTAAGTCCAGTACAATGGACCGGTTTGTTGTGTTCGGTAAAAAGCGACGCCTAAGAGCCGATTCAGTGGACAACTCGGCTGACGGTAGACCTGAAACTTAGACCTGCAGTCTGATTCGTGGCCAGAGAACCAACATGAAGTGCCCGAAAATGAAGCCAGGGGAGCAGCGTGTGTTGTGGGGATGGTGCGACCAGGTAACCAGCCTTCTACTAGCGGCAAGAACAACTGCCCCAAAAATAGCTGATCTACAGGCTCCCACCGCGACACGCTATGAAGCATTGTGAGCTTGTAGATTTGCCATTTGTCCAAAAGTGCCCTCTTATGTGATTTCTGTCCCTGGACCCTAACACACTCTGCACGTCCCTGTATTTACATGTTCGCATTTGGCCGCCGCGCCTCACTGTGTGTGTATGTTCGCAGTGCTGCGACTCCTTCTGTGTGTCTGTGAGATCAAGTTAGAAGCTGTTTCTAGCCCGTGCGTCCCTTTATTTAGCCTACATGTTAATGTAAAGGCCGCCTCACTATGTCTGTGCGTGAGTGCAGTGCTGCGACTACTTCTGTGTGTCTGTCTGTGAGATCAAGTATTGTAGAAGTGTGTGTGTGTGTGTGTGTTGTGTGTGTGTGTGTGTGTGTGTGTGTGTGTGTGTGTGTGTGTGTGTGTGTGTGTGTGTGTGTGTGTGTGTGTCCATTAACGTTCTGCAGATCTCTGAAACTGTGGTACATGTGTAACTGTCCCCTGAAGATCTAAAAGACTAAGAGTTCATTCATTCATTTTGGGGAAAAAAATTAGCCAGTGACAATGATTTGCTTTGTTGTGTAACATGAACATGTATTTTAGCATATAAACAGACCATTGTATTTGCGTGTGTGTGTGTGTGTATATATATATATATATATATATATATATATATATATATATATATATATATATATATATATATATATATATATTATTGTTTTGCCGAAATTCACTAGCCCCTGCTGAAAAAAACTCAGCCCCCCCATAGCCCCCCCATGCACAAATGTCTGGAGCCGTCCCTGCCTATGGACAGTATACGGATCGCAAACCTTGCGAGCAGATTGAGCGGCCTGTATAATACATATTTATGTGTGTGTATATCCCCTGGGAAGAGTGATATAATAACACGGCTATTGATTATAATGTTTGTTTGTAAATTATGACACAATTCGTGCCATGGGAGTCTATTGACTTTAAAGTGTGTTTAGGGTAGTTATGATGTCATTTTATTCCAGCCAAGGCTATCATGACAATGACAATGACATTTCGCCAATATAAATACACCTTGTAATACAATTATTTATTAGCCAACTAGGGCTAATGACTGAAACTGAGTTTTTAGTCTGACAGTCAACTATGACTTCCCCAAATCAGAGCATCAGTCACATATGACACACCAGCTTAGGAGAGTGTGCAAGAATGGATGATGTCACACGACCGAGTCCACAGGACACCCTCATTAGCCTGGTCTCCTTTTCCATCCATGAGGGTCTTTGGTTTGTTCCTTTAACATATCACGTTTCTGTACTTATTGTCTTCATTGCTGCTACATTATTGATAACTGTAAAATAGGTAACAATAAAAAAAAAATCCTCAATTTTTCGATAGTATTCCAAGTTCTGCCCCGCTGCCTCCTCAGCCTCCACCAAGGGTTCAGGGGCTTTGTAGTCTATGTAGCAGTCCACCTCCAGAATCTCCAGAATCTCCAACGACTCTTCTTTTCTTCTGTAGGTTTGGCCTTCACCTCCACCTCCAAAACCTCCCTGTAATTAGGTGAAAGAATTCCTTTCTTGGTGGGTTTGTTACTGCCTTTGTCAATCTCCTGTTCCAAAACCTTCTCGCGGCTGTCAGAAAGAAATTCTTTCTTCAAAGGTTTGTCGAGGTTGAGGTTGTCATGGCCTTCCCGAACCTTTTTCCTAGGTTTGTCGATGAGGTTGTCATGCCCTTCCCGAACCTTTTTCACAGGTTTGTCGATGAGGTTGTCATGCCTTTCCCGAACCTTTTTCACAGGTTTGTCGATGAGGTCATGCCCTTCCCGAACCTCCATCGGGCTAGCAGAAGAATCGACTGTATTCGCTTCCAAAACATCCCCATGACGGGAAAGAATTGCAACTGAATCCTTGGTAGGTTTCCTGGAGAGTTTGCCAGTATCCTCTTCCGAAAGCTCCCCGTGACAGATAGAAGTAATTACTTCCTTGGTAGGTTTACCTGTGAGGTTTGGACTAGCAGGAAGATCGACTGTATGGGTGAGTTTGGCATTCTCCTGTCTCAGAGTGGCATTCTCCTCCTCTAGCTGACTCACTCTAAACCACGGATCTCCTTTGGAAGACGCTTGCTGAGGCCAAGGCTCAGGCTGGTGGCTGACAGGCCATTTTTCCAAGCTCTGTATGCTACTCGGCTCTTCCCAAAACTGACCGTGTTGACGGCCTTTCTTCGCCTGGTCGGGGTCGGGCCATTTTTCCAAGCTCTGTAAACTCCTCTGCTCTTCCCAAAACTGGCCGTGTTGACGGCCTTTCTTCGCCTGGTCGGGGTCGGGCCATTTATCCAAGCTCTGTGAGCTACTCGGCACCCGAAACGGACTGAGTTGACGGCATTTCTTCACCTGGTCGGTGTCAACGGTCAGCTCCTTTACCCTATTTGCATAGTGTAACGTGTTCCGTGTATCTTCACATGAAATCATCGCAGGAGATACGGTCGCAATCATGCACAGGCGGGAGTTCTCCTCGATGAAGGCGTCTCTGAGGACCCGAGTGAGCTTGCTGTCTCTAAAAGGCATATGAGGGTTGTTACGTCCCAGAGCCCTGATGTACTCCTTCAGGGCTAGCAGGCTTCTGTTAATCTCGGCTCCCTCCAGGCGAATCCGGCGGTCAGCGTTGTATGCGTTGGCTCCCCTGACGCTCCCGGCCAGGTCGATGAGCGAGAACTTCCCGTGCGGCTTCCCGTCCCTCTGTAGAATGATCTGGAACACGGCGTGGCTCCGGGAAGAGTGTTCGTTGGCCGAGGTTTTAGTCGATATCCTGGATTTGTGTCCCTCCTCTATGAGTTTGAGAACATCCTCCATAGATGTGACGCATTCTTCCTTCAGTCCCACCAGCTGAACCTGCTGTTGACTATCCTCCATCACCCTCAGCTTCGCTTTGCCGTGCAGTAGGTCAAACACGCTCCCGTTGTATATCTCAAAGAAGGCTGCGTACACCTGCAGTTCCAACTTCACATAGTCCGGTTTCTTCAGCATGCAAAACACATCGCGAGCGGTCAACGCATACAGTCCTTTGGACCAGTCATGGCCATCCCCGGAAAGCTCTCCGCCCATAGTGTGCGTTTTTCCGCTTCCCGTCTGTCCGTAGGCGAAGCAGGTGGCGATGCCCCTCTCAAAGATGGTCTCCACCAGAGGCCCGGCCGTGAAGCTGTACACCACCTCGTTGGTCGTGGAGTCGTCGAAGGCGTGGTCGAAGCGGAAGGTCTGGTTGTCCAGGTAACGGCTATTGTCAAACCTCCGTCTGGGTTTGTTGACTATCACCACGCCTTCGCTGGGAATGGCTATAATATCCAGCTGTTTCATTATCAGTTCCTTCTGGTTCAGTGGACGCTTCCGCACACAAACCACTATTCTTTCTTTCCTAGTCAGGACAATTTCGGGGAGAGCTTTGACATCTGGACTAGCTTGAAAATCCCCCTTACTTGCTATGTTCTCTTCCGAGTCCAACTTAGACAGTGTCGGCGCACCTGGGGGTGCATCTGGCACCTCAACTGGAGTCGCAACTGGCACCAAATCTGGGGCCACATCTAGGGCCACAACTGGCTCCATATGTGAGGCCATATCTGGGGCCGCAACTGGGTCCATACTTGAGGCCGCATCTAGGGCCACAACAGGCGCCATATGTGGGTCCGTATGTGGGTCCGCAACTGGGTCCATACATGAGGCCACATCTTGGGCCACAACTGGCTCCATATGTGGGGCCATATCTGGGGCCACAACTGGGTCCATACTTGAGGCCGCATCTAGGGCCACAACTGGCTCCATATGTGGGGCCACATCTGGGGCCGCAACTGGGTCCATACTTGAGGCCGCATCTAGGGCCACAACTGGCTCCCTATGTGGGGCCATATCTGGGGCCGCAACTGGGTCCATACTTGAGGCCGCATCTAGGGCCACAACTGGCTCCCTATGTGGGGCCATATCTGGGGCCGCAACTGGGTCCGTACTTGAGGCCGCATCTAGGGCCGCAACAGGCGCCGTATGTGGAACCATAGGTGGGGCCGCAACTTGGGCCATATCTCGGGCCGCAACTGGGGCCAAATGTGGGAACATATCTAGCACATCAACTGGGGCCATATCTGGGTTTAAAGCGAATATACTTAACAGGTCAATCTCTTTCTCTTTCAAGTGTCCATCAACCTCAACCCACTTGACTGTCACGCTGTTGCTGTCTTCATTCAGCGAGGTCACAAGCGCCGGCTGAATCTTCCAACTCCGCCCATCACTGCGCTTTATTTCCACGTAGGTACCAACGCCGACCTTCCCGAAATGCATTCCGTATTAAATATCAAGCAAAACTTGCAAAAATAATTCTGTTCATGCGGTGTGCGTGGCTTCCTTCAAAGAGACATTCACAACATCTAAGTCCTACAACGCTGACTCATTCATTTATATCCCAAAACTCTCTCGAGTTGGTGTGTCATGCTGCACACTGATTGGCCGGAGATTAGAACCCATAGGGTGCCATGGTATGCTAGCAGAGTTCACTTGTTTTTATATGGCTTGGATCTGTAAGAGGCGAATCCTATCTGTGTCAACCTTGTTTGTCTGGGCCTGTCAGAAATACATCTTGAGCTTGCGGACAACCAAGTACTTACATGTTTTCATACTGTATAGTACTTACTGTATTGTATTGTAATGCATTTCTGCATAAACATATTTACAGGTGCACTGAAACGGAAATTGAGGGCATTTCACTTTGGAGTTTCAGCCTGAAACGCTGATTGTAAGCTTCTGAACCAATCAGAGCTCGCATCCCTTCAGGCTATGGGGTGCAAAGAGAGAGGGAGAGCTGTACTCCGAGCTATACTACAGGCAACGCAAAGACTGTTTGTTAGCAAATAGGGATGTCCCAATACCGATACCAAAGTATCGGATCGGCTCTTTTTGTCCCTTTTTTTATAATAGCGGTATCGGCAAATACTGTATGGGTATCAGAAAAGTATCAGCATTGACCCTTATTTGTCATTAGCAGGTCACATTGGCAAATATGCCTGTCTAACCAGTGATCAGACACAGGGGTAAGGGGTTGACATCATGGCAGTTAAGTAAAATGTTGGGTCATGTGTGAGTTTGCTTTGGAGTTTCCCAAGTGCACATTTGAGAGAGGAGTATGTTATTCCCTGTTGGTGACTTCATATAAAAGGTATTTTTTCTTTTGTATGTTATTATATATATTCTTCTCTGGTATCGGTATTTGGTATCGGTATCGGCTAACACAAAAATTGTGGTATCGGGATCGGAAATTAAAAAGTGGCATCGGGACATCTCTATTTGCAAACGTCGCTCAGCTCTGCAACATTACTGCTATGTGGCTTATTTCGACCATATAATGTTTTAGATATATATTCCAACTTGATGATTAAGTTTAAACTGAGAAATACCGGTACACTGTCTGAATGCTGGTGTGTTGTTAAGGAGTCCCTAACCCTTACGCTAACCGCAAGCACGGTGCAATGTGGGAACCCGCGGCAAGCGTGTGTGTGTGTGTGTGTGTGTGTGTGTGTGTGTGTGTGTGTGTGTGTGTGTGTGTGTGTGTGTGGAAGGGGGAATCACCTCTCTGCCAGACTGGGGGCGTCACGACAGACTAACTAAGTGAATGGCGATGACACGTCTGGTTATGACATTCGCTAAATAGGGATGCTATAGCATTCTAGTGGCTAACATCAAGATGCTGAATGGGCTCGAAGATATAATCACTCAGGGTGGGAATGGGCAGCACGTCATGTCTATTTCTAGACCTTAATTCTGCCCCATGCCCAGGGGCGGATGTAACATGTCCCATTTGGGGGGGCAAGAGAACATGTTGGAGGGGCAAGAGAAAATGGTATGGGGGCGGCTTCATCGCCTGTGTCGCTTCGCGCAACGGGCGATGAAGTCGCACCCATACCATTTTCGGTTACAGGACTTTAATTAGTCAAGTAGCAGACTGGGTATTTAGGGGGGCATTGCCCCCCCATGCCCATGCCTAGATCCGCCCCTGCCCATACCTGCTGCTCAGCCGCCCTTGTTCCGGATGAGGGCGACTTGCTAAATGTCTGCGCCGTAACGCAATGTCACAATGACGGTGACCTCATGGTGTAGTCGGAGCTTCCTGCACGCAGTGTGACGGAACGGCTTTAAAATGGCTTCGCGTTCAGTCACACATTCCAGGGAGAACCTTGGGACGCACACACACACAGTCACACATACACACAGACATGTGCACACTTGCGAATATTCCTCTGCTCTATTTCAGTCAGTGTAAGGTGACCCACTAGTACCAGCTGCTTGTCAAGTGACATCACATACAACGCCATGGACACGTTTGTTTCCTGTGTGAGCAGTTGACACTCGAGTCTCTAACGCGGTGTGTTATTGCCACATCTGTCAAGGGCGTTGTTTACTGTGTTTGTTGTGTTCATTCAGGCTTGCAGGCCTGTGTTATTACAGCCATAGTCTTGGGCAATATACTGGTATTGCCGTTTATCACGATATTGAAAATCAATCAGTAATATCGTGTCTATAAAAAATATGGAATACTGAATATCGTCAAATACCGACATTATACTGTATTCTATTCAAATATGAGCGATGAGACTTTTAATTGTAACTATACAAACAATTTTCATGTTACACACATGCCTAAAATTGCCCTTATTTGGGCTAGGGTTTTTGGAAACAGTGTACTCCCAAGCGTGTTGGACGATGTTTACTGACTCGGCTGTTTACATCGTAGTAAAAAAAAAATTGAAACGTCGATACTGCCATCATAGCCAGCATCGAGTTTTAAGTTATAATGGGTTTGTATAGGAATACGTTAAAATGAAAATCAAATATCTAAATACTGAAAGGAGTAACTTATAAACTGTCTGGTGTGTTCACATGAGACTGAGTAGACCATTTTTGTTGTTTCAGCACAACCTCGCCCCTTTAGAGGGCGTTGTGCAGGTCATTGTCCTTGGGAATCCCTGGTGTGTGACACTCGAGTGTCATGAAGTTGCCACTCGTGTAGTAGGCCTACATGCAGAGTTGTAATGCTATTTATAAAAGTGGGTGTATAGTACCACAGACCCTCACTACTTGTGAGGGACTTGTTGTTATAGCATTAACCACTTAAACCCTATATAGTCCCTGTACGTCAAAGGCTTTTGGTGTGTTATAAATATCCAAGTGCTTGTAGAGACCAAATATAAGCATGTCATGCTCTCATAAATCAATAGGTCTTTCAGTAAGCCCCTCCCCAACGTCTATGTTCCAATCACAGCTAACGACTGGACCATAGCAGTTTAACGGTGTAACAATATAGTAACAGTATCGAAATTATTGTATTTAATTTAAACAAAATTGAAGTATATCGCAATGTAAACAGAAAATATTGTATCGTATCGCTTGACTTTGTATTATCTCGATTTACAATGTAGAAAATCTGTATTGAATTGGTATCGAATCGCTACCAATACTAAATACTTATCGCATTGTATTTAACAATTTTAAGAAGAAAAAACTTGTATATAAAATCTTGTATTCAGATACAATGCATAGACACCATACATGCTAATTGGCAGAATAAAGGATAAGGCAACACAATTAGCCCTTCACCAAGTCCCCCCCTTGGCCAGGAAAGCTTGACTTGCATAGAAACAGTTGCTAGAGTATGTGGATTGGCATTGGACAGTAACTACACCCCAACTCAAAGGGTGGAATTGTGCAGTTGTTAAATCTTCAAGTGTGTTCCCACTTGTAGCACACGACACATACAGCGCGTAAATGTCCGCTTTTCAGCAGAAGGGTCGGAGGGCAGAGGTAATCATTGATAGGAGGAAATGGGGGCCGTTGTTGACTCCCTCAAGGATTTTCTGACAAAGCAGAACACATTGTCAACATCCTTGAAGTATTACGTATTTTTCATACCGGAGACAGCCAAGACTGCATGAGTCATGCATGGTCAACTTTCAAAGAACTAGGCATCAATGCTCGCAATGTTAAAGTATTCAATTCATTTCAATTCAGTAATCCTGGTCTTGGCCTATGATAAAGAAAGAGGACATTGCACGGGGGCGTGGCACAGGTTGGTGCCGGAGGTTTGCACATGCTCAGTGTAAACAGGATCTGCTATGGTGGAATGTTCCAGCAGAGGCACTAGATAGAAATCCCATGACTTATTATTATTATTTCCAAAAAATATAAGTTGGCAGATGTACTGTCTGTAATTAAAGCAAGCATCACGAACAGGGAAAATCTACAAAAGAACAATGTACAAAACATTTCCATTCAGTAAATGTAAGCTGCTTGCCCTTGTCTTTTTTCCTCCACACAGTAGTTAAATTGACATAATATTTAAACTAAAGATGGAAGCATTATAGTATTCTCTTATATACTCTTATATACAGTATATATTTTTATTATTTCAGTTCAGGGTCAGTAACTCTAGCGCCTCTGCTGGTACATTCCACCATAGCAGTTCCTGTTTACACTGAGCATGTGCAAACCTCCGCCACCAGCCTGAGCCACGCCCCCGTGCACTATTCTCTTTCTTCATCATAGGTCTTGGCCAGCTGGGGCGCCTGACGGAGGTGACAGGATCTGGCAGGAATAGCGTGTTCCGCTCACACGCTATGTCCAGCCAGGGAAACTCCCCCTTGACAGTTGAAAAGACCGCTGCTTGGACTCCTCATGCGTTGAAGGAAGCATGAGGCCTGTCCGCTGCCTCCCCAGGTTGGTGGTGGTGGGTGTGTAGAGCCCAGGATCACATTAGGAATTGAAGAAAAAATGTTTAAATTAAAATTGAAATTAAAAAGAAAGCGTAGCTCTGTTTCTACCACATTTTGTATGCAATGAGTGCATATTAGTCTGTATCATGATTTTGGGCAACTCCCTATTTTCACACAGTCGCGGGCACCAGGAACAAGCCTTAGGCCCAGTTCCGTATTAAATGTTGTTTTAAATGTCAGTTTGCCCTCTCAACTCATAGACTCCCCTTATCCCTGGACTGAAGTGAGCAATGACGCATTTCTCTGTCTGAGTGGATATTGTATATACGCTGTATTATATGAGCAAGACCCTCGGGGTGGGGGGGGGTCACAGAGAGCCTGCAGGGTGGTTATGAAACCAGTCAAACCACATTGGACCAAGGCCGCAGAGTGGAAAAGGAATCACATGGACCGCCTTTAATTAACTAACGAAATTAACTTTAATTTCTCCGCTTCCGTCGGCTATAGTGATACTCTGTGACTGTGTTTGTATAATGTATCATATAGTATGTGTTGGGGTAACCCGCTCGAGAGAGTGTGTGTGTGTGTGTCTATCTGTAGTCCTGCATTTGAAGGCAGTTATAGAATTGAAACCATTTCGATTTTCAACATTTCAGTGCATGTTATTAGACACTGGTAGAAACACATTGGTGGAGAAATTTCTTGGTAAGGATTTTAGTTCCCAGATTGGTCAAATATCGCTCTCTGAAATACCCTAACTAAAATACAGCTTCTGAAGCTGCATGGTAAATGTCTGTAGCCTTCGTGTAGTTTGAAGGACGCAGCCTTTAGTTTGTAACAACAACAGAAAAGCAGGAGGAACATGGACCGTCAGGGGCGGATGTAACATTTCACAATTGCGGGGGGCAGGAGAAAATGGTATGGGTGCGGCTTCATCGCCCGTGTCGCACCCATACCATTTTTTCCGTTACAGGACTTTTATCAGACAAGTAAAGCATCAATAATAACATCAGTTGTTGTTGAAGTTGCAACAGACACGCAGCATGCATAAAGCTAAAGGTCTGACTCGGAGAGTTTTCTGTTTTCAATGATGAAATGCTGTTGGTTTAGTGGTGACACAGCTGTAGTTAGTTAATAAGTAGCAGTAGTAGTGTTTCGAATCATTTTAAATAGAAGCACTTTAATCTGAAATATCTTGGGTTGTTTTGCATGCAGCAGTCTGGGCATTTT
Source organism: Benthosema pterotum (assembly GCA_039105355.1). Taxonomy (NCBI): domain Eukaryota; kingdom Metazoa; phylum Chordata; class Actinopteri; order Myctophiformes; family Myctophidae; genus Benthosema; species Benthosema pterotum. Next base: position 53,077,705 of record CM076969.1, on the reverse strand, counting down.
GGGGGGCATTGCCCCCCACCATGCCCATGCCTAGATCCGCCCCTGAGAGAGAGAGACAGAGAGAGAGAGAGAGAGAGAGAGAGAGAGAGAGAGAGAGAGAGAGAGAGAGAGAGAGAGAGAGAGAGAGAGAGAGAGAGAGAAAGGGGTGAGGGAAGAAAGAGGGAGCAAGTAGCTTTCAGTTGGATGTGTGTGAGGTCAGAAGGTTACGAACATGAAGCCACAGGATACATTCCTACCCTGCACCACCTACTGTACCATACCTATGATACCATGACAACCAAGGCCTAAATGTCACACAACGGGGAGGAGAGGAGAGGAGAGGAGAGGAGAGGAGAGGAGAGGAGAGTTGGAGAGGAGAGGAGAGGAGAGGAGAGGAGAGGAGAGGAGAGGAGAGGAGAGGAGAGGAGAGGAGAGGAGAGGAGAGGAGAGAGCAGTTGGATGTGAAAAGTTAGACGTCATACATTAAGTACACTCCACAAGTGTGTTTGTGCTTGAAACACTTTCAGCAGAACCACTACAGATAAAAAATGCGTGAGAACCAGGATGTCTCTGGTGGGAATAACTGTGTCACGAGGAGCGTATAGTCAACAAATAATGTACACACACATACACATACACACAAAACACTAGTGAGTGCTAATTATGGGACAACACGTACACACGAGTACACACACGCCAGGAAGACACCCTGGGGATTCTATTTTTTCCACCATATTCCCCGCCAAGGCACTGGTGGGGGCCGGAAACGAAGCACACACTCTCGTGCACTCCATTCAGCAGTGTTGCCAAGTCTGCTTATTATTATAAGCAACCGTTGATTTGATTTTTTGTTTTGTTTTGATGTAAGAAGTCAATTGCAAATACATTTGTAAATACCTTTAGTGGTAGTTGCTGGCTGATGTTGTTTGTGCTTGTTTCTAAAGTGTGCAGTCGTTTATTAGATTATTATTTTAACATTTGATCATTCATTTGTATTTTTTTAAACATAATTTCCTCTACAAATCCTACTTGTATAAAGTAGTGGTAAGGCTGAAATTGAAGTATTGAAGGTGTTTTTTTTATCTGCATGTATTAGTTATAGAAGGCAAGTATAGTGTTTTAAGGCATATTTGTCTTATTAGCCAGGGATCCTTTTAAAATCATCTCATGTAAGAATTGTGGTCCAAAAATTATATCTTGGCGATATTGTTGGAGAGGTGACTACTGTACAGTACATGTATATGATGTACCACTTACGGCAGTCATTCATATTTGATACAGTCTATCGTTGCTAGCAAAACTTTAACTAATTCAGCAGAAGTAACAATCAGGGCCGGATCTAGAGGGGGGCAGGGGTGGGCACGGCCCACCCAAACTTGCATCCTGCCCACCCAATGAAAGGTAATACCAGTGGTCTGGGGACCACCAGTGGTCCTTGAAAGAGTTCCAGGTGGTCCCCAGCTAAATGGTGGAAAGTTGGTTAACCAGATGTAACTCTTTTAGAGCGTAAAAATGAAACCAAATGGACCCTTGCGGGTCCATTTGGTTTCATTTTTACACTCTCAAGAGTTAAAATATTCATCATCTGAATTAGCCCAAGTCTACACAACTAGAGAATGTAGAAGATTAATGGTCATTTTGTTCTCTATGTTTGACTGTTTTGTTTCCCAAATCCAGCCTGGAATTATGGACAAAAGCAAAATAAAGTCTTTAGATTTGGGGTCTGTGGGGCTAAAATGTCCTCAAAAATGGTGGTCTGTGGGCTCAAATACCGGATAAACAGTGGGCCCTGGTGTCAAAAAGGTTGAAAACCACTGCTTCATATGAAAAACTTTGGAGGTGCCCACCGTGCCAACCTTCCAGCCCACCCTGGCTAAATCCAGCTCTGGTAACATTAGTGTTTTCTTACAGTCAGTTGATTACTTGATATCCATATGATTGGTTACTTGGGACTGCGGTGCTCTATAGGCACTACCGTGATTTACTGGCGTGAGGTGTATGGCTTGTAATACGATGCAGGGCAGTGAATTAATACCGTATTACCCTATTTGAATTACAATTACACCTTACTTACTTATTAAGTTCTGTACTGTATGCCCCTGTACAGTAACAGCATGTACCTTGTGGGTCACCTTTCATTAAAAAACATTTTAGTTAGGGCAATCTGGGAACTAAATCGTTAGCAAGAAATTTCTTCAAATTTTGGTTCTATATAACATGTAGGTCGACTAAAATGTTGAAATTCAACTCCTGTAGGACACCTAATACAAAACAGGTCAAAGTCGGGGTACTAGTCACAACCTATAGAAGGCAAAACCTGCAAAATGTCATCATGCTTTATGTGTGTAGCATGTGATTTCTTTTATGATGCTGAATCCATTACAAGCTTAATTTTTTGGGGTAAAAAACACCAATCATGCTGAAAATGGCCATAGTAGCCTACTTGCCATTTTCAAATGGCAAGTACTATGGAACCAAAAGGAACCAAATGGACCCGTACACCCTCAGAAAAAAAAAGGTCCTAAAAGAAATATCATTAACAAACACAACTTGATGTCATCATCAAGTAAAATACAGTACAGTAAAAGGTTGGAAATGGGCGGAATTCTGAACAATATGGACTGTGACAAGTTCAATCAACCCGAAACATTTTAAAGCAAACTTAAACAATATAAATAACAAAAAGTGCAATCATACACATCAGTGCAGCCTGCTAACATCTGCCAGCCTTTCTGACATGAAGAAATTAATGAATAGGACCTACATAAATATAAAAAAAAATCTATTGAAATCTATCTTTTGAACCTGGCGATTCGATATCATGGCATTAAGAATTGTGATATATTGGCATATCGATTTTTTTGCCCACGCCTACTAGCAAGGCAGCTGGCTGAATTGGGACCTGTTAGGGTCCGTTTAGTTCTGTTCTGATTTAAGGTGGGGCAAGTGATTTGAAATTCATGGTGTAGTACCAGCCTGGTGCACTAGGGGCCCCCAACAGTAGCTACACTATGTGAACCTGTTGCTCGCTCCTGATTGGAGGAGAATTGGTGGTGACCTGGGGAACTTTTATTAGCTCCTCTGCTAACGTGGGGGAGGGGGAAACTCCATATGTGGTTTCCACACCTTATAATAGAGCATTTTAACAGAAAAAAATATTTTTTGGGTGATATCTGACAAAAGTGAAATCACTTCCCCTACCATTTAAGGTGCGTCTTTGCAAATAAAACACTTGAGAACAAACTGGTACCAGTCAGACTCTAATGTGCCATAGTGTTCTATTATCACTTTGAATGCTTTGAATCAAATCTGACATCCTTTTTTTACCCATTAAAATAAATAAATAAAGTAAAACAAAACTCTGGAAACTCGGCCACTATTTATTCTGCATTTCAACCTTTTTGAAACCAGGGCCCATTATTAATAGTGGGCTCTGGTGTCAAAAAGGTTGAAAGCCACTGATTCATATAAAAACATTTCCAGCCCACCCTAGTTGGGCCCGCTGAATCCGGCCCTGTATGTGAGACTGTGCTCACATCCCCAAAGGCCGCATTCGTTTGCTGGGTCACCATCTGCATGGTGGTTGTTTTGTAATCTACATTCTCTGGTACAACGTAGTACTGATTATGGATAATCTCCATGAGCGCAAATTCAAGCCGTTTTTTTTTTTTTTCTTTTATACTTCAGTCCAGCCAGGATTTAGCTGGTCTAAGTGGCTTTATGTCGTTTTCAGTCCTATCATCTGTGTTCTACGTTGAATCACTAATCATGATGGAAATGTACCAAAGTTTTCTGTTTTCTGACCAACTTAATCTTTTAAGCTGCATTTTTTTTAAAAGCACAACGAGCAACGCTGCAACCGACTGCAGGCTTGTAGATTGGCTTTGTTTACAACTGTTTTTTTTTTTTATCACACCAGTGTGAAATGTAGTGCTGCGTCTGCGTGTCCCCAAAACTTTCAAACTACCCCCAAAGTACCTACGGCAGGGATGCCCACACTTTTTTGACTTGAGAGCTACTTTCAAAATGACCAGCTCAACAAGAACTATCATTTCAACGCCCCCAAGAAAGTTTGACTTTGAAATAGTGGTGATGGTGTTACTCACTGTTATATAGTTTTTAAGAATAATTCACTTGATGAAATTAATGAAAAATGGAGGGGGAGAATTGGAAGGCTTTCTTGTATATGCTACTACGGATGTTTGAAAACAGTATTTGGGTTGGAGTTGACAGTTTGTGATGTTGAGTTTAGTCTCTTGCACCCAAAGCTAAGAACTTTCACGTTTTTGTCCACAATTGGGAACGAGAACTGGCAAAACATTGGTCAAAATAACGATTATTCTCCATTGTCTAATTGTGTGGACTCTTGAAATGACATAATTCAGATGTTTAAATATAATTTAACTCTTGAGAGTGTAAAATGTTAACGCTCTCAAGAGTTACAGATCTATACATTTTAGGGTACTGTCCTGTGATCTACCTGCATGGCCTGTGTGATCTACTGGTAGATCAAGATCTACCTTTTGGGCAGCCCTGACCTACGGCTATGGAATTGTGTGGTAGGAGGAGAACGGCAAAACAAGTGGGACACTGGACTTTGTTCCACGTACCGAGATTTAGACATTGATTCTGGTATTCTAATAAATTTAGTTGAGTCCTCGACAAGCCGCTAATGATAACGCCGACGCTGCTGGGGTGACAGAAGTCATACAGAAAAGAGAGGTGACTGTAACATAACAGACAGATAGGGGCGGATGTAACATTTCCCAATTGGGGGGGCAGGAGAAAATGGTATGGGGGGGGCGGCTTCATCGCCCGATGAAGCGGCACCCATGCCATTTTCAGTTACAGGACTTTTATTAGGCAAGTAAAGCATCAATAATGACATCAGTTGTTGTTGAAGTTGCAACAGACACGCAGCATGCATAAAGCTAAAGGTCTGACTCAGAGAGTTTTCTGTTTTCAATGATGAAATGCTGTTGGTTTAGTGGTTCCACGGCTGTAGTTAGTTAGTAGCAGTAGTAGCGTTTCAAAATTCAAATCATTTTAAATATAAGCACTTTCATTTGAAATATCCTGGGTTGTTTTGCATCATGTCATCGTGTTTGGTGGGGCAGACTGGGCATTTAGGGGGGCATTGCCGCCCCCCCCATGCCCATGCCTAGATCCGCCCCTGGACAGATGGCTATTGCTCAACACAGAGAGTGTGAAAGAGAGAGCAAGAGAGGGAGGCAGGCAGGCAGCAACATGGAGCTGTGAGAGACATGGATGTGGGTCAGAGATGTTTGAGGCTTTAGTAGCAATCTGTTTACAAGACATGATGAAATAACTTTGAGCAATAACCAGAGGAACTATATTTCAACATTTGTGCCCACTGTATTTAGATGCAGAGGCTGTGTTCGTTCCTCCCTCTCTGTCGGTGTGTGTGTGTGTGTGTGTGTGTGTGTGTGTGTGTGTGTGTGTGTGTGTGTGTGTGTGTGTGTGTGTGTGGTGTGTGTGTGTGTGTGTGTGTGTGTGTGTGTGTGTGTGTGTGTGTGTGTGTGTGTGCGCGTGCGCAGGGCTTGACACTAACACTTGCCCGCTTGCCCGGGGCAAGTAAAAAAAAATGGTGGGGCAAGTGAAGACTGCTACCTGGTTGCCCGATCGGGCAAGTGTGCGACTTGATGAACTGGATTTGGGAAACAAAACAGCCAAATTAACATACACATCAAAATGACCTAATCTTCTACATTCTCTAGTTGTGTAGACCTGGGCTAATTAAGATGATTAATTTTAACTCTTGAGAGTGTAAAAATGAAACCAAATGGACCCGCAAGGGTCCATTTGGTTTCATTTTTACGTTCTCAAGAGTTACATCTGGTTAACCAACTTAACTGGGGACCACCTGGAACCCTCTCAGGGACCACTGGTGGTCCCCAGACCACCTGGTTTAAAGCAGCGAAGTAGGAAGTAAACTTAAATGCAAAATTTACTTTTATTTTTGGGGGGCAAGTGACCATGACCTGAGGGCAAGTAGAACCTGACTTGCACTTGCCCGATGGGCAATACAAGTGCCTCGGAGACTTTAGTGTCAACCCCTGTGTGTGTGTGTTTTGTGTGTGTGTGTGTGTGTGTGTGTGTGTGTGTGTGTGTGTGTATGTGTGTGTGTGTGTGTGTGTGTGTGTGTGTGGTGTGTGTGTGTGTGTGTGTGTGTGTGTGTGTGTGTGTGTGTGGAGAAGTGACCGTTTTGGAAGTGGAATGTGCATTTGACCACAGTGTGGATAAAGCATTCCTTACGAAGGTGCTTAGGTGCCAACGTCTTAAGGGTGCTATTATACAGCTTGGTTACAAACATAAACTACTCCTGTTTATATTTGGAAGCCTTGGCAATGTCCATAAATCAGTCGTGAGAGGCGTTCTCTAGTCGAGAGCTATTGGCAAAATTCTGTTCAGTATCTGCACTAATTGCCAGTCGCCATATATGGAGAAGGTGATGCTTCCTGTACCCAGGATATGTATCCTAGCACTTGTTGTAGAGGATTTTCCAAGTTGCTATTGTGTGTGTGTGTGTGTGTGTGGTGTGTGTGTGTGTGTGTGTGTGTGTTGTGTGTGCGCGTGCGTGTGCGTTTTGCGTGTGCGTTTTGCGTGTGTGTGTGTGTGTGTGTGTGTGTGTGTGTGTGTGTGTGTGTGTGTGTGTGTGTGTGTGTGTGTGTGTGTGTGTGTGTGTGTGTGTGTGTATGTGTGTGGACACTGCTAGGTCAAGGGAGAAAATGTTTCATATGCCTCATATTGGTGCTATAACAGGCTGTTTGAGCACCTGAAAAACGTCAACTTCATGTTGGAGCCCCTCTGAGAGTGTATAAAGGGGTCCGTTTGGTTCCTCTCATGGACCCCAGGGGGTCCCTAGACCCCAGTTTGGTAAACACTGGAATAGTATAGTAATATAATATAGTATAGGAGACCAAGGAAAACCTTGCCTAGCATAAGCACACGCACACACACGCGGGCACACGCAGACACACACACACACATGATGCTGTTTTTTTTTCTCAGAAAATAACTCCTTGGGCTGAAAACGGACATCAAAAATGTGCATAAATGCCATTTGGGCAAGTGCAATGACCGTTTTCAGCACAATTAATGTTTTTTCTTTCTTTTCTTTTTTTTTTTTTGCAAAACTAATGCTTGGAATGGATTCAGCATCATGACAACCCTGTAGGTATAGACATATCACACAAATCATTTGACATGTACATGGTTTTCAGTTACAGGTCTGTTTTCAATGATTAAATGGTGTTGGTTTAGTGGTGCCACAAGTGTAGTTAGTTAGTAGCAGTGAATGAAAGGTTAGTAGTAGTGTTTCAAATCATTTTTAATTATAGCAGGGGCGGATATAGCATTTCCCAATTGGGGGGGGGGGGGGGGGGCAGAAGAAAATGGTAAGGGGGCGGCTTCATCGCCCGTGTTGCTTCACTTCACGCCACGGGCGATGAAGCCGCACCCATACCATTTTCAGTAGTATACTGAAAATGCTTATATTTACTTTTACGGCTTATATTTACTTTTACGGTAAATATAAGCACTGAAATATCTTGGGTTGTTTTGCATGCCATCATGTTTGGTGGGGCAGACTGGGGAATTTAGGGGGGCATTGACCCTCCCATGCCTATGCCTAGATCCGCCCCTGTTGGAAAGGTAAGAAGAGACAAGGAGAGGAGTGGAGAGGGTGGTGTGTGTGTGTGTGTGTGTGTGTGTGTGTGTGTGTGTGTGTGTGTGTGTGTGTGTTGTGTGTGTGTGTGTGTGTGTGTGTGTGTGTGGTGTGTGTGTGTGTGTGTAGGTCAGATCGGTCAGCTCGTTCCCAGACTCACTGCCCCACAGAGCCCAGCAGGACACACACAGCCGGGAGGGTGAAATGTTAGATCTGTTTGAAAACACTAAAACCCACGGAGGTCCCAAATTAATAGCAACTTCGTTCACTCTACTGCACCTGAAATCTGACTTTTTCTCACTTTTTTTGGGGGGGGGGGTTGCGGTTATTTATTGGCATTTTTGGACTTGCAAACAGACGGCAAACGATAAACATTGTGCCAGGATAGTATATAAAATCAATGCTGCAGGTTATTTGACATTCCTGTTTATATTGTTTGTTGGACTGCAGGGTGCCTGATGATGGAATCATATAAATTGTCACCCATGCATTGAATCAAACCGTCTAGTAAAGTAAAGGGCAGTCACACATACACACAGTACATACAGTATGTACAAAGGCACACGCATGTACCAAATGGACCCTTGCCTGTCCATTTGGTTTCATTTTTACACTCTCAAGGGTTATGATATTCACCATGTAAATTAGCACCACTTAATTAATAAGTCATGGTCATTTTGATCTCTATGTTTTGCCTGTTTTGTATGTGAAAATCCATCCTGGAATTGTGGACAAAACCAAAGAAATCTTTAGTTTTGGGTTCTGTGGGGTGAAAATGTTGTCAAATAGTGGTCTGTAGCTTAAATGCTGAATAAATAGTGGGCCCTGGGATCAAAAAGGTTGAAAACCACTGCTCTAACATGAAGCTTGTTGTCTGGTGCAGCTTATAGTGAGGTTCGGCTTATACATGAAAAAAAAAAAAAATCAGGATTTTGCACCAAATTTAGCTGGTGCGGCTTATATTCAGGTGCGGCTTATAGTCCGGAAATTACGGTATACACTATATATTAAAGAGAGAAACGACCTACTGTAAATGTACACTAGGGGTCAGATGGTTATGTGGCACCGACTCACTTTGCAGGGAGGGAATATGCAAGTAATGCTACACAGAACACTTTTCACTTCGTCAAAAACTAGTTTCTCAAGACAACAGCTGTTGCCACCACTGCCCTAATACCACCACTGCCCTAACAACACCACCGGTGGTGGTGTTGTTAGTAGGAATAAACGCAAAAGCACCCAGGAACGTACAGTAAATGTACTAGAGTTATAATGGATTGCATTTTTATAGTGCTTTTCCAAGTGCTCAAAGCGCTTTACAATGGTCCATTCATTCACACATTGGGAAGTAGAGCGGCGAACAGTCGACGCCAGCGTCCCCACTTCCCACATTCATACACAGCTCACACTGACCTCATTGGAGGCAATTTGGGGTTCAGTGTCTTGCCCAAGGACACTTCGACATGTAGACAGGAGGAGCCGGGATTCGAACCGGCGACCCATGGATCACTGGTCGACCTGCTCTACCTCCTGAGCCACAGCCGCCCACAGAGTTAATACAGTTGTGACTACTAATGCTGCTTGCGGCAGCATTCCTTGTTCAGACAAACATCGCAATGACAACGGACAGAACCGCAAGCGGTGTTGTCGAAAGACATTACTGCAATGAGTGTTATGCAATATGACCGATATATTACGGCGCACACTTTTTTCAAACTCTTTTCACTGGGTGACATGACTCAAAATCCATATCATACAGTATTGAATGCCACCTTTGTCCTCCTTATCTCAATAACAATAAATTAGATCATCATTTGTTTTGGCTCACAAATATATGCCTATTCACTAGTGCCATTGCGCTAGTGCAGGGGGGGGGGGGTTACAACTGTTTCTGAACCAGGGACCACCACCTTGAATAAAAATCAACCTGGGGACCACCACCCTGACTTAAACCTGAGGACCACGACCCTCACTAATAAACAACCTAGCTGGGGACCCCCTCAATTACCCGTATTCCATTCTCTTACTTCCAATTTTTACACGTTTTATTATGGCTAAAAAACAATGACATTTCAGGCAAGCGTTCTTGAGAATGTACCTCACTTTTCTGTGGAATTGGTTAACCTCAATCAGACTTCCCAGCAACTGACAATGCGGAAGTGCTTTCACATGCTTTTTACAGTTTACCAAACGTCCATGGAAGAAATTACGCACAAAAAAAAAATCATCACATTGCTACATCACAAGCTTGCCTGGCCCTGGGCAGATTACATCTCGCCCAAAATGCAGCTGCTCGCCCCTTGAACAGGCGCACGGAAACAGGATCACATCTCCCCGGTTACACTGGCTCCCTGTGCGCTACAGGATCCAGTTTAAAATCCTATTATTTGTTTTTAAAGTCTCTAAACGGGATAGCACCAGTTTATATTTCAGTACTGGTAGCGCCCAAGGACTCGACCAGGGCTCTGAGGTCGACTGGTCAAACAACTCCTCAAGGTCCCTAAATCAAAACTAAGGGGAGATGAATCTTTCTCTGTTGTAGCACCCACCCACGCTGTGGAATGAACTTCCACCTCAGGTCAGGGCTTTGCAAGCCTTGCCTTTGTTTAAATCATGCCGAGTAAAGACTCGTCTTTGGTGTTCGAACATACTGAGTTATAGTTGTCGTTTCTACCCATTTTGTCTTGATCATGCATGCTGTATATTGTATATGCAGTATGTGTATTTGTTGTGCTGCCCATGTCTTCGGGGCAATAGTAATAAGTTCCTTTCCTGAAAAAGTATGCAATGTATACTGCAAATATGTTCACATACTTATTTCCATTAGTCTTAGATTATGATTTAGTCTTTGTCTTTTGAAAACACAGTCTTTTGAAAACACATCCCAAACACGTCTTTTGAGAATCATTTGTGTTAGTCTAGTCTTAGTCGACTAAATATCAAAAACCTTAGTCGACTTAGTCTTTAGTCTTAGTCGACAAAAACAACACTGGTGATCACAACCTTGGAAAAGACAGAAACAGAGCTGCATTTTCTAAAACTAATACTTCCCACAAATTACACACACTCAACATGAGTTTGAAACTATATGATCAATGATGGGAAAGCTCCCATAGCTATTAGGAGAAATACAACAATGTGCAAAAAAAAGCAGCAAGATTTGTGAACTGTTGTGACATAAGGAGATTGTTTTCTCGAGTGCGCACACATGTAATAAAGTGTGTTTTCTCAGTAGCAGAAGAGAACACCCTGAGGAAGCCAGTCTTTTAACCATAATGCGCTGCCAACTGAGTCGAGGACAACATTGGGAGTTTCATTAAGCTCAGCAACAAATCAGCTGCGTGGTTAACGTCTCGTCACGGAGCTGGACAAAGCAGCTCAGTGGGGAGGGGGGTGAGGGGTGAGGGTCCGCGTCACCACGGCCTTGGTTGGGGAGACGCTGTTACACAACGTTTATACAATGCTTAGTCAGAGAGCATGTCAAATTAAAGGCTGGGACCACTGTGAGAACCTGATTCGACAACATGCCTTCAATATCTAAACGCTACAGTATAGCAGTGGTACTCAAACGTTCTCATGTCAAAGACACCCCAAAAATGATGTTTGTTTGTTGGTTGTGGTTGTGGTTGTGTGTGTGGTTGTGTCAAAATGTGTTATTTTTATGGATCCCCGGAGGCAAAACTTAAGAGTTAAAATAAAAACAAAGAAAATCTAATTAAATAGTTAGTGTGCACACAATCTGTGTCTGTAAACAGATTTTAATCTAAACACAACCTTACAACCACAGTCTATTGGCTCATAATGAAACTGCTGGAGACTTCTGCGCTGGGATTGGCTAAAGCGCCGCCTCACCAATTAGAAGCGACGTTGAAGGGAATAAGGATATATATATATATATATATATATATTTTTTTTTTTTTTTTTTTTTTTTTCATTTTCCGCCCATTATTGGCTAAAAAGATTTAGGAAACAAAGCAATACTGCCTCATAACAGTTGGTGTTGTGAACTACTTGAGAGTGGAGTTAGCTGTTTTAACAGGCAGTTTGAGTTACTTACAGAGTTAAAGAGGAACTCCACCCATTTTCAACATTTTAATATGTCATTAATATACCTTAGCGATGGAAAAAATCATTAACATGGTGAAGTACATCTGATAAGTTAAAAAAGGTAACGCACATCCCCAACTGGTGCTGAGCCAAAAACTGTAGAAGTACAGCAAACGTAGAAAAAAGGAGAATGGGCTCGCAACTCACTTTAAAGTGCTCCAAATTTTATTTAGCGACAAGGGTAGAGCAGCGACGTTTCGACCTGTTCAGGTCTTCATCAGGCTGATGCCTGATGAGCACTTTAAAGTGAGTTGCGAGCCCATTCTCCTTTTTTCTGAAGTACATCTGATGACATCATGTTAATGATTTTTCTTTCAGACTACTTTTTTCCTGAGAGGGTTCACATTTGTATCCTCTCAGGAAAATATTGGAAATGGGTGGAATTCCCCTTTAAGAGGTTTTGTCCATAGCACTACTTTTCAGGCGTGTATTTTGTCTGAACAGCAAATAATAATCACAAGTACAGCTATTTTTGTCCAAAAAAGTTGCCTTCTCATGGGATTTGAGCCCATTACCTAACACTCTCTGAACATGTGTCCCTGAGGGGTGATGTCCCCATTTGTGCATCTCTAGTGACATAGATGAGGGTCTGATCATGACAGAGTGACATCTACTGGACAGGAGTGGCACAGCCTTGAAATGACATGAGTCAAACCAGGGGCGGATCTAGGCATGGGCATTGGGGGGACAATACGCCCCCTAAATGCCCAGACTGCCCCACCAAACACGATGGCATGCAAAGCATTTCAAGATATTTCAAACTAAAGTGCCTATATTTAAAATGATTTGACACACTACTACTGCTACTACTAACTACAGTTGTGTCACCACTAAACTGACAGTATTTCATCATTGAAAACAAAAAACTCTCTGAGTCAGACCTTTAGCTTTATGCATGCTGCGTGTCTGCTGCAACTTCAACAACAACTGATGTTATTAATGCTTAATTGCCTAATAAAAGTCCTGTCCCGGCGTGAAGCGACACGGGCGATGAAGCCGCCCCCCCATACCATTTTCTCCTGCCCCCCCAATTGGGAAATGCTACATCCACCGCTGAGTCAAACGTCATTCATGGCCGACAGCAGTGTTTTTTTTAATCATTTTGATAACATGGCCCACTATTTATTCAGCATTTGAGCCACGCTCAGTTCAACAAACACTGTACACTTTTTGGGGGAAAATCTTACTTTTCACATAACATTAATACCTGATGATCATGTTTTAGGGTAGAAATAATTCATGGCACTCAACTTATTTCCATCTGAAAAATAAATAAATCACAATAAAATTAAATTAAAATTAAAGGAGGAATTAAAATTAAAGGAGGAAAACAAACTGGGAAATGTATCTGCCACCCATAAAAAATGGGTACCGCACGACCCAAACATGTGTCCCAGGTTAGCCGCTGTCTGGGAAGCGGTAAGGTAAGGGTACGATTATACGGGAAAGACCTCTCATGTCAAGTAAATCAATACCACGCAAACAACTATTTATAACCCAGATGGATGTTGATTGGCACGGCACGCAGCAGTGAAACTGAGTCACTCCCACAGAAGGGGCTAATTATAATGTGTCAACAAGATGTTGAACACGATATGGATATGGTGGGGTTGTTGCGATCGCTGTAGTACACCAGAGTTCTTCAGAGAAGGTTTATCCCTTAAAACAGGGCTGCTCACACTTTTTTGACTTGAGAGCTACTTTCAAAATGACCAGATCAACAAGATCTACAAAATGTGATTGTTTCATGACTGAAAATCCATTTCAAGGCCCCCTAGAGGCCTAGAAAGTTTGAGCTTTGAAATAGTCAGTGATGGTGTTACATACTGTTATAGTGTTTAAGAATAATGCACTATTTGAGGTTTGAGTTGACAGTTTGTAATGTTGAGTTTAGTTTCTCGCACCCAAAACTAAGAACTTTCATGTTTTTGTCCACAATTGGGAAAGACAACTGGCATAACGTTGGTCAAAATAACAATTATTCCCCATTTTCTAATTGTGTGGACTCTTGAAAATTACGTAATTCAGATGCTTAAACATAATTTAACTCTTGAGAGCGGTAAAATGAAACTTGATGAGTCTAGATTTTTTTTTTTTTTCGGGGTCGCTGTTTGTCTCTTTTTAAATGGTCAATAAAAATAACTGGCGATCGCCCAGGACCAATATCAACTGCTTTGATCACCAAGTGGCCACAGGGATAGCAGGGAAGGAGTTAAAGAAGAAGAATGTCTCGCACGTAGCAGTTATGTAATAACGTCATGCGTTGTGGTATCTCAAACGTACTGCAATGTTTCCGAAACAAACCAAGACAGGATCTAACAAATAAGGGCCATCTACGTGGATGACGTACGACGTGACGCCAGTCAGTCGGTAGTACGACGAGGAGGACGCCAGACATCTCATCTTTAATTGTATTGGACCAAATTCCATTTAACCTGACTGGTTTCATAATCCAATCTCACAACGTATGGACAGACGTGAGGCTGAGCAGACGCTGTGACCACGTCGTACGTGGTCAGCGACATGGTCTCAACTATTTTAATATTTCATTCAGTTCCAAAATTATCTCAATTTGGCCCCCCATCTGAAAATGATGTAGTTCCAGCGACATTCCTGTAGGTCAGTGGTTTTCAACCTTTTTCATACCAGGGCCCACTATTTATTCAGAATTTGAGCCACGGACCACCATTTGATGACATTTTAACACCACAGACCCAAAAGCTAAAGATGTTTTTTTTTTTTTTTACTTTTGTCAACAATGCCAGGATGGATTTCAGAGAAAATAAAACAGTCAAACATACATATCAAAATAACCATGAATCTTCTACATTCTCTAGTTGTGTAGACTTGGGCTAATTCACATGATCAATATTTTAACTCTTGAGAGCGTAAACATGAAACCAAATGGACCCGCAAGGGTCCATTTGGTTTCATGTTTACGCTCTCAAACAGTTACATCTGGCTAGCAAACTTTCCATTATTTAGCCTGGGGACCACCACAGGTGGTCCCCGGACCATCCCTGGAGCTAAATTTTTGTTCATGCAACAAAAATGTCCTCCCTGGAAAACAAATACAAAAACAAAATAATTTATATAAAACTAAATATTTTTCCCCCTGGAGCTAAAATATTGTCCCTAAAATTTCGGTTCTTACACGATATTTAAAAACCTACAAGCTAATAACGCGTCCCTCGGTGGCGTGCTATGAGCTTGTAGATCCAATATTTTGTGTTTTTTCTTTTTTTAGACACAAGACATGAGTCGTCATCACAACTATTCGCTTGTTTATTAAAAACAAGGAGATCTCAATTATGTCTTTCATTTTACAAAATAAATAGTGACTCGAATTCCACAGTGAATATCACTTTCCGAGGGTCAATACACATACACCAAGGCTTTGGTAGCAGAGGCTAAGGTTGAACCATTTAACTCCCTGACTTTTTTTACTTAAAAAAAAGAAAAAAACAAATGGCGGCCATTTTGTTTTGGGGGCGGGGCTAACTCGTCCAAGTTCGTCCTTGGCTGGTATAGAGTTAAAGCCTTTATACATACTTTCTACATCATCATTTACCCACAAGTTGTGAGCTTGAAGAAGTGCCATTTTCACTTAAAAATGGCAATAAGTAAAAGAATCACCGTAGTTATTAAAGGTTTATAATAACCTTGAGCTTTGAGCCCCAAAGTGTAGTGTAGGTCAGACATTTCAGGCCAAACGACAAACAAATCTAAATAAAAACAGAGCTCCAAGTGGACTTGAACTAGAACCTGTCCCACTTCCTGATACACCAGGGGTGCCCACACTTTTTTGACCACTTTCAAAATGACCGGCTCAACAAGAAAAAAAAAATCCATTTCAAGGCCCCAAGAAAGTTTGAGCTTTGAAATAGTGGTAATGGTGTTACTTACTATTGTAGTGTTTAGAATAGAATAATGCACTTAATGAAAAAACAGAGGGGGAGAAATGGAAGGTTTTCTTGTATATGCTACTACTGATGTTTGAAAACAGTATTTGAGGGTTTGAGTTGACAGTTTGTGATGTTGAGTTTAGTCTCCTGCACCCAAAACTAAGAACTTTCACGTTTTTATCCACAATTGGGAAAGGGCACTGAAAAGAGAATTGGTCAAAATAACAATTATTCTCAATTTTCTAATTGTGTGGACTATTGAAAATTACTTAATTCAGATCTCTAAATTTAATTTAACTTAACTTTAATTTAGTCTTGAGAGCTCTAAAGAGTTTCATTTTTAAGCTCTCAAGAGTTACAATTTAATCACCTATATTCTATATTTTATGGGACTGCCATGTGATCTACTGTACCTGCATGGGCTCTGTGATCTACTGGTAGATCACGATCTACCTTTTGGGCACCCCTGATATACATCATCTTCTTATGAAGCACAACAACAGCATCAGCAAAAGACGTCAGCAGAACTGAGTGATTCCTTTTTGGACGCTAAATGGATCCAATTGTTCACTTTGCTTTGCTCTTTACCCTTATACACGCTGTTCTATGGGAGCTGTTATCGTTCTCCCAGAGCAGGGGTGGCCAACCTGAGGCTCGCGAGCCTCATGCGGCTCTTCAGCTGGTTACATGCGGCTCTTAAGGGGCTTCCACATGAAGCTGTCAAAAATGCTTGGCCTCATGGCGCAGTCATTCATTCCCTATACCAGTGGTTTTCAACCTTTTTTTCCTACCAGGGCCCACCATTTATTCAGAATTTGAGCCACAGACCACCATTTTAGCTCCATAGACCCCAAAGCTAAAGATTTCCTTTACTTGTGTCAACAATTCCAGGCTGAATTTCAGAGAAAACAAAACAGTGAAAGATACAGATCAAAATGACCATTAATCTTCCACATTCTCTAGCAGTGTAGACTTGGGCTAATTCACATGATGAATATTTTAACTCTTGAGAATGTCATATACTTTTTTGGATTGTAAACCCCGTTTCAATACATGTCTGTATGTTTCTACTTGCGACCGTGACGGCCGTGACGGCCGTCGCAGCGGTTTTCTAACCGTTGTGACCATTTGATGTGGCTCTTTGCCGTAATACAGTGAAAAACGTGGCTCTTAGTCTGCGACCGGTTGGCCACCCCTGTCCCAGAGGAACAGTACACTAAGCCATAAGAAAACCCAGACGTTGTAGATGAGATTATTAAATTAACTAAGTGCAGTTTCAGGTCAAAAAAAGCAACTCTGAGGCCAGGGGAAAGGGCAAACTTTTCCCTAGACCGGAATATACAGTAAAAATTAAGTGCCGTTAACAAGCAGCAAAGTACACAAATGCACGTAAACAGACAAAATATTTGATTGGCTCAGTTAACTCCACACCAAAACCTTTCAAACTTTACTCAGCAATTGTTTCAAAATGACCATCATTAACACTTTCACCGATTTAGGCACTCGCCTAAAAAAAAAAAAAAGTCCCAAAAAATAAAACGCCTAAAAAAAAAAAAAAGTCCCAAAAAATACTTTGCCGCCCCCTAGTGGCCAAAAACTCGGGAAACTCGTGTTAAGCAGGGATAGACCTGACCTGGGTGACGTCAGCCAAGAGGTTGAGGCCGTTTATGGTCTCTGGGTGCTGGTGGTGGTGGTGGTGGTGGTGTAGCGGAGCTTGGTACCCTGTCTGTGTCCCTCAGGCTCAGGGTAGATGGTTCTGAAGGTCAGGTTGATGCGAGGGCCGCGGTCGTGGTACTCTTTAGCTACCTGATGCTGAGAGGGAGGGAGGGAGACATTATAGAAAAGCAGCTCAAATAACCTGCCTTACATTGTATGAGTCAAACTGCATGTTTGCACTTTTGATGTGGTGGAAGTATTATAAATCAGAGCTTTTCAACCTTTTTCATACCAAGGCCCACTATTTTTTCTCCATTTTGGCCACAGAAAACCATTTGATGTCGAGTTCAGTCTCTCTGACCCAAAACTGGAAACCAAAAACTGGAAACCAAATGGACCCGCAAGGGTCCATTTGGGTCATTTTCACACTCTCAAGAGTTAAAATATTCTTCATCTGAATTAGCACCACTTAATTAAGAAGTCTACACTGTTTTGTTTGCAAAATCCAGCATGGAATTGTGGACAAAACAAAAAAATATCTTTAGTTTTAGGTCTTTGGGGTGAAATTGTCATCAAATGGTGGTCCGACAAATGCTGAATAAATAAATAGTGGTCCCTGGTGTCAAAAAGGTTGAAAACCCCTGATATAAAAAGTTACTTCTACGTATACAAACAGGGAGAAAGTAGTGTGTGCTGGGTGTCACAGCCCCAGTTTGTTTTGAACTGTGTTTTCAACACAAACACACACTTGCACAATGAGGGTAAAATGTGACAGCACGGACTGTCAACTTTTGACTCCGTTAAACCATTCAGGACGGAACCACCCTGTTGGTTGTTTGTTTTTAGCACTGTGTTATACTTTAGCCATTGAAAAACAGCAGCTCTACAAGCTCATAGCATGGCAGTCGGTAGAACTTGTAGATCTGCTATTTTTGAGAATTCATAGATATTTATTTGCAGCCGATTTATATCCGAAAAAACTTAGTCAAGTTCTTACTATGTGAGAAAAAAAAATCCAAAATGCAATTACTTACTATACATCGTCTCTCCACCATGTCAGTAGGGTGTTAAGATGCACACTTTCGGGTTCAGTTTTCTGTCTGAAAAGGTGGGGGCGTGGCGCACGGGTTTATGGCTGAACCACTGCTGCAACCAAAAGTGAAAGTGTGAGTGCCAACACACTACTGACATTGTGGAGAGAATATATAGCAAAAAATGCATTTTGGAGCGATAAAAATATGAGCCCCATTATAAGCTTATTTTGGGGAAGGGAAACAGCTGTAACAACTGGACCACTATTTTGGGAAATAAATTAACTGCAAATAAAGGTTAAAAAGTCTTCTTTGGAGAAAATTCCCTTTTAAAGGGGAACTCCACCCATTTTCAACATTTTAATATGTCATTAATATACCTTAGAGATGTTGTGTGGACATGATAAAAAAAAAAGTTCCCCCAATTCTGTATTTCCTAAAAATGGAGGTCTGAAAAAATCATTAACATGGTGAAATACATCTGATGACATCATCAAGATGTATTTCACCATGTTAATGATTTTTTCTTTCAGACCCCTTTTTCCTGAGAGGGTTCACATTTGTACCCTCTCAGGAAAATTTTGAAAATGGGTGAAATTCCCATTTCACTCAAATCATTGTTTCTGGAGGTAGTAGCCCTGGAACAACATATTTTGAGATTACGGTCTGCGGTCAATTCCAATTCCAGGGTCTTTGACATGAAACAATATGAGAACCAACCGATACAGAAACATAGGGGCTTTTCAGAAATCATTTAGTATCCCGGTCTGGGGTCTAAAATCGGTTATAACTCGTGATCCACAGTATGTATTTCCATGTGAGCCCATCCTGGCCGACGATGATCTTTTGAAATTCACAAAAACAAACACAGATGTCGTGTCTAGGGAGGGCATTGCCCCACTAGTTCAACATTCAACACAGTGACTGTGTTGTGGTGGTTGTCTGGATATATATAAACAGAGTTCAGGGACAATCTCTGTCCTCAACACACCCAGGTCACATTAAAGGGGAATTCCACCCATTTTCAACATTTTTTCTGAGAGCGTACAAATGCAACCAAATGAACCCGTTCCATGTTTTGTACGCTCTCAGAAAAAAGAAGCGTCTAAAGAAGTCCATTAACATGGTGAAAATACATCTTGATGATGTCATCAAAATGTTTCACCACGTTAGTGGTTTTCTTCAGACCTCCATTTCTTGAGAACACAGAATGGGGAAACGTTTTCATCATTGTCCACCCAGCACCTCTAGGGTATACAAATGACATATTAGAATGTTGAAAATGGGTGGAGTTCCCCTTTAACAACACGCGCACGCACACGCACACACACACACACACACACACACACACACACACACACACACACACACACACACACACACACACACACACACACAGGAGGTCATGGAAGTATAAAGCAGTCGTGGTCCTGATGTACCCCCGATCAGCGGCATGAAGAGAACTTGAAGATCTGTAAGCCAAGGTAAACGGCCACTCCATGACAATAGACACAATGGCAAACTAGAAAAGGTGCCCTTCTGGGCTCAAGTCTCCACTAGGTCAGGCTGAGGCTTCCTGGTGACGCTATAAGTCAGGGGTGCCCACACTTTATATTAAAAATGGCCGCCTCAACAAGATTTACACATCAAAAATGTGATTGTTCCATTACTGAAAATCCATTCCAAGGCTCCTAGAAAGTTTGAGCTTTGAAATAGTGGTGATGGTGTTACTTACTCTTATAGTGTTTAAGAATAATGCACTTATAATGAAAAACAGAGGGGGATAATTGGAAGGTTTTCCTGTATATGCTATTACTGAATTTGAAAACAGTATTTGAGGTTTGATGTGACAGTTTATGTTAAGTTTAGTTTCTTGCAACCAAAACTAAGAACTTTCACGTTTTTGTCCACGAATGGGAAAGAGAACTGGCAAAATATTGGTCGAAATAACAATTACCCTATTGGCCTGATGTTTTTTTCCCAAAGGAAATATCCCAAAAATGGAGTCGTCTTATATTCAGGGGCTATACTATTTGACATTCAATATTCTTTTTTCTGTAAATGGGTCTTGAAAAATGAGGGTCGTCTTATAAACGAGTCGTCTTATATTCGGGACAATACGGTATTTTCCATTTTCTAATTGTGTGGACCATTGAAAATTACGTAATTCAGATGTTTACAAATATAATTTAACTCTTTAGAGTGTAAAATGAAACCAAATGGACCCTTACAGGTCCATTTGGTTTCATTTTAACGCTCTCAAGAGTTACAGATCAATGATTTGAGGCATTTTTTCTTCAAAAAATCCACTTGTCGGTGGCGCTCTAAAAAGCAAAATGTGCAAAATACAAGTCAAAGGTTCATCTTTGTCCTCTAGAGAATGTACATGGAGTGTTTCATGCAGTGAAAAGCTGCCTCATGGTGGCGCTAAAACAGGCCACTCTAGAAAATGTGGGGCAGAGGTTTATCGTTGGCATCCAGGAAGTGTGTGCAATGTTTGGCATCTGCGCGCGCGTTCTAACACAGGGGTTTTCAACAGGTGGTCCCTGAGAGGGTTTCAGGTGGACTAAATAATGGAAAGTTGGTTAACCAGATGTAACTCTTTGAGAGCGTAAAAATGAAACCAAATGGACCCTTGCGGGTCCATTTGGTTTCATCTTTACGCTCTCAAGAGTTATGATATTCACCATCTAAATTAGCACCACTTAATTAAGAAGTCATAAGTCATGGTCATTTTGATCTCTATGTTTTGCCTGTTGTGTTTGCGAAAGTCCATCCTGGAATTGTGGACAAAACAAAAAGAAATCTTTAGTGTTGTGGGCCCTGGTATCAAAAAGGTTGAAAACCACTGCTCTAACATGAAGCTTATTGTCTGGTGCGGCTCATATTTAGGTGCGGCTTATAGTCCAGAAATTACGGTAAATGCCCCCCCAAAAAATGTGTGTTTGGGAAAAAAAAAAAAAAAAGATCCACAGACATTTAACAAGGCCTTAGCCTGGCCTTGTCTGGTAGTGGCTATGATACAGTCATCTCGAGCACAGACAGATCTGAATAAATATTTATCACTTAGGTCAATTCCCTTTCTAGCTGGCTGAGGTACAGTGAACTGAACACCGTAGTGTCACAGACACCAGCGAGATCAGAGCGATGTCTTGGCAAGCACTTGGAGGAGAGCTGACGTCATCAGGGGAGACACAGCGATATAAAACTGTACCTGGACTTCTTCTCTGTCTGGTTCAGCTCTCTCCATTTCAAGAAGAAACATGTTTCCACTAGAAAACTCCTTTCTTTCTCTCAGTGTTGCCAACTGCCAAAACCCAAAATGCACTAGTGGCACTTCCAAAATGCACTAGAATGAATGCGCTAGAGCAGTGGGTTTTCAACCATTTTCATACCAGGGCCCACTATTTATTCTGCATTTTAGCCACGGAGGACCGCCATTTGATGTTGAGTGTAATTTCTAAGAGTTTAGGAGAAATAACTGGAAAAATGTTGGTCAAAATAGCAATTCTTCTACATTTTCTGAATGTGTAGATTCTTGAAAATTAGGTAATTCAGATGGTTAAATATGATTTAACTCTTGAGAGCGTGAATTGAAACCAATCTGACCCGAAAGGGTCCCTTTGGTTTCATTTTACGATCTTCCATTTGGTTACCAATGGTCCTTTCTAGGAAGGAAGGAGGACTCTGTCATAGGAGGAAAAAATGGCACCCGTCTCTGGCACCGGTCAACCAATTTCGCCCCAACTCACCAGCAAAAAAAGCACTAGATTTTCCGCCAGGAGTTTTTCACTAATTTTGGCGCTAGGGGGGTCTGGAAAAGAGCTAAATATAGTGACAAATGCGCCAAGTTGGCAACACTGCTTTCTCTTCGTCACACGGGCATCAGAGGGTATGTATGTATGCGCATCATGGCCATGCATAAACTGAATGGCAAAGTCGAGTGGCAAAGTGAGAAACGTTATCCCATAATCGGATCCCATAAGATCACTTGAGATCCCTTTCATACTTTGTCCCACAGAAATGCATTTTCAGCTGGTGAAATATGAGGTAATTTTGTCAAACGTCGCCTGTACTCCGAATGTAATTTATTTATTTTTTGGTCCTGACTGCATTAATGCTAGGAGAACTGAATTTCCTTAAGTCACTGTGGTAACTGGTAAAGAGGCATATTTTTCACAACCTTTGGAAACTATGAAAACACACTAAACCGCCAATTAGACAACCCGAGACCATATTAGACCACTTTAGGATTATTTTTTTTTTTTGTAAAAAGTTAAACTCTATTCTATAAGCAGGGCTTGACACCAACACTTGCCCGCTTGCCTGGGGCAAGTAAAAAAAATGTCGGGCAAGTGAAGACTGCTACCTGGTTGCCCGTTCGAGCAAGTGTACGACTTACAGTATTTCGCTATAACACAACACAAGATATATTTGTCTTGAAGGTGGTAATCATGCTCTACCTCTGTGTGTTTCTATCTCTCCCACGTCCATTGGATTCTAAACTATCATTTTGCTGGTGTCACGGACCACTGAGTGTGTGAACACTATGAACCATTGCTTTACTGACTTACAAGTTGAATATTTACTTGTAGCTGATTGCGACTTAAACAAAACGGTGTTCGACTGCGAAAGGAAATGTTTAAAGCCCGCAAGTAGAATGTAAACTTAAATGTAAAATTTACGATATATTTTGGGGGTAAGTGACCATGACCCGAGGGCAAGTAGAACCTGACTTGGACTTGCCCGATGGGCAAGTGCATCAGAGACCTTAGTGTCAACCCCTGTAGAAGCGATGTGGACTCTTTTTCCAGCACCAACTGCTTCACAGGCTTTTAGTGTCAATGCCAGGGTCCCATCGTGCACGTCGATCATTTTTTACCGTTTGGCTTCCAAACACACATTCTCGAGATTCTTAATCTTTACTTATTCTCAGAGGAAGGGCTAAAACACAGGAACGCAGTAGACTAACTTTAAGGGGCAGTCTCACAGGCCAAACATGGCAGAGTAACTTCACTGTTTTTTTTTTTTTTTTTTTTCTGAGGCAGAGAAGTGAGTGACTATAATGAGGGATGGCGTTACTTCAGGGACAAAAAAACAACAACACCAAAACAACACCAAATGTATTTTTGGTTGTAGTAGTTGCTGCGACCGAAGCTCATGGTTAACTACACTGGCCTAGTGGACCAGGCGAATGCCACATATAGACTCTGGCCTGACAGCGTGTGTTCGAGCACCGTTCATGACAACCTTTTCTGAGTGTCTTTCCACTTCTTTCTGTCCTACTTACCACTATTATCAATAAATACAAAAAACAAAAAAGCGATAAGATAAATCCCCCACACAGTACATCAATTTACGCTGGCTCTACCTGGGCATTCATCGAACCCTGTATACTCAAGACACTGCCCCTGTTCTGACATTCCACATGACGCCTTGGATGCCCTGGACACCCAAGAAACGCTCTTCAGGGTGAAGTTGCTTACCGCCATCGGGCGTCTTACTGGGTTAATGAGGTGAGGTTGAGCAAGACCGCTTTAACTACTTCAATCCTACATACTTTGTAGACAGTTACTGGGTGCCACAAAGTGTCTGTCCGGAGCTAATCTAAAAAAATAAATAAAACACTGTAAAACTTCACTCTTTTGTTTTGTGTTCAATTTTTGAGGGGCACTACAGACCTACTATGTCCAGCATTTAGTGTGTGTCCACAAACCTTGTCGCACGCAAACAATCATTACATCACAGACGACTGGCAGACTGGTTACATGAGGTCCAAGTTTCCACATGGAGGCATTCAGGCCTATTATTAGGCCGTCGACTTGGTTCTAGTTTATAAAAGCACATCTTTGTTCTGTGTGTTAGGGTGACCAGACCACAACTCACCAGATGTGGGACAAAGAGTGTGTTTGTGTGGGACAACGTGGGACACATTGTGGGGTTGCACACACAAAAAATAAATAAATAATAACAATAATTAGACATTTCTATTCCACCCCTTCACATAGCATCACCGTGCTTTGGCATCTGGTTTATTCACTAGCACATAATATGATAATAGCGATTATAACGTACTATGGAAAATCTTAACAAGAATTTAAATGAAGTATTCACTGGACATTACGGCAAACCAACTAAACAGTACAACTGGCCAATGCACCAACTAACAACAAAGAGAGAGGGGTAGATGTGATTGTAAATACATGAATTACAACCACTAAAAACAATGAAGAAATGCTTACTATTTCAAAGCATCCTAAAACTACTACATGTGAAAAGAATTGCAATATCTGAGTCTGGAACTGGAAGCATGACTGTTGAGGTTACTGCCACAGTTTGACACCGACGGATAAATACTTTCCCAGTCCTTGTTGTAACTGCAATTCATTTTCTTTGTCAAAGTCTTAGGTCATACCTGGGCATTATGCGGCCCAGGGGCCAAATGCGGCCCTGAGGCTGACTAACTGGCCCGGAAAGGGTACTGTGGTTTTAACCAGTTCTCCGGGGACCACCAGAGGTCCTTGAGAGAGTTCCAGTTAAATATGGAAAGTTGGTTAACCAGATGTAACTCTTTGAGAGCGTAAAAATGAAACCAAATGGACCCTTGCGGGTCCATTTGGTTTCATGTTTACACTCTCAAGAGTTAAAATATTCATCATCTGAACTAGCCCAAATCTACGCAATCAGAGAATGTAACAAAAAAATCATCATTTTTGATCCATGTTTGGCTGTTTTGTTTGTGCAATCCAGCCTGGTAATGTGGACAAAAGCAAAAGAAATCTTTAGTTTAGGGTTCTGTGGGTCTGAAAATGACAAAATGTTGGTCCTCTGTGGCACAAATACTGAATAAACAGCGGGCCCTGGTGTCAAAATGGTTGGTCTAACTCTTACTTTTATCTTGAAATTAAATTAATATTACGCAGACTTTAGTTCAGCCTTTAGTCTTGGCTTCTCCACAATATTTTATGAATCTCATTTGGCCCCTTGGGAAAAATAATTGCCCACTCCCGTCTTAGGTTCTTTTACTCCCCAGTGTTTATAGTGGATCTAATTACTCGTTTGGGTCTCAAACTATAAAAGCGTTTATAAAGGTTTGAGAACCACTGTCAAACAGAACCTGCTACGGTGTGTGTGTGTGTGTGTGTGTGTGTGTGTGTGTGTGTGTGTGTGTGTGTGTGTGTGTGTGTGTGTTCTGATGTTTGGGGTGGTGTACTGTACTGCAGCCTACCTGCCAGTCATCCTGCGTGGCTCCCTCCATCAGCAACAGAGTGCCGTGGCTGAGAGGAACTCGGATCCTTTCAACGTATGTATAGTCACCATTCTCCTCCTGGTGGAACGAACGAACGAATACACACACACAAATAAAACTTTCACTTTCAGGGCTACGTGTTTCAATGTTGTTTTACCCCTTAGTGTAATGAACGCATTTTGGTGTTCTAAGCATATGTTTTAGCCATTGAAAAAATAGCAGATCTACAAGCTCATAGCGTGCCACCGAGTGGCACGCTATGAGCTTGTATCTCTGCTATTTTTGAAAAATCGTGAAAACGTGGCGCAAATCTTTGATATATGTTATTTCCGAAGCAAACGTTTTTAACTCTTAAATCTTTACTTCTGGAGGATCCCTAGAACATGTTTTCAGATGGGGGGTCTGCAGCCAAATATAGATAATTCTGAAATATGTTGAGCATCACTGAAAGGAACATAGTTTTTTTCCCCAGAAAAACTAGAATCCATTGTCAGAAACTAGAATCTAGTGACAAAATGAAATTCTAATTCTAATGAAATTCTAGCATTGGAAGTTAGAATTCTAGCACCAAAAAACTAGAATCTATAGTGTCAGGAACTAGAATCTAGCATCAAAAACTAGAATGTACCGTAGTCTCAAAAACTAGAATCTAGTGTCAGAAACTAGAATCTAGTGTCAGAAATTAGAGTTTCATCAGAAACTAGAATCTAGTCAGGACAAAATGGGTTAATTATAACCACCATACTACAAATATATTTGTAGTTGGCACAATAAGAGATAACTCTTATTGCAACTTACCATGAGCAAGAACTCAACAAATACTAGAATAGTCATCAAGGATCATAAATATTGAGCCAAGAACCTAAAATCCACCTGCATCTGCTTCTGCATCGTCTAACATCTGCACAGTGAAGAGTGGGCAACCACAATGGAAAGTTTTTCTAAAAAACAACACTAAAGCCAAAAAATCAGACTAAAAATATCTCGAGTCGAGTTTCGATGAAGAGGGAACGATTAATAGCAAAAACAGAGAGATGTTTTTTTTTTTTAGCAGTCAACCCTCTTCACCGAAAATCGAACTTGATAGGCCTATTAACCCTTTTCTGTACTGAAAGCGTTTTGGTGTTTTAGCTGTTGAAAAATAGCTGATCTACAAGCTCATATCGCGCCACCGAGTGGCGCGTTATGAGCTTGTAGTTCTGCTATTTTGAAAAATTGTGAAAACGTGGTGCAAATCTTGAATACATTATTTCGGAAGCAAACATTTTCAACTCAAATCTTTGCTTCTGGGGATCCCTAGAACAACATGTTTTTAGATGAGTTCTGCAGCTAAATAAAAGATATTTCTGGGTGTCCTTTCCTATGAAATATTAAGCATCACGGAACAGATAGAGCGCCAGGTACTAAGAATTTAGTGTCACAAACTAGAATTTAGTGTCCATGGACAAGAATCTATTGTCGGGAACTATAATCTAACTTCAGAAAATGGAATCTAACTTCAGAAACTAACAATCTACTGAGAGGAACTAGAATCTACCGTGGCGGACTAGAATATAGTATCAAAACTAGAATCTAGCATGAGGAACTAGAATCCAGCGTCAGAAACTAGAATCTAGCGCTGTGAACTGAATCTACATCAGAAACTAGAATCTGATCAGGACACAATGGGATAACATATTTCATAGGAAGGACCCCCAGAAATATCCTTTATTTAGCTGCAGAACCTCATCTAAAAACCTGTTGTTCTAGGTGATCCCCCAGAAGCAAAGATTTGAGTTGAATAAATGTTTGCTTCCGAAATAATGTAGATTTGCACCACATTTTCACAATGTTTCAAAAAAAAGCAGAACTACGAGCTCATATCGCGCCACTCGGTGGCGCGATATGAGCTTGTAGATCTGCTATTTTCCAACAGCTAAAACACCGAAAACGCGTTCAGTACATAAAACGCGTTCAGTAACATAAAAGCCCCCCACCCAACCGGTGGAGGCTGTTTTCCGGAGGCTGAACACCCCCGTGTCCGCCCAGGCTGAGGAGGCGATGACCGGCGTGGGGCCCAGCGATGCTTCGTCGTCGCTGTGCCCAGCCGATGCTAGTCGCGCCCGTCCCGGTACAGGTTTGCACAGCAGCGAGTTGAAGCTGCGCCCGCCGCTCCGCTTTGCCACCTCGAACGCAGCGTCGACAGCAACGGATGCCACTGTAGGAAGGAAAAAGACAAAGAGCGTGTGTCTAGGATGCAGGGTTATTGTAGTTAGGGACTTTTCATTTTAGTTTTAGTTAGTTTTTACTCTTTCTTTTTTAATTTAGTTAGTTTTTAAATCGTTTTTAGGGCACATTTGCTAGTTTTTTATTTAGTTTTTTTTTTTTTTTTTTTTTTTTTTGTAAAGAAATAGAAAAGTTAGTTTCAGTTAGTTTTAGTTTAGTTTTCGAGTTTTAGTTTCAGTTTTTTTTTTTCATATCATACCCTTTTTTGTACTTTGTTTGGTACCGTGTGGTGCTGAAAACTTTATTTGAAAAGTTTATATTTTAAATGTCTGAAAGTCATATACATAATGATAAAAAAAAAAGGAAGGATATTTTGTGTATGATTTCAGTTAGTTTTAGTTAGTTTTGTGAACCCACAATGCAATTATATTTTTAGTTTGTTGTTGTTTTTTTCATTTATTTGTAGTTTTTATTTAGTTAACGGATATTTAAAAAAAAATAGTTATCGTTTTTTCGTTAGTTTTAGTTAATTATAAAAACCCTGCTAGGATCGACCCGGCAAACCAATAGTCATCCTATTGCAATGAATGACAAAGTGGGGTCTGGAACAAAGGTATTACGACATAAAGTAACTATAATTGCCTTACTTGAAAACTACGGATCTCTTGATATGAAGGGATAATAGTAAGTGGATATTTAGGAGGTGTATGTTTATTTTGAAAAGCCGTTTGAAAATGATAGATTACTGATGTTTTTTTGGGGGGGTTATGAGGGTGCACTGAAAAAAGTGAATACCTTTTTTTATGTGGATGGGAAAAAACATGTCAGTGTGACGTAATCGTAAGTACAAAATAAACACTCAAAAAGCAGGTAATGTGTATTATTACTGTAGATGTAATTCAACAGTTTTGCTGTGGAACCCCGCTAAAAAACCTTAAACGCCCCCTTACGCCCCCCTTACTTACGCCCCCCCCCCCGCCCATTTTCATTCCCCCTCCAAACCCCGCTGTTCCATGAATCTTTGATAAGCTTTAACGAAATACTTACTGGCTTTGTCACAGACATCATGGCAAAGACGACACTTTTATCATGACCTAACAGGGGAATCAACTCATCACTGGCCTGTGCTTCTTGGGGCTTCTGGGAAATTGAGTTCAATGCAAAGAGAAGGAGGGATTACAGTGCATTCCACTGTGTAATGGAATATTTGTCGACTCGGTAGCAAATGATAGGACCATTTTCAGTGCAAAATGCGATGCCGTTCTTCTCCAAAAGGTAATGAACAACGTTGGCAGTGACATTGCAACGACTTATAAAAGGCATCAAAGGTGTTGATTTTTCCCCCACTCCAGCTCTGGGCAAACCAGGGGAAAACCCCGCCCCCCGATGCTCGGAAGCCAATGAAAACACTGCACACCAGCAGGGGGTTTGGGAAGGAGCACTTGTTTTACCATGCCGGCTACTACTAGCAGGGCGTGGTAAATGAAGTTTTTACTGAGGTTATGGTTATGGTTAGGTTTAGGCATAGTTTTACTGAGGTTATGTTTAGGGTTAGGTTTAGGCATAGCCTAGTTTTACTTAGGTTATGTTTAGGGTTAGGTTAGACATTAGATCAGGGGTGGGCAATTATTTTTCCCAAGGGGCCAAATAAGATAGAGAAAATATTGTGGAGGGCCAAGACTAAAGGCGTAATATTAATTTAATTTCAAGATAAAAGTAAGAGTAAGACCAACCATTTTGACACCAGGGCCCTCTATTTATTCAGTATTTGAGCCACAGACCAGTTGATGACATTTTAGCCCCACAGACCCCAAAACTAAAGATTTCTTTTTGCTTTTGTCCACAATTCCAGGCTGGATTTCACAAACAAAACAGGCAAACATAGATAAAAAAATTACCATTCTTTTACATTCTCTGGCTAATTCAGATGATGAATATTTTAACTCTTGAGAGTGTAAACATGAAACCAAATGGACCCGCAAGGGTCCCATTTGGTTTCATTCAAAGAGTTACATCTGTTACATGAGTTGGTTAACCAGAGTTACATCTGGTTAACCAACTCAAAGAGTTACATCTGGTTAACCAACTTTCCGTATTGAACTAGAACTCTCTCAAGGACCACTGGTGGTCCCCGGGCCGGTCAGAGTCAGCCAAAGGGCCGCATTTGGCCCCCGGCCACATAATGCCCAGGTATGCATTAGACGATGCTTTATTATGCGTTACTAACCTAAACATGACCTCAGTAAAACTTCCTTCGCCACGCCCTACTAGTAGTAGTCGGCAAAGTAGAACAAGTGCTCCTTCCCCTGTTGGTTTGCAGTGTTTTCAATGGCTTCCGAGCATCGGGGGAGGGGTTTTCCCCCGGTTTGCCCAGAGCTGCAGTGGGGGAAAAAAAATCAAGCGTTGTTGACGTGTGCTTTACCTGGGCATTGGCTGCCATGGTGGACTGTGAGTACGTGTACGGCAACTCCCCGTACCAGCAGGTCAATCTGGGCTCCTGGTAGGCCTCACCTGAAATGACACGCACACGCACAAACGCGCACACGCACACGCACACACACACACACACGGTTCATTCAATGATTTGAAGTTTTCACATAGGAAGGAAGGAAGTGTGGAATATAGCATGTTTGCAGGATGAAGTGATTAAGCAGGGAAGATGTACTTTATGGATTGTTCCCCTTCACGTTTGAACTATGGGGCAGATCTAGGTATGGGCATGGGAGGGCAATGCCCCCCTAAATGCCCTGACTGTCCCACCAAACACAATGGCATGCAAAACAACCCAAGATATTTCAAATTGCTTATATTTATGATTTGAAACAGTACTACTGCTGCTAACTAACTACAGCTGTGTCACCACTACACCACTATAAAAAAAAAAAAAAAGAAAAAAAAAAAAAAAAAACTGCTGTACAGTATGTACACTAGTATTCAAAAATTATATTAAAATTATTTATTATTTTTTCATTCAGTCAAATCAATATTTGAAGTTTTTCAGAAAACTTAGGTTAGGCCTAAATGGGTTTAAAATACTAACTCAATTTTGTGTAGTCTGCAGTCATACTGTATGTGTTTTTTAGATATCTTAGAATAGGTTTCTGCGGTGTCACATCCTTCGTGGACTTAAAAGGATCCCTGTCTAATAAGAAAAACATTGCTTAAAACATTATACTTTCCCTATATAACTAAAATAAACAAATAAAAACACCATTGGTATCTTATTTCTTTCATAAATAGAGAATATTTCACTCAACAGGAACTGCTCTTGGCACGGACGATGATGTCACATGTGATCTAGCTCTATGGAATACATGGATGAGCATGCTCTGTGACATCATCATCCTGCGACCGGAGCACCTCCTATTGAGTGAAAGATTCTCTATTTATGAAAGAAATAAAGTATTGAAGGTGTTTTTAATCTGCATATTTTAGTTATAGAAGGCAAGTAGAGTGTTTTAAGGCATATTTGTCTTATTAGCCAGGATCATTTTAACATTGGCCCATTTCCAATCGCCTCCTGCCTCGAGCCCTCAAGCCTCTTGCAAGCTCACTTAAGTGATGTTAAGTGCTTGAAGGTGAGAGGCTGCGAGGGACCCAATGGACCCGCAAGGGTCCATTTGGTTCACATTTGTACATTCTCAGAAAAAAAATTGAAAATGGTGACATTCCCCTTTAAGAGGCGTCCCCCTACAAGTCCCACTACAACACTGTCTACCACCATAAAGGATGGCAGTGGTGTGTTTAGTGTTATTAGACCAACGTTAATCTGTTCATCGGTTCCTTGAAGGAGGAACGTAAACAGCCCACATCCCCTGCAGTCCGTCTCTCTCTCTCTCCCTCTCTGCTTCCCATGGCAGGGTAGTTTCGTACAAATATACGTCGTACTTTGCTCTCGTACTGCACATTTACACAAATGTCTCCCATTGTCATCCTGAACACATTTCTCTTCTACTTCAAAATATAAGTATTTAGTCATTCAGGTATTTGTGGAGAAATGAATGACACTGTCGCCAGTGGGAGGCGGCGGGAGCGCTTGCAAGTTTCACTTCGTGTTGCCTATGGGCTGTAGTTGGGTTAAATAGTGCAGTGTATCTTTTGTCAAAGAAAGAAAACAATAAAAAAAGAGAAGTTTGGGCTCACGTTGCATTAAGATATGTATAGTCGTGCCTGTCAAAATGTTAAGGGCAATCACAGCCAATCAGTAAGAAAAATGGAAAATGTAAATGACATATTTTATCACCCAATTCCAGGTATAATATATACAGTATGAGCTAAATAAATACGTGTTTCAAAGACAATGTGAAATCTCAAATGATCCAGTTAGTTAAAAAGTAGATATTTGACGTTCAATTCAGCACCGACACCTCCTTCCTATACAAACCCATTATAACTTAAAACTCCATTTTAACCATGACAGATATTTATTTGAAAACAACCCATTTTTTCTGGTTACTGTTATAGTTCCCCCACGTTTTAGGAGGACAATATCAGTCACCAGAAAAAAAGCTTGGTTGTTTTCGAATAATCTGTCATGGTTAAAATGAAGTTTTAAGTTATAATGGGTTTGTATAGGAAGGAGCTGGAGGTGCTAAAATGAACATCACATATCTAAATAGTGAAAGGAGTAACTTATAAACTGTCTGGTGTGTTCATAAAACCATAAAATGACCAAAGGTTCTTTGAAAGTGGAATATCCCTTTAATTTCTATTGTACTGACTATAGTTCAAGGTCATGGCTTGGTATAGCACCACTATTTTTTCACTATTTTCAAGTGTGGCATAGTGTCTTGGACACGTGACTGGGACACGTGAATCAGCCCAGCTGTGTCTTAGCTGTGGCTGCTGCACACAGACACATACACGAACAACAAGGGCAGAAAAAAAAAAAACATAGTTTTGACCCTTGCGGCCCGGATAGGGCAGGGGTTGACACTAAGGTCCCCAAGGCACTTGCCCCTCGGGCAAGTGCAAGTCAGATTCTACTTGCCCTCAGGTCATGGTCACTTGCCATCCAAAATATATTGTAAATTTTGCATTACGTTTACTTTCTACTTGGTGTTTTAAACATTTCCTCTCACATTCGAAGACTGCTTTGTCACACAAAGTCAGCTAAATATTCAAGTTGTAAGTCAGTGGTTCCCACAGTGGTCACGGACTCAGGGGTCTGTGATGGCAGCAAAATGATAGTTTGGAACTAAATGGACCTGGGAGAGAGATAGCTAGAAAGCAGGGAAAGATGCAGAGGCAGAGCACAATGATCACCTTCAAGACAAATAATACAGTATCTCATGGCACACTAAGTTGCACACTTGCCCGATCGAGCAACCAGGTAGCAGTCTTCACTTGCGCGACTTGCTCAAAGACACTTCCGGCATGTACTGTAAAGACACTAGCAGCCAGGATTCGAACCAGGAGTCGTCCCATCAATGCAGCATGGGACTGTGAAGAAATCTTCTTCCACAGTAACGACAAAAAACATCCTTTAGTTTTGGGTCTGAGAGGCGAAGGGGTTTCGTTACCGCTAAACCCCTTATCCCTTAACTTCTTTGCCTTTTTAAACTATTTAAAAAAAACATTTTTCAGTAGTTCAAATGGCCAGTCTACAAGCTCAAATCAAAATAGTAAAAACAAAATAAGGGATTAGGGATAAGGGGTTTAGCATGTAACGAAGATGTGGCTCAAATGGAAAATTCAATAATGAGTCTGGACTAGGGCTGCAACTAACAACCATTTTCATAATCGATTAATCGGACGATTCATCAATTAATCAGATTATGAATCTTATTTAGCTATCACCTTAAAAAGGAAATTCCAACCATTCATTCTTCTTTTTTTCAGAAAAAAGAGCTCCTAAAAGAAGTTCACCATGTTAATGTTTTTTTTTCAGACCTCCATGTCTAAACACAGAATGGGGGAAACTTTTTATCATGTCCACACAATATCTCTAAAGGTCTATTAATTAATGACATAGTAACATTTTGAACCCTAACGAGTTCATTTGGTTCCATTTGTACGCTCTCAGTCAGAAAAAACGAAGCAAAAAGAAGTCTAAAGAAATCCATTAACATGGTGAGTGGTTAGTGGTTTTCTTCAGACCTCCATATCTTGGGAACACAGAATGGGGGAACTTTTTTTTTTTATCAAGTTATCACCCAACACCTCGAAGGTACATCAATGACATATTAAAATGTTGAAAATGGGTGGAGTTCCCCTTTAACACTGGAAAAACTATGGTTAAGTGGGAAAACGGGTAAAACCTTCAGTTTAGTGATTTGATTAGTTGACAAACCGATTAACTGATCATTTAAATAGTTGACAAATTAAATAGTAATCGATTTGATGGATGAATGGCTGCAGCCCCAGTGTTGACATGAAGGTTGAAAACACACTGTGTCTGCTAGTCTCTCTGCATCGCTTTTTCCTCCTCCCTCAGTGCCTTCCCTCTAAGCTCCATTCCTAGAACCAGGGTTGCCAACTGCCAACATCCAAAATGCACTAGTGGCACTTCCAAAATGCACTAGAATGCGCTAGATGCTCGCCTGGAAGGGAATATGACCATTAAATGACCATTACCGTATTTTCCGGACTATAAGGCCACTCAAAAGCCTTTAATTTTCTCAAAAATCCACAGTGCGCCTTATAATCCAGTGCGCCTTATATATGGATTGGTTGACTGCAGTGCTTCTATTCTATATGTTAACTGTAGTAGCTTCTATTCTCTGCGCCTTATAATCCGGTGCGCCTTATATATATGAAAACAGTTTTACAAGGTGCGCCTTATAATCCGGTGCGCCTTATAGTCCGGTGCGCCTTATAGTGCGGGAAATACGGTAATCTTCTACGTTCTCTAGTTGTGTAGACTTGGGCTAATTCACATGATGAATATTTTAACTCTTGAGAGTGTGAAAATGAAACCAAATGGAGCCGTAAGGGTCCATTTGGTTTCATTTTTACACTCTCAAAGAGTTACATCTGGTTAACCAACTATCCATCATTTAGTCTGGGGACGACTGGTTGAAAACCTCTGTCATAGGAGGAAAATGGTGAAAAATGAGGGTTTTATCTCTGCGCCTGTCAATCAATCCCCCCCCCCCCCCCCCCCCCCCCCCCCAATTCACCAGCAAAAAAGCACTAGATTTTCTGGAAAAGAGCTAAATATAGTGACAAATGTGCCAAGTTGGCAACACTGCCTAGAACCAATAATTTGGAAATGAATAGTGTTTTTGCAAAAGCTTGGTATGGGAACACCATGTAGCCAAAAACACCATTATGGCTGCAACGCAGAGGCCCCCCTGGCTTTTTATGGTGCTGCTGGGCAGTTCAGGAGAGGAGAGCCCTGGGATAAATATTTACTCAGCTCCTCTGAGTTTTCATTAGGGTGGAAAAAGCTGCACTCTTCCCATAAAAAGCTGTTATCGAGGAGGGAAAGAAAAAAAAAACATCAACATGGCCATTGGTTCAGGGGCGGATGTAACATGTCCTATTTGGGGGGGGGGGGGAGAGAACATGTTGGGAGGGGCAAGAGAAAATGGTATGGGGGCGGCTTCATCGCCGCCCCCATAAAGATGAAGTCGCACCCATACCATTTTCGGTTACAGGACTTTTATTTGTCAAGTAAAACATCAATAACAACATCAGCTGTTGTTGAAGTTACAACAGACACGCAGCATGCATAAAGCTAAAGGTCTGACTCAGAGAGTTTTCTGTTTTCAATGATGAAATGCTGTTGGTAGTAGTGTTTCAAATCATTTTAAATACAAGCACTTTGAAATATCTTGGGTTGTTTTGCATTTGGGGCAGACTGGGTATTTTAGGGAGGCATTGCCCCCCCCCATGCCCATGCCTAGATCCGCCCCTGCTTTGCTTGGTGGGGTCAGAGGACTATTCAAAGTCTGGATGGAAAAACTGACTTTTGTTTTGGAAGAGGAGGAGAGAGATCAGCAAAAACAGAGAGGCAGACATGGGCATCAGAGTGTTCATGGCAAGATAATGGGTGAAGGAGTCGGTACCTAGAAATGGTCTGAGAAAGAGAGAAACAAATCCACCCTGGGGCTATGCTACGGCTGTCATTGTTTAAGCCAGAGGTTTTCAACCTTTTTCATCTCAGGGACCACCATTTATTCGGGATTTGAGCCACGGACCACCATTTGAGGATATTTTAGCCAAACAGACCCCAAATCTAAAGATTTATTTTTGCTTTTGTCCACAATTCCAGGCTGGATTTGGGAAACAAAACAAGCAAAACATACATTCCGAAATGGCTAATTCAGATGATGAATATTTTAACTCTTGAGAGTGTAAAAATGAAACCAAATGGACCCGCAAGGGTCCATTTGGTTTCATTTTTACACTCTCAAGAGTTACATCTGGTTAACCAACTTAGCTGAGGACCACCTGGGACCCTCTCAAGGACCACTGGTGGTCCATGGACCACTGGTTGAAAACCCCTGGTTTAAGCTGACGAATACATCATTTTAACCCAAATAATTGCGATGATTAGGACAATATATGCATGTAATTAATTAAATAATTAAGTGTGTGTGTTTTATTGCTTATATGTACTTTATACTTTGGAGGGAGGGGGGTTAAAATAACTGAAACAGCAGCTCTAAAAGCTTACAAAGTGATGCGTTGGCCAAATGCCATCAAAATAGGACAAGATTTTAGTGTCCATTGTAAGAATTCACTGAATATAAGGGTTGTTCAGGATGATTCTGATTGATTAGGATGATGACTCCCACTTTCGCTTGGAAAATATAAACTCATTTCAAACTTTGACATGTCCAGCTTACTGTGGAAATCGCGTGGGTGTACTAGAATATTTGAAATGTTTTGTCGTTTCTTAGGGAATTTAAGTTCCCGTCTCTAGGCCTTGGACACGACGAGAACGGTAGGCGTGGTCTGTCACAGTTGCAACAGAAGCCCAACATAGTTAACACTCTCCGTGCCAGCCCTTTTTCATATTTTTTGAGGTAGCCAGTGCCAGCGATTTTCATCTAAAAGTCATATTTCATATTTCGGTCCATGTTTCCCGACGGACAAGTTAGTTGACGGACACACACTTTTGGTTCCGGGTTGGTCCGTCCCTTATTATGGTCCGTCAATGTAATATGCGGTCGCTGCACGCTGCTGTTATCATGGGGATCGTATCAAACCAACGACGGTAAGCGACGTAGCTCTACCTAAGAGGCATCGGTCATTACTATATTTCATAATGATAACCGCTGACGTAGACCTATTTCAACGGCACGAAAACTGTTAAGAAGGCAGGCGACGCCGACAGGATCCACCTCTACCTCTTCGTAGGTCGGACGTTCTACCAATCTTAAATTTGGACCCTCCATATTCCTTCATACTTTCAAAAGCCCAATGTATGGTTCATGTCCATGACCAAAGAGTAGCAACGGCAAAAAGAAGTCCATATCTATTACAATGATCTTGTAAACCAGATTAAGGAGCCCAGGGAAACAGATTATGCCAGGGTTTGGATCCCATGACCTTGTGGTTCAAAGACAAGTGCATTTCCTATTATCGTTTCTGACCGACAACATGTTGGAGGCAATGTTTTCCATGTCCCTGCACAAGGGAGATTGGAATGGAATGGATTTTACCTACCTTGTCTGACGTTGGTTTTCTGGGACCATGGCAGCTCTGCTAACAGTTTGCTGAACATCCAATCAGCATCTTCCGGGGGCAAAAAACCAGGAAGCAAATGCAGTCTGGAAAATACACACACACACACACACACACACACACACACACACACACACACACACACACACACACACACACACACACACACACACACACACACACACACACACACACACACACACACACACACACACACACACACACACACACACACACACGTTTCTCCTTGCACTGGTTGTTACCAGAGTGGTTGCTCTACAGCAGGGGTTTTCAACAGGTGGTCCGGGGACCACCAGTGGTCCTTGAGAGGGTTCCAGGTGGTCCCCAGGCTAAATGATGTTGGCCCAGATGTAACTCTTGAGAATGTAAACATTTTACATTCTCAAGAGTTAAAATATTCATCATCTGAATTAGCACCTTTGATTAAGAAGTTTACACTGTTTTGTTGAGAAATACAGCATGTAATTGTGGACAAAACCAAAAGAATTCCTTAATTTTAGGTCTTGGTGTGAAAATGTCATCAAATGGTGGTCCGTGGCTCAAATGCGGATTAAATGGTGGTCCCTGGAGTCAAAAAGGTTGAAAACCCCTGCTCTACAGCTATTTGATCTCGAGAAAACAGAAAACATGAGCATGCATACACATAGTAATCACAGTGCAAAGCATGTACGACCGTCGTGTTTATGTCACTGCAACTGAACTGAGGGACACATCTCAATGGTTACCAGGGGACTGTATGCCATCTAGTGGTTTAAACATGCCACATAAACATGCCACTTAAAAATCTGTACATGCCAATATACTGTAGTTATAAATTATTGTATGTGCTATTTTGTGGTCAATGTTGTAGAGATAAATATAACCTTGTGTACCGTTCATGACAGGAAATCCGGGGGTGGCAGCTAACTAATTATAACTGCAGCGGGACAATTACCATCAGATGGATAGGCATGTGTCCATATTAGAAAGTAATATGAATCCATTCTGTACTGAACGCATTTGGGTGTTTCAAGCATTAACTAGCTTTAACTATGGAAAAATAGCAGATCTACAAGCTCATATCGCGCCACCGAGTGGCGCGATACGAGCTTGTAGGTCTGCTATTTTTGGAAAATCCTTAAAACATTCTGTACTGAACCCATTTGGGTGTTTCAAGCATTAACTAGCTTTAACTATGGAAAAATAGCAGATCTACAAGCTCATATCGCGCCACCGAGTGGCGCGATACGAGCTTGTAGGTCTGCTATTTTTGGAAAATCCTTAAAACATGGTGCAAATCTTTGAATATTTTTTTCTGTCGGAGCGAACGTTATTAACTCCAATCTTTGTTTCTGGGAGGTCTCTCCATGAGATATTTTCAGATGGGGGGGGGGGGGGGTCCTCCGCAGCCTGCCAAACACAGACAATTCTAGGGGTCCTTGGCATGAAGTTTTTGAGCATCACTGACACAGAAATATTGATTTTTCAGAAAAACTAGAATCTAGAGCTAGAAACTACGAGTCAGAAACTACAAGTCAGGGGTGCCCACACTTTTTGGACTTGAGAGCTACTTTCAAAATGACCAGCTCAACAAGATCTACACATTCAAAATGTGATTGTTCCATTAGTGAAAATCCATTTCAAGTCACCCTAGAAAGTTTGAGCTTTGAAAAAGTAAATGTGATGGTGTTACTTACTGTTATAGTGCTTAAGAATAATGCACTTAAAATGAAAAATAGAGGGGGAGAATTGGAAGGTTGACAACAGTATTTGAGGTTTGAGTTGACGGTTCGTGATGTTGAGTTTAGTCTCTTGCACCGAAAAAACTAAGAACTTTCACGTTTTTGTCCACAATTGGGAAGGGGAACTGTCAAAATGTTGGTCAAAATAACAATTGTTCTCCATTTTGTAATTGTGTGGACATTACATAATTCAGATGTTTAAATATAATTTAACTCTTGAGAGTGTAAAATGAAACCAAATGGACCCGTAAGGGTCCATTTGGTTTCGTTTTAACACTCTCAAGAGTTACAGATCTATAAGGGTCCAAGTGCTGGGGGGACTGTCATGTGATCTACCTGCACGGCCTGTGTGATCTACTGGTAGATCACCATCTACCTTTTGGGCAGCCCTGCACTAAGTAGACTGGACTCACCTGGACACTCCCGAGGGGCCGTGGCTGATCTCATAGTCCCCTGCCTGTCTGTGCAAGGAAAAAGACCATAAATTCATTACATGGTCAAACAGTAGTAAGGTAATAGTCAGACCATTTTTTTTTTCAAATCCACATGAAAAGAACAACTATAAACGTATAGTTGGTGATGTAAAGTAAACATATCAAAATGCATCAGTTAGTCTTGGGCAATATACTGGTATTACCGTTTATTGCGATATTGGAAATCAATAACGAGTAATATCGTTGGGTCTATAAAAAATATCGAATACAGAATATCGTCAAATACCGACATTATACTGTATTCTATTCAAATATGAGCAATGAGACTTTTAATTGTAACTATATAAACAATTTTCATGTTACACACATGCCTAAAATAGCCCTTATTTGGGCTAGGCTTTTTGGAAACGTATTTGTCCCTATTTAGGCTGCCTGAACAACAGAGCACTCACTTTTGACCCCTCAATGTCTCAATTCTGAGAACTAGGTGACTAGGTGGAATGTGTCCGACTCTGATTGCACGCCATTGCCATTTAGTGGTCAATACCGGTAATATCGAATATCGAGCTAATTAGCACGTTATCAATACCGATATTTAAAAAAAATCAATACCGCCCAAGACTAGCATCAATTAAATTGTGTTTATTTATTTGAGTATATGAATGACGTATGGATAAGACAATATTTATCCTAAATATGATGGAGGTTATGGAGTAATGATAACGGTAGGAAAAACATGAATGGGTTACTTACTCTATCAACTTCTCTGGTGGGATAGTTCTAACTGGCTGCGTTGAAGCAAAACAAAGACAAAGACCAGTTAACATACAGACCATACCGTTGCGCACAAGTGTAAGTTATGAGAACATAACTGAGCCATTTTCTGCAACTGAAATGCTGCCATTTTAGTATGCAGAGGGAGTGTAGCGCCACATGATTAGATACATGGCCCTGGGTTGAAAAACTGGGTTACTAAGTGGAACATACATTCATAGAAAAATAATTACTCCCACTCCCATCCTACTAATTCAACTTAACCCATTGTGTCCTGACCCTCGATTCGAGTTTCTGACACCAGATTATACAGTAGTTCCTTACACCAGATTAGAGCTGCAGCAACATTCTAGCTTTTGACGCTAGATTCTACAGTAGTTTCCGACACTAGATTCTAGTTATTGACACTAAATGATAGTTTCTGATGCTAGGATCTCCTTTTTGACACTAGAATCTACTTTCTGACGCTAGAATCGAGTTTTTGACACTAGATTCTAGTTTTTCTGAAAAATCTGTGTTCCTGTGTCAGTGATGCTAACATATTTCAAGCCAAGGGCGACCAGAATTATCCATATTAGGCTGCAGACCTCCATCTGAAAACATGTTGTTCTAGGGTATCCCCCAGAAGCAAAAAATTGAGTTAAAAATGTTTGCTTCCGAAATAATGTATTCAGAGATTTGCAGCACATTTTCACAAATTTTGCAGAACAACAAGCGTAAAAATGAAACCAAATGGACCCTTGCGGGTCCATTTGGTTTCATTTTTACGCTCTCAAGAGTTAAAATATTCATTATGAATTAGCCCCAAGCCTACACAACTAGAGAATGTAGAGGATTAATGGTCGTTTTGATCTGTATGTTTGACTGTTTTGTTTCCCCAAATCCAGCCTGGAATTGTGGACAAAATAGTTTCAGGGGTCTGTGTGGCTAAAATTGTCCTCAAATGGTGGTCCTCCGTGGCTCAAATGCCGAATAAATAGTGGGCCCTGGTGTCAAAAAGGTTGAAAAACCACCACTGCTTCATATGAAAAACTTGTTGCCCACCCTGCAATTCTTCCAGCCCACCCTAGTAGGGCTGGCTAAATCCAGGCCCTGATGGGCTCACTGAAAGAGGACTACAAAAGGAATTCATGTTCTCATGCTCTCTCTGCCTCTCTCTACCTTGGCAGGTTGATGAAACTCGACCGTCCTCTGTCCACCTCCCCAGGAGCCAGGGGCCGTGATGGAGTTCACAGGAGCAGTGGCTCCTATGGGAGATGCTGGGAATAAAACAGACAAGACAATAAACTAA
This sequence comes from Benthosema pterotum, assembly GCA_039105355.1. Lineage (NCBI taxonomy): Eukaryota > Metazoa > Chordata > Actinopteri > Myctophiformes > Myctophidae > Benthosema > Benthosema pterotum. Next base: position 53,036,009 of record CM076969.1, on the reverse strand, counting down.
ATCAATAACAATCAATAATCAACTTGTTGAAGTGGTATTTGAGACCCCCTGGGTCTTTTGAGGGATTCCCTGTAGCTACATAGCTACTATTTAAGAACTAATGTAGCATTTAGGTTCTAAAAAGCAACATTTAAAATTGAAATAGAAAGAGATTTGGAATGATCGGTCCTCAAATTGAGGGTCAGGGGCGAGGCCCTCATCGGATCACCTCCATACGCCAGGGATCTACTGACAGAGATCTCTGGTGTATGGAGATCTGTGGTGTCCACGAGAGATCCCTGGAGTGACCAAGCAGCAACCGACCGAACCGACAACTAGAGCCCCACCGATATGGAGTTTTAGGAACAATGCGATAACCGATACGATAGAGGTATGAAACCACCAATAACCGATTTACAACCGATACAAGTTTGTTTGGTTCCATTTGTATACCCTCAGAAAAAAGGTCCTAAAAGAAAAATCATTAACAAACACAACACAAACACAACTTGATGATGTCATTATAAACAACCAAAAGTTCAGTGGTACACATCAATGCAGCCTGATAAATGTGAATGAATTGAATGAACTGAATAGGACCTGAATGAAATGAATAGGACCTGAATGAAATGAATAGGACCTACAGGAATATGAAAGGCATATCATTTTTTTTGCCCAGCCCTAGTTAGGACCATTGATAGGACAAGGTCAAGGTAAACTTTACTGTCCACAAGGGAAATTTGTCTTGGGCTAACACCCCTGCTTCAGTCACACATGAAACATAAATGACACACATGCTGTTTCAGAGCATCATTCAACATTTTAGTTGATGCCGGCATCAACCAAAATGTTGAATGATGCTCTGAAACAGCATGTGTGTCATTTTAAATCTTTAGTTTTGGGGGTCTGTGGGGCTAAAATGTCCTCAAATGGTTGTCCATGGCTCAAATGCTGAATAAATGGTGCACCCCGGTATCAAAAAGGTTGAAAACGCCTGCTATACTCTATGGCTCTGGTGACAGACATGTCTGTCACCAGGGCTAAAATGTCCTCAAATGGTTGTCCATAATCATTTAAATCACAAATGATTATTTAAACCTGATGTACTTCCACTTAGGTTCTGTGTACCTTCTCCCTGAGGGGAGGAGTACAAACTCTCCTTTTAAAACATGGGTAGTGTCAGCGACAATTTTTTGGGGCCTGTTTTAGTGTGGCCTGCTCATAAATAGACCGCAGAGACGGGAGTTGTCTAACCCCAATGATCTTCCCTGCTGTTTGCAGCAATCTGAACAGTTTGGACCTCAGTTGCACTGAGAGGTTACCGAACCAAACTGTAATGCCAAATCTGACCAGGCTTTCTAGGACTGCACGATAGAACACCAACATACATTTTTGGTCGACACCGTGGACTCTAAGGTGTCGCAGGAAATGTAGCCTTGTGGACCCACCCAGTGTTGTAGTGGGAATTTTAGAAGTGGGGGGACGCCTCTTAAAGGGGAATTCCACCCATTTACATTTTTTTTCTGAGAGTGTACAAATGTGAACCAAATGGACCCTAGCAGGTCCATTTGGTTCCATTTGTACACTCTCAGAAAAAAGGAAACTCATTAACATGGTGAAACACATCTTGGTGATGCCATCAAGATGTATTTCACCATGCTAATGGTGGTCTAGGTCCACATAACCTCTCTAAGGTATATTAATTATAAGGTATATTATTATAATTAAGTAAAATATTGAAAATGAGTGGAAATCCCCTTTAAGACATGTGCATGCACACGTGCACCTGCGCAACACACAGAGACACACTATTAAAACAAGTATAGCATATTGAGAAAGATTGTTTACAATGCCTAATTGTATCCATGAAAGTAAATGACAAGACAAAAAACACATACGGTAGGCCTACTTTTGCCCCCCAAAAATATTTCAGATGTGAGAAGTGGGGGGATGCCGTCCCCCCGGCGTCCCCCCTCCACTACACCCCTGGACCCACCAATATAACCCCCGATAGGATAGACTTATCGGTCGGACTTTACTGACAACTGACTGACTGATAAATGGGACGTGCTGACGCCAAAAAAATGGTCAAACATTGGACAAATTGTGCACCTGTTGGATGTGACCGTTGTTTTGGCAGCTGTTTAGCCCAGGAGCCCTGGACTCTGGCACGCTGGCGTTTATCCGACATTTTAGACCGACGCCGCCGTCAGTTGACTCGCACAGAGGCTGCTGTTTTCCCCGTTGTTTTGCAGATGGGCTCCCAGATTGATCATCAGACATCAAAACTAGTCAGAGAGGAAAACACAGAGGTGAGAATGGAAGATGAACAGGACATATCATTTCAGCAAGTGAAGTATTTTGAGATATAACCTATATAAACACAGTACAACACAAAATAAACAAAATGTTAGCTACAGAAGTGTAAATAAAATGTGAACCGAGTAAAATTAAATGTCTGTAGGGTTGTGCTACAGCAGTGGTTTTCAAACTTTTTGACAACAGGGCCCACCATTTATTCAGCATTTGAGCCACAGACCACCATTTGATGACAATTTCACCCCAAAGACCTAAAACTAAAGAATTATTTTTGTTTTGTCCACAATTCCAGGCTGGATTTTGGAAACAACTGCTTGAGAGTGTGAAAATAAATAAATAAATAAATTTGTATTCATTCAACAGCCCTAATTATAACAGCTATTAGGAGGATGATTTCCATCTTTGAAAGGCATCTAGTTGAGCTTGAACTGTAACTGTAATTCTGAAAACTGCTAATACATACTTCAATCATAATCAAACAAATACAAACAGGTGTACACGTATTGTCATGTTGTGGAGTCCATCCTACACTTATCTCATTGGTCTCAGCTGTGTGTTGACGAGACGCAGAATTAAAGGGGTATTCAACCAATTTTATTTTTTTCCCCTGAGAGTGTACACAATGTGAACCAAATGAACCCTAGTCCATTTGCTTCCATTTTGTACACACTCAGAAAAATAGCTCGTAAATGAAAACTCCTTAATGCCAATGTTCAAGTTATCTTTCACCATGTTAATGTTTTTTTTTTTTTTTTTTTTTGACGTCCATTTCTGGGGGACATGTAAACCTTTGAAAATGGGTGGAATCCCCCTTTAATGAATAGGCGTAAAATTCTAGACTGTCGGCGTCAACGTTGTATTATTTTAGCGACATTAATGATATTCACACATTGTATTGCTCGGTGCTCACCCATTAGCTGATTAAACAATAGAAATCACAAAGTAGGCAGAATAGTCTGGTGTTGACATGAACTGCACGTCTGGTCTGAGCGGCTCTACGCCAAAATAAGTCCGACTGGCAACAGGAGACATGGAAACTTTTTTTATAAGGGTTCCGGCTCTGCCTCTCAGAGTATTTCTCAATGCCTGGTGGAGGCAAAATCTCATAGTCATGTCTATCATTACTTTGTTTGTAGGAACCATATAAGAAGGCTACCTCGAAACATGAAAGCATTTTCAAATTACTAGATTTAATATTAATTTGGGACAATCATATTGTTTCCCCATGAACTCTCATTATAGGCCATGCAAAGTAGGCTAGGGCTTTGTGCATTTTCTATGAAACCAACATGAAGGCATGGGTCTATAATATTTTTCTACCCGTGAAGTCAAGAAATGCATCTGTTACCATGGTGAAATCATGCCACTTTTTAAATGTGCATAATTTGTTATGAAAGTTGTGAAAGATATGAGTTCAAAATAAGGACATTTTCCCACGTTTAGTTAAGGATCATGTTAGTCTCTTCGCCTATATACTCTTAAAAAATGAATATCTTGTAGTGTTGGACCTAATGTTGGAACTATACATATTTTCATATGGGATCAAATTCAGATAGTTTGAGCTCCTTCACTAATACAGGTCCTTTTCAAAAATTAGCATATTGTGTAAAAGTTCATTATCTTCCAGAATATAATAATTTAAAAAGCGAAACTTTCATATATTCTCAATAAATTGTGCATTAAATGAACTATTTAAAAACTTTTGTTTTAACCCTGATGATTATGGTGTACAGCTCATGAAAATCTCAATGAATTAGCATATATATATATTTTTTTTACAAGACCATGGACTAAAAAATATGTTTTAAACAAGAAATGTCAACCATCTAAAAAGTATATTAATGTATAGAGGTATCTGGGCTACTTTTGAACAGATTATTTCATCAATGGGGCGTGGCATGGAGGGGATAAACCTGTGGCACTGAGGAGTTATGGAAGCCCAGTTTTGCTTTGACAACGGCCATAAATTAATTTGTTGACAATACAACCCAGATTCTCTGTGGGGTTAAAGTCAGGACAGTCAGTTGGCTGGTCAGTTAAGCGCAGTAATACCATGGTCAGTACAGCAGTTACTAGTAGTTTTGGCTCTGTGGGCAGGTGCAAAAATCGAGCTGGAAATAGTGGGAAATGATTTTACTCTCACTTGATCGCCATCCCTAGACATCCCACTATACAAAAGAACACAACATTTCTTTTTATTTTTTGTAAATCATTTTTATTAGCAAATATAGAAACAAGTTACTGGCACATCACATTCCACATTCAAAATTCTTTGACACTCCAATACAAAAAGGTTAGAGTTGCAACGGAAACTTTGATAAGGCACCTTTTAGCTGGCTAGATAAAAATAAATTATTCCGGTACGCAGTCTTGCACAACTGACCACAAAACAATTTATAGAAATCATTGGGCATAAATACACAACACCAAACTAGGCAGTTGTGTGTACATGGTTGTCTTTTTGGTATAGTCAGAAAGTACAAAAAGAAAACAACAGTTTCACAATAATACATTTTTTTTTTTTTAATAATCAGCCACACTTGCATCTTGGGGGCGGGTGAATATTGGGTGACATGAATATATTGTGTCAAGGGTCGTTTTAATACTGTTCATGCTGGTACTGATGTGTGACGAGGAAGTTGACAGATTTATGTGTCTATATATTCCCTGGTTAAGGATTCATATACGCGTTGTACTCTGCCAAAAACAAACTTTAACCAAACATTGGACTTGGACCCACAGAAGGCTTAACCTATGAGCTTTTATATGTAAATAATATGTAAAGGTTTCAGTTGGCCATGCCCCCACTCCCACCTTCAAGATGTGAATGTGGCGATTATAAAAAATAATAATAATAAAAGTTATTGGCCCGCCACCACTTCACTACTGCTTACAACAGCAGAGCGAATAGAAAAATCACACAGGTCTCCGTTTCATCTGAGTCCTTCAGTTAACACGGGAATGCCCCAAGACAGTTCCTTTTGCCGGGGGGTTACCACGTCACCTTGTGCCTTCCTTTTCGCAACCATGTTGGCCATAGCAAAATGCTGAAGCCCTTACTGTACACCACGGCCAAAACACACCAGAATGAAGGGTTGCAAATATAAAACGTGCAAACACGCAATCATATATATATTCTTTAAAGGCACAGAGGTGAAATTCCCAGAGGAGAAACAAAATATATACATATCACACAGGCTCCCGACATAAAACACGCACATATTCATTTCTTTCTGGCCAGAAAGAAAGACAAAAGACTTGCAGATTTTCTGTTTTTTAATTTAATCCGTCTTCACGCCGCTTGTTCCGTTCTGCAGCGCCGCCTTCTGCGCTCTGAGTTTCCTCCTGTGGAGGTAGCCGGTTCGCTGGAGACGGTTCATCCTGGCCCCGAAGAAGTTGACCAGGAAGCTGGGAACCAGCCTGGTAGTCAGCCAGCCCTGAGGAAAAGAACACAGAGTTAGAGGAAGCTGGGAACCAGCCTGGTAGTCAGCCAACCCTGAGGAAAAGCATTTGCAAAACACAGAGTTAGAGGGGCCCTAGGAACTAGCCTGGTAGTCAACCATACCAGAGAAGAACATAGAGGAGGTTAGCAACTAGCCTGGTAGTCAACCATAACAGAGAACAACATTTATACAGTTAGAGGAGGTTAGGTTCCATGTTTACACTCAAGAGTTAATATATTCATCGTGTGAATTAGCCCCAAGTCTACACAACTAGAGAATGTAGAAGATTAATGGTCATTTTGATCTGTACGTTTGACTTAATAGTTTCTGAAATCCAGCCTGGAATTGTTGACAAAAGCAAAATAAATCTTTTAGTTTTGGGAGTCTGTGGGGCTTTGATGGGGTCATCAAATGGTGGTCCATGTCAAATTCGGAAATAAATAGTGGGCCCCGGGATGATCAAAAAGGTTGAAACCACTGATTTAAAACCCTTAGTGTACTGAACGCGTTTTGGTGTTCTAAGCATTACGTTTTAACTATTGAAAAATAGCACATAGCGCGCCACCGAGTGGCGCGCTATGAGCTTGTATCTCTGCTATTTTTGAAAAATCGTGAAAACGTGGTGAAAATCTTTGAATATTATGTTATTCAGAAACTAGATAGGACACAATGGGTTAAGAGCAGCGGCAAATGGCACCAGTGAGACCTACCATGACGGCGTGAGGGAAGTATCCGTTGGTCTGGTCCTGCAGGCCCACGGTGGACAGCTCTGCAGCCACGTAGCGCTCCGGGGTGGGCTTGTCCAGGGTGGGGTTCCTGATGCGGGTCATCTTAGTGGCCACGAAGAAAGGCAGAACACTCTGCACAGAGGAGGAGGAGGAGGAGGCAAACAGGCGTTAAGTCAACAAGCCGAACTCGACAGGTAAATGACCACACCACGGACGGATCTAGGCATGGGCATGCATGGGCACACCCAGTCTGCCCCAACCAGTGTTGGGACATATGCACTACGTAACTTAATATATTACATAATATATTACTAAAAAATGCAGTAACTTGTAATATAAATATATTACTAAACAAAAACAATCTAATATATTATACTTTTCTTTCTGCATTACTGCATTACTTTCTGTCAATCTGTCTTGTTGCAAGTGTTCTAGTGAAATTGCAAGTTAAATAATTACCGGTACTTATTTTCTATAATTTGTCACCACTTATTTACTGGCTTCCATGAATTCAAGGAATACATTTAACTCCTGTGTTAAGGAGTGACATTTTTTCAAGTTGATTTCAAATGGATTTGACCAGAAAGCCAAGTTTTATTGTACGCATGCCACTGGCCTACACAATATTTGATTAATAGTGATACTAAATAATTAATTATACATTTTGTAAAAAGTAATATGCAATAGTAATATCAATATATTACACTTGCTCAGACAGTAATATTGTAATATAATATATTGCTTTAAAATGAAGGTAATAATTAATAAGTAATATATTAACAAGGTAAAGTAATATTCCCAACACTGGCCCCAACAAACATGATGGCATGCAAAACAACCCAAGATATTTTTCAAATTAAAGTGTCTATATTTAAAAATGATTTAATTGAAACACTACTACTGCTGCTGCCAACTAGCTTGTGGCACCACTAAACCAACAGCATTTCATCATTGAAAACAGAAAAACTCTCGGAGTCAGACCTTTAGCTTTATGCATGCTGCGTGTCTGTTGCAACTTCAACAACATGTTATTATTGACTTGCCTAATAAAAGTCCTGTAACTGAAAATGGTATGGGTGCGAAGCCGCACCCATACCATTTTCTCCTGCACCTCCAATTGGGAAATGTTAATCCGCCCACTGCTCCACACTCTATCCTTTTTAATAATAGGATTGATCTGGTGGCGTCTCGATTGGAATGTACAGGCGGGGGGGGGGGGGGGGGGGGGGGGGGGGGGGATCGCGTCACTTTCAAATGCCCAGAATGGGCAGTAGTAAAACGTGATCGAGACACAATGTAGCTCACTCCCAAGTCCAGATATTGAAATGTTATTATTATTCCCATGGCAATGCCAACAGTCATGCTGGATATACCAAGTCTGACCAGAAGATGGCGGAAGATGGCGGAAGATGGCGGTCTTTTCCCATAGATGGTGTACAGCGCTGTAGCATGCCAACTTCCAACCTGTTCCTCAAATCTAATATGCCTTAAAACACTATGGTGAAATCTAACTTAATGTCATCAAGTTGTGTTTCACCATGTTAATGATTTTCTTCAAACCTTAAATTCTCCCCCCCACAGAAAAGGGAGAGTACACCAACGTAACAAAAAGAGAGTTTAAACCTGTTGGCATGGCAAACAATAGGGACAGGTGAACAGGTGGGTGTACATGGGGACAAAGCTGGGCCTTGGTGAATGGTTGCAGCACTCAAAAATGCCAGCAGCTCTAAAAACAAAACAAACTAACCTGGATAATGATGCCACGACGTTTGTACTCCTCTTGAAGGCCACGAGAGAAGAAATCCATGAAGGCCTGAAAACCGACAAGAAACACAAGTTTGAGACAAATTTTAGATTACATATTACTGTAATAGTATTGCTTTTGCTCCATGGGTAATAAGTAATGCATTACTTTTCAAGTAACGCCAAGTTACTTGTTTAAAATGAGCTTGTTGTTGCATGCAAAAAATAGAACGGATTTACAAGCTATCGACAGGTACTGTAACAACAGAGATGTGCACTAGACTGTAGATCCAGTCCACACGCTGCATCCTGCGTCCAGTTATGTACACTACAACTCGCTTGCTGCTTTATTTTGCATTTTATTTTTAAATACAAGACCTCAACTGTCTTTGAAAACAATTGTGAAAAAGTTTAAAAAGTCAAAGAGACTATTATAATTTAAATTGGATTCAGTTCTAAAAAGACCTCGCTAAACAGATTATGTTGTACATCTCTATTTTTTTCCAAAGGTGGGAGTTGAAACTTGGGAAAGTAATAACATAATCTGTAATATATTACTCTTCGATTCCAGTAATAAGTAAAGTAATGATATTACGGTAACGAGTAAAGTAAAGAAGTTTACTTTCTAAGTAATATTGACCAACACTGGACATGGGCCATCTTTATTTTTTTAACTTAAACACACACACACACACACCAAACACACACATAAACACACCCTACCTTTGTTGCAGAGTACAGTGTGAGCAGGGCGACGGGGGGGTGGGGTACATGCCGCTGGCAGAAGAGATGTTGAGGATCACTCCTTTGGATCTACGAAAAAATAAACCAAAAAACACATTTAGAAGCACATCTATAGAGAGAAAGAAAACAACAACACAAACCAGACCTAGAAAATAACAATGTACTACACTACACACTAGTAGTGGTATATAGTAGTCTAGCGTGTGTGTATACAGTACGTGAATTATCACTGTGTGCAGTGCTGCCTGCACGTCTTCCTCAGCTCACACCACTGGAATTATGTTGCACATGTGTCGTGTGTGTATGTGTTCGTGCGTGCGTGCGTGTGTGCGCGTGTGCGGGTGTTGCCATGGCAGCCTGTTGCTGCAGTGATGTAGTGGAGTGACATGCCAAGCCGCCTCACACGGCACTAAAATGTGCCCGCTCTCCCATTGGCCGACGGAGGGGGAAGGGGGTAGGGAGGGGGGCGGGGGGGGTGATCACGTGGGATCGATGCAGCCAATCGGCCGGGAGTGCACTTTTGTGTGAATTGAAAGGTTGTCAGCAGCCGTGTGAACAAAGGGGGACGAGGAGGGGGGATTTTCTCCCGTTTTTTTTTTTTTTTTTTTTTTTTAATGGAAACACATCTTTAACAGGTGTTTGCTCGCAGTTAAAAGAACAAGAGTTTTTTTCTTGGAGGAGGCAGGGGGGGCTTCTCTGCCGTCCGTTCGATGGCTGGTCGTGTTTAAAAACGTCGGGAGGGAAGGGAGGGGTGGGATCTCATTCAAAACTCACCTCTCCGTCATCCTGGGAAGCACCAAGCGAGTCATCTGTAGCGACAGAGAAAAGACAGATATAGGGGATTGAATACAAAAGATTGTTTTTTTTTACTATCACGTAATAGTATAATATCCCAGGCCAGAAAAATCCACCAAAAAAAAAAAAAGACTAAAAATGTAATAAATGTAAATGGAAAATGTCGCACATTTTCACACACAAGAGCAGGGACGGAAAGAGAAGGGGGACAAAAATAAAGCAGTGAGAACAATAGACAGGATGGGGGAGAAAACAAAAAGCAGAGACAGAGAGCAGACAGAAATAATAATTGCATATTAAAGGTTCTGATCGATAGATTATGCTTTAATCCAATGTCTAATTTGAAGATAGTTGAAAGTAAGTTTGAATGATCTATAAGGCAGTGATGTACTTTCAGTCAGTGTTGGGCAGTAACGATTTACACATTACTGTTAAATATTATTACCTTTACCAGCAAAAGTATAGTGTCACATGACGTAGCGAAGTTGTCGCTAAAAACAGAGTGTTGTCTATTTTGGAGGTAAAACTTGGGTAATTAAGAAAGTATCATGTAACATATTACTCTTTGATTTAGGTAATAACACTTAATAATACTTTTTCGAAGCGGTCATAAGTAAAGATCTCTCTCCCAACACTGTGCAAAGTTCTGATTCCATCATTTTACCCATCTCTGCAATATGCCCATCAGCTATGGGATAAGAAATGTTAGGATTTTCCCCATAAAACACATCTTACTCATCAGGGGATGAGTCTATCCTCTGTGTCTATAAATGTCTGCCATTCTTTTCTTTTTTGACATTCTTTTTTCTGTTTTCAATGATGAAATGCTGTTGGTTTAGTGGTGCCACAACTGTAGTTAGTTAGTAGCAATAGTAGTAGTGTTTCAAATCATTTTAAATGCAAGCACTTTAATTTGAAATATCTTGGGGTTGTTTTGGCTCGCCATTGTGTTTGGTGGGACAGAGTAGACAGGGGGCATAAAGGGTGGGGGCATTGCCCCCCCATGTCCATGCCTAGATCCGCCCCTGAGAGACAGAATGAGAGTGCGTGGGAGGAGGGTTCAGACAGCGTTGGTGTAGCTCACTGTTGCTCTGGGAACCACCGAACAAACCGCAGAGAGACAGAGAGACACAGAGAGAGAGACAGAGAGACAGAGAGAGACAGAGAGACCGAGAGACCGAGAGAGACAGAGAGAGAGAGAGAGAGCAGCGCCAGGCACAAGGAGGACGAAGAGGAGAGGAACGGAGAGGCAAGTAAAGTATGGAGAGGTTGGACAGCAGCAGGTAGCAGTTAAAGATTCCACGACTTTCATTTTATTTCATTTATTGTTTTGTCTTGGGCAGCTGGCTGCAGGCCGTCTAGTAAATAGTAGGGGTGGGGCGATTCCCTTACCTCATGATACGATACAATATCGATATTTAGGGCTCTGATTCGATTTACTGTATATTGTGATTCTTAACTATGCTGCGATTCGATTTGATATATCACATTTTTCCCACAAAAAAATGACTGCTTTTATTATACTAGAACATTTTAAAAGGGGAATTCCAGCCATTTAAGATTTGCCCAAAAGGTTGGCCAAAAGGTTGGCATGAGGATTACCCATTATGGCACAATTTAACCTCTGAGCCATGGGATGAGCTTTGTATACCGGCAATGTGATTGGCAATGCCGCCCACGACAGCTTCTGATTGGCCAAAGGCATCTAGCAGCGGCCAATTAATTGATAATAGACAATTCTTGTTTCCTGTTTAAGGTTTTTATGGCCTCAATTAGTACAGCCGACTTTGAACATTCAGTGGAGTTTTCTCTCTGGGGTTTTGGAAGTCTTTTTAAACTGCGGCGAAAACAGGCAAAAAAAAAAAAAAAAAAACAGTGAAAACTATAGGATTTGCGAACCGTGACATCACAAAACAGCAAAGAAATCAGAGCTCTTGTTTGAGGCGAAAAATGACCGCTCACAGATGTGTTGAGACTGGCAACCTAGTGGCCTGGACAGGGTTTTTTGTGGTTTTGTGTGTGTGTTGTGTGTGTGTTGTGTGTGTGTGTGTGTGTGTGTGTGTGTGTGTGTGTGTGTGTGTGTGTGTGTGTTTTTTTTTTTTTTTTTTTTTTTTTTTTTCAAAAAGAAAAGGTGTCCTACACCAGAGCCTTCAAGTAGGAGAGATCTTCTACATTCTCTAGATGTGTAGACTAAGTTGGGCAAATGCACATGAATATTTTAACTCTTGAGGGTGTAAAAATGAAACCAAATGGACCCGCAAGGGTCCATTTGGTTTCATTTTTACGCTCTCAAAGAGTTACATCTGGTTAACCAGTGGCCTGGCAAAGGCAAAATTGTCCCGGTGGGAAAATATGTGCCAATCCGCCCCTGGTTTGAATGAAACTCACCTGGCACACGGAGGTCATGTTGACGTTGATCATGTTAGTGATGAACTGAAAGGCAAAACAGACAAAACACGTTACACATTAGGGTTGTTAATACAACATCTCGGTGGTTTTCAACCAGTTGATCCTTGAAGTCTACAAGCTCACAGCTTTAGCTCGGCAAAAGGACACCATGGCCTCATCTATAGTCAGGGATCTGCAATTTATTCATCTGCAATATAGAATTTCTGCCAATGGCCTATAGCCCTGGTCCAGTACGCTAGCGCTGTGGGGTTTCGACCAATTTCACACCAGGGAGCACGATTTATTCTCCATTTGACCACCATCTGATGTTGAGATTTTCAATGTTATTGGACCCAATTTAGGAGAGATAACTGGCAAAACGTTCAATGAAACCAAATGGACCTGTAAAGGTGCATTTATTTACACTCTTACAAAGCAGTGTGCTAGCGCGTTGTTCCCACCAACGCCCAGCCAGCAACCGCCTCTGCTTCTCAACTGACAAAAGAATCCACTCCCATGGGAGGCTTAGTAAAAACTATAAACTACGAACTACGTTGCTACTCACCGAAAAGAAAATACTGTTTGTGTTGTTCTGTTAAAAAGGGGAATTCCACCCATTTTCAATTTTTGGCATATTAGCCTTTTAGTTGGTCTACAAAGATTACAAAAACAAATCTATAGCTCATTATTGTGATTTAAAAATACTCACATTGTCCAGATCTGGGATGTGGAGATAGTACTCAGGATAAGGGTACGACACGCCAACGTTGTTGACTGTTGAAAGACAAAAGATGCATTACTTGTTATTATGGTGAGATGCAATCAAAGAGTTTCTCTGTCCACTAGGTGGCATTAAAACTAACGAGCAAAGAATTTGAGTTAAAAATGTTTGCTTTCCAAAATAATATATTCAAAGATTTGCACCACATTTTCACAATTTTCAAAAATAGCAGACTACAAGCTCACAGCGCGCACACGGTGGCGCGCCGTGAGCTTGTAGATCTGCTATTTTCCAATAGGTAAAGCATAATGCTTAGAACACCCAAAATGCGTTCGGTGCACAAACAACTCCAGACGTCATATACCATAAGATAATTGATGGTCTTCATGACAGCCGAAAACAGGAGAACAAAAACAGCAGTAAAACACGTGCCAGCGGCATCAACCGCAATCCTCAGAAATTCAATTAAGTCTTGATTTGTGAGTGGTTTACTGCTGCTTCTTCTTGCACAGTGGGTCCAATGTGGAATCCAAATTTTACTAACCCACATACTTAAAAGGGGAAGTCCAACCATTTTCAACATTCTAATATATCATTAGTATACCCTAGAAGTTCTGGGTGGACATGTTAAAAAAAAAAAAGTTCCCCATTCTGTGTTCCCAGAAATGGAGGTCTGAAGAAAACCACTAATATCTTGATGACATAATCAAGATGGATTTTCACCATGTTGATGGATTTCTTTGTGACCATGTTAATGGATTTCTTTAGACGCTTCTTTTTTCTTAGAGCGTACAAATGGAACCCAAATGAACCCTAACGGGTTCATTTGGTTGGCATTTGTACACTCTCAGAACAAATGTTGAAAATGGGTGGAGTGGAATCCCCTTCTCCGAGAGTTAGAATTCCCCTTCTTCGAGAGATAGAAGAGATGAAATTTGGATTAGAGACAATAGTATTGGGGATTGGAAATACTTGTGTAAAGCACAGCTAGCACATGCACAGGTAGCACAGCTGCCTCCACGTTTTTTTAAAAAACAGTCAATCTTCAGAAAAGACGTTGCTTGGGGGAACAACACAACATAACCAAATAATATACAGCAGGCACCGCAAACCCGTTGCAAAACATTCCAGTTCTGGCCTTTCTTTGTTGTCAACGCCATGTTCACAGCCTATGACAGCTCAAGAAGATAAGCCAAGGTTAATAAAACTGTTATTTACACTCTGGTATGCAGGGTGTGGGCTTTTCTCTTTTTTTTTTTTTCTTATTTCTTGTGTGACTGGTATGTACAGTGTACTACCAACTAACACACTGTCACACGAAAAAAAGATCAGGATACCAAGAATCCATTGTTGAATGTTCCCTCGTATGCACGTGGCAATTAAAGAGAGAGAGACCCAATTCCTGGGACGAGTAACACTGCTAAACGTGTGGATGGCACCTTCAAAAAAAATGTGCCAAAATGAAATGTTGTTCTGTGGGAGATTCACTCACTGCCGTTTTAAAAATCATACAGTAAGTGCTGGCAGGTCTATGACACTCGCAGGTGTGTGCCAGCCAGGCACAAACTGCATAAACAAAGTCAAGAAAGTGACAGGAGCAACCCATGCTTATGACCCCATGGGCTCCATTTTCGTTACATGCTAAATCCCTTATCCCAAATCCCCATCTCGTTTTTACTATTTTGAAAAACTTTTTGGAATATTTCAACACGTCAATCTATTAACACGTTGTGAGCTTGTAGACTGGCCATTTGAACTACTGAAAAATGTTTTTTTAAATGGTTTAAAAAAAAGGCAAAGAAGTTAAGGGATAAGGGGTTTTAGCGGTAACGAAAATGGAGCCCCATATCTTCAGAATCTGCATTAAAGCAAAGTTGAATTTGCCATTTTAATTTTACGTTTTTTTACGTTTAGCAGTGTCACTCATTCCAGGAATGTCCGAACTCTACATGCAATACGAACTGGTGTTCTTAAAAAGGTGGAGAAAATAATTTCCAAAGTTAGGTTTCCGAACGTATGTATTTATATTTACTGTACTTTCAACACGTAATCCATGCCTTTCCATGTTATCCAGAAAACAACGCATATGAAAAGGACCTTTGTGTGTGTGTGTGTGTGTGTGTGTGTGTGTGTGTGTGTGTGTGTGTGTGTGTGGTGTGTGTGTGTGTGTGTGTGTGTGTGTGTGTGTGTGCGTGCGTGCGTGTGTGTGTGTCTGTGTGCGTCTTACCTAAAATGCCGATCTCCAATCCAGCCAGCCCCTCTTCGATCGTTTGGTAGATGTCCGTCCTTCCAAAATCCACGGCAATGGTCTTTGTCGTGACGTTGTACTGTTCCTCTGTGGATTATGGAGAACGTGAGAACATCATCATCGTAACCCAAGAATATAACCTCCAAAATAGAGAAAACTGATAAAAACATCATGTTTATCGGTTTCTTGTGTTTAAAAACCATCGTTTTTTGATATGGAGGGGGGGGGGGGGGGGGGGAATGTGAAAATGTGGCGCAAATCTTTTAAAGGGGAATTTCCACCCATTTGCTTCAGGTCTGTGAGCGTACAAATGGAACCAATGAACCCTAACGGGGTCATTTGGTTCCATTTGTACGCTCTCAGAAAAAAGAAGCGTCTAAAGAAATCCATTAACATGGTGAAAATACATCTAGATGACGTCATCAAGATGTTTCACCATGTCAGTGGTTTTCTTCAGACCTCCATTGTTTAGGAAACACAGCCATGGGGGAACTTTTGTATCATGTCCACCCAGCACCTCTAGGGTATACGAATGACATATTAGAATGTTGAAAATGGGTGGAGTTCCCCTTTAATGTTGCATCACAATGAATGCAACGCAAATATTTTACTTCTGTGGGGTCCTTAACATGAAAACATAAGGTTTTTTCCAACAGGTTTTTTTTCAGAAAACTGTCTAGCATTTAGAGCACATTTGTAGTATCATTTCTCAGGTCAAAATGAGGGGGAAAAAAAAAAAATTTCCCAAATCTGTTTGTGACCGGCGCTCATACAATGCATCATGTAAAATGGTGTTATCATTTCTGTACAATTTGTTCCATTTTGCCCAA
>CM076969.1:53011610-53019571 GCA_039105355.1 Benthosema pterotum | reverse complement strand
TCAAAGGATCGCCTCGCGGTTTTTATACGAGTTGTGATACACGTCTGTCTATTTCTGGCACTGCAGTGCACTGCACGATAGGAGAGAAGAAAAAAAAAAACACCCTTGATGCTATTTTTAGATTACAACAGTGGTTCTCAACAGATTTGAACCCAGGAACCACCATCATGACTATAAAGCAAACCTAGGGACCACCACTATCGTACATATACCAAACTTGGACACCAAACATGGATCATCAACATAACAATTCCTCTGCCTTTCTGTAATTGTGTGAATGAAGTAATACGGCAGTTTGAAAATAATTTAGAGCTCCCAAGAGTTAATGAAGATCTAATAAGGGCCCAATACTAACTCTCCATCATTGAGCTGGGGACCATATGGAACCCCCTCAAGGACCACTGGTGGTCCCCGGACCACTGAATACAACATGAGGATGGAAGAGAGGGAGAGAGAAGAAAGAAACACTCACAGAGGTATTGCTCTATAAGGCGAGTTGAGAGAATGTATCGGATGGATGTTGCAGACATACATTTATATAGGCTATACCTCTCCGGGTCTCTCCGACAACTACAGCGATAGTCCCCCGCCATTGCATCATTGCAGTATTTTAGCCGACGTGGATCAACAGCAACACTGATGTAAAACATAAACACCATCGGAGGCTATATAGTTTCCGTTCCGATAAAAAATAGCAACAACAACAACGCCATATATTGACATATATTGACTTTTCTGTCCAATTATACAGGCTGTGCTACTCAGCAGCGCAACTTTAAGACAGTAGTAGTAGCCTATAGCCTAACTGGACGCAAAAATAAAAAATAAAATAAAGAAATGTGGGAACCGCAGTTTAAACAAATGGGCGGTTTACAAATCCCGTTAAAATATGCGGTGCAAAGAAAATAGCCCGCACGTTTTTGTTGTGTTTTGTTTTTAGACTGCAGAAGAGTGCAGGATACTGTCAAAAAAGAAAAGAGTTATAATTGGAGAGCGAGAGAGAGCGCGAGAGAGAGAGGGAGAGAGAGAGAGAGAGAGAGAGAGAAGAGAGAGAGAGAGAGAGAGAGAGAGAAGAGAGAGAGAGAGAAGCGGAGAGAGAGAGAGGAGAGAGGGTGAGAGAGAGAGAGAGAGAGAGAGAGAGAGAGAGAGAGAAGGGAGCTTTTTGTTGAACAGTTGCGTCAGTTACTAGGCATTGACGTCACGTGTAGATTCTCCCAGTTTACAGCCTGTGGAAGAAAATTGACGGTCTCTGCTTGCATGGCCACATATCATCTTCTTCTCTGCCAGATCCTATTTACATATGTTATAGCCGAGTATGGCCCAAGCTATAGGTACCACAACAGCTCATGCGAGCATCTAAGACATATTCGCGCTATAATGTCGTGGAGGAGGTATATCCTATTTCACAACAAGAGGCGATAGGTGGCGTCCTCCCCCCCCCCCCCCCCCCCCCCCCCCCCCCCCCCCCCCAATGCATGCATCTATACACGACGATAAATGAGCTCCGGTGGTGTTGTGTTGGTGTTGGCTTCGACGGGTGCAATACCCTCTCTCTCTCTCTCACTGTAACCGAGCAGAGAAAGAAATGAGATGCCCCCCCCCCCCCCCCCCACACACACACACACACACGTTTTTTGGGGCTGGGCTGTATCCACGCACGAGACCTACACGCAGCACCCCCCCCCTTCCTCTCTCCCTCCAACACACACGCACGCACACAATCACATCACTAAATTCACACTCCTCCAGATACATGCATGTGGTTGTTAACGGGAAAAGGCAGGCGTGTGTGTGTGTGCGCGCGCGTGGTTTAGAGATGTGTGTCTACACTGACCGACCACTATATATAATATGCTGACTGACAGTACATGCATAGGATATAGAAAAGTCAAGAGACAGAGAGAGAGAGAGAGAGAGAGAGGGGGGGGGGGGGGGGCTGCGCATCAGTTGATGCTATTTTTAGCCCTGCCTGTAGGGTCTATACCAGTGGTTTTCAACCTTTTTGACATCAGGGTCCACCATTTATTCAGCATTTGAGCCACGGACCACCATTTGATGACATTTCAGCCCCAAACACTTAAAGAAATTAAGAATTATTTTGGTTTCGTTCACAATTCCAGGCTGGATTTTGCAAACAAAACAGTGGCAGACTTCTTAATTAAATAGTGCTAGTTCAGATGATGAATATTTTAACTCTTGAGAGTGTGAAAATGAAACCAAATGGACCCGCAAGGGTCCATTTGGTCCACAGAACATCTCTAAGGTATATAAAATGTTGAAAATGGGTGGAGTCCCCCTTTAAATGTTTCGGAATCAGATGATCCGTAAATAAATCCTCTCTTATCGGGGTCCGCGGCCTAATAATGAGTGTCGATTTGGGGTGTCCTTTGCATGTATGACAAAGTTTGGGAAACCACTGCCCTGCAGTCCTCGACGTTTCTCTCAATCAGCAGAGGTGCTGTAGTGTAGATATCAATGGAAGCTCCGAGAGATCTCTAATACTATATACCGCATGGTGTCGCCAAATTCGGCCCAGAGATGATTTCTGATAAACTCCAGTCAACCCCAACACAATACAGTGAGCTCTCTGAAAAGTGGTTGCGTTGTTTAATTTGCTTTGCTTTGTGTACAAACAGACAAACAGTAGCGCTTCGCTGGCCATGGTGCTGAAGTGACCGAGCATGATGCTCGGTCACTTCAGCACCATGGCCAGCGACCACACTGGGTTCCAGTATAAACTCGCTGTCCCTGGTGCTGAAGTAACCCCCACATTATAAACTTCCATGTACCGTGTGTCAGCTTACAGTCGCTATCCATGGTCCTGACATTGCATCTCTATTTTTTTTGGTTTGGGTTTTGGGAAAGTCTCTCCATAAATTAAACCATAATAACCTGGATTTGTTGTTGTGTTTCAAGGATGGTGTAGGGCAGGCGTTTTCAACAGGTGGTCCGGTGGTCCAGTGGTCCTTAATGAGAGGGTTCCAGGTGGTCCCCCAGCTAAGTTGTTTAACCAGAAGTAACTCTTGAGAGCGTAAAAATGAAACCAAACAGAGCCTTGCGGGTCCGTTTGGTCTCATTTTTACGCTCTCAAGAGTTAAAATATTCATCATGTGAATTAGTCCTAAATCGACACAAGTAGATGGTCATGGACAGAAGCAAAGGAAATCTTTAGTTGGGGGTCTGAGGGGCTAAAATGTCCTCAAATGGTGGTCCGTGGCTCAAATGCTGAATAAATGGTGGGCCCTGGGATGAAAAAGGTTGAAAACAGCATGGTGTAGGGCGTGGTTAACGAGAAAGTTAACCAGAAATGCATTATGCCGGCCAGAGCGAATGTGAAATGAAAATATTTCAAAGATAGAGAGAGAGGGGGATCCTGTGAAAAACGGAGACAGTAAGTATGAATGGGAGGGCCGGGGTGAGTGAGTGGGGATCTAGGGGGGATGTTGTTGTTGGCTGACAGACAGGGTGCATGGTGGTGGTGAACGACGACCGCGTTAATTCTCTCTGCATGTCTCTCTATCTCTCCCTATATATCGCTTCTAAAAATAACTCGCGTGCTTCGGTGGGTTGTTAGGGTGCACGGAGAGAGAGAGAGAGAGAGAGAGAGAGAGAGAGAGAGAGAGAGAGAGAGAGAGAAAACTCTCCTCGTTTAACCTGTGGCTATAAGCAAGATCATGAGACTGATATCGGTGATTTTGGAGAAAAAAAAACACCAAAAATGTGCATATATATATATATATATATATATATATATATATATATATATATATATATATATATATATATATATATATATATATATATATATATATATATTATATATATATATATATATATATATATATATATATGTGTGTGTATATGTATATATATATAGGCCTATATATAGGGACCAACAGCTATAGAGGCTTACGATCTATACTATATGAAGGCGGATGCATGTAATGGGGCGTCGACCTAACTGGACTTTGGGTGGCCCTGTGATTGTGAATGAGCCTCCCTCCTCTCTCTCAGCCTTCCATTTTGTCAATCTAGCCTATACACTGGCCTTGTCTTGTCTGCATGCACATAAATAACATAAATAAACCAGAAACGAATATCTGCTGTTGATGCCGTGTGCATGGCTGTCTTTCAGGGCTGCGCATGTGATCCTGATCAGGGCGGATCTAGGCATGGACATAGGGGGGGCAATGCCTCCCTAAATGCCCTGACTGCCCCACCAAACATGATGGCATGCAACCCAAGACAACCCAAGATATTTCAGTGCTTTAAATCATTTGAAACACTACTACTAATTAACTAAGTAACTACAGCTGTGTCACCACTAAACCAACAGCATTTCATCATTGAAAACAGAAAACTCTGAGTCAGACCTTTAGCTTTATCCTTTATGCATGCTGCGTGTCTGTTGCAACTTCAACAACAACTGATTATTGATGCTTATATTTGCCTAATAAAAGTCCTGTAACCGAAAATGGTATGGGTGCGATGAAGTAGACCCCCTACCATTTTCTCCTACCCCCCCCAAAGGTAAATGTTACATCCGCCCCTGATCCTGGTCCGCCCTTGTGTGGCAAAAATACAGTATACATTTAACACGCATTCATATTATGGTCACGATTCATATTATAGTCCCTGCTCAGTGAATGTGTGCACTCGTTTGTTTTTAGGGGCAGAAAAGTAAAAGAAAGGGAAAACGAGAACTATTAGATAACCCGCATTGCTAGTGGCAAGACAGTAACTAAAAAGAATGCGTCCTGGACTCTAAACTGCCTCCCCCCATGGCCAGCCAGGGCGCCTGATGGAGGGGACTGGAACTGGTTAGCATAACGTGTTCCTTCCACAATGCGCTACGTCCAACCAGGGAAACTCTCCCCCTGTCAGGTGAAAAGAAGGCAGCTTGGACTCCTTATGCATTGATGGAAGCATGAGGCCAGTCCGCTGCCTCTTTAGGTTGGCGGAGGGTGTGTATAGAGCCCAGGATCACATTAGGAATTAGCACTGGGTGAAAAAATGGGTTGCAAAATTGTGGACTAAAAACAAAAACAAAAAAAACAATGCGTGAATTACAGCGACACAGAAAAACGGCTATATAGTTCTATTCTATATGCATTGTCAGGCCTATATCTGAAAGGGACATGTTCATGGACATTAATTAGGGAAGTGGATGTTAATTGACCCCAGAAAAGCAAAAGGTATATCTAGCCTCCCTTCTGACTTTCTGTTTGATTTTTTTAATATCATCAGCGTACAGGGATACATCACGGAGGATACGTCTGTGTCCTCTGTGAGGAGGAAGCCCAACAACCCTTGGTGAGGCCATTAGGAGGGCCATTATGGTTCACTGCTCCTGAATGAAATGTCTGGTGCTGGGAGTCTGGTGCAACGCACAGGTCCTGTGCCTGGTGAGAGCAGGAGCAGACCAGGTGAGTCTGGACAGGAGTCAACCCACAGATCCTAGTCCTTCCATTTGCCAGAGTTTGGTTCTCACAGTACCGAGTAGTTCTGGAGCGGTGGATTGTGTGGCCTTGGGTCTTTCCCTAGTGCAGGGGTTTTCAACAGGTGGTCCGGGGACCACCAGTGGTCCTTGAGAGGGTTCCAGGTGTTCCCCAGGTAAATGATGGAAAGTTGGTTAACCAGATGTAACTCTTGAGAATGTAAAAATGAAACCAAATGGACCCTTGCGGGTCCATTTGGTTTCATTTTCACACTCTCAAGAGTTAAACTATTCTTCGTCTGAATTAGCACCACTTACACTGTGTTCCAACTTATTATGCAAATCATGTTTTTGTTTGATTTTCCAACATAATTGATGCAAATGATATCAGCATAATTTTCAAGTCATTAGCTGTCAATTTATATTTCAAATGTTATTGAACAAACCTCCTAATGAAAACAGAATTTAAAAAATAAATTAAAAACTTGGAACAGTGCGTTTCGCAGTGTTCCAAATTATTATGCACATCATAGTTTCAAGACATTTTCTTGTTTGTAAAGAACTGAAAATAGTAATTTGTTGAATTTATAGCAATAAGGAGGTCATATGTACTGGGAAAAAAAGCTATTTCAATCCAAAACATGTTAACAGGTCCAATTACATGTTAATATGGGACCCCTTGTTTGATAGCAGCTTGCGTCCATAAAACTTGTGAGTTTATGGAGAGTTTCTGCTTGAATGTCTTTGCAGGATGTCAGAACAGCCTCCCAGAGTTGCTGTTTGGATGTAAACTGCCTCCCACCATCATACTGCACATTTTTCAAAACAGTCTTGTTCAGTGATGAGTGCCGTGCAACCCTGGATGGTCCAGATGGATGGAGTAGTGGATGGTTGGTGCATGGCCAGTTTGGCCACCATGTCCCAACAAGGCTGCGACGTCAGCAAGGAGGTGACGGAGTCATATTTTGGGCCGGAGTCCTAGGGAAAGACCTGGTCGGCCCCTTTAGATCTTTCGCTCGAGGATGCTCCAGACATTCTCAATAGGATTGAGGTCAGGGGTGGGGGCCACACCATGATTTTTTTTCCCCTTTTATGCCCATAGCAGCCAATGAAGCTGAGGTATTCCTTGCAGCATGAGATGGTGCATTGTCGTGCTTGAAGATGATTTTGTTTCAGAAAGCATGATTCTTCCATTTTGTACCGTGGAAGAAAGTGGTCAGTCAGAAACTCATCATACTTTGCAGAAGTCATTTTCACACCTTCAGGGACCCTAAAGGGGCCAACCAGATCTTTCCCTAGGATTCCGGCCCAAAACATGACTCCGCCACCTCCTTGCTGATGTCGCAGCCTTGTTGGACGGCACTCATCAGTGAACAAGACTGTTTGAAAATTGGTCTTCGTGTACAGTATGAGGTTGGGAGGCAGTTTACATCCAAACAGCAACTTTGGGAGGCTGTTCTGACATCCTGCAAAGACATTCAAGCAGAAACTCTTCATAAACTCACAAGTTTTATGGACGCAAGCTGCTATCAAACAAGGGGTCCCATGTTAACATGTAATTGGACCTGTTAACATGTTTTGGATTGAAATAGCTTTTGTTTCCCAGTACATATGACCTTCTTATTGCTATGAATTCAACAAATTACTATTTTCAGTTCTTTACAAACTAGAAAATGTCTTGAAACTATGATGTGCATAATAATCTGGAACAGTGCGAAACGCACTGTTCCAAGTTTTTAATTTATTTTCTAAATTCTGTTTTCATTAGGAGGTTTGTTCAATAACATTTGAAATATAAATTGACAGCTAATGACTTGAAAATTATGCTGATCATCATTTGCATCAAATATGTTGGAAAATCAAACAAAAACATGATTTGCATAATAAGTTGGAACACAGTGTAATTAAGAAGTCTACACTGTTTTGTTTCCCAGATACAGCCTGCAATTGTGGACAAAACCAAAATAATGCCTTAGTTTTAGGCCTTTAGGGTGGAAATGTAATCAAATGGTGGTCCGTGGCTCAAATGCTGAATAAATGGTGGTCCCTGGTGTCAAAAAGGTTGAAAACCCCTGCCCTATAGTGGACTGACCGAGGATAGGTACTGGTGCGTAGGTCGGGGACTTGATCCGTGGTGCTGATATAAACGGTGCTGTCCGTGATGCTGATTAGCAACAAACACAGAGGCCTGTCTCCTTTGAGGTCATATCGATACAATCCCAGAGGGAAAAACATATTTAAAGCCCACAGTCGCCCGCAACTGCAAGCCACTTTTTTCTCTTTTTGTTTTTTTTGTGAAAACTCTTGTCAGAGAATATTTTAGTCGCTGATCTATCCTTTCGCCAACAAAAACGGCACATTGCGCAAATGCGCAGGCATTCTCGCGCTTGTTAACACGATCGTCACACCCGTGTGAAGTGAGGGGCCGCGGGGCGCTCTTATCATATCGTCATCTCGTTCCGGCCACAATTCACAATTGGCGTCCTCCCGTCATCTTCAGTGTTTGGGTTTACGCAATGTTTTT
>CM076969.1:52954110-53009110 GCA_039105355.1 Benthosema pterotum | reverse complement strand
TGGTTTCATTTTTACGCTCTCAAAGAGTTACATCTGGTTAACCAACTTCCCACCATTTAGCCTGGGAACCACCTGGAACTCTCTCAAGGACCACTAGTGGTGCCCAGACCACTGGTTGAAAACCACTGAAATTACTTTCATTGGGCGGGCACTAGGATGTACGTTTGTGTCGGCTCTGCTGCTCACCCCTGCCCCCCCTCTAGATCCGGCCCTGGGAAGAGTTGGTGTTTATCCGAGGGTTTGCAAAAGTATGCAACGTTCCAAGTATTCGGAGTGGGCGACGAGTACACAGTGTTCCCTCTGCGTGCGGGCGTGCGCGCGCGTGTGTGATATTTATAGCCGATCTCTGTACACTCACAGCGCGGGCACACGTGTATAGAAGGCACTTCTACATGCAGACACCAGGGCCGGATCTAGAGAGAGAGAGAGGGGGGGGGGGGTAAACGTGCATCCTGCCCACCCAATGAAAGGTAATATCAGTGGGTTTCAACCAGTGCTCAAGGGACCACCAGTGGTCCTTGAGAGGGTTCCAGGTGGTCCCTAAATGGCGGAAAGTTGGTTAACCAGATGTAACTCTTTGAGAGCGTAAACATGAAACCAATTTGGTTTCATGTTTACACTCTCAAGAGTTAAAATATTCATCATCTGAACCAACCCAAATCTACATAACCAGAGAATGTAGAAGATTAATGATTATGATAAATGGTTTGATCTGTATGTTTGACTGGTTTGTTTCCTAAATCCAGCCTAGTATTGTGGACAAAAGCAAAAGAAATCTTTAAAATGTCCTCAAATGGTGGACCGTGGCTCAAATAATGCCAAATAAATAGTGGGCCCTGGTGTAAAACAGATTGAAAACCACTGCTTCATATGAAAAAAAAACTTTGGAGTTGCCCATACACCCTGCCATTCTTTCAGCCCACCCCAGTAGGGCTGGCTAAATCCGGCCCTGCACGGCAGCCAACCCCTTCCTAGTTGACACGTTAACGGTTTCTCTCTCTGCGTGCTATATTTAGCTCGTCGAGCATCCCCCCGTGGCGATGTTATAGCGTTGTTTAGCACAGGGGGAGCTCGGGGGGTCCCCCCCGTTTTCATTATTGGGACATAAGTTGTTCGAGTCCCTATAAATAGCCTTAGCCGGGAATTAAACATAGGCTCCTCCGAAGCTTCAGCACCATGGACAGCTCTCGGTTTCATGGATAGCTCCACGTTTTCAGTCAACATAGCGAAGACACCCATATGATGTGCTTAACTTTTGATTGCACTTAATCCAACACGGATCCAGCAACAACCTTTGAAACTCTGAACTGAAGCCTTATAGTCCAGGCAAAATGAATTTTCAAGTGGAATAAATTGTAACATGGGATTTTTCTTCACAAATCATTTCTTTGAGGTCTCCAGAACAACATATTAAAAGTCCCGAAAAATCCCAGTTGCGCAAATATGTTTAATATCATAAAGTAATAGAATACATAGGCTCCAATGGAGTGATAGCCCCGCCCCCTCCTATACAAACCCATTATAACTTAAAACTCCATTTTAACCATGATGGATTATTCAAAAACAACCCATCTTTTTTTTCTGGTGACTGATATTGTCCTCCTAATACGTGAGGGGACCATGGAATTTCATTCACAAGTTTCAGTTATTTTTAAAATATTGTTTTGGAAAATGTAGCTGCCTCCATATCTGGCTATGCCCATCCAAATGAATATTAAAATAAATAAATAAATGAAACCTGTAAATGAAAGCCCACTGCCCTCACCTTTTTCTGCTGACTGCATATAGTCCTCCTAATATGTGAGAGGGCAGTGGAATTTCATTTACAGGTTTCATTTATTTATTTTTTTAATATTCATTTGGGTGGGCATAGCCAGATATGGAGGCAGCTACATTTTCCAAAACAATATTTTAAAAATAACTGAAACCTGTGAATGAAATTCCACTGTCCTCTCACGTATTAGGAGGACAATATAAGTCACCAGAAAAAAGATGGGTTGTTTTTGAATAATCCATCATGGTTAAAATGGAGTTTTAAGTTATAATGGGTTTGTATAGGAGGGGGCGGGGCTATCACTCCATTGGAGCCTATGTATTCTATTACTTTATGAAATTAAACATATTTGCGCAACTGGGATTTTTCGGGACTTTTAATATGTTGTTCTGGAGACCTCAAAGAAATGATCTGTGAAGAAAAATCCCATGTTACAATTTATTCCAATTTTAGGTAAAACATGAGCTAAAATTACTGGCCTATTACTTCATCGTCGTTTCAACGTCGTTTCTATTTCTCTCTGAGAGGACACACACACACGCGCGCACACACACACACGCGCGCGCGCGACTGGTTTGGGAAATACCTGGTCACGATCAATCAGTATAAGGTTTTTGAGTGTACAACATCGCCCCCTGCGGTACGAGGCGGAGCACTGCAGATCTTTTTGTGTAGCCCATTGTGTCCTCAATGGAATGATTCAATTGACAGTTTATACCAATAGACAGTGGACAACAGCCCATGTTAGAAAAAGAACAGTTTTCCAGTGATACATGCATGGTATTGCATGGCACAACACAGACAGTCATAACTACATACGGTACATACAAATATTGTTGGGCATGTAGGAACCAAATTGACATGCAGGGCTTGACACTAACACTTGCCCGGGGCAAGTAAAAAAAATGGTGGGGCAAGTGAAGACTGCTACCTGGTTGCCCGATCGGGCAAGTGTGCAACATAGTGCACTATAACACAACACAAGATAAATGTCTTGAAGGCAGTCATTGCACTCTGCCTCTGTGTCTTTCCCTGCTTTCTAGCTATCCACAATTCCAGGCTGGATTTGGGAAACAAAACAGGTAAATTAACACACATCAAAATGACCTAATCGTCTACATTCTCTATTTGTGTAGACCTGGGCTAATTAAGATGATGAATTGAATGAACCCGCAAGGGTCCATTTGGTTTCATTTTTACGTTCTCAAGAGTTACATCTGGTTAACCAACTTAGCTGGGGAACACCTGGAACCCTCTCAGGGACCGCTGGTGGTCCCCGGACCACCTGTTGAAAACCCCTGGTTTAAAGCACCCAAGTAGGAAGTAAACTTAAATGCAACATTTACAATATATTTCTGGGGGGCAAGTGACCATGACCTGAGTGCAAGTAGAACCTGACTTGCACTTGCCCGATGGGCAAGTGCCTCGGAGACCTTAGTGTCAACCCCTGACATGGTTCTAACTGCAAGTGTAGCTGGCTTCAGCTACCAAGAGACACATCAACAAATACAGTATGTAGCTTTGTGTTATTCTGTATCTGGCATGTGAACTCAGCAGTGCTTAAAAAAAATAGATACAAATCCACATTCACGTGTCTCTGTGGACTCCGAGACAGATGGGTGCTCACGTCAACATGACAATGTTCTAGACAGCAGAACAGTTAATTCACACTCCACAACATCAGATGTATTAGACCAAGGGCTGCCCAAAAGGTAGATGGTGATCTACCAGTAGATCACACAGGCCATGCAAGTAGATCACATGACAGTCCCCTAAAATATAGAACATAGGCGATTTGACGATTGAGTGTGTTAAAATGTCTTATTTTACACTCTCAAGAGTTAAATTATATTTAAACATCTGGATTACGTAATTTTCAAGAGTCCACGCAATTAGAAAATGAAAAATAATTGTTATTTAGACCAACGTTTTGCCAGTTCTCTCTGGACAAAAACGTGAAAGTTCTTAGTTTTGGGTGCTAGAGACTAAATTCAACATCACAAACTGTCAACTCAAAACCCAAATACTGTTTTCAAACGTCAATATACAATAAAAGTCGACTACTGTAACTCCCTCCTTACTGGTCATTGACCAGTAAGGAGGGAGTTACAGTAGTCGAGTTTTCATATGACTGTCGCATGACCAGTGGTCATGCGGCTCAAGCTCTTCTCCCGGGATCCAAAACTATGGAATGCACTTCCCATTGCAATCAGAACCACAGACTCACTACCCATCTTCCGCTGCAGCCCGAAAACACACCTCTCTGACTCCATCTCTGCCCATTAGCACTTGTATTACATACTAACCCATAGTACTTGCAGTACCCTCGTAGGTAGATCCAGAGGTGGAAAAAGTACAAAAATATATTACTTAAGTAAAAGTACAGATTTTCCACTTGAAAGTTACTTAAGTAAAAGTACAAAGTGCCCATTAAGACAATTACTTAAGTAAAAGTACAAAAGTACCTCAAATTAAATGTACTTAAGTATCAAAAGTACAGGGTGTTAAAATGTACTTAAGTACAAAAGTACAAAAGTACAAGTAAAAAGTACAAGATGCTTTTTCCTACAAAAAAGCCTGTCAAAAGTGTCTTAAATTATTTCAAATGTTGCAATATAGAAATAGTGTACACCACTGTCTACACCAATGTCATTAAATTACAGAACCCCTACAGAATATGCATAAAACCCCATACCCAGAAGTGAGGGGCGCGCTTATCATTATCATCATACAAAATGATATTTAGAGCCATTTCTGTCCCCACTCCTTAATTTGTCTTTAATGTTCGCCTTCAAAATTTACATGTTACACTTCATACTCAAAACTGTGCTTTAAATATTTGGGTTATACTAATTGGCCATTCATCAATGGCATTTAATGTCTGTGTTAGGACAATGCTTGTGTTTACATACAGTCCAGTCAAATGCATATTAGTAGAGGTCCCTGAATTGGGAAAGCTATTGTTAAACAAAACAGACACCATAGGCCTATTAGCCCTTCACACCTCATGTCACCCCCAAGATGTATAGCCTATGTTCAGTGATAGGATGTTTTCTCTTTATAAATAATCGGTCATTTCAGTAGCAAGGACTTGAAATGCACAGGCTGCAGTAGGCTGTGCACTGGGCAAATGTTGATGAACACTTAGATGAAGAAAGCTGAAACAATTTAACAATTTTAACTACCGTCCGGTTCGACCTGCATTTTCATCAGAGACTCATATCATATATAGAGTCACCATTCACTTCATGGTGCCAGTCCAATAGAGGCTCTTCTATATACTTCTATTGAGAATAGGGACAACCGGGAAATATGTAATGCATTGGAGTCTATGGGTTGGCGGGAGTTTTCCCTGAATATCACAACTCTTCCACTAGATCAGGGGTTTTCAGAACCCCCTGATCTAGATGATAAATGATGGAAAGTTGGCTATAACCAAATGTAACTCTTGAGAGTGTAAAAATGAAACCAAATGGACCCTTGCGGGTCCATTTGGTTTCGTTTTTACACTCTCAAGAGTTAAAATATTCATCATCTGAATTAGCACCACTTAAACAAGAGGTCTACACTGCAATATCCAGCCTGTGTGAAAATGTAATCGAATGGTGGTCCGTGGCTCAAATGCTGAATAAATGGTGGTCCCTGATGTCAAAAAGGTTGAAAACCCCTGTACTAGATGACTCCGTTTTTCGCCACAGCGCAGATCTAAGCCTGGATATCGAGGATATCGTTTTTCGTGCAGTCCACGGCAGGACTTATTTTATTATTATATTGCCATCACCTGCGTGGGTCAGTCGTGTAACTTTCCCGAAACGATCTGTGTTTGTGTTCTACAACACAGAAAGCTGTGATAATGAGCTGGTCCAAAATGCCGACACACACGTGTGTGAGTGCGAGCGAGAGAGAGAGAGAGAGAGAGAGAGAGAGAGAGAAGAGAGACAGAGAGAGAGACAGAGAGAGACAGAAAGAGAGACAGAAAGAGAGAGAGGCGGCGAAGCACGGACGCTTCTCTGTGTGGGTGTGAATGAACGATGACTTTATAAACGGGATAAAGCCGGCATTTATATATTTTGCGCGGAAAATGTAGCGAGTAACGAAGGCTCCAATTTTAATGTAGCGGATAAAAAGTATGATTTTTTGCTCAAAAATGAAACGAAGTAAAAGTAAAAATTCACGGAAAGAAAAATATAAATAAAAGTACAAATTCTCAAAAAATGTACTTAAGTACAGTAGCGAAGTACTTGTACTTCGTTACTTTACCCTCGTAGGTAGATCAGATAACACCTCATTAGACTGAGATAGAAGTGACTTATATAGGAGGTCTATTGGATTACCATGTTTTAGTTGTATATTATAAAGTCTGCTTAATTTGTAAACTTTAATCGGTATGATGTGTTGCAATGTCAATGCATCTTAGTGGGAGACTAGTGAACATATCACAGCTTCCTTTTAATCATTGCAACGTTTCATCAACCCATTTAGGCTTGACCTAAGGTTACTGAAAAACTTGAAATGTTTATATATCAGCATAAAAAAAGTTAATTCTGGAATGCTGCACATACTGTACAGAATCAAACAATGGATTCACGTCCTCAAACACTTTAGCTGCTTTATATTAATTATCTTTGGAGTGGAGCGCCTTGTGTTTTCGCATTCCTTCATAACATTACAACACCGTCCAATGCCACACTGTACAACAAGCCCCTTTGACTTTGTATTGGGTTAATCGAGTTAAATTATTTTTCAAAACATCTGAATTACGTGATTTCAAGAGTCCACACAGACAATGGAGAATAATTGTTATTTTGACCAACGTTTTGACAGTTCTCTTTCCCAATTGTGGACAAAAACGTGAAAGCTTTGGGTGCAAGAGACTAATTCAACATCACAAACTGTCAACTCAAACCCCAAATACTGTTTTCAAACGTCCGTAGTAGCATATACAAGAAAACCTTCCAATTGCCTCCTTTATTCTTAAACATTATAGCAAGTAACACCTTCACCACTATTTTAAAGTCAAACTTTCTAGGGGGCCTTGAATTATTATTATTATTATTATTATTTTTTTTGTAGATTTTGTTGAGCCGGTCATTTTGAAAGTAGCTCTCAAGTCAGAAAAGTGTGGACACCCCTGCAACAACTCGGACTCTGATGATTGGTGAAATACATTTTGGTACCGAAGTGAAATCAGACGTTGACAACAGAAGGCCAGACCAAGAGACTTGGGGCACCATTTTCGTCACCACTAAAGCCCTTATCCCTTAACTTCTTTGCCTTTTTAAAATATTAAAAAAAAGAACATTTTTTAATAGTTTAAATGGTCAGTCTGTCAATAGATTGGCATGTTGAACTATTCCAAAAAGTTTTTCAAAATAGTAAAAAAAAAATTAAGGGGTTTAGGATAAGGGGTTTAGATGGTAACGAAAAATGGAGCCCTTGGTCTGAACCAGGCTATGATGGTGCTGTTTGTTTAGCCATTCAAACACTACATGAACAAAAGGAGGACCAAAAGCAGGAGCTTTTTTTTTTTTACATTACAAGTTTCACGTTTATGATAAAAATCCAAATGGAAACATCATCCGACTCAATACAAAGTAAGCATGTCAAGCCGATAGATAACCAATCAAAGCTCTAAAAACATCGATAATCGAAAAAACACCCTTTCAACTTCAGATTAAATAAAAAGGTACAAAGAATGCGTTTGTTTGACACAGCGCCAAGGAAATGGTGTTTTTTTTTTCTTTCTACAACAAATTGTGGGGGAGAAAAACAAAATCACGCAGGGGTACGACGACTTCAGTCAGTCATTTTGTTCCACAAAAAGGAAAAAAAAAATACACAATAAAAAATATTTATAATAAGAAAACAAAAATCAGTTTCTTCAATCACCTTGGCTGAGTAGAATGATGGAGGGTTGGGGTGGGAAAGGAGAGGGTAGAAAAAGTCCAGACTGTGTGTACAGCAGAATTTTGGATTCATACAAACGGTGTGTGTGTGTGTGTGTGTGTGTGTGTGGGGGGGGGGGGGGGGTGTATAACTTGAAAGACAGAAGCAAGGAAAGTTTAAGAAGTAAAAAGTGGACAAGTTTAAAAGACGGGAGGTGAAGAGTGTGAAAAGGGGGGAGCCCTCGGAACAGCGAGGATGGTTAAGGAGCTGCAGTCCAATTAGCGTGTTCTCTCTCTCTCTCTCTGTCTCTCTCAGTAGATCCGTCCTCGACTCCTGCCTCCTCTGCCCCCGAAACCTCGACCCCGGCCTCCTCGGAATCCTCCACGCTGTTCTGAAATCACACAACATCACACCAGTGTTGATTTTGGTTGCCTAACGATGTGTCCATCTTTTTAAGTACAATTTAAAAAGATTGTTACTAGATAACCAAACCTGTGACCATCATCTACTTGCATTGACTGCAGGACTCCAGTGCAGGCCAGGGTTGTAATAGTTAACTAAAACTAACTAAAAAACGAAAACTAAAATAAATAAAAACATTTGAGTTAACTGAAACTAATAAAAACTAAAGA
Source organism: Benthosema pterotum (assembly GCA_039105355.1). Classification (NCBI taxonomy): domain Eukaryota; kingdom Metazoa; phylum Chordata; class Actinopteri; order Myctophiformes; family Myctophidae; genus Benthosema; species Benthosema pterotum. The sequence goes on along the minus strand of CM076969.1, from coordinate 53,000,818 downwards.
TGTATGCAAAAAACAATAACTAAACTAAAACTGTAATATGGGTTCAGAAAACCAACTATAAAAACTAAAACTAATGGCAAGGGTATAATTCCAGTTAAAGTGTGGTATGATATGTCAAAAAAAAAAAAAAAAAAAAAAAAAAAAAAAAAAAAAAACACCCATAGGATCCCCCCCGTAGGATTTCTGTGCTAAAATTGTTTTTTTTTTGCAGATCTTGGTTCTATAGGGCCCAAACTATGAAAAAATGAGGGGGTACAAATTTTCCCGCCCCCCGACCCATTTCTGGAGGGGTCATGTATTTTGACCTCCCAGAACAATATGCTCGTCAGCTAGTTAATGTCCAATTTTCCAATATTAGAATTGTTTTATATGTTTTAAATCACTCCAAGATCAATTATTAAACTTCTAAAGTGATCAGAAGAATGTTTTCTGACTTTTGGTAGGGGTGTTTCATCACTTGGGCCCTCCCAGACTGACCATTTTAATGAGATAATTACCATATTTGACTAAATACGCAAATTATCTAAAAATATGTGAAATACAAAAATGTACATGCAGAAATGGATTCTACAGGAAAAAATACATAACTCAGAAGAGTTTGGTATAGCCTTTTATGACTTTATTATAGTCCTGTTACTGTATATGCACACATGTCAAGGACTTTGACACGTGTGCATATAACAGGGAAAATGATATAACTATTCAATAAATTGCTTTTCACCAAGCACAGTTGATCCTTATGTATGTTTTCCTGTAGGATTTATTATATTTATTGTATTGTGTATAATTAATGAGATAATTAGCATATTTTACACATGGGCGGAAATAACAGGGAAACCCCTATAACAAAATGATGAAAGGCTGTATCAAACTTTTCTTAGTTGATCATTACGTATTTTGCCATGTAAAATCCATTTCTGCAATGTACATTTTTGTATTGTGCATACTTAATTTTTGACACAAGCAGAAACAACAGGGAAAACCCTATAACAAATTGATAAAGGGCATTGCCAAACCTTTCTCAGTGTATTGTTATGTATTTTGCCCTGTGAATCTCTTTCTCTTTCACAGAGAAATCTCTTTCTCTTTCTAAAAATTGTGTTCTTGTGGGAGAGTGCAATCATCCAATCTACTAAGAAACTCAAAGCAAGAGTTGCCAAACGTTTGACACTTTGGCACTATAACTAAACTACTAACTAAAACTAAATATTTTCACCAAAACTAGCAAATCTGCTCTAAAAACTAAACTAACTAACTAAAACGAACTGAATTAAAGCAAAACTACCTAAACTGAAATGAAAAATCCAAACTATAATAACCCTGGTGCAGGCGTGAAGCGCGAGACGCAAGTGTGTCGTCACTCTCTTTTTACAGTTGCTCTAGTCAGAATAAGCCACCGTGAGTTGCTTTAATTCTCTAAAATGTGTTGGTTTGAATAACAACCTAATCAGCAGCTAATGAAATGTATTTTTGTCGGTAGAATGTTTCAAATATATATTTTAAGGTGACAGCTTTAAGAAGTGTCGCAATACGATTAATCAATAAAATAATTGGCAGATGAATCGATTATGAAAATCATTAGTTGCAGACCTTATTTCAAATATATATATATATATTTTAGATATTATAATGGGCGGTGGGTGACGTCAGTATACCAATTTAGCCGTTTAGAGGAATAACCAGTTCATTCTGGCCCTCTCCAAAAAAGGCCTTATTCTCCGGACCACTTATCCATGATGACTCAACTGCTCTCAATTGCTCAATTCTTGCCACTGTCTCTAATTGACTTGGAAAAAAGCTTGGAAAGTACAGAACATCTCTTCAATATAGAAAGTGAAGAAATTGAAGTAGGAAATAGAAAAAAAAGTACAGAGATAGACATGGAAATAGTAACAATAATATGATTGACTATTAGAGAAATTGCTCCGTGTATGCCTTTTCAGTAGTCCCGTACTACCCTGTGCTGCTGGACTCGGTGAAGAAAACAGTGCACAAAGTTTGGCATTTTTCGGCTTAACATTCACTGAACAGCTTTACCCAAGAATTCATTTTGCAACCTCAACCTAGGTCGCAACGTTTTTTTGAAAAGCTTGCGATAGTTTTTCTAAAACGGCTGTGACTGTTGATAACACAGTCGCGGAATATTTACATTTGGTTCCATTTGTACGCTCTCAGAAAAAAAAAAAGCGTTGTCTAAAGAAATCCATTAAGATGGTGAAAATACATCTTGACGATGTCATCAAGATGTTTCACCATGTTAGTGGTTTTCTTCAGACCTCCATTTCTTGGGAACACAGAACGGGGGAACTTTTTTTTATCATGTCCTCCCAACACCTTGAAGGTACATCAATGACATAGTATAATGTTGAAAATGGGTGGAATTCCTCTTTTTAAAAAAAGTCACAAAAAGGTTTTGTAAAACCATTTGAGACAAAGGTCAGGGTTGCCGGACGCGACTTAGGTCAAAGTGGCAAAATGATCTTGCCCTCTCTGGAAGCTCCCCGGGTCCGCCCCCTACTTCACCCTGGGCAAACGGTACGTTTGAGACTGAGAACGTTAGTTGCGGAAGTGACTGTATTTACAGTCCCCAGAGAAACAACCCTGTTCAGTCCTCACTAGCGACTTGACTTGTTCAATCTTATTTTCAGAAAAAAAAAAAAAACGATTCTAACAAACAAAGCAGTTATAGAAGTGTGCAAAGTGCACACGATTTCATCTTTTAAACATTCACAACAGCTTTACGAGCACAAAGGGAGAAATAAAATGTTTCCATGGGGTATTCATTTTTCGGGAGCACCGCATCGTGACTAATGGCAACTTCTGGCGGAAGTTAACTAACCGGAAGTCCCGACTTCCGTCAGTCGTTTTGGGGCACCGTTTTTCCAGGCTCTCATCTCGCACTCGCAGCGCGGATGAGAGCCTGGAGACCGAGGCTACCCCTCCTTACCGTAGGTTCCGATGGTGGCGCTGTATTTCCCGCTGGGAGGGTTGTAGATCTGGCGGGCGTCTCTCTGGGTCCTGGGAAGAGGAGAGATCTGCTTCTTCCCCGTCGCGCCCGTCCCCATCTCGTCTGCCGACGGCCTCTTTGCTCTGAGAGCAGAAGAGTCCAAATTATCGGGAGAGAAAAAGAACAAAAAAAAGGTCAAACTCAAAAAATAAATCCCCCCAAAATTCGAGTTAAAAAATGTTTGCTCTGAAATAAAAAACATAAAGGTCTTGGAAGATTATCAACCCGTTCAATTTCAAGGATTCCCCAATTTATATTGTGAAAAATCAAGGTTAACTTTGAGAGTGTACAAATGGAACTAAAAAAGGACCCCTTGTAGGGGTGGGACAATTCACTTACCTCACGATACAATATTGATATTTAGGGTTCTAAATCGATTTATATTGCGATTCTTAGTTGCGCTACGATTCGATTTGATATATCGATATATATCACATTTTCCCCCACAAATGACTGTGCTTTTATTATACTAGAACAAGGGGGATTCCACCCATTTTCAGGATTTTTTCTGAGAGCGTACAAATGGAACCAAATGGACCCTGACGGGTCCATTTGGTTCCATTTGTACGCTCTCAGAAAAAAATCCTCAGACACCCTCAGACAAACCCTAACCCTAACAAACACAACTTGAACTTAAAATACACAGTAGGCTACAGTAAAATGTTGAAAATTGCAGAATTCTGGATTCATAATGAATAGGCCCTGAACAGTTCGGGCCGGGCCTTAGTTGTCAGGCCCCTCGAGACCTTTAGTACAGACCCATAAGGATCCAGTGGGTTCCTAATTATTATTAAGCTGCGAACCCGACCCGGAACTCCCTCAAAGACCCCTACGGGTGGCACCCAGTAGGGGTCTTTTTTGGGGAAACCACTGGTACAGAGCATGTGGAGGGCGAGGTATACTTACGCCACAGGCTCTGGCTTTTGGACCGGCTTCCATGACAGCGTCACTGTGCTCTTGTATGATGGAGGATTGTGGAACAAGTCCTGGAAGGGAGAAACAAGCCACAGGGAGAGAAACCCGATCAAGCATTCGTTAGGCTTAACACAATAGCTGCTTCCCTTGGTTATGTGACAGTGCATATACCTTCATTATAATGTAGATAATAGGCCTCGCTTTTGACAGGCTGTCCTGTCATATAGGTAAGCCACTTACTTACATGAAGAGGAGTGTGTGACCCGAAACAGTGGTGAAATAAGACAACAACCCACAACCTTTCATGGCAGATTTCTCTTTTTACCACTTTTCACATATAAATGAAAGAAAACACAGTTGTAACTTGCAAGGATCTTTAGTTACAATCATTAATTGTTTCAGAATACACCTATCCTTCTGCCACAACATACGAGGCTCCATTTTCGTTACGGCTAAATCCCTTATCCCTTAACTTCTTTGCCTTTTTAAACTATTAAAAAAAAACATTTTTCAGTAGCTCAAATGGCCAGTCTACAAGCTCACGTGTTAATAGTTTGACATGTTGAAATATTCCAAAAGGTTTTTCAAAATAGTAAAAAAAAAAAAAAAAAAAAAAAAAAGGATTTGGGATAAGGGGTTTAGTAAAATGGAGCCCAGTGTTTCCCCCAGCGCTTTATTCTTAAGGCGGCCGCCCTGAGTGAAATCCACCCCCGCCTTGGCTACGTCCCCCCCCCAAAAAAAAACAAAAAAGAAAACAAGAAACTAGAGTTAAAGTTAAAATGTGTCGTTCATACAATGTGCATGTTATCTGCACTAAGGCTTCAAACCGAAAGTGCGATTTGAAACCATGTCATTAGCAAATCGCAACGGCCGTGATTATTCAGTATTATTCAGTATTCAGTATTCAGTATCAGTATTCAACCGGAGCGAGTCTGATCCAGTGTCGACACTTCTGTGCTGCGCGCTGCTTAATCAGTGCATGCAGTGCTTCGGCTCCCGAAGCAGTAAAAAGACGCATTGGTGGCTGTCTGGTTGCTGGTCAACGCATGCCGTCTGTGTCACACCCGACTCCCGCGGACCCCCGTCATGTCAGCCTAACCAAACAACATCCACGCTGAAATTATTGCGTTTCGACTGGTGTGCAGCTTCATATGCCTAACGTTAGTCTCCCTCTCCCTGTCTGTTGAATAATTAGCATATAGGCTAGCTTGTAGCACGTGTGCTGCTTCTGAGTGTGTGCTGCTTCTGAGAGTGTGTGTGTGTGTGTGTGTGTGTCTTGAAGCGGAGTATTTTGAGGGTGACCAGATGTCTCCGTTTCTGTGGGACAGTCACAGGGTGACCAGATGTCCTTCTTTGCGTGGGACAGTGTCTCATTTGAAAGACTTTTCAGTCATCCCGCAAATTGAGACTCTGTCCCACATGGTGACTGACAGACTACAGCTGTCAATTGTCCTAAAAGTCCCCCTTCTGTTTTCTGTTGTAAAGTTTTCTCACTGTCTCTGTTAATGCTAGATGTGTTTTAAGCCTGTTGAAATAACAGATGAAATACATACTAACATGAATAAATAACAAATTCATGGCTGGGGACTATTAAGACTACTTATGGACAAATGAAGCATGAGGCATTTTCAATGCCAACTGTAATGTGTTGCTACCCTGCAATTAAATGTAATACTTCTGTCCCTCAAATGAACAGTTTTGGTCCACTTAAGTCTGATTGATCAATCTATTGTGAAAGAAAAATATCTACCAGCCTGCCTGTTCTGATAAGAAATGAAATATGGCCTAATAATGACATAACTGCAGTAAATGGCCATTGAATATGTGATGACCGTGCAATCATTCCCTTATTGACAATAAGGGAATTTATAGTCATTTTTTTTACTGTGGCACTCGGAGTGTCAAGGAAAAAATCATGGCACTTCATGTCAAAAAGGTTGCCTACCCTGGCCTACGGTATTGTAATTACATCACATGCACACGCACATGCACGGACGCGCACGAGCACAGACTCGAAGCCTCACCACCTTGACTAAACAATTTTCTGGGGGAAACACTGGAGCCCATAGTCCCATAAACAATGGTTGCATGCAGACACATTCTCTTGCAAAAAAAAAAAAAAACGACAACCGCAGCATGATAAACATGCGAAAATAATGTCAAACAAGAAATACTCAAGCAAACTGAAAGATAAACTTATTGCAAAAGAAGAAAAATAACACTGTACCTTGATGAGGATGTTGATGTTGTTGGTGATCTTCAGTGCCACCACTTTGATCTTATTCTGAACCAAACACAAATGACGGAGAGGTCAGCCATGATGATGCTCAGATGGACAACAGATTTACCACATGGACTTAACGCCCCATGCATGGCATGATGCCTCCGTATTGATTGGCGCCTGACGATTGAGCGGTTTGCGATCCAAAACGCAGAGTCCTAGACCACTGATTATTATTAGTATAAAGGGGATCCACCATGGTGTATTTTTACACCCCCAAGTGTCATATTTTTAAACGGTCAGACCTACAACAGGGTTTTTATAGTTAACTAAAACTAATGAAAAAACAATAACTATTTTTTTTAAATATCCGTTAACTGAAACTAAATAAAAACTATATATATAATTAAACTAGAACTGCATTGTGGGTTCACAAAACTAACTCATACTCAAAATACCCTTTGTTTTCGTCTTTTTATCAATATGTACTGTATATGACTTTCGGACATATAAAATACAAGTACAAAAAAAGTATGGTATGAAAAAAACTGAAACTGAAACTAAACTAAAACTAACTAAAACTTTATACAAAAATAAATTAAAAACTAAATTAAAAAAAAAGAGTAAAAATTAACTAAAACTAAAAATCCCTAACTATAGCAACACCGACCTATATTGAAAAAAAAAAAGAAAATCTGATTTTCTGTGTGTTTTTTCCTTTAACTTTACCCTATAAAAGGACCACTGTTTTTTTCTTCCTACTCAGTCTGTGTTTCATAGGAGGACTGTGTGCAATTCAGAAACCTGTCCCCCCCCCCCCCCCCCCCCAAGTAAAAGAATGTTTTTAGGGGGCTCGAAAAATGTGTGTGGATCCTTTCATTACAACTCAGTTTGCTGTTGAATTATACCTACAAGAACAATTACCGAAAAGGGACACAATATGGAAAAGGTCCTACCTCATCTGTCTTCAGTGCGTCTCCAGTCTTGCCCTGCAGAGCCACTCGAAGCTGTCTGATGTAAACCTGCAGACCTCTGGCAAAGTACTGTAACCTGTGGGAAGCGGCGCACACACACACGCAGACACACACACACACACACCAATATTGATATCGGCGGGGTGTATGACGAGTAGCTAAAATGAGCGGAGGCCTTGACATTAGGGTTGTCCTGATCACATTTTTTTGCTCCCGATCATTTGAGTTTGAGTATCTGCCGTTCCCGATATTTCCCGATCCGATCACTTTTTTTTTTGCTCCCAATACAATCCTGATCATTCCCGATATTTTTTTTCCCGATCAGATACATTTTGCATTAAGAAAAAAAAAAGCACTAAAACTAAAAAGCACTAAAACTCAATTAAATTTCAATCAAAAATGCACTTGGTCAACTCCAAATTCCACAACATTTTATTTACCTGCCATAGTGTCAATCCCTTACCACTGTGTCGGATCACTGGTTGTACTGGTATATTTACCGATACTGAATGGTCTGATAATGACAAATTAGGGCCAATACTGATACTTTTTCTGGTACTGATACAGTATTTGCCGATACCGATATGAACAAAAAGGGCCGATCCGATACTTTTCCCGATATCGATACAGTATCGGGACATCCCTACGCGACATGGTGATGTTTTTGCACGCAGGCTGCCTCACCTGATCTTGAAGTCTTTGAGACGCTCGGCGTCCACCTTGTCTAGGAGGAAGTCTGGCAGCTTCTTGCCCAGCTGGTGGAAGCCGAACAGGAGACATTCTACGTAGCTGAACTGGAGCTTGGGCTCCTCGCTGCCAGAGTTCTCCCCGTTCTCACCTTCCTCCGGGGGCAGAGGCATGAATTCCTAGAGAGAGAGAGATATAGGAGAAAATAATGAGATGAGAATAAAGTGGGGGAGGAAAATAAACACCAGACGCTACTCTGTGGTGAATAGTACAGTGGTTCTCAAGCTTTTCTGCAATTGGAAATTCTGAAAAGTCTACTATCTCAGAGTTGGGCTGTGGACAGTTTGAGAGAGAATTGCCACAACAACTTTTTTTTTGCCCCATTTCACACCCATTCAATCCAGTGCATTCAAAAGCATCTCCTGAGAATCTGCCCCTGAATGTCGTGGGCGCGCACGTAGATCCACCAGGGCTAGACGTCACTTCCTGACTTTTGACCCGGAACTTTTTTGCTCAGATCGTCAGAGGACAGGTTAGTCAAGACACCAGAAACAGCATGACGTCATCGCACATCCTGCTTCAAAATATATATATATTTTTTTCCCCGATTCACTGGCTTGAGCCGTGGCATAAGGCAGAAAACCACGGACGCGCGGTCGCAGCCAATGTGTTAATGGGACTTCTCCAATTGGACAATCAACAGTTTTTTTAGTGGTCGAGTCGCTGAAAGTTAAACAGTAAAGTGAAGAGCCCGAGATGCACAAATGCATGTGTGCAAACCACGCGCTGACGCAAGTGTGTGTGTGTGTGTGTGTTCCTACCAGCAATGTCTTAAACATCTGGTGCAGATTGGACTCCAGCTTCTCCATGTCGCCACAGAAGGGACTCATCTCAGCCAGCAGCTTCAGCACCTGCAACACATGCATACCAACCAGACGCATGAGTGGTTTGGTTGGTTAACACCCTTTCTGTACTGAACTCGTTTTTGGTGTTTTAGCTGTTGAAAAATAGCAGATCTACAAGCTCATATCGCGCCACCGAGTGGCGCGATATGAGCTTGTAGTTCTGCTATTTTTGAAAAAAAAAAAAAAAAATGTGAAAATGCGGTGCTAATCTTTGAATACGTTATTTCGGAAAGCAAACATTTTTCACTCAAATCTTTGGTTCTGGGGGATCCCTAGAACAACATGTTATTTAGATGTGGTTTTGCAGCTAAATAACAGATATTTCTGGGGGTCCTTGGCATGAAATATGTTAAGCATCACTGACACTAAGAGATTTTTCCAGAAAAACTAGAATCTAGCGCCAGGGAATAGAATTTAGTGTCACAAACTAGAATTTAGTGTCATGGACTAGAATCTAGTGTCGGGAACTAGAATCTAGTGTTAGAAACCGGAATCTAACTTCAGAAACTACAATCTACTGAGAGGAACTAGAATCTACCGTGGGGGGCTAGAATCTAGCATGAGGAACAAGAATCTAGCATCGGAAACTAGAATCTGATCGGGACACAATGGGTTAAAGCGAGAATAGAGAAAGACGGGATACCCCCCTATGACTAATATTGAAAACAGGCGATACAGGCACTTGTATCGCATCGCTAACTTGTCGCCTTAGGTCCAGATTAACTCCTTAGCTTTGAGCTCTTCCACATGTTTGGCACAAGAGTCACATGTGTCGCCTGTCTCCGTTTTAAATGATGAGGTACCATTAGTACTACTAATGTAATGTACTACTCATTCAAAAAAACAGAGAAGGATGACACATGTTGAAGAACAACTTCAGTTTTGTTACAGCACGCTGAACTGTCACAAATTCAGTGACAGTTCAGTGCATTTTGAGTGAACGTCTTGAGTAACTTGACAGGACACCACTTGGGAGTTCTGTACAGTAAATACAGTATTAAAAAAATAAAAACAAAAACCCTAGGTCAGGCATTTTTAGAATTGGCCTCGGCCCAAAATGTTTAAATAAAAACATAGTTTTCAACTGGGTGAGGAAATACTTTCACTCATACAAGTAGAAAGCAAAAAAATACGCTAAAATAAACAGTATATTTTGGGGGCAAGTGGCCAAGAGCTGAGGACCAGTAAAAATATGACCTTTACAATATGACCTCTCAGACCTTAGTGTCAACCAGCCAGTGTTGCCAACTGTCAGAATCGAAAATGCACTAGTGGCACTTCTAAAATGCACTAGAATGCACTAGAGCAGTGTTTTTCAACCATTTTCATACCAGGGCCCACTGTTTATTCTGCATTTTAGCCACGGAGGACCCTTTTGAAGTTTAGTCTCTCGGACTAATTTAGGAGAAGTAGCCTAACTGGTAAATGTTGGTCAAAATAGCAATTCTACATTTTCTAAATGTGTAGATTCTTGAAAATTAAGTAATTCAGATTTCAGATGTTAAAATGTAATTTAACGCTTGAGAGCGCGAAATGAAACCATACCATTTGGTTTCATTTTTTACGATCTCAAGAGTTACAGATCCGTTTGGTCCTTTCTAGGAAGGAAGGAGGACTCCATCATAGGAGATAAAATGGTAAAAACAAGGGTTTTTCCACTAACTCTGGTGCCTGTCAACCAATTTCACCCCAACTAACCAGCAAAAAAAGCACTAGATTTTCCGCCAGGAGTTTTTCCACTAATTTTGGCACTAGGGGGGTCTGGAAAAAAGTCAAATATTTGACAATTGCGCCAAGTTGGCAACACTGGTCAACCCCTGATTGTGGAACACACTACCAACAGCCATCAGAATGCGTGACTCTCTTCCCCTCCCCACAAATCCACCATAAAAGACGACCCCGTCTGCAATTTGCAACCTGACCTAGCGAGAGAGAGAGAGAGACGTCTTTGAGCTTGCCAAAAATGAATTACAGAAATAAACCCAAATAAAAAATAAAAGAAAAACCAAAGCACTGACCTCCAGCTGAATGTCGAGCTCGGCTACAGGGCTGGTCAGGGAGCTGAGGTTGGGCAGGACGTGCTCACAGAAGTACGTCACAAATCGCGTGGAATGGACATTTTTCTGTGGGAGTGTGGGAGAGAGAGGAACAGGGAAACGCAACAAGTTAGAAATGTGCAAGGACACGCGGCTAAACCCATTGCAGCAATAGTTATGTTTATTATGCAAGCATTAAGAGTTTGATCCTGGCCGTTCTAAATGCATCAATGTATTACAAAGTACCAGAATGTGGCTTTTAAATGGTTGTGTCCTCTTCGGAAATCTTTGGTATGAACTAGACTTGTGGATATGTAGTAGCAATATTGGCTTTTGGTCAAAATTTTACGTTTGCCAAAAACATATGTCCAGGTCAGAGGTCTGTAACATTTTTAAAAAAAATGATACACTTCTTTTGAAAATACCAGAGCTGCAGTGATATAGTGGACTCCTTATATGTGCCATACATACTAGTACCTTAGTAAATCAGTGTCATGCATATTCTGAGAACAACCCCCGAGACTGACATTCAGTGTAAAAATGAAACCAAACGGACCCTTGCGGGTCCATTTGGTCTCATTTTTACACTCAAGAGTTAAAATATTCATCATATGAATTAGCCCAAGTCTACACAAATAGAGAATCTACGAGATTAATGGCCATTTTGATCTGTATGTTTGACTGTTTTGTTTCTGAAAATCCACCCTGGTGTTGTGGACAAAAAAAGCAAAAGAAATCTTTCTTTGGCTCAAATTCTGATTAGAGAGGGCACTGGTGTCAAAACGGTTGGTCTTACACTTGCCTTTATCTTGAAATGAAATTTATATTACGCAGACTTAAGTTCAGCCTTTAGTCTTGGCTTCTCCACAATATTTTATGCATCTCGTTTGGCCCTTGGGAAAAATAATTGCCCACCCCTGAACTACAATCTAGTCAGGACTAGGCATGTCACGGTGTAAGAATCTCAACACGGTTTTATAGTTTGCCTTTATACCGTTATTATCGGTTTTATAGTTTGACCACTAGATGTCCTCGGAGTCCTGGCACATGCAGGCCAAATCCTCAATCAACATTAGTAATATATACATAGCATTTCATCCCCGCAAACCAAAAGCTAAATATTTCTTTTGCTTTTGTCCACAATACCAGGATGGATTTGGGAAACAAAACAGTCAAACATACAGATCAAAATGACCATTAATCTTCTACATTCTCTAGTTGTGTAGACTTGGGCTAATTCACATGATGAATATTTTAACTCTTGAGAGCGTAAACAACACAAACCAAATGGACCCGCAAGGGTACATTTGGTTTGTGTTGTTTACGCTTCATGTTTACACTCTCAAAGAGTTACATCTAGTTAGAACGCGCAATATTGAATGAATGGGCGCAAAAAAATGTTTTTTTTTCGGTACATTCGGTGGGCAAGCAAAGTACCGGTTTTATGGCCCCATACCGGTAATACCGGTATTACTGGATACCGTGACATCCCTAGTCAGGACACAATGGGTAAAAGAAGAGAAACCGACACAACAACAACAACTCACGGAGAACAGCGGCAGGGCCTGGCGCGTGCACTGCAGCAGCCGGTCCACGGTGTCGGGGTCGGCGGGGTTCAGCGCCTGCTCCAGGAAGGCCTGCTCCACCACCAGCTCCACCAGCTGCTGGCGGCCGGCCACCGACTGCAGCGCCCGCAGGCCGCACACCACCCGCATCAGCAGCACAAACTCCTCCCCCGTCACGTCGTCCAGCACCTGTCGCACACACACAAAAAGGGACATGCTGGTTGGTGGCTTGCATTGGTTTTGTATGTTGCAATTACATTTACAAGCTTTTGGCGAGCAGCACGTGAGACACTATTTGAGATTGGTTCGCTCGCTACTGTGGTGCCTGCACAATCCTCTCACAATTGAGTGGGGTCTGCTGGGACTTGATACACCTAGCAATGTTTTGATCAACATCAACAAGCGACGTCAATTATCAACATTGACTTTTCACTTTTCTATACAAAATGATCCAACTCCTGGTTGTTCAGAAAAGTCAGATCATTAGCGCCCTCTACTGGTTAACATACTGATCAACAAACCTTTCTGAAAACAACATGACTTTTTGTATTTTTAATTCTGCCAAGGGAACATTTTGAGAACACCTGTTGGGTGAAAATGATTCAATTCAAACTAAAAAGAAACTGGAAAAACAATTTGAATTATATTTTTAATACTTAGTGCTATAACATTTTTTGTAACCAGAACAATGCATCTTATAACATCATCAAGTTGTGTTTCACCATGTTAATATTTTCTCTTTCATGCTCCTTTTTTCTGAGAGTGTACAAATGGAACCCGCTAGGGTCCATTTGGTTCCATTTGTACACACTCAGAAAAAAAAACAGGTTTAATTCCCCTTTAATGGCAGGTGTTGCCTGTTGCCGTGTGTCTCATGTTGCTCGCTGATGTTGACATTGTTAGTTGATAATATTGATCAAAATATTGCTAGTCTATCAGGGCCTTTAGGGGTTGTTCACACATTAGGCTCAGCCACGCACCCTCTACAAGTTTTGTGTGTTTAAACCATGCAACTCCCTTTGGAAAAGCAATTGCGAGCTGCGTTACCAAAAAGGTTGTAGGGCGAGTGGGAGATGAGTGAGTCTAATGTGTAAACGGCCCTTCAATCTGCACCACGAGGACAGGTTCGTGCGACTAGGCTAAAGGCCCTTAACACCGGCGATGGGTTCACCTTCTTGGTCTCGGCAAAGACAAAGTCCTCCACCTCCTTGGTCATGACCTCCTCTGGCAGGGTCTTCAGTTTGAGAGAGAGGAACTTGATGGCTCTCTCCCTAACAATGTCCTCACCTTGTAGGATCTGAGAGAACATACCTTCCAGAGTACCTAGAAAGAACAGGTAGAAAAATAGTAAGACAATGAATAAAATAAAAAAAGAAAAACAGTCGTTTTGACCGATTATGGCAGGGGCCGGGAACCTTTTCGGCTGAGAGAGCCAGGAACACCACACATTTTTAAATTAATTTCTGTGAGAGCCATACACTTTTTTAAAACCTAAAATACAAGTAAATTTTAACATTTTGTGCATTTAACATTTTAAAGTACAGTAAGTCTGAGTTATTTTTAATAACATCCTTTCTATTTTATCCAATGATAAAATAGTATATATTAGACACACTGCAGAACCTGCTCTCCCACACAAGCAAATTCCTCTGTCCATTCCTGCTGAAAAGTTCAATACTCCTCGCCCTTTTTTGTGTTTTAGCCATGTTCTCAAAAGGGTTTCTTTTTAGTTAACGCAATTAGTTTGTTGTACGAAACTTCTTGCACATGCACACATCGGCCGCTATTTTTGCCAAAAGAACAAAATATGTCAACAGTGTCTGAGTCTGCCTATGTGATTAATAGATACATAGATTGGATACACAACAAGTGTATGTTTGCCAGTTTCCCACTGAAATTAGTGCGAACCGCACACACAAATGAGTCTAATGACACTTTTTATACAATTAAAGATTTGTCTGCGAGCCAGATGCTGCCATCAAAAGAGCCACATCTGGCTCCCGAGCCATAGGTTCCCTACCCCTGGATTATGGTAATCCGTAGTTGGTTCCGTCCGGACCAATCTAGTATAAAACATGCATCAAGCAGCACTCTGGCTGATCTGAATACCCCGATGACAATATAAATCCAAGTGATACCACCCTCATCATGGTGGGACTCAGGTGAATAGATTCTGTTGTATGCCTATTACTCAATTGGCAATTTGACTGAAAGACTAACTTTACAATGGGCTGGATGAAGAGTTTGGTCTGGAAGAGAACATTTCAGCTTGGTTCCAATGCATGACAACTCTTACCCTTGGCGTCCACCTTGAAGATGGAGAGGAGTGCCGTGTTGACTTGGTTGAACTCTGCAACGTCATCTGGAAGCACAATAACGATTGAATGCCAGTCGTAAGTTACACACACACACACACACACACACACGGTTCTGTCCTTCTTGCACAAAAAGTGCAAGTTCACAGCACGGAACACACCGAAAGTGATATGGGGGACGTGTAATATACTGGTTGGCTCTTCTTTAGAAGTTGATAGATAGTACAATACATGAGTAGAACGTTTAGTGCCGTTTGTTGGTACTTTGGGGAGGCAAACATCCTGATAGCATACAAGGTAAAGCCAAAAAACACATCAGCAGGTCAAGAAACAACAAAAAGCAAGTCGACGAAGTGATTAGTTCAATGGATGCCTGCACCTATACCAGCCTGGGGTGGGCAATTATTTTCCCAAGGGGCCAAATGAGATACATAAAATATTGTGAAGGGCCAAGACTAAAGGCTGAACTAAAGACTGCGTAATATTAATTTAATTTCAAGATAAAAGTGAGAGTAAGACCACTATTTATGACATTTTAGCCCCACAGACCCCAAAACTAAAGATCTTTTGTTTTTGTCCACAATACCAGGCTGGATTTTACAAACAAAACAGGATAACATAGATAAAAAAAAATGACCATTAATCTTCTACATTCTATAGTTGTGTAGACTTGGGCTAATTCAGATGATGAATATTTTAACTCTTGAGAGTGTAAATATGAAACCAAATGGACCCGCTATGGTCCATTTGGTCCACATGTCACACCAAACCAAACTTCACTTTAAAGTTAATAGAGGCAACTTCTTATCCAAAAATCAAAATAGATATACAGCTATATTTTTTTGCCTTTTTGCCCTCTACATTGCTGCTACTTTGATGCTGCAGCCGTTTTCCTGCAGATAGACAACTGCAGAAAATGCAGAACTTTGTTGTTGTCAACAAATTATGGAAAAAAAAAAAAATCATCGGGCTCAGGAAAGGAGGTGCTAATTTGCGTGGGGTGAGGCAGCGTTTTAGCCAGTCACAGCACAGCAGTCTACAGCAGTTTCAGGATGAGCCAATAGAGTGGAGGTGAGGCGGAGTTACATTCTGTTTTTAAACAAATCTGTTTACAAACAGCGTTCATATACACTAAAGTTGCCCTCATTACCTTTAAAATTCATCCCAGGACTTGTGAATTGAAAATCTATTGCCCGAGAAGCCACACTACGAGCTGGCTGTGAGAAGAAGACCACGAGAGTCTTCTTCAAAACGCACCCAGTAACTGCAAAACCCCTCCCATGTGTCTGTCAGAAGACAATGCATTGTTGATTAAATCAACTCTCATTGAAACGGCCAACAGAAAACGTCCAATACCTGTCTGTAGGAGCTGTGTGAGGATGTCCGCCACCCTGAGGATGTTCTCGCCTGTTGCAAATCGAGGCAGCTCCTTGATGGCCTGTCGTCTAATCTGGATACAGAGAAGAGTTGGTTTTTTAAGATTAAATATTGGGTGCTGTTCCTGCATACATTTCGCTACCAGCCACATTAGGACAGACTGCATGGGGAAAAATATAGTTTAAGAATTTAAAGGGATATTCCACTTTCCTAAAAAAAAAAAACTTTTGGCCATTTTATGGTCTACTCAGTCTCATGTGAACACACCAGACAGTTTATATGTTACTACATTCACTATTTAGGTATTTGATGTTCATTTTAGCGCATCCGCCTCCTTCCTATACAAACCCATTATAAGTTAAAACTCCATTTTAACCATGACAGATTGTTTGAAAACAACCCATCTTTTTTTCTGGTGACTGATATTGTCCTCCTAATACGTGAGAGGGCCGTGGAATTTCATTTACATTTTTCATTTATTTTTTAAAATATTGTTTAATTCATTTGGGTGGCCATGCCCTGCTACATTTTCCAAAACAATATTTAAAAAAATAATAATGAAAACAGTATAATGAATAATCTGTCATGGTTAAAATGGAGTTTTAAGTTATAATGGGTTTGTATAGGAAGGAGGTGGATGGATGCACTAAAATGAACATCAAATATCTAAATAGTGAATGTAGTAACTTATAAACTGCCTGGTGTGTTCACATGAGATTGAGTAGAGTAAGTAGACCATAAAATGACCACAAGTGTAATATCCCTTTAAGGCATTCCTTCACCCTATCATTAATGACACTAAAAACAAGTCATGCAGACAAAGCAGTGTTCATTCTAAAAGACAAAGTAATGAAATGACAACACGCTATCCATCTAGGTTTGTCTTTATTATCTTTATCACCTTTTGGATATACAAACAACAACAAAGTTGTTAAAAACTTACGGACACATCTTCGTCTTCACAGAGGTCGAGCTGAGCGTTGATGGCGGCGTCTGCCAGCTCAGGGAAGCTGCTGAAGAATTTGGGAATGAACTGAGCGGCCAGACGCTTCTCCTTGGGCCCTCCCTTCACACCGTCCAGGATGCACTGGTACGCATCTTTGTGCTTCAAAAACACAAACAGAGGAACAGATACGTTAAGAAAAAAATTGAATTTTGATTGTGACTTTTTAGTAATTACGATGTGCATCCGGCATCGTGTGCGCTCTGCGCCACATACATGGGTTTGTGTATATACGTATATGTTAACGCCCGGGATTCAAACCCGGGTCTCCCGCGTGAAAGTCCAACATCTTAACCACTAGGCCAAGAGGACATCCCCCTTGGTCCAGGGGCAGATAGTAGACTTTGGAGGCCATCACAACAGAGGCTGTAGCCACCTGCTACATATATACACACCAATCCTGATCACTGATTGTTTTTCTCATGATCTGCCGGTAACGATCGTTGTTAAATAGTTGATAATTATTATTGGCATGTTGCACACATGCCTAAAAGAGACACTATTTGACCTCGCCTCGTTGAGAGCAATGCATTTCAAGCTCCAGTTTGTCCCTATTAAAGGCTGCATGAATAGTGCTCAGTTTCTGACCCCTCAATGTTGCAACTCTTCTACTAGATCCCCAGCTAAATGATGGACAGTTGGTGACCAAATGGACCCTTATAGATCTGTAACTCTTGAGATCGTAAAATGACATTATTTTACACTCTCAAGAGTTAAATTATATTTAAGTTACTGAATTACTTAATGTACACATTTAGAAAAAGTCAAATAGTTGTTATTTTGACCAACGTTTGGCCAGTTATCTCCCCTAAATTGTGGACACAAGCTTGAAAATCCTTAGTTTTGGGTGTGAGAGACTAAAATGTCTGTGGACAAAATGCAGAATAAATAGTGGGCCCTGGTATGAAAAAGGTTGAAAACCATTGTAATAGATGGCTGTGGCACAACAGCTAACACGCCAAGTGTCCAGGTCATGATGCGTTTGAAGAGCATGGGTTTGAATAAGGCTACTACAACCATGGGTTTGGTTGCAGTAGAAGTAGAAGTTGTCCACAATCCAATCATTGCTGTACTGATTATGGTACCATCGGATAGAAGTAAAAACAGATGTTTAACAACAACGCAAGTCTTGACTGGTGAGAACGTAAAAGCGTCTATTTTGTTTTATTGTGCGCTCTCCAGAGTTCTAATCTAGGTCTAATTCATAGCGGTGCTGCTTTTACCCTCTAAAAAGGGACCACTGGCTGAAATTTAAAAAACACCGTTAAAACTATGTAACGCAATCTAAAAATCGATTATAAAGACGCCTTGTTATGACATCACCCACGCATGCTTTGTTATAGTTTATTCCAAATGGTTAGCTCTTAGCCAGAGCCTTGGACTACAGACAGTGTTGCGCAAACTCCGTTCACTTCAAGGGGCCAATAAAATGTCGGCTCTACAGTTTTCCATTGAGATTAGAAACAATTTTAAGGACAACGGGAAGTTAAGGAATGCATTGGAGTCTATGGGCTCGCGCGAGCACATGGACCACGTGACCAGGCTGTTTTCTGACCCCTCAATATCGCAACTCTTCTACTTGATGGCGCTGCTCTTAGCTTGCCCATAGATTCCAAACAACCGAACCCCACCGGGGATGAGGGGATCAGCTCACATCTCAATCACCCAGTGGGGACCTGAGCCCGCGTTCTGACTCGGATCGGCTCGGTTAGCGGCCTTGGATCGGCTGTGTGTATGCGTTCAGTTCACCTACCTGGCTGAGGTTGTCCTTTGGAGCGTCAGCCAGAACCCCGTAGCTACGGTACAGATCCTCCACGGTGACCGCCATCTGCGTGCCAATAGCCTGGCCTGTGTGTGTCCACTAGATCAGATCACACAAGAAGCCAACCAACAACCACCGCGATGATGAACAACACGCAGATTTCTCTTTCCGCTGGCCCTCTTCCTCTCGGCTTCAGATACTTGCAAAATAACCCGCTGATATGCCCCTTAGCACGTCGGAGCAGGGAAGAAGAGGGAAATGTCCAGAAAAGAAGCTGTGAATGAAAGCGCAGTCGATGATGCGTCCGCTCCGTTCCCGCAACGTTTTCCTTTGCAACAAGCTGAACGAACGAACGAACGCTGCTACGGAAGGAAACGACTGGAAAGTGACGATATGGCGCATGCGCACGCTTCATGAACCGCGCCAGTGGCGTTTTTTTTTTTACTTAGAGTACCGGTATATATCATATGCGCAAACCCCGCTCACTTCATGGAGCCAGTCCAATGGCGGATCGTCTACATAAGACTCCCATTGTTCTATTGGGGACAGGTTACAGAATGCGTTGGAGTCTATGGGCCTCGCGCGAGTATACGAACCACGTGACCAGGCTGCTTTATGCCCCCTCAATCGTAACTCTTCTACTAGGTGGCTCTGTCTCTATCCAACTAAACTTGACCGAACAGGAAGACGCACAACCTGCTTTCAACACGGTCTATCTGTTTGGGGCATGTTAGACCAGTCCCACTAGAAGGCTCTGTGTTAGACTGGACATTACAGGCTCAATATCAATATTTTTGCACGCCAGCCAGTGCAAGCCAGTGCAACAAAGAAAGTACAATATAAGCAAACCAAACTGTCTCATGTCAAGAAGGACCACCAAAATGACCCACAGACCCAAAGATATTCGGCTCTATGGTACCCTAATACAGTATTAGGGTACCATAATGGACAGGATTTTTATTAAACAGAATTAGTAATACTGTTTAATAAAATTCCTGTCCATCGTAGAGCTTTCTTTCAAGAAATTCTGTGCTGCAATATATTTTTGTGTTGGCATTTGGAAGCACTTAAGTTAGGCCTATTAACAACTGTGCTTTGTTATTTCTATTATTTATAGATTTTATTTTGTGTGAACAAGATTTGTGTGTGAATGAATGTGAACAAGATTTGTGTGTGAATGAATGAGAAATGGAAGAATTATGTTCTATGTTTATAATACGTGCATTTGGTTAAAACATTGTTTATCTGTACCTCTAAGCTGTTCACATTGCATCTTATAAACGCTCCCTTTTCGCAAATCAATTCCATTTTTACCTGCATCACATAGGCTCAGTGTTGCCAACTGCCAAAATCCAAAATGCACTAGTGGCACTTCCAAAATGCACTAGAATGCTAGATGCTCGCCTGGAACATACAGATCAAAGTGACCATTAATCTTCTACATTCTCTAGTTGTGTACTATACTATAATTTGTACTATAAGTTGGGCTAATTCACATGATGAATATTTTAACTCTTGAGGGCGTAAAAATGAAACCAATTTTTACGCTCTCAAAGAGTTACATCTGGTGTCCATCATTTAGCCTGGGGACCACTGGTTGAAAACCACTATCATAGTAGGAAAAATGGTGAAAAATGAGGATTTTATCTCTGGCGCCTGACTGTCAATCAATTTCACTCCAACTCACCAGTAAAAAAGCACTAGATTTTCCTCCAGGAGTTTTTCACTAATTTTGGCGCTAGGGGGGGGGTCTGAAAAAAAGCTAAATATAGTGACAAAGGAACCAAGTTGGCAACACTGCATAGGCTACCCAAAACAGAATTGAGACACAGATCACTTAAAAAAATGCAGGGAACATATTTTATTAGATTAACTTCTAGTCTAGATTAGAACACGCTTATATCCGACTGACATCCGGCCTGTATCACATACAGTACTTTACTTCCACATATCGAATTTTAGCACCTATTTTTTTGCACACTCAGAGCAAGAGCTTCCAAAATATATGCTATTGTTGTGTTCGGAGGAGCCCTCATTAAAAATTATGATGATGATTGATTCCCTTATTTAATGAAATGTCCCTGGCGTGTTGTAACAATGAGACTTGAAGGAAGACAAGATCACAGGAATCGGATTCCTGCTCCAAACTGGACCCCATCAGATATTCTGTGAAGATAGGAGAGAAACATGCTTCAATGTACATCCAAAATGAAGAAAGAGAAGTTAGCCATTCAGGGATCATAAATGAACACTGTTATGTTTCTATGTTAGGTTTATGTTAACAAGAGTTAACCCTTAGTGTCCTGAACGCGTTTTGGTGTTTTATCTGTTGAAAAATAGCAGATCAACAAGCTCATGTCGCGCCACATGAGCTTGTTGTTCTGCTATTTTTGAAAAATTGTGAAAATGTGGTGCAAATCTTTGAATACATTATTTCGGAAGCAAACATTTTGAACTCAAATCTTTGCTTCTGGGGATTCCCTAGAACAAGATGTTTTTAGATGAGCTTCTGCAGCAAATAATAGATATTTCTGAATGAATATGTTAAGCATCACTGACACAGAAAGAGATTGTTACAGAAAAAGTAGAATCTCGTAAATTAAGTGTCACAACCTATAATCTAGTGTCAGGGAATCGAATCTAGCGCTGTGAACTAGAATCTCACATCAGAAACTAGAATCTGATCAGGACACAATGGGTTAAAGGGGAATTCCACCCATTTTCAAAATTTTCCTGAGAGGGTACAAATGTGAAGTCACCACATCATCTCTATGGTATATTAGTGACATATTAAAATGTTGAAAATGGGTGGAGTAACACATAAAAGTGATGTAAATGTTTGTGTGTCTGTGAAATACCAAGAAGATCAGGCGATGCTTGAAGTTCACTGTTATTCTGGAAAATGAATTTCAGGATGTATTCCACCAGATGGAGCTATAGTACAACCTACAACTTCAGTGTGGGCCCAGTTCAGGCTTTTGCCATTTACACTGTGTGTGTGTGTGTGTGTGTGTGTGTGTGTGTGTGTGTGTGTGTGTGTGTGTGTGTGTGTGTGTGTGTGTGTGTGTGTGTGTGTGTGTGTGTGTGTGTGTGTGTGTGTGTGTGTGTGTGTGTGTGTGTGTGTGTGTGTGTGTGTGGTCACTGTACGTTATTATATATTTATTTATATATCCTTGCAGTCAGTTCAACAGCTTTTGTAGGTGAACATCTATAAAGTCCAGGCAAATTGTTTTCAAAAATATAGTTAACCATTGTAGAAACGTGTATGGAAATGTGAAAACGAATGACAATTATGCAAACAAAAATAATTGTGCAATTAGGTCAAATATAATTGTAATTAGACGAGTTACCTGTCTCCACTCTGGACTCCCATAGGAATGCAGTAGTTGAGTTCTAGGCGAGCGATGTTCCCCAGACGGAGCACGATGCCCGCACCATACGACCAGCGGATGCACTCTGCCAGCTTCTGTAGGTGAGCATGCGGGCCCTCTCCTGGAAGAAAAAAAAAACAAGAGTTACAGTAAGTTTTAACAGCGGGCGATGGACAAACTACGTCAGCCGTCATCCATTATTTGTCTATGAGAGCCGCCGATTCGGGCGATAGCAGCAGAACGGGCGACGGTCCAAAAAGTGGGCGGGGCATTGTCGGCTGAAAAGATGACAATTGCTGAGCTTTTCGGCCAAATCGGCCGATGCTCGTCCGAGGAATCGAGGATAGCCAATCAGAGCCGCTGCGCCCCCCCCCCCCCCCCCCCCCCCCCCCTCGACCCCGAACCATTCGGCACAGTTTGGTTCCTACTTCCGCCCCACTTCCTCCTCCACCCTCCTTTTTTCAGTGCACCACAGCACCGTTGTTTACGGTACTCATTTTGCATGTAATTCTAAGCGAGAATTTACGGTAATGACCGCCGGTGTTGCTGATGTCGGCCGATGTTGTATTGTCCATTGCGGGCTGTTAAAACGTACTGTTAGTCATAGGACAGTAGGCCATCAGCAGCAATTGTAACATTAACATTTCCATGAACAAGCGAGTCAACACGTGTGAAAACATTAACATAATAGCAAGCTGGCAGACCATCTATTACTTTCGGGGGAGCAATCAGGTAGAAGAGTTGTGACACTGAGGGGGTCAGAAACTGAGCGCTAGAGGGCTGTTCATAATACCTGAATAGGGACGGTTTCAACAAAGGTGGTGCTGCTTTTCAGTCAAATCAGGCGACACACTGCCTAAATTCCTCATAATCATCAAATTCAACTGGATTTAAATTCTTTTGATCTTTTGTTTTCTCTTTCATTTTCATGAATCTATCTGATATATGCTGCCATGGTAACATTTAAACCACCTCTCCTGCAGGGTTAGAATTAAGCCCTTATTGGTAAAAATTTAAAGTTGTGGTGCAACAGATTTGACATTAATCCAGGTTTACTGTGAAAATTAAATCGAAGATTAAAAAACAAACAAACCCACGATTAAAAGGGTGGTTTAAAACTAAACCGGATTAGTGAAATCTAGGTTTAAAGTTTGGTGCAACTGAATTTATAGATGATCCTTGTTTTAAACCAGATTATGGCTTAATCCTGCTTGGTGCAAATGGCCCAGAGATGTTGTGTGGAGATAATTTGATTTTTCTTTTAAATCATTTTATCCCTGAGACAAATGTGAAACCAAATGGATGCTAGCGGGTCCATTTGGTTCCATTTGTACACTCTCAGAAAAAAACTGAACAATGGGTGGAATTCCCCTTCAACAGGGAATGACAATACTTTTACTAGCTTTTTTACCAAGACTTTAGTTCCTGAGATGTGTCTACCTGTATTAGCCCACTGGGTCACATGCTAAAACATCTGAGGGGAGTATTAAAAATGTGTTTTCAGAGTTATTTTCCGGTAACCCACCGTAGTTGAGGTTGCACAGGTTCCCGGCGTTGAGGAAGAAGTGTGTTCTGAAGAGGTCACCGAAGCCCCCCCGTCCCGGCCTGAAGGGGAGAGGGGTGTAGAGGTGCAGACCGCCGGCCCAGTACGCCTCTCCTCCCAGGTAGTCACCTGCCAGACCAGTAATACCAGCACAGAGAACCATGACCACGGGTCAGTAGGTTAACGGTGGCCCCTTTGTACAGCAGGACAATGGCTAAAGGCACTAAATCAAGGGTGCCCACACTTTTTTGACTTGAGAGCTACTTTCAAAATGAGCGGGTCAACAAGATCTGCACATCAAATATGTGATTATCGATTACTGAAAATCCATTTCAAGGCTCCCAAGAAAGTTTGAGCTTTGAAATAGTTGGTGATGGTGTTACTTAAAGATAGAGTGCCATGATTTTTTCTACCCTAAAACATGATCATCAGGTATTAATGTAATATGAAAAGTAAGTTTTTCTGCCGTCCACGCGCTGCTCGTGGACATCCCGTTAGAATACCACTGCCGAAAACGCGGACGGCTCGTATCACGCGGAAATGTAGATTTCATTCTTTAATCCAACTATTAGTCTGTGCGCATCGTCTGATGATCATCCCGTTGCTGACTTTCATTTGGGACAGAATTGGGGACAACTTTTTTTTTTCCGTCCCATTGACATGCATTCAATCCAATGCATTCAAACGGCTCTCCTCTGGTTTGCCCCCTCAATGTCGCTGGCGCATGGGTTAAGCAGCCAGAGCTACACAGCTCTTCCTGACTTGTGACCCGGATGTTTTTGGGTACATCGCCAGATGATCGATTAGGCAAGACAACAGACACAGCATAACAGAAACAGCACATCCTGTTTAGGAGATCTGAGCTTCAAAATAAGGGCTTTTTTACCGATCGAACTGGTTTGAGCCGCGGCAGTGGAGAGGAAACAAAGAAGATCCGATCGCGGTCAATGAGTTAATGTAATGTGAAAAGTAAGATTTTTTTCCCCAAAAAAGTGTACAGTGTTTGTTAAACTGTCATTTTTATGATTCCACCCCACCAGTTCATTAAGTATGCCTGGTTTGCCTGGTGGGTGGTGATCCACCTGAACTGAAGCCACACCCACAGTTTTTTTATTGGCACATTTGACTGGAAAGGTTTTAGCCTCCAGGAAGAAACCCTAAATACAAAGGGAAGACATCATTGCGCATAAAATACACACAAAGGGGTCTATTTACATACTGTCACCTCTTAAACATGTACAAAATTGGAAAAAATACAAAAATCACGGCACCCCCTCTTTAATGTTATCAACACTATAATTAAGCACTCTGTCTGTCTGTCTGAATGTCTGTCTGAATGTCTGAAACAGGCATAAGTCGTCACTGACTACAGCAATCATTCTGAGTTTTCACATGCTCATTGAACATAACATTAGGAAGAGATTAACGAAGCCCTTTTCTGAAAATAACCAATTGGTGATTAATAATTAATTTAATAGTGCATAATCGGCAACGTCCGAACGCCCCCTAACGTCACGCATCACATCACGGGCACCGTTCTCAGTGTAACCCCATGCGGAGTTGTTGCTGGAGGAGCGGTGTTGTCGGAGGAGGAGAACGCTGGCACATTTACGATACGCCGGGAAGGAAGCGAGGCGGACACCATACGCACGTTCTAACTGCAAGACAGTTGTTTGTTTTCTATGTCGCTTTTCAATCGCACGTTCAAGCACGTTCAAGTGGTGATGATAACGGAGGGTAACACAACTCTTGCGTCATGGAAACGTTAGCAGGCGCATTTCTTTCCCTGGCCACCTCGCAAACGAAAACGGCCCATCTACAATCTCACACTGTTTTCATATTATATGTCAATTACATACTTACATGATTGGTATAATCTATTAATTCACTTCAATTCACCCACACTGTTATGATCTGCTAATTCACTTTACACCAGGGGTGGCCAACCTGTGGCTCGCGAGCCATATGTGGCTCTTCAGCTGGTTACATGTGGCTCTTAAGGGGCTTCCACATGAAACCGTCAAGATTCCTAGTCGACCGCGAAGGTGTAGGTGTATGTTTTTTGACTTGTCATATACTTTTTTGGATTGCAAACCCTTTTTCTAAACACATGTCTATATGTTTTAATAGTGTGTCTTTGAATTGCGCACTTGCACACAAATACACATGTCTTATGGCAGGAGAGGGGAAATCTATTTGGGACCGTGACGGCCGTCGCGGCGGTTTTATAACCGTTGTGACCGTTTGATGTGGCTCTTTGCAGTAACACAGTGAAAAACGTGGCTCTTAGTCTATGACTGGTTGGCCACCGCTGCTTTACACTGTACATTATTTGTTGCTCATATATTTACACTGTACATTATTTGTTGCTCATATATTTACACTGTACATTATTTGTTGTTCATATATTTACACTGTACATTATTTGTTGTTCATATATTCACAACGGGTAAGGTCCTAGTAGTGTTTAAGAATAATGCACTTATAATGAATGAATTCGAGTTGACAGCTTGAGATGTTGAGTTTAGTTTCTTTCACCCAAAACTAAGAACTTTCACGTTTTTGTCCACAATTGCGGAAGAGAACTGGCAAAATGTTGGTCAAAATAACAATTATTCTCCATTTTCTAATTGTGTGGAAAATTACGTAATTCAGATGTTTAAATATAATTTAACTCTTGAGAGCGGTAAAATGAAACCAAACGGACCTGTAAGGGTCCGTTTGGTTTCATTTTACCGCTCTCAAGAGCTACAGATCTATAAGGGTCCAAGTGCTGGGGAGACTGACTCATGTGATCTACCTGCACAGCCTGTGTGATCCATACAGCAATCTCAAGCTGGATGTGTGCTTGTAGATCTGCTCACATTTTTTTTTGGATGGATGCCAGGGTTCATTTGGTCAAACTACAGGTATTCAGATTACCGTCTGTGTTAAGAAAACCTCTGTGTGCCGACAAACAGATATATTATTATTTGCTACAAAGGACACAAAGCGGAAGTCACTGTTTTCCCGTTTTGCAGGAGGCTGTGGGCCTGTAGTACTGTGTAATATATAAAGCTCAAGACTGAGAAATGTCTCACCATCGCTTTGTGGACCCATACTGTACATACTGAACCCTCTGATGCTGGTCGGACCCCCAAGATAGAACCTAGAAGGATAGACAGACACGCACATGTCATGTAAGCACAGAAATAGACACACCACAAGGCGGCTTAGAGGTAAAATAGCTGGTATTGCAGCTGGATGGAAACTGGGGGGGTTGCTAGTTCCAGCCCCCCCTCCAGAGTTAGTGGCGACGTGTCCTTGAGCAAGACGCTGATTCTGCACGGTTTCCTCCTACAGCGTTGTGTGAATGTGAAGTGCCTGACTTTGATTAACAAGTGCTATAGAAATGTATGTGCACACGCACAGACACACACGTCCAAAAGATGGTATTGAAACGACACACTTAACGCTCCTTTTCACCCGATCCCTTGCAGGAATCATAGGAATACCCTATTCCTTGTGGGAACAACTTATTCCTTGAAGGCACTGCACACCCTAATTCTCGTAATTCAACACCCCTGCTAGCAGGCACCGTTGACAAACCTGTAATACTTGATAGAGTAGCGACAAAGCGAGCCCTTTCGAATACATGAAGGCTCGGCCCAAATAACACTTGGACTGGCCTAAATGTTGAGACATTGAGGGGGTCAGAAAACTGAGCTTTCGGGAGGGCTGTTTCAGCCTGAAAGAGGGACGTTTCTAAAATGTTCCTGTTACCAGTCCATCCTGTCTAGCTTCCATACCATGAACATGACCAACAGTGCTTGTTGAAACACTTTGCCAAGTCGTAGCTAACTGGACCAATGTGTTTTATTCGAAGCAATTAATGTCCGACGGTAATATATGTACAATAACACAATATATCACCACAGTTAGAGACAAGGAACACATTTGTTTGTGAAGTTTCACGTGGACTAGAGCTTCATGTCCTGGAGATCATCTAACAAAATAAATATGTTTCACATGAACTATTTATAACTTTGTGAATACTGTCTTATTCCATGCCATGAAATGAAAAGTTATGTTTGTGTTTGCTGATTAAGTCAAGATATCTTCTTGGATTCACAAGATGTGATGATTTCCATTTGTGACCATTTATGGTATCAAATAACAAACAACAAAAGATTCCCCTTTGATGATAATGATGTAACCTTGAAAACCATAACCAATGAGCATAACACAAACCAACTTGCAAATATGGTCAGAGTGAAACTTCAGTGAATATCTGGTTGGATAGTGTTCAATAATATTGTTATGTACAGTACCTGTCTGCTATGCTCGTTGGCTTTTCCCCAATTGGCAGCAGCACTCCACCCCACATCGAGGCAGACAAGACCTAAAGGATGAAGGAAACATTTTATTATTATTATTATTTAGTTTTTTGTTAAAGATCAACAGTAAAAAAAACAGAGAATGATGAATGAGAATGATGGACAATCCTCAATGGACAGGAAAATACGGGAGAAGGTAGGGAAGGGAGTAGTCTTGGGCAATATACCGGTATTACCGCTTAACGCGATATTGGAAATCAATACCGAGTAATATCGTTGGCTCTATAAAAAATATCGAATACCGAATATCGTCAAATACCAACATTATACTGTATTCTATTAAAATATGAGCAATGAGACCTTTAATTGTAACTATACAAAGAATTTTCATGTTACACACAAAATATCCCCTATTTGGGCTAGGCTTTTCGGAAACAATGTATTTCCAACTCCAGTTTTTCTGTATTTAGGCTGCTTGAACAGCAGAGCGCTCAGTTTCTGACCCATCAATCGCAATTCTGAGAACTAGGTGACTGGTGGGACGTGTCCGACTCTGATTGCACGACATTGCCACCTAGGTGACAATACCGGGAATATCAAATATCAAGCTAATCAACACGTTATCAATACCGATATTAAGAAAAATCAATACCGCCCAAGACTAGAAGGGAGACAGGCATTATAAGACAGCCAAGAAAGTAGGGCTGCAAATATGGGCCAAAAATGACTTTTAAAACCCCTTGTGAAATTGAGGATAAGTAACGGAATATAACTATTTTGGAGTATCTCACCGAGTCCCAGAAAAGACTTTTGTTGAGTTGAATCTCAAAGTCCTCCTTCACGAAACTGGCATCACCCCCGGTGTAACCAGCCAACTCCTACACGACACGCAATATATCAGCCATAAACATAGAACACAAAACACAAAACTGTGTGATATACACAACGCAACGGAGTTGGAATTAACCTTTTCTGTCGCGTTTTGGTGTTACACTTTAGATATTGAAAAATGTCAGATCTACAAGCTCATAGAGCGCCACCGAGTGGCACGATATGAACTTGTATATCTGATATTGTCTATAAAAAAATGTGAAAATGATGCACAAATCCAAGAATCTATTGTATTTGACACCTCACCTGATTGTAGTTTCTGACACTAATTTCTGACAAGTTTCTCTTTCTGATGCTAATTTCTGACAGATTCTAGTTTCTCTGAAAAATCTGTGTTCCTGTGTCAGTGATGCTTAACATATTTCATGCCAAGGACCACCAGCATTATCTATATTTGGCTGTGGGCCCCCCATCTGAAAACGTGGAACGTAGAAGCAATGATTTTATAGTTCAAAATATTTGCTTCCGAAATAATATATTCAAGATCTGCATAACATTTTCACAATTTTTCAGAAATATCAGAGCTTGTAGCTCTGATATTTTTCAATAGCTTATGTGTAACATAATGCTTTGAACACCAAAACGCGTTCAGTACACAAAGGGAAAGATGCTATATTGTTACTGTATTTTCCCCAACACAAAAATGTATTTGTGTCAGTGAACACAAATAGTATTACAGGTAATACTAGTAAACAAACCTGGTGGATCTTTAGCAGGCCTCCATTCTTGGGCAGTATGGAGGAGTTTCTGGTGTCAATAACCATAGCATGCTGGGAGAGAAGATCATTAGAAAATTCATCATATACAAGTTATGTTTCATATTGTGAAAAAAAGGGGGAAAAAAACAACATTTCCAGTTGCAAAGCCCTATTCTGAATTTGATTTTCAGGGACCACCACCACCACCAAAAAAAAAACTACGATATGACATCATTCCACCACCGTCAGTTCCAGACCTCCACTCAGGGGCGGATCTTGGCATGGGCATAGGGGGGCAATGCCCCCCTAAATACCCAGTCTGCCCCCCCAAACACGATGCCATGCAAAACAACCCAAGATATTTCAAATTAAAGTGCTTATATTTAAAATGATTTGAAACACTACAGCTATTAACTAACTACAGCTGTGTCACCACTAAACCAACAGCATTTCATCATTGAAAACAGAAAACTCTCTGAGTCAGACCTTTAGCTTTATGCATGCTGCGTGTCTGTTGCAACTTCAACAACAACTGATGTTATTATTCATGCTTTACTTGACTAATAAAAGTCCTGTAACCGAAAATGGTATGGGTGGTAGGGTGCGACTTCATTACCTGTGGTGCAAAGCGACATGGGCGATGAAGTCGCCCGGCCCCCATACCATTTTCTCTTGCCCCTCCAACAATTTGTATCAGTAGCAGCACAACATCATTGTGCTGCTACTGATACAAATTGTTATTAAAATGCTTTCACCCCTTCACCAAATGTAACCTCCCCAATCCCTCTCCCATTTCCTGCCATGTATCCCATCTATAAATATCTAGAACACAGTACAGTACCGAGAGTGAGGACTTGAGGGAGTGACCGCTCTCCTCCCGGACGGCGAAGGATGCTGTGCGAGCCAGACAGCCCAGTTCTCTCCACACACCCTCCCACTTCAATGTCTGACTGGTTTTCCACAGTGGGAACTGGTGGGACAGAAATACAAATGAACGTGGTTCAAGTAACAGGGGAGGAGAGGTCTGTATGCTTTTTTATGCGATCATACCAGTGATATCGCATGTTTAGTTATTGAATTTGCAAAAAAAAAGTAAGCCATTGGATTCAGTTTGTGTCAAAAAATACACTACTGAAATGAATTTGCAGTTGAAATGTTGCTTGGTTTGAAATGGGTATCATAAATGAATGCACTGATATTATTATGGCTATGTTTTGTCACAGTATCATTGCATATTTTATGCATTTTAAAATACACCCTGAGCCAAAAGTTGATCCAAAAACACTCCCTGGAGAATCACAAACACGTGAGTTAATCATTTACGTTTGGCCAACATTGACTCACCTTCAAAAGAATGTAAACAAAAGCAAAGTCTAAGAATAGAAATACTGTACTGAAGCTGGTATCGATCGGTAGAGACATTTTTCATTAATAATAATATTTTATTAAAGGGAATGCCACCCATTTTCAACATTTTTTTCTGAGAGCGTACAAATGCAACCAAATGAACCCTAACAGGTTCACTTGGTTCCATTTGTACGCTCTCAGAAAAAAGAAAATAAAGAAATCCATTAACATGGTGAAAATAAATCTTGTTGATGGCATCAAGCTGTTTCACCATGTTAGTGGTTTTCTTCAGACCTCCATTTCTTGGGAACACAGAATGGGGGAGGACTTTTTTCATCATGTCCACCCAGCACCTCTAGGGTATACTAATGACATTAGAATGTTGACAATGGGTGGAATCCCCTTATAATTCCCCTAATTATATTTTTGTGAGAAAGAGTGAGTCCAAAAACGTCAGTGGCAGCCAGTGGAGCCGTGTAACGTTTTATCCGGTAACCCATACCCTTAACATAACCAAACCCTTACCCTAAACATAACCAAACCATTATCTTAACCATAACCATAACCAGGGGTCGGCAACCCAAGATGTTGAAAGAGCCATTTTCGACCCAAAATTAAATTCAAAATCTGTCTGGAGCCGCATTTTATTATTTTTTTCCTGAGAGTGTGCAAATGTGAACCAAATGGACCCTGGTGGGTCCATTTGGTTCCATTTGCACACTCTCAGAAAAAAAGGTCCTCAAAGAAAAATCATTAACATGGTGAAACACAACCTTTCTTCAGAAATGGAGTTTCTAAAGTTTTACTGAACTCCATTTCTAGTCCACACAACATCTCTAAGGTATATTAATGACATAGTAAACTGAGTAAACCTTTGAAAATGTGTGGTTCAGATTGAAAGCTCCACCTCTGATAACTGCTGGGCTTTTTGACATGGCCAAGTGCTACTTTAACTGGCAACTGTCAGACAGCGCAACGCGTTTTGGGTGACTGAAATGTTTATATTATTTTGGTGTGGATCACCCCAGTGTGTATGTAATAATGCTACAGCCACTGAGCCACTAGGGCTGTGTTCTGGAGCTGCATGCGGCTCCTGAGCCGCAGGTTGCTGACCCCTGACCATAACCAACCCTAAGCCGGCAATGCGATGGCACTGTATTGATTTTTTTGTTATACATGCATTTATTTGAAAGTACATTCTGTATTTTGCAAGAAGAAAACAGCAGTATTAAATAAACAGAAGATAAACAACCAGTGTCAGAAATGGAGAGAAAGGTATTTACGGTGACTTCTGCGGAGACACCTCGGTCTGTCTCTCTCAGGGAACTCCATGGGAACTGGCCTGTGACTTTGTACAAGTTGATCGAGAAACTGTTGCAGAGTAACAGAAAAAAACGCAACGTTACCAGAATAAAGAAAAGCATTTCTTTCATATCACCGCTGTCGAGAATAAAGTGTGAAAAGGTTTGCTTTTATTGCTGATTCGTGTCCTATTGACTCAGTGCCAGCATGACTTAGAACAGGGAATGCCCAAAAGGTAGTTTGTGATCTACAGTAGATCACACAGACTGTGCAGGTAGATCACATGACAGTCCCCATAGATCTGTGTAAAATGAAACCAAATGGACCCTTACGGGTCCATTTGGTTTCATTTTACACTCACTCAAGAGTACGCAATTAGAAAATATAGAATAATTGTTATTTTGACCAATGTTTTGCCAATTCTCTTTCCCAGTTGTGGACAAAAGTGTGAAAGTTCATAGTTTTGGGTGCAAGAGACTAAACTCAACATTACAAACTGTCAACTGGAACCCCAAATTCTGTGTTCAAACGTTGGTAGTAGCATATACCTGTACAAGAAAACCTTCCAATTCTCCCCCTCCATTTTTCATTAAAAGTGCATTATTCTTAAACACTATAACAGTAAGTAACACCATCACCACTATTTCAAAGCAAAACTTTCTGGTGGGCCTTGAGATGGATTTTCAGTAATGGAACAATCACATTTTTGATGTGTAGATGTTGTTGAGCCGGTCATTTTGAAAGTAGCTCTCAAGTCAAAAAAGTGTGGATCTACATACACTTATTCTACACATGCATCAAGGAAAGGTTGTCATGTTTTCGGAATGGTCTTAATATGTTGTCTTAATAAGTAGTTTCAAAGAACTCAACCCTCATAGTTAAAAAAATAAAATCCCAAAGCAAACCGGCTTACATTTTTTTCTCTCCAAGAGAACCTACTGTACAATTAAATATAACTTGTGGTTGAGTAGTGATGCCTTACTTGCGCTCAAAGTGTCCAGGCTGAGGTTTGAAGAAAGACAGACCATACGACGTCTCTTTGGTGCCATAGGAGAACTGGAAGGTGAGTTTCTCTGCACGTCCAAACATGTTGGGGAGCTTCAACCCTAGTACCTGGGGTAAATGTCGAAGGAATTCGTTTCATCGGTATGTATTTATTACAATATAGATTCTAGAGGAAAAAATAAAAAACACTGACCACTCCAGCATTAGAAGCAGGGGTGGGCAATTATTTTTCCCAAGGGGCCAAATGAGATACCTAAAATATTGTGGAGGACCAAGACTAAAGGCTAAACTAAAGTCTGCGTAATATTCATTTAATTTCAAGATGAAAGTAAAAGTAAGACCAACCACTTTGACACCAGAACCCTCAATTTTTTCAGTATTTGAGCCACAGAGGACCACGATTTGATGACATTTTAGCCCCACAGACCCAAAACTAAAGATTTATTTTGCTTTTGTCCACAATTTCAGTCTGGATTTCACAAACAAAACAGGCAAACATAGATCAAAAATGACCATTCTTTTACATTCTCTCGCTAATTCAGATGATGAATATTTTAACTCTTGAGAGTGTAAACATGAAACCAAATGGACCCACAAGGGTCCATTTGGTTTCATTTTTACGCTCTCAAAGAGTTACATCTGGTTAACCAACTTTCCATATTTAACTGGAGCTCTCTCAAGGACCACTGGTGGTCCCTGGACCACTGGTTGAAAACCACGGTACCCCTTCACGGGCCGGTCAGAGTCATCCAAAGGGCCGCATTTGGCCCCCGGGGGCCGCATAATGCACAGGTATGCACTACAGGCTACATTGTACAGTATATTTTGAATTTCAGTATATCAGTATATGGACATAACTGACCATACTCCTTTTCGTATAGGATAGCTGAGGTATGCCTAGCAGGTGTGGTGGTACTGACCATGCTTCCTTCATTGTTTCCGACCATGGTGTTGTAGCTGCCAGTCATCCGCCTCAACTCCGTCACTTCAAACGTGACATCTAAGCCGTTGGGAAGAGCGTCTGCACCTACAGGGGCAAAACAAGTTCTGATTTATATATGGATCTCTAAAGGCAAAGGGATTTTATTAATTTGTTGAAGGGGCTTAGATGGTGTAGAAAATCAGTGGTAACAAACATGGAATAAAATACAATCTGCGACATCATCATAACATGAAGGATCTCTGAATAGGTTGGGCACAAGTTTTAACCCATTCACTGTATTTTGATGTCACCTGACACATCAGTAGGAAGTACGAACACATCTCTGATCATCTGGCCATCATCTAGTTTGTAGTTTGAGTTGATACATAATTGTGCAATTATCCAAAACCATGACTATTGGATATTGATTATTCATTCGATCAAACAATGTATCAACAGTTGCAATCCTAACAACGCATAGGAATTGTTACTTCAAGGAGATAACTGAGAGAATAGTGCCAAGTCCTAACGTAAACCATGATGTGCTGTATGTGACATTTACAGAACCTTGCGAGGTGTCAATGACGACTTCTACTTTCCTGAAGATGCCGAGACGTAGCAGCTTCTGTCTGGCTTCATGGGATGACTTCATGACCTAATAATAACACATGAAATATCCACATATTAATTAACTAAGAAATACAACTAAGAAAGACAAAGAAATCCAAGCAATTCACCATGGGCAGAAAGGTTTACATACATACTTCAGCTTCCCTCGTCTCATACTCACGTCAATTAGGTTTTTTGCTCGGAAGACTCCAGCGATTTCATAGGCCAACAAGTCATCCTTGGTTCTCGATAGGCCGTCTATATGTACACGCTGAACCACAACCTGAAAAGAATTAGCAGCAGGAAAATGAGCAGAGTTTGTGTTACCTCAAAAACAGCAATGGCCTGTACTAAACTATTTAAAATGATGCAGAACGAGGAAAATCCTTACATTCTTGTTTTCCAGGACCTCTTGCTTCGACTCCTGTTCCATCTCTGGTACCTCGATGTCATCAGCCTGGACGCCCAGCTCAGGCCCTCGCATGGGCAGAGGGTCTAGGCTCTGTCACACAGGCACACAGTACAAGTTTATATTATTCAATACTTACAGTACCATCATGCCTGGAATCAATTTTGTATTTTCTCCTTCCTGGCTAAGGAAATACATTCTACAGCCATAAAGGCGTGTGAATCCCTTGATTCCTTCAAAGCCGCTCTCAAAGGGCACCTACAGATGGCTGAAATTCGAAACTGGCCTTTGTAAAACAAAAATGTATATAAAATCACCCCACCCACCCCCCTCTTCTCTTTGTACATTTCCCTTTTCCCCTCCACTATGATTTTACCTCCATGATTTGCTGCTTCTGACTTTACCGAAGTAGTTGTTTTGTATGTATTTGAATGCCTTAATGAAATGAACAAGTTGGCCAGTTATGTATGTGTGTCCAATCAGCATTTTCAGATCTGATGTAGTTTGTTGTACTTGAATTGTACTGTAATTCTCCAAGCTGTTATCAGCTTTGTTGCAGTGTGTACTTGACTTGTAGCCTACTGTCTGTAACTCTCATCTCTGTTAATAATAATAATAAAAAAAATCATTCATTCATTAATTTAGATAAAACAGATTAGAATCTATATCCATAACTTCAAAATATGACTCCGTTTTGAGGAGTATGACTGATCCAGTTAGGGCCTCTCTGTGGATGACAGCTCAGTAATATTAGCCCTGTTACACATCATGTAAATACTAGGTCATGCGTCCACTCCACCCATGGAAGAAATGTTACGTAAATGTCCTTACCCTGGCATGAACGGTACCCATTCTTTACTTAGCGCGAGCAGAGCACGCCGCCCAGCGAAATATTACAGATATGTTTGGTTTGTTTGGAGAACTTAAATCACAATGTACATAAGTCCAGTCCGTCCGACGAGGGCACTTTATATTTACAGGCGGGTGCCGCCATGACAGTTGTTGACCACGCCCCCTTCTCTCAACTATTCTTCTTCTCCTCCTCCTGACACTCCTTCTGTTACCAGAGCCACCTACTGCCCAGGAGTGCATATTTGCAAGTCTCAAACACACACAAACACACACACATTACATGACATGGCTACATTGTCTCCATCCCTGCCGGAGGAGGAGGAAGAGGCGACACCCAGTTATAAAGTAACACGAGAAGCGCCACAATGTTGCAATTAAGCCCAACATCCGCACAACACCACCACCGCCACCGTGTACGACTGGAGTGCTTCTTTGTTTCGCATCACTTGGCGGATTTGAAACATTATAACGACCGTGGTGCTATTGTTTTGGTTGTTTTGGTTGTTTTCCTTCTATACTGGGGGGTTTTCTAGTCTCTGGTCCGCCAGGCAGGTGCAAGACGCTGGCTGATCATTAGGAGACTATTATTATGGGCTGCTGCTACGCAGTTCTTTCTGGACTGTCGAGTCCATTATGAAGTTTCTAGAGTAGTTTCTCTCGACAGACACAAGGAGGTGAAACGTCTTAGTATTGACATTCTAAGCTTCGTGTTTTGGTTGTGTAGTGGTGCTGGGGCTACGTCCCTCTCTCTCTCTCAGTGTTGCCAACTTGGCGCATTTGTCACTATATTTAGCTCTTTTCCAGACCCCCCTAGTGCCAAAATTAGTGAAAAACTCCTAACGGAAAGTCTAGTGCTTTTTGACTGGTGAGTTGGGGGGAAATTGATTGACAGGCGCCAGAGATAAAAGCCCCATTTTTCACCATTTTTCCTCCTATGACAGTGGTTTTGGTCTCCAGGCTAAATGATGGATAGTTGGTTAACCAGATGTAACTCTTTGAGAGCGTAAAAATGAAACTAAATGGACCCTTGCGGGTCCATTTGGTTTCATTTTTACGCTCTCAAGAGTTAAAATATTCATCATGTGAATTAGCCCAAGTCTACACAACTAGAGAATGTAGAAGATTAATGGTCATTTAATGGTCATATTCCCTTCCAGGCAAGCATCTAGCGCATTCTAGTGCATTTTGGAAGTGCCACTAGTGCATTTTGGATTTTGGCAGTTGGCAACACTGGTCTTAATTGTGTTGCTGAGCCAAACAGAGTAAGGGAAAATGAACTGGACTGTCAAATTGGTGCCACCTTCTGAAAACAGGGATTAAAATTATGCACAGGTTTACAAACACATCACAATTAGGGATTACAACCCTGCAGAGGTTTATATTAAAGAAAAAAAACACAATTCAATCCACTCACATTAACTTTATTACCTTTTCCACAGAAAATAGAACCTTTTATCAAAAAGTGCTTTGAACACCTCCACTTGAACCACTTGGGGCTAAGCGCACTATGAACGTGTAGGTCTGCGATTTTTGAGAAATCATGAAAATGAACTCAAAACAAACAAAAGGTTCAGGCTTCTTATGAACACAAACCAGTGACCAGTCAGTCACAATCACAACCTGTGGAATTGCAGTGAACATTAACCGGTAACTAGCCAACAAGCCAACTATTTAGCAGCATCAAAAAGATTTAATGTTTGATTACTGTACATAATCCATAATCTGAATGGGTCCTCAAGTACTCCAATGAATACAGGTCACAGTTACTATAAAACAGAACAGATATTATTATTATTATTATTATTATTATTATTATTATTATTATTATTATTATTACTATTATTATTACCCTTATTATTATTATTATTATTATTAATATTATTATTTTTTACACTACCGAGTGCCTTTAGGCTGTTGAGCGCCCAGAGTGTGTTTCTTGCCATGCAGTCAATCAAATCCCCATATTCATACAAAAAGGCTTTGCCTGCATGCATAATACTGTCAGCTACCTTCTACATTTAACCAGCACAGTATTTAAAACGCTCTCTATGTTGTACTATTACTACAACAAATTGAAAGTTATTTAAGACCTACTTCAAGCCAGATCTTTGTGTAGGCCTACGGTAGAGTAATCGCTCGTTGGACAGGCCCCATGAAGTGGGGAATCTGTCTATACTCTATGGCTGTGGGGAAGGCAAAATATAACTTATTAGTTGCTATAACTAATAATAACTGAAAACTACTGAAATGAATGACAGTCTCATCAGTTTGCAATTTAGCCTTTTTTGTGTGTCTATAAGATTTTGTACCACAAAAAACACCACTAGATGTCAGCAAAGCATAGGCTACTATCGTTAAAGGACCAACTTCACCACTTTCAACCTTAGTCAATGGGTAGGGCCTGGGTCCTTTAAAAAGTTTTCCATGGCTGAAGCTCCCCACCTGGTCTAAAACATATTAATTGTGGCTATGGTTCTTTAAATAAATAAAATTAAAGATCGATCTATGCACCTGCATTGATTGATTGATTGATTCATGTGAACATAATAGGCCACATTGCCGTCAGAGATATACTGTAGTGTCAATAAAATGATTTCATCAGTTAAAGGGGAATTCCACCCATTTTCATTTTTTTCCGTAGAGGATACAAATGTGAACCAAATGGACCATTTGTATCCTCTCAGGAAAAAAGGGGGTCTGAAAGAAAAATCATTAACATTGTGAAATACATCTTGATGATGTCATCAGATGGATTTCACCACGTTAAGGATTTTTTTCAGACCTCCATTTAGGAAATACAGAATTGGGGAACTGTTTTATGATCACCCCATATCTCTAAGGTATATTAATGACAATTCAATTCAATTCAATTCAAAGGAGCTTTATTGGCATGATAAAACAGACATTTACATTGCCAAAGCAAGAGTCACAAAACAGTTGAACAGTTGAAAATGGGGACAAATATATTATGCTACATTGCATTGTTTTATAAAAGGTTATAGCACATTATAACAACATTTTTATTGCTACTTCAAGACAGATCATGCAGAATAAGAAGAAAACAAACAGATTCACTATCTGTTTAAATGTAGCAGCTCTGTTTACATGGAAAATTTAATGACATTAAAATGTTGAAAATGGGTAGAGTTCCCCGTTAATGTCTCAGCTGCGAGCTGCTCGGCAGATGTTACTGGATGGTCTTATCATTTTCATTCCTGTCTCTACTACACACACACACACACACACACACACACACACACACACACACACACACACACACACACACACACACACACACACACACACACACACACACACACACACACACACACACACACACACACACACATACACTCCCCAAAGTCCAGAAGAATGACAAACTAAATGGTGCGTGCATGACGATGATCCCTAGCGGGTTGTTCCAGCACTGAAACATGACTGTCGGTGTCAGCGGATCGCGGCTCTAATATGATTATACGGGCGGGGTGGGGTTTGTTATGTTGTGTGACAGTTTTTGTCAAAGGGCGGACCCCCGCGTCACTGTGTGTGGCCCCGGCAATGAGTTTAAAGCTCCCGGCGGGGCAGAACAAGATGCTCTATCTAGTCTCAACATTTAGCAGCAGCAGCAGCAGCATCATTAACATTAAGGACTCTCCTCTCAAAGCAGATCTGTTTGTGGATCTACAGTAATACTATAGCCAGTTATGGCCAACTCGGATAGAGTGGTGTTGGCGCTGGGCGGAGCAGGTACAGTGGGCTCTGGGATTGTTAAAGGATTGCTTGATAAAGGTAAGATATATATATACGAGCTATTAATAGCACTTTTACGACTCATCCTGACACCTGCTTGCAGTGGCACAGAGGATAATAGGCTAAAGAAAGATGTGTTTTGTTTTGTGTTGAATTGTGTTTAAAGGGGAACTCCACCAATTTTCAACATTTTAATATGTCCTTAATATAGAGATGTTGTGATGATAAAAAAAAAGTTTACCCAATTCTGTATTTCCTAAAAATGGAGGTCTGAAAAAAAATCATTAACATGGTGAAATACATGGTGAAAGATGTATTTCACCATGTTAATGTTTTTTTTTTTTTTTTTTTTTTTTTTTCAAACCACCTTTTCTTGAGAGGGTACAAATGGAACCAAATGGACCCGCTAGGGTCTTACTTTTTTAATTGGTCTGCATCATCCTTTATGCGAATCCTTTTCTAAACCTATTCAATGCAATGTAAACTATTGCATTGACTTGAGTGTCTCAAACCTCAGTCTCCATCATTCAGTGTACACAAATGTAATGGGACAGTGGCAAAGGTAGTCAATCTTAAATAACTATACAGCATAACTGCTTTTCATTAACTTTGGCTTGAAAGAATAAGAGATGTTGAAGTGGACACACAGATGTTGCTGCTACGCAACAGCTCACAATAGCCTCTTGAGTATCTGAATATTATATTAGGCTAAGTTCATAACTTGCATATTATTTGAACTTAGTATAAAGCCACCAGTCACCACCATCTGCTGCTGCTGGATCATGTTTATCCAACAAATGATGACCTATTGGCCTTGATAAACAGATTAAAACAATATAAATGCAAATGAATGAATATATTCTAGAGGGATTATGTTCGTTTCTGTTAATGCATGTGATTATATCTGTCCACACGACAGATTAATACATAATCTGCATTGTTATGCATCCATCGGACCATATATAGAGGAAGTGATGTGTCTATTCGGTACAGTACAGTGTAATGAGTGAGTGTGTGTGTGTGTGTGTGTGTGTGTGTGTGTGTGTGTGTGTGTGTGTGTGTGTGTGTGTGTGTGTGTGTGTGTGTGTGTGTGTGTGTGTGTGTGTGTGTGTGTGTGTGTGTGTGTGTGTGTGAAGGTTTCAAAGTGGCAGTGATCTCAAGGGATAATAGCCGATTGGAGAGACTCCGATCATTTGTTTCTCCTGGCACAACAGCAAACCTGACCACCATCGTTGGGAATGTCGGTAAGGGAGATCCATAGACCAGTAGTGGTGCCCAAACCTTTTCATGTCAACTAAGGACACTCATATTGCCACCCCAACATGCCAGGGAGCATCCATATAATCTTCTTAGAGATCTAGCAGTGATTCTCAACCTGTTTAATTTCAAGAACCCCTAGATTGACATGCATTATTATTCTACGGACCCCCATTCCATTTGTACAATCTCACAGGAGCCATAAGGGTCTATTTCAGGGGTTTTCAACAGGTGGTCCGGGGACCAGTGGTCATTGAGAGGGTTCCAGGTGGTCCCCAGCTAAGTTGGTTAACCAGATGTAACTCTTGAGAACGTAAAATGAAACCAAATGGACCCGGGTCCATTTGGTTTCATTTTTTACACTCTTAAGAGTTAAAATATTCATCATCAGCCGAAGTCTACACAACTAGAGAATGTAGAAGATTAATGGTAGCCTGTTCTGTTTCCCAAATCCAGCCTGGAATTGTGGACAAAAGCAAAAGAAATCTTTAGTTTTGGGGTCTAAAATGTCCTCAAATGGTGGTCCGTGGCTCAAATGCTGAATAAATGATGGGCACTGGTATCAAAACGTTTGAGAACCCCTGGTCTATTTGGTTCCAAACTCCCTTTTGGCTGGAGACCCCCTGGAACTCCCTCAAGGAGCAGTGCCCTGTATAGGCCAGGTGTAGTATAGGCAAACAATCCTGATGTGTCAAGCGGTGCTTAATTAATGTGACACCTCAGTTATGGCTCATGTGCCCAGGGCACCAACCCTCCATGAACAGAGGGATGCCCTCATTTCCAAGACACAGAAAGGCGGATTCAAACTAGTGCTGGGAACCGATGCCGGCTCCCTATTGGTCTATGTGCCAGCATGACTCCCCACCTGGCACGTATAGAACACAGGAGAGAACACTTACGTTACCAAATGTGGAGCGACACCCCTCTTTTTTTAATCTAACAATTTAGCGAAACACATTCTTCACCCAGTGTCAATTGCCTAAGCCATAATCCTGGATGGTATACTTTCCCAAGACGGTTGGTGTAGAGCACATCAAAGCCTTCTACAAAAACCTGGGTGTTTGCAAAGATGATTTTAAAGGTAGGGGAAGTGATTTCACTTTTGTCAGATATCACCCAAAAAATATTTTTTTCTGTTAAAATGCTCTATTATAAGGTGTGGAAACCATATATGGAGTTTCCAGGAGTTTGACTAATCTAGTTATATTCTAAGCTCCATCTCAAAGGTATTGGAAAAAGTAGTCTATGAACAGGTTGAACGTATATCTTGCCACAAAATACTAATGTATGAATTCCAATCTGGCTTGAGTGGCTTCAGAGCACCATACTCCACTGACACATGCCTCCTTTATTTGAGAGTTCAGCTTGTGGACTGCAACTTGTTCGTGTTCACAGATGACACAGTCAGCACTGCTGGTCTCGGACAGGAACAAACTGCAGGTTGAAAACCCTCAGCTCTGAACTCGGTATAGAATCTGCACCTGGCTTGCTGATAACAAATCATCGTTAGACCTGCAAAAAACGGAATCCATTCTCTGTGGAATAAATGGGGTAGGTGATTAGAGTAGGTGACAAATTGACAATATTATCACACAAAAAGATGAAGTTCCATCCTGAAGGCAAATCCTTCCAGTGATAAAATGGCCACCAACTTAATCAAAAAGGTCAGCCAAAGAACAAAACTATAGGACTATAGGATTTCCTCAATGGTCAACAAAAACACCCTGAATACCCTAACAGGATACCCTAACACTGCACCTGTTGGTACTACAGCACCTCAAAACCCTGAAAGCCCTGGCTTCCCACAACAAAATGGTCAGGCTTCACTCTGCGAACCCACTTCACCCCTGCCCCCTTCTCGTAATAGTGATCTGCATCTACTCACCCCTCGTTCCTACCAGAGCCTTCTAGTGGGAGAGTTAGGATATTCCCGTTCACTCCTATGCGCCAGGGCGCTTGTGTTGCTGGAGGAGCACAGAGCCAACAGCACCCCATTCACACACACTGTTAGCAACTGACAATCTGCTGGAGGAGCATAGAGCCAACAGCACCCCATTCACACACACTGTTAGCAACTGACAATCTGCTGGAGCAGCATAGAGCCCATTTATACACACTGTTAGCAACTGACAGTCTCGCGAGACTGGCTGCGAGGCTGCTCTGAGTGCAATGTAGCAGTAGGAGTATGCAGAAATGCGTTGTTCTTTAATAGTACGGTAGTACAGCATAAACATTACAGAGACTGTATTCGTGACTGAACGTTACTTTGAAACAGTTGTCGTTTTGCATACGTACCTAAAATAGCTCTTATTTGCGCCATTCTCGTTGAAAACAATGTATTCCCAACTGCAGTTTGCACTCAGAGAGGGTTCTGTATAGTCACATGCTCCACTCTGGTTTCTGGCCCCTCAATATCCTAACTCTCCCACTAGAAGGTTCTGGTTCCTACAAGATGATGCTTCCTACCTAATCCTGTTGATTGCATATTAGACAGGGAATATCTTTGTCTCAGGATTCATCAGGGAGGAGGATTCCCCCCTCCCCTCTTTGTACATTTCTCTTTTCCCTTTTTACCTCTACTATGATTTTACCCCCATGATCTGCTGCTTCTGACTTCACTGAAGTAGTTGTTTTGTATGTATTTGAATGCCTTAATGAAATGAACAAGTTGGCCACTATTGTAAACAAGTGTATGCTTAACTAGTGTGTCCAATCAGCTCTGTCAGATTTGATGTAGTCGTACTTGAATTGTACTGTAATTCTCCAAGCTGTTATCAGTTTTGTTGCAGTGTGTACTTGACTTATACTGTAAATCTCATCTCTGTCAATAAAAATTTCATTCATTCATTCATTCATTCATTCATTCATTCATTCATTCATTCATTCATTCATTCATTCATTCATTCATTCATTCATTCATTCATTCATTCATCACTTGACTGGCAAGGAAGAGCGGAGATTAAACACTGTTTAATCCACTAATCTATGAAAGCTACTCTCTCACTATTTAGGTTCAGAGGAGGAAGCAGAGAAGGCCAAGCAGGCTCTGCTGAACTCCGTTGGGAAGGTGACGGACATCGTATCATCTCTGGGCTTCAGCTGGTGGCAAGGAGGACCGCCACACACCCAGACCCTCAAAGACTTGCACTGGGTGAGACTAAGACACATTTATGATGGCCGGTATGTCTGTTTTTAGCTCAAGGAATGTTTTCTGAGGGGAAAAAGCCAATGCTTGGAATGGATTCAGCATCATGAAAATCGTGACATAATCACATGCTACATAAAGGATGAGGACATGTTTAGCCTTCTATAGGTTGTGACTACTACACTGTTTTTTATGAGGTTTCCCACAGGGGTTGAATTTCAAGATTTTAGTACATGTTATTAGACACCATTAGAAACACATTGGTGAAGAAATGTCTTTGTAATGATTTTGTTCCCGGATTTTCATAACTTGCCCTAACCAAATGGAAATAAATTGTCATCCTTGTTATGTGCATACTTCTACTCTTACAGGTCAATTCATATACTTAAAGGGGAATTCCACCCAATTTCAACATTTTACTATTTCATTATCAGTCCTTAGGGATGTTGTGTGGACATGAAAAAGTTCTAGAAAAAAGAACTGTTTTT
The DNA here is from genome assembly GCA_039105355.1 of Benthosema pterotum. Lineage (NCBI taxonomy): Eukaryota > Metazoa > Chordata > Actinopteri > Myctophiformes > Myctophidae > Benthosema > Benthosema pterotum. The sequence goes on along the minus strand of CM076969.1, from coordinate 52,956,146 downwards.
CCTAGAAATGGAGGTCTGAAAAAAAACATTAACTTGGGTGAAATGTCAAGTTGCGTTTCACCATGTTAATGATTTTTCTTTTAGGACATTTTTGTTGTGAGAGTGTACAAATAGAATGGAATGGTTACATTCATACACAATGAGACATTATGGCCGATATCGATATCCAATATAAATAATTGCCATGGTGGCCGAAGAGTGATATTACCGATGTCGATATGATGTCATTTTGTATTGAAAATTGAATGTAAACCGACCGACGAATCGGCCGGATTAATCACTCGGAATTGAATAATCAAACCGATGTAGAGTAATCTAAAAACAAGTCTAAAAAGTAATCGGCCGTTACCGTTGTGTTTGACGATTAATCTCCCAACACTATAGTCTCTGTACATCTGTCATTTCCAACTGTTTCTCCAGGTCATTGACACTCTGCTCTTCAGTACGTTCGTGTCATGGAAAGCCTTCTTCCCCCTGGTGAGGGACGACCCCAACTGTACCTACACTTTCATTACAGGTGAGTGTGTGTGTGTGTGTGGTGTGTGTGTGTGTGTGTGTGTGTGTGTGTGTGTGTGTGTGTGTGTGTGTGTGTGTGTGTTCCACGTGGCTCCTATGGGACGAGCTGTCTAAAACATATACATGGGCAACCGGTGGTCTCCAGGTAAATGCCTGATAGCCACAGTAGAAACCAAATGGACCATTATCTATACAATATCTATATGTGAAAAATGAACCAAGTAATGGGTACACTCTCAGTTGAATTAACACTAAGGAATTCTGGCTCAAACTGAGAGTATGCGTGCCCTAATTTACTGTATGTGATCACACACACAGTAGGATTGTGTGATGTATGGTACCCTTCTCTGTAATAAAGGTGGAGCAGGTGAGAAGTTGCTGATGCCAGGCACAGGCTTCCTGACTGTGGGAGCAGCCAGCACTCTGGCTTTCTGCCAGGTCCTACGAGAGGAATACCCAGAGCTGCCCTGCAAACTCAACCAGGTGAGGCAGTGCGAGTGCAGTGCTCAATGCTTAACCCATTTTGTCCTGTCTAGATTTCTAGTTTCTGAATAACATAATATTCAAAGATTTGCACCACGCGTTCACGATTTTTCAAAAATAGCAGAGATACAAGCTCATAGCGCGCCACTCGGTGGCGCGCTATGAGCTTGTAGATCTGCTATTTTTCAATAGTTAAAACATAATGCTTAGAACACCAAAACCCATTGTGTCCTGTCTAGATTTCTAGTTTCTGAATAACATAATATTCAAAGATTTGCACCACGTGTTCACGATTTTTCAAAAATAGCAGAGATACAAGCTCATAGCGCGCCACCAAGTGGCGCGCTATGAGCTTGTAGATCTGCTATTTTTCAATAGTTAAAACATAATGCTTAGAACACCAAAACGCGTTCAGTACACTAACATTGTTAACATTGTTGTATCGCCAAAGTCGCACCCATGTGCATCTACTAGATACAGTATGTATATAAAGGAGAATGGTCGGATATACTGTATTTTCCCCACAAGTTGGCCTTGTTGACGGAATTGGAAGTTTTTTTTTTTAAAGTTATGGTTCCAAAAACGAAGTGGTAGGCTATAATGTGTAATGTCCATTAGATTTACACTGGAATGAATGAGCCTGGCTGGAAATTATCCGGCCCTGGGGCTTACTGCAAAGCACAGGTCTATTTAAACCATGCCTGGGCATTATGCGGCCCGCGGGCCAAATACGGACCTTTGGCTGGTGCTGACCGGCCCGTGAAAGGGTACCGTGGTTTTCACCCAGTGGTCCGGGGACCACCAGAGGTCCTTGAGAGAGTTCCAGTTAAATATAGAAAGTTGGGTAACCAGATGTAAGAGTTAGAATATTAATCATCTGACTCAGCCCAAGTCTAAACAATGAGAGAATGTAGAAGATTAATGGTCATTTTTATTTGGTATGTTTGCCTGTTTTTGTTTAAACAATGAATTATCTTGTATAACCGGGGGCGGATGTAACATTTCCCAATTGGGGGGGGGCAGGAGAAAATGGCATG
>CM076969.1:52681610-52949110 GCA_039105355.1 Benthosema pterotum | reverse complement strand
ACTTTTATTAGGCAAGTAAAGCACCAATAACAACATCAGTTGTTGAAGTTACAACAGACACGCAGCATGCATAAAGCTAAAGGTCTGACTCAGAGAGTTCTGTTTTCAATGATGAAATGCTGTTGGTTTAGTGGGGCCACAACTGTAGTTGGTTAGTAGCTGTAGTAGTGTTTCAAATCATTTTAAATTAAAAGCACTTTAATTTGAAATATCTTTCAAATTTGGGTTGTTTTGCATGCCATGGTGGGGCAGTCAGGGCATTTAGGGGGGCATGATTGCACTCATGCCTAGATCCACCCCTGCCCTTGAAGCTAGTTCACAACCATCGTTTGGCTGGTGTGTCCTTGAGCATTGACTGTAAATGTAAGATTTGGTGACACATTTAACTAACAAATAACAAAGTTAGTAGACTTTGTAATACAGTGCAGGTTAAAGCATTCACAGAAATAAAGAATATCAGAAACACTGGACATTCTTGAAATGAGTAACACCTACTGCGTGTGGGCTGCACTCCAAAATTAAAACTTTCTTGGAGGCAGATTCTGAAGATATGGGGTCATAAACAGCATAAACAAAATCTAAAAAGTGACAAGACTCATGCTTATGTTCCGGGCACACACACCTGCGACTGAGTCGCACACACCTGTGACTGTCACACACCTGCCGCACCTGAAATTCAAAACAGCAGTGAATGCAAACAGAACATTTGACTTTGCCACATTCTTTGAGGGTGCACTGCAGCGACACAGGTTTAGCAGCAGGGGCGGATGTAACATTTTCCAATGGGGGGCAGGAGAAAATGGTATGGGTGCGGCTTCATCAAGCCGCACCGATACCATTTTTGGTATGGGTGCGACTTCATCGCACCCATACCAAAAATGGTATCGGTGCGGCTTGATGATTTGATTGATTTTTGGGTACAGGACTTTTATTAGTCAAGTAAAGCACCAAATCACAATAATAACATCAGTTGTTGTTGAAGTTGCAACAGACACGCAGCATGTGTTTTTTTTTTCAATGATGAAATGTTGTTGGTTTAGTGGTGACACAGCTGTAGTTAGTTAGTAGCAGTAGTAGTGTTTCACATCATGTTAAATATAAGCACTTTAATTTCTTGGGTATCTTGGGATGTTTTACATGGCCATCATGTTTGGTGGTGGGGCAGTCAGGGCATTTAGGGGGGCATTGCCCCCCCTCCCCCATGCCCATGCCTAGATCCACCCCTGTTTAGCAGTGTTACACATTCCAGGAATGTCCGATCTCCACGAACCATACCTTGCTATAAAGGCTTGAGAGACAATGTAATGTAATGTAAGGTAAGATACGATACAAATTGGATAAAATTAAATTCCCAACGTTAGGTTTATACGAACTTATGTGGGCCAGTTTTATATCATCACAAAAGGCTAAATCAAGGAGCCAAGCACAGTTAAGCTGCGGTGGGTGTCAACTGGGATCTCTGTTTTCGATTAAAGAGAGCAGGGTGGCTTAGGCCTCAAAAATGGAAATGAGTGAAATGGATTAAAAAATATTGAAACAGATGGGTAGAACAAACACATGAGGCTCTTGGCAGAGTTGCGCTCGGCATTTCGTGAGACTGCAGACTGGAGAGAGTCCATTTTTCTTTTTTTAAAGATTTGTTTTTGGATTTTTGGCCTTTATTGGTATAGTTCAGGGTCGGATTGACCGTTGGGCGTACAGGGAGTTCTCCCGGTGGGCCACGACCCGTAGGGGGCCGGTGGTATGGTTAAAAGCACTGGTTTTCAACCTTTTTGATCCCAGGGCCCATTATTCGTTCAAAATTTTGATGACATTTTAGCCCCAACAGACCCCAAAACTAAAGATTTATTTTTGCTTTTTGGTCCACAATTCCAGGCTGGATTTGGGAAATAAAACAATCCAACATACAGATCAAAATGACCATTAATCTTCTACATTTCGTAATTAGACTTGGGCCAATTTAGATGAATGTTTTAACTCTTGAGAGTGTTAACATGAAACCAGCGTAAACATGAAACCAAATGGACCCACAAGGGTCCATTTGGTTTCATGTTTACGCTCACAATGAGTTAAATCTGGTTAACCAACTCTACCAGGTAGAATAGGTCCATCATGCGCTGGTTGGGCCGGTCTAGGCCAAATCACACTAAAAATGTCCGGGCCGATTTTTTCACCCAGTCGACCACTAGTATAGTTTTAAGTGAAGACCGACAGAATGGGGACACACGCAGCAAAGGTCGCCGTGAACGGGACTCGAACACGCGACACTGCCTGTGTGCAGTATGTGATATGCACCTGGTCCAGGTGCATATCACAGCGGGAAAGCGGGAAAGTTTCACATAGACGGGACCAAGTGGCCACCATAAAAGGCAGAATGTATAAAACTGATCCATACTTTTGTGTGAGAACTTGAATTAAATCTAATTGTACACTACACTGAATACAAACATAAATCCTAAAGAGAGATGGGGAGTGACACAAAGCAAAGATCATCAGGGCCAGGACTCGACCCTGTGGCATGCCGTCAGGCTGGCATTGCAGGCTAGAGTATAACTGGAGAACACCATTTGGGTATCTACTAGGGGTGGGCAAAAAAAAAACCCTGATATATCAATATATCTGGATTCCTAATGCCACGATATCAATATCAAATCGCTGCAGGTTCTAAATCGTCCCACAAACATTTCAAAAATCAGACCCTAGCACTTGGTTAAAAAAGAAGAAGAAAAAAAAACGCACTATTTCTGTGCTCAGACGGACCCAGCCTGGGACACATACATGGCAGGACAATGGAGTGGCTACACCACTCAAAAAGGAAAAAATAAATAAATCAGCCTTGTTGATTTATATATGGGGTTTAAACATAACTTAGGTTGACACAGAGTGGTCCTATGTGTTCGACAGTTGGTTCAACGGTTAGCATCGACAGTTAACGTCGCCACAGGCATTCATGCTTGTGGCGATGCGTCGGAATGTCCCCTCTCCCAGTGGTTTCTAAGCAATTTGGAGCCCCGGGCAAGATTTTCCCTGGAGCCCCCCCTTACCAAATGGTAGTCCCAGGCCCCTGCCTGGGACTAAGATGTGACTATATCGGCGACAGGGGAGAGAGAGAGAGAGGGATGGAACCAGACCAATATCTATCTAACAACAGCTGGCTGGATGTGTGGCGGTTTGGAAAGCTCCACTATAGGCTTAATACGCAGACTCCAGAGAGGGGCTTGTGTCGTGTTATTGATGGCTGTGCTCTGAGGTCAGATACTGGAGGAACGTGCAGTCATGCAATCTGCAGGGTGGTCAGGGTGTGTGTGTGCCCCCACCCCACGGTTCAGAGCAGGACACACACACACACACACACACACACACACACACACACACACACACACACACACACACACACACACACACACACACACACACACACACACACACACACACACACACACACACACACGGTTCAGAATGTGTACACAACAGAATCTAAGTGACTGATGTCTGCAGTTACTGATCAGGGGCAGATCTAGGCATGGCAGGGCAATGCCCCCCTAATTGCCCAGTCTGCCCCACCAAACATGATGGCATGCAAAACAACCCAAGACATTTCAAATTAAAGTGCTTCATATCGTATTTAAAATGATTTCAGTACTACTGCTAGTACTAACTAACTACAGTTATCACACCACTAAACCAACAGCATTTCATCATTGAAAACAGAAAACTCTCTGAGTCAGACCTTTAGCTTTATGCATGCTGCGTGTCTGTTGCAACTTCAACAACAACTGATGTTATTGATGCTTTACTTGCCTAATAAAAGTCCTGTAACCGAAAATGGTATGGGTGCGGCTTCATCGCCCGTGGCGCGAAGCGACACGGGCGATGAAGCCGCACCCATACCATTTTCTCCTGCCCCCCACCCCAAATTGGGAAATGTTACATCCGTCCCCTGTTACTGATCAAAAAGGGAGAGCAGCAGAGAGAGGGGAATGAATCTAAAGGAGGATGAAAGAGGAGGGGTGGAGGATACTCCTGAGTCACTGAGGCATGTGCTCCCCCCCCCCGTCGGTAGTCTAGACAGAGCACCGTTTCTCTAACAGTCATGACCCATTTTGTGTCGCAGAGCTGTCTTTATTGCTTTGCGAGTAAATCTATTTTAGATAGGCACTAGCCCGGCCTCCTACTATGCCCAGCTTTGTCCGTTTGCGGGTACCCATATATATATATATAATCAATGATCTGATTGGACGAGCACCCCGGACTCATAACAATGATTTGTTTAGCTGAGCAACGTACGTAACAGTATAAAAAAGTATAAAAAGCGAAGGCAGAAAAGTGAAAACTTTGGCCGGAAATGGGAGCATCTATGACGAGAGCAGCCCTCACTTCACATGAGTGTGAAGTGACTGTTCAGCCTACTACATGGGCTCACGCCTCGAACCCACCTCACCCCTGCCCACTTTGACAGGCTGGAACAACCAGCAGTCATAAATAAAGACATGCTGATGCCCTGACTTCTTGATAACTAGACTGACAGCCTTTGAACGTGGGCCTACACAGGCAGGGGCGTTTTTGCCATTAGGCAGACAAGGCAGTTCCCTGGGGCGCCATGAGGGGTGGGGGTGCGACCATGAGAGAGACCGCCATTATCAAATGGACCCTCAAGGGTCCATTTGGTAAGGGGGGCTCCAGGGAAAATCTTGCCTAGGGCCCCAAGTTGCTTAGAAACGCCACTGTACACAGGTGCCATTTAAGTCAGGAACGATGCAAGTTGTTGCGCTGCGTTGACAAGGAACACACCTCAAGCAAAATTACACTTCTCCCTTTCTCTTTATTGTCTTCTCTCTCCTACACGCACTCAACAGTTAATAGTTACAGTTTCATACATTCACATCCAAATAGTTAAAAAAAAAAAACATTCAGAGGTTTTTCAAAAGCAAAGTAAAACGATGACAATGGTTAGTAGTATTACTGTAGCCATTCTGTAAACAGTAAAATACACCCTAGAAATTCCTGACCTTTTTTATTATTATTATAATTAAACACATTTTTAACATATGAAAACATAAATATATTTTTGGTGTTAAATGTCAAACAATGCAAATAGTAGCTTATTATAAATCAACAACACAATCTTAATCTGAGCATTTTCACATTGTTTTGTGGACCCATTTGAAATAAAACAAAAATGATGGTAAACTGAAAGAATAAAATGACCCAATAAAAAAAAGAAAAGAAAGAAGCAGCTTTAGCCATATGAAAATGATTTGCATTTCAGTTAAGATGGTTAGTGGGAAAAATTTACTATTTCAGAAGGGAGATATTAATTTAGCCAGTTACAATTTATGTTAAATTAAACATTATACTGCATTGTATTTAGAAGTACAATGCTCAGTGTAATGTCTGCAGCTTGCAAACATTTTTGAGATTTGGGTAAATGCAATTCAAGAACATACATATAATATAAAAATGAATGAATGATAAAGTGAAACTAGTGATATGACCCAACTAATGCCCTCTTTAAGACCTTAAATATTTCATGTTGAACACACTTAAAACAAAACATGGTTTTACATAATATTGCAGTCACTGCGGCTTAAAGGACAACTGTTGTTTTTTTTCCAACCAGCGTTCATGTTATAGATTGTTGCTGCTTCCTTTCGTTTTAGCGATTTGTTCTCCCCCCCCATTTGAGCTTTGCTCCTGGAATATTGAACCTACAGTAACCCAGTAATGCATTCCCCTCAACATTCAATAGATCCCCAAAACTTTGGTGGCCAGTCTAGTAGGAATAAATAACAAAATTGCTCTAAAAGTAGCTAAAATTGCTAAAGCGAAAGAAAACGGCCAACTTGAAAAAATATCTTGCATGAAGCGCAGACACGCGCTCTGCACATGTTCTCCACAGTCCCTCATTCAACAGAATATCTCCCAATATCTCAGATATCGCCTATACCTGTAGCTCCTGGTACTAATGGTACATCTCCTATTGGTGTTTTTATTTATACATGCAATGATTTCATAAACTTGGTGAAGGTCTTCCATCATATGACATTTTAAACTCTAAACTTCGCCACACACTCGCGCACACACAAATAATTTATAATCTCTGATGTTGTCATTTTAAAACCGCTCCAAGATACAATGCAAGGATAAAACAACACAGAGAACTCTTATCCATACAGGTAAAATATTCCAAACCAGTAAAATATTCCCATCGAAGCTCTTCTTAAAATAAAGGACCAAAAAAAAAAATCTATATTTCATACTCTGTTACTCACATTGCTTTAAATGCTTTCAGGCACTTTTAGGCACACACTTTAGGCAAAACCTGTCAATAATATACTTGAGAATACTTTACCTCTCCCAATAAATACTACACTACATCGCCTGCTACTTTTAGGTCGGTTGACTTTTCTGTTCGGGAAGATGGTAAAATACATTGCACCCGACTCTGCCGATTTCAAATGGAGTCGAAGCCAACAACAACAACAACAACAACAACAAATCTATCCAACTCATATGAAGAGAGGTATGGATTCAAACCATTCTGTGAAAGAAACCCATAAACTAAAAGGTGTTGTCCTTGTGATGAGTAGAGTGCCAGTATCAGGTCAATGTGACAGATGCAGTTCAGCGTCCACCATCCTGTGTAGTGCAGCAGGGGTTAGGAGAGTCACCGCTGACTTGTGAACTGAAATAAATCAAGTTAAAAAACAACCCGTTAAAAAAAAAGGTATAGCCAGTGATTTCACTTAAATCAAACTTAATTATCAAATCCTCCCTGCTATAGGGTGTGCTGACCATATGAGGAGTCCCCTGCAGTGAGCCCCTAGGGCAGTGGTTTTCAACCAGTGGTCCTTGAGAGGATTCCAGGTGGTCCCCGGGCTAAATGATGGAAAGTTGGTTAACCAGATGTAACTCTTTGAGAGCATAAACATGAAACCAAATGGACCCTTGCGGGTCCATTTGGTTTCATGTTTACGCTCTCAAGAGTTAAAATATTCATCATGTGAATTAGCCCCAAGTCTACACAACTAGAGAATGTAGAAGATTAATGGTCATTTTGATCTGTACGTTTGACTGTTTTGTTTCCCCAAATCCAGCCTGGTATTGCCCAACCACTGCCCCTGGGTAAAAAAAAAGAAGAAATCCCTAAATTTCACTTTAGGCTTTCATCTGACCAGGATGGGAGTTGCCTTCCTCCAATCAGGATCAAGTGTGTAGCAGGGCCTGTTGCGCTTCCCCTCCCACTGTAGAGTGCGTGCATGTGCACATCTTGTTACCAGAGGGTTTTCCAAAATCACTGAATGCTCCTTTAAATTATTAACTATTTAACATTACAGCTGTGTTCAAAAGAAAAAAAAAACACGTAAATAAAATGAAATAAATAGGCCCAGGTGGTTAGCTCAAACGTCTGGGCACCTAGGTTGCTAAGCCAGCCTGACGGCGTGCCGCGGGTTCGACTCCCGAGCCCGACGGCCTTTGCCGCAATGTCACTTCCCACCTCTCTCACGCTTTCCTGTCTATACTGTAGTGTTCTGTCAATAAAGGCATAAAAAAACACAAAATAAATAAATTAAAAAAAAAACTAAAAACAAATAAATAAATTATACAGGTTCTATGACGATCGAGTTCAGCAGTTGCTAGTTTAACCCCCAGACAAACAGACAAACAGACCAGAGCAAAACAAAACAAAACAAAAAGTCTCCTTGCCTTTGTTTTGAGGGGACAAACAATGGTCCGCAGCCATAAGACTTCTGGTTTAGTTTGAAAATTTACGACACAGATGTGGTTGGTAAAAAAGAATATGAAATGTGGACGAAACGTGACATTTTCATGACCGATTATAATTGCACTGAAATATTGCACACTTAGACGATTATTATGTTTTTTATGATGTCACAAGGTTTCTCCGAGTCTGTTATTCCTGTGTGTGTGTGTGTGTGTCTCTCTCTCTCTCTCTCTGAAGGATGGTCCTTCTCTCTTTCCCCACTCAGCCCGGCGACACGGCACCAAACTGACAGCTCCGTTTGAGCACGACGCTCAGCTAAAGCCAGAGCTTCCTTTGCCTTTGCCGTGGAATCATTGTGTCACTGGGAGTTTTGGGAGACGGGCGACTGAGGATGTCAGGTTATAAAACCTACTACTCCTGGCCCTGTTCGCCGTGCCTGTTCTGTCTCGTTGGAGCAGGACTGGAAATGAGGGCACTAACCAGTCTGTGTACGCTGGATGTTTTGTGCAGCAGGGGTTGACACTAACACTTGCCCGCTTGCCCGGGGCAAGTAAAAAAAAATGGTGGGGCAAGTGAAGACTGCTACCTGGTTGCCCGATCGGGCAAGTGTGCAACTTAGTGCACTATAACACAACACAAGATAAATTTGTCTTGAAGGCAGTCATTGCACTCTGCCTCTGTGTCTTTCCCTGCTTTGTAGCTGTCCACAATTCCAGGCTGGATTTGGGAAACAAAACAGGCAAATTAACATAGACCTGGGCTAATTAAGATGAATTTTAACTCTTGAGAGTGTAAAAATGAAACCAAATGGACCCGCAAGGGTCCATTTGGTTTCATTTTTACGTTCTCAAGAGTTACATCTGGTTAACCAACTTAACTGGGGACCACCTGGAACCTGGGGGGCAAGTGACCATGACCTGAGGGCAAGTAGAACCTGACTTGCACTTGCCCGATGGGCAAGTGCCTCGGAGACCTTAGTGTCAACCCCTGTGCAGGAAGACAAAAAAAGGGGGGAAAAAAAAAACAATCTGTAGATGCTTCAGCAGCTGGTCTAGCAATCGGTTTCCCAAACAGTGGGTCAAGTACCCACATGTGGGTCATCAGAGGATTTTTTTTTAAACCCCAAAATGGCCAGAAACTTACCTGGTTCCAGCCCTGAATGGGGAGTCAGGTCTGTTGACGCAGTCTATGGGGGTGTTAAGGGCGTTACAGGCGGCGAGTCTCAAACGCACGCATTATCGCGGTGATTCCACCGTGCCACTCGGTGCTGACAGACCAGAATCGCGCAGCGAGAAAAAAAAAGTTCACAGGATTGAGGTCTAAAATAAATCGCCGGCGTGTGCACGAAAACGAGCATGCACGCAATAAACACTGGACAGTACCGCGCAATAACGCCCGGCGTCACACTCTCGCTATCTCCATCGGAAATTCAAAATGCCATTCGTTGATGGGTTTTGCATTTTGCCATTTAACTTCACCTGTTTATCCAGCGATCTTGGCTGCGCTGGGCTGCGCTCCACCTGTGTGCAGCGACTCGACGTAGGCCAGGGCACTCTGCATGGAGGTCAGACAGTAGCCCTCCTCTCCAATCAAATAGCTGGGAAGAAGAGAGAAAAAGGTCACTTCACTTAAGCATATAGCTGTCGGCCATCTTGAAAAATGGATGCCATCTTGAAATTTCAACTAGCTGGGGTTGGCTTATTTATTGTCAAGTGACTCAGAGACTGATTATGTCAATTTTCATGCTTGTATCACCAAATACACCAATATATCACTAATTGTTCCATTAAGGTGACAGCCATCTTGAAAAAATGGCCGCCATTTTTGAAATTTCAATTGCCTCTGTCAATTTTCTCTTCAAGTGACCCCTGGAGACCACTGATAACAATTTTCACGCTTGTAACCTAAAATGCAGAATGCTTATGAAAAAATAAGCACTTAGCCGCTCTGCTACAACGCGACTTGTGGAGAGTATAGAATTAGAATATATTTTTAGAATATAGACCAAGTTCTGACAACTCCATTCACTTCATGGGGTCAGTCCAATGGAGGCTCTTCTACATTGTTCTTCTTTCCAGTCAAACGTGCCGATGAAAAAAAAGGCAATATAGTGACCCACCAGGCAAACCTGGCATACTTAATGAAATGGTGGGTGTGAACACATAAAAACAACATTTTAACAAATACTGTGCATGTTTTTTGAAGAAAATCTTCGTCCTCATATAAACAGCAATACCTGATGGTCATGCTTTAGGGTGGAACGAAATCATGACACTCCATCTTTAAGAAAATCAATACCGCCCAAGACTACAGACTGAGTAGTCTTTTGAAGAGGTCAGCCGTCTCCTTCCATACACTGACTTCAGTCTCAAACCACACCTCCTCGGTCTGAAAACACTAGCGTGGCTAAAGCCAGCCCGAATCAGCTGTTGGCAAAAAAAATGCCTGTCATCAGATTGGTCTGGAGTAGCTCAATTGTATGCCCATTTCCTATTCCAGGAAATTGGGGTGGCCAATCAGGTCACAGTATTCAAATGTGTGTGAATACTGTGTCCTGATTGGCCATCCCCAATTCTCTGGCAGTAAAAGTTGCCTCTATTACATTTAATGTAAATCGCTCTGGATAAAGAGCAACTGATAAATGCCTAAATTGTAAATAGAAAATTTACCATTTCTGATTGAACAAACATTGTTAGCAGTTTTTAAAATAAGCACACAGCTCAAGAGAAGAACAACTCAACGCAATGTCTGGCCGAGAGGTTTCAAAATACCCATATAACCCACCAGGGCTTGACACCAACACTTGCCCACTTGCCCAGGGGAAAGTAAAAAAAAAATGCTCGGGCAAGTGAAGACGGCTACCTGGTTGCCCGATCGGGCAAGTGTGTGACTTAGTGCACTATAACACAACATGATATATTTGTCTTGAAGGTGGGCGTGCGCTCTGACTGCGTCTTTCCCTGCTTTCTAACCATCTCTCCCATGCCTCTCCTAGATCCATTTGGTTCAAAACTATCATTTTGCTGGGGTCACAGACCACTGAGTCCGTGACCACTGTGGGAAACACTGATTTACACAAAGTAAGCTTAAATGCAACATTTACGATAGGCCTATATTTTGGGGTGCAAGTGACCATGACCTGACGGCAAGTAGACTTGCACTTGCCCGATGGGCAATTGCCTCGGAGACCTTAGTGTCAACCCCTGCCCACTACGGTTTGTTTACATCATTTACACCGATTAATTGCAACATGGTCCAGCAAAAACAATGGAAACAGTGGAGTATTAAAACCGCGAACCAACGTCGGTTTGAAGAAGAGCCCTTGTCGTCGTTGTGCGCATACTTGTCGAGGGAGGAGGGAGGGAGGGAGAGGGGGAAGGTTTGTTCAGAGACAGAAGACAAGAGACAGCGAAGCAGCGCTGGAGTGGAGCGCCTACGTCAACTCTTGTTGACCCAACACTAACGAGAGCAAGACACGAGAGCGACGGCCGAGCCAAGGAGCCCAGCGGCGCTCTGAACCGCTCAGAGAGGAAACAAGAGAGAAAGAAGCCAAAGGGGGGGAAGAGAGAGAGAGGAGGGGGGAGAGGAGGGAGATGTATAGACAGTGTGACAGAGCAGAAGAGATAACAGAATGCTTATCATAAAAAAGCCAGTGTTGATACCAGGGAGGGCGCCACTATTTATTCAGCATTTCTTTAGCCACGGACCACCGTTTCATGAGGTTTAGTCTCACAGGCCCAGAACGTAAAGGAATACAAGGTAACCTTTTCATTAAAACAAATCTTAAATTTGGCATCCATTATGGCTTACTTGTGACATACAGTAAGACATTCCCTGAATTTCAGCCATTAAAGCCATTTCGAAATAAGTATTCTATCGAAAAAAGTGATGGGGGTAATGTTTCCCGGGAGAATTACATCACACACTGCTGATTTAAAGGCGGCTGTGGCTCAGAAGGTAGAGCAGTTCGGCCAATGATCCAATGGTCGGCGGTTCGATTGCCAGCTCCTCCTGTTGGAGAAGTCAATATGCTGGCGTGGACTGTTCGCCACGCTACTACCCAATGTATGAATGAATGGACCAGGGTAAGTGCTTTGAGTATACACGTAGTGCATCGAAAGGCGCTATTAAAAATGCAATCCATTATTATTAATACCCTCATTATTATTATTATTGATTAGTCCTTGATTACAAGGAACAATCAGAATGTGACTCAAACGCACAAGGGATGCTGGGAAATGTAGGACTTGATAAAAAAAAAACTGCAGTACCAGTAGTGAACCACCAGGATGGATTGGGGTGGGGACTTAGTGAAGGGCTAATATTACTGCGTTGATTTGTGTGTTCTTTTCACTAGCATGGATGGAGTACCGGATGGTAACTGCGAGGTTGCCGGTTCGATCCCAGGCTCCCACAGAGTTAGTGTCGAAGTGTCCTTGAGCAAGTCATCAGTGTACGCATGTGTGTTTGAATGGGTAAATGTGATGCATTATATAAAGCGCCTTGGATAAAAGGCGCTATTATAAATGCACCATTTGCCATTTCCAAAATACTGCATTATTTTGGAAATAACGGATTTGGAGTTTTTGTTTTGAATGGATCCCAATGGAGTGGATCCCTAGATTGTTAAATACATGAGTAATACAAAGCAGGGGGACATCCCGATGCTCCACCTGCCTCTACATCTGAATCTAACGCAGGGATCAGCAACACAGCCCTAGTGGCTCCCTGGCTGTAGCATTGTTACATACATACTGGGGTGATCTGCCAACATAATATAAACATTTCAGTCACTGACGACACCCAAAACGTGTTGACAGTTGCCAGTTAAAGTAGCACTTGTTGGCCATGCCAAATAAAGCCCAGCAGTTATCAGAGGTGGAGCTTTCAATCTGAACCACCCATTTTTTTACTCAGTTTACTATGTCATTAATATACCTTAGAGATGTTGTGTGGACTAGAAATGGAGTTCTGTAAAACTCCTTTTTTTTTTTTAGAAACTCCATTTCTGAAAAAAGGTTGTGTTTCACCATGTTAATGATTTTTCTTTGAGGACCTTTTTTCTGAGAGTGTGCAAATGGAACCAAATGGACCCGCCAGGGTCCATTTGGTTCCCATTTGCACACTCTCAGGAAAAATAAAAATAAAATGCGGCTCCAGACAGATTTTGAATTTAATTTTGGGTCGAAAATGGCTCTTTCAACATCTTGGGTTGCCGACCCCTGATCTAAGGGAATCGAACCGGGTACACTCTGGCCTGCAGGGCGACAGGCTTCAACTCGGCTGAGCTGCTGCTGCCACTCTTAAAACATCGAGTTTTATTTGGATCTTTTTATAGGGAAAAGGAAAACCAAACCCCCAAATATCCCGACATTCCTTGGCCACTACCAATCTAACCAGGCTGTTTTTATAAGCGGCTGTTTTCAGGGCTTGCAGAACAGACCTTCTCGGGTGCGGTCTGGAGTTGACATGCAAGCAAAGCACAACCTCCAGATAGCCAGGGTTAGATGTGTCAACCTGTGTGTGTTTAAGCATTACGATATACTATTAAATAAAAAAAACAGCAGAGTACTGCGATATGAGACTGTAGATCTCCCATTTCTGAAAAAAAAATAGTGAAAATGTTGTGAAAGTGGGGAACAATTCCAGGCTATTATTTCGTATACACAGGTATACACATTTTAGTGTGATGATTAAGTTTAAACTGAGTAATCAGTGTCGGGGAATATTACTTAGGAAAGTAATGTATTACTTATTACTTATTACCCCTTTAGAAAAGTAATAATATTACACTACTTATTACTTGGATGCAAAAGTAATATGTAGTATATTACATATTACTTTTTTATATTACTTTTGCACCCAGATCCCTGAAAAAAGGAAAGTAGCTACAACTACACAATCTGTCAGCTTCTTTTAGAGCTGAATCTAATGAAGAAGAATAACAAGAGTCACCAATCAGCCAAACATCAATTGGGTGACTGTTGCCCCCACCACCTGACTACGGATAAGCAGGTGAAGATGGATGGATGTATTTAGATAAATGTATTTAGATGAATGAATACAGACATCCCACCCTGGAAAAAATACTAAAATATATTAATATTTATATGTCACACATGATTAACATAGCCTACCATAGATTACAGTTGCAGTAGGCTATTATTTCAGTCAGTGGATTGTTATTTGGTTACAGTTCTGTCTGTCAACTATGTTTTAATGCAAAATTAAAATGTATGATAAACCTACATAAGCATAAGATCTTTTTGATTTAACCCTTTAATTACCAATGACGTAATTGAGGTAATTGACATGCAAATCCAAGCCTCCCACTGACGTAATTGACGTATTGTGTGTTTTTGGGTGGATCTGGGTGTCTAAATATAGTTTCCAGGTGTAGTGTGGGCCCTCCGCCAGCAGAGGGAGCCCTCCCCCAACTTGTCACAAAGTTTCATGTAGCTGTGATAATTACAAAAAGATTGCCAATAGATCCAAAGGTCAATAAATCCAATAATTTGTATCAGGACTCCCATGCTGATGACAGGCTGCAAGCCACAGCCATGGCTTTGCAGCAGGCAACAGAATTTGCTGTTCTGTGTTTGCAGTGTTGCCAACTTCCAAAATACACTAGTGGCACTTCCAAAATGCACTAGAACAGGGCTGGGCAATTATTTTTCCCAAGGGGCCACTTGAGAGATCTAAAATATTGTAGAGGGCCAAGGCTTAAGGCTGAGCTAAACTCTGCGTAATATTCTTTTAATTTCAAGATAAAAGTAAGAGTAAGACCAACCATTTTGACACCAGGGCCCACTATTTATTCAGTATTTGAGCCACGGACCACCATTTGATGACATTTTAGCCCCACAGATCCCAAAACTTTCTTCAAGATTTTTGTTTTTGTTTTTGTCCACAATTCCAGGCTGGATTTGGGAAACAAAACAGGATAACAAAAATGACCATTCTCTTACATTCTCTGATTAAATGTGTAGACTTTGGGCTAATTCAGATGGATATTTTAACTCTTGAGAGTGTAAAAATGAAACCAAATGGACCCGCAAGGGTCCATTTGGTTTCATTTATACGCTCTCAAAGAGTTACATCTGGTTAACCAACTTTCCATATTTAACTTGGAACTTTCTCAAGGACCACTGGTGGTCCCCGGGCCGGTCAGAGTCAGCCAAAGGGCCGCATTTGGCCCCCGGGCCGCATAATGCCCAGGTATGCTCTAGAAGGAGCTAGGGCAGTGGTTTTCAAACCAACTCACCAGCAAAAAAGCACTCGTTTTTCAAAAAAGTACTAGTTTTTGGTGCTAGGGGGGTCTGAAAAAAAAAAAGCTAAATATAGTGACAAATGCGCCAAGTTGGCGACATTGGTTGCCAGGTGTTTGGAGAGAAATAAGCAACCAGGTTTCATAATAATAAACTACTTTACACATAGTGCATGAAAAAGTTCAAATACCAGAAAATATCAGAAAATAGCAGTTCTGCAAGCTCACAACATGTTGTGAAGTGTTGTGAGGAAAGTAAATGAAAAAAATAATAATAATGTTAATCCTTGAGAATAATAAAATAAAATATGCATATTTCTTTTTTTCTGGGGAAAGTGGAGACTTGCAGGGTTAAAATGAGACATTTGTGACATTTGTGGTCATATCACACATTTTTATTTGGACATTCAAATATGTACTTTATTAGGGTACAAGCTGCACAAACAGCTTTCGAGCGCTACGTTTCTGACGCCTCAATGTCGCAGCTTTGACACCAGATGTCTTTGTAAGTCTGCCTAATAAAAATCCGCTGCTCATCTTTTTTCCGATCAAACTAAAGTCGCATTAGCTCATGTCCCTTCACCAACGCAATACTGTTGAACGCAGCAGCATGACAAAAGTAACGAAGTAATATTAGCAGAAGTAACTGTAATATTATTACTATTTTCTAGGAGGTAGTGTCGTTACACTACTCGTTACCTGAAGTAGTAATATTACTCGTTACTCGTTACCCCCAACTCTGTGAGTAATACACTGCCTGCATGTCACTGTTCAATCATAACCAGCTGTTTCAGTTGGACAGTGCAGGGATGGCACTGAAGTTGTTTCCTCATGTCCACACAACCTCTCTAAAAGGTATGTCAATGAAATAGTAAAATGTTGAAAATGGGTGGAGAACGTCCCCTTTAAAACCCAGTGGGGGGGGGGGGGGGGGGGGGGGGGGGGGCAATGCCGCCCCAAATAACCCGACTGGCCCACCAAACACGATGGCATGTAAAACAACCTAAGATAAATTAAAGCTCTCATATTTAAAATGATATGAAACACTACTACTGCTACTAACTACAGCTGTGTCACAGCTAAACCAACAGCATTTCATCATTGAAAACAGAAAACCCTCTGAGTCAGACCTTTAGCTTTACGCATGCTGCATATCTGTTCCAACTTCAAGTGATAATGACAAGTGATATTGATGTTTACTTGCCCAATTATGAATGAACAAATGAATGAATGAATTCATTCATTCATTCATTAAGGTTTCATTCATTCATTCATTCATTAATTCCAACTTCAACAAGTGATATTGATGTTTACTTGCCTAATAAAAGTCCTGTAATCCAATATGGTATGGGTGCGACGTCATCGCCCGTGGCGATGAAGCCGCACCCATACCATTTTCTCCTGCCTCCGCAATTGGGAAATGGTACATCCGCCCCTGTTAATTTGCGCACTAAAAGCGAGGAGGAGGAGGAGGAGGAGGAAGGGCTCCATTCAACATTTCTCCCGCTTCAGGCATGACACTCACCCTTCATGAATGAACTCCTCGATGGCGGCGCATTCGGACACCAGCTGAGGACACTCGCAGCGCAGCGCCACAAACGACAGGATGGGCAACAGGTCGTCTGCACCGCTGGAAAGAAGGAAAAAAAAAACAAGGGATTCAACACGAATCTGTTATCCCATGTAGTTTACACAAACTACTAGAGGAAATAAACACAGCTAAAAAGGGAACGAACAGACAGAATCCACTTTTACACGCAACCATGACACACGCGTGTCCCAAAAGGGCTGGACTGGACTGGACTTCTTGGGGCTGGGAAAAAAAAAATCACAAGGATGAAATGTTCAGAGATGGAAGTTGATAAAAAGTTTGTTTCTCCTTCTCCCCCCACCCCCAACCCCCCTGAGATCTGTTTGGATGGAGGATGAATTAGAGGGCCTTAAACAGATGATGAAAGCTTGATAGCATTCTCCCTAGCTGCAGAGCAGTGAGCGCTTGTTTATCGGCGCTCACACGCAGGGCCCAGACCAGGGCCGCCGCGATCGCTCGCGTGAGAAGGTGAAGGGGGAAGAAGAAGAGGAGGTGGCCGCCGGCCCCCTAAAAAATAACCCCTCGGCCACATGCAACTGGATCCTGGAGCTGCTATGCAGGTTTTTAGAGGAGGTGTGGACAAAAGTGCCGGCCTGTGACCACAGGGAGTTGAGCCCCCCCACCCAACCTCACACACAACTGAGTAAAACTGCTAGATTGCTATAAACACACAAAACTCAAACTCGTGTTTCAACATTCCGAGCACACAATGAATCGCGATGCCTGAACGCTGATTCACGCACACTTGGGATGAGATCAAGGGTTAGCCGGCGGTTTTACGAATGAAAAAATGCATCCATGCGGTCAAAACAGAGGACAATAGAAACGGGCAGTAAAAAATGCCAAATGCAAAAGTATAGGGTAGGGGTAGGGAGAACAGAATAGGAATTAATTTGAATTAATGGAGTGAATTTAATTAGAATTAATCCGGAAAGAATGAAAGCGAGGGGAAAGAAAGGATATTGGAGCCAGACAAAGGCTCAGGAGGAAATCCCAGCAGCCAATTGGTCAGGAACAAAAGGATAAGATTTAATGTGGAAATGCTATTGTATAGCGTTGATGTTTGGAAAGAAAGAAAACGGACCAACAATTAAAGGAACGCTGAAATCGAAGTGACAGAATGTCAGAAACAAACAGAGCAAGAAATTAACCTTTTAAAAACGGACGGTCGAAGGCCGACAGTATAAATGCTCTGATCATTTTGTGGAGGGTCACTGGGGTCAGCATTTAAAGTAGACAAATCCAGAACATTGTGTAATTATTAAAAAGAAAAAAAAAGGTTCATTCATGTTTCATTCAACTTCGAACCCCTACTCAAGAGTTAAAATATTCATCATGTGAAGCCCCAAGTCTACACAACTAGAGAATGCGGTAAGATTAATGGTCATTTTGATCTGTTATGTTTGACTGTTTTGTTTGCCAAATGCAGGCTGGACAAAAGCAAAAATAAATCTTTAGTTTTGGCATCTGTGGGGCTAAAATGACATCAAATGGTGGCTCAAATGCCGAATAAATAGTAGGCCCTGGGGTCAAAAAGATGGAAAAAAACACTGCTTCATATGGAAAAACTTTATATGAAGCAGTGGAGTTGCCCACCCTGCCATTCTTCCAGCCCACCCTAACAGGGCTGGCTAAATCCGGCCCTGATAAGGATAACAGACATTGTTTGACTCACACCACCATGACCAGTTAGATATATAAACCCCATGGTTCTACCAATGTTCAACATTCCCTTTCTTTAAAGGGATATTTTACTTAAAAAACCTTATGTGAACACCTCAGACGATTCAGTAATTAGATATTTGATGTTCATTTTAGCTGCCCCTCCCCCTTCCTATACAAACCCATTGTGGAGCCAAACAAATAAAACAATATTTAAAAAAAAAATAATAATAAATGAACAGTAAATGAAAAAGCACTTATTACAGGGCAAAAAAGCACTTATTACAGGACAAGATCAGTCACCATAAAAAAGATTTGTGTCTTTGTTGAATGTATCATGGCTAAAATGTAGTATGAAATTATAATGGGTTTGTATAGCAAGGGGGCAGGGCAGCTACAAATGAATATCTAAATACTGAAATCAAGTAATATAAAAAACGTCTGGGTTGTTACAGTATAATGACCAAAAGTTTTTATTTATTTATTTATTTATTTATTTTTTATCCCACAATTTTGCAACCCATTTTTTCACCCGGTGCCAATTCCTAATGGTGTCCTGGGCTCTACACACCCTCCACCAACCTGGGGAGCCAGCGGACTGGACTCATGCTTCCTTCAATGCATAAGGCATCCAAGCTGCCTTCTTTTCACCCGACAGGGTGGATGTGTGTGGAAGGAACACATTATTCCAACCAGTTCCAGTCCCCTCCATCAGGCGCCCCGGCTGGCCACGGGGAGGCAGTTCAGAGTCCATGATTACTGCATGTTTGTGTCAGGGTATCTACCCTAGGGGACAGAAAAGCCCTTTCACCAACCCCGCCTCCGGTATGGGCAATGATGACGCGGAGTAGGAGACAGAAACACGCCGCCAGCACCCACAGCGGCGTCCCTAGCGGGAATCAAACCCAGGACCTTCCACCTGTGAGGCAACAGCACTAACCACTGTGCCACCGTGCCCCTCAAAAGTTTTTTTTTTTTTGAAAGTGAGATATCCCTTTAACTGCTTCCAGAAGGTTTTTTTTTATACATGTCATGAACACATTGAAAACTGCCAACTGTTTTGAACATACCGGTAGTCTAAGAAAAGCAGTTAGATCTGGACCTATATATAACCATGATAAAAGGTTAGGTAAGGTTAGACATGGCCAGATGGAAGGCAAGCAAATAAACAGCCCTAAATTACTAAATTACCCCTTGACTAGGCCTCAATCAAATAAAAGGAAAAAAGAAAAGCGCTTGTGTCACTGCATCAGAACTGCCAGCAGCCACTGGCTATATTAAAACATTCCTAAAAATAAGATGGAAACGGCTGTGACAAAAAAAAATTCTACTGCAGAATTAGAACTTTGAAATGACGAGGCCAATGTAAGATGCTTTCTGTTCACATGACAATGTCCTATGGTGCCAATTAATAATTTCTCTTATATACACATGAATCCCTACCTAGGGGATATAGCGGCACTCTGTGAGCTTGCATAAGTTGCAGACTCGCTATCTTCGGCCAAACTAAATTCATAGAAAGTTAGGTTGTAGTTGGGCAACTGAAGAGCTTCTTTTGTTTGTTTCCTGATCTTTATTTGCAGTCGATTTGTTTCCAAAAAAGTGGTCCAGTTATTTTGTGGGGAAAAAAAAAAAAAAAAAAAATGCAATTTCTGCTATATTTGGTCTGTTGACACTCACACTGCCCTGGTTCAGCAATAGACCGTGTGTCACGCCCCGCACTCTTGAGACAGCTGAACCAGAAGTGAGTGAGTGTCAACAAACTACTGACATGGTGGAGAGACACTATTCTCCACTTATGGTGGGGTAGGGGAAACGGAGAACAAGAAGTTTATTCACAAGTAAGAACTGGATCACTTTTTTGGAAATAAATTAAACAGCAAATAAAGGTAGGAAAGCCTTCTGGGTAGAATTCTCTGTTAAAGTTGGTAATTTGGTAAATAGTCTTTTTTTTTAAAAAGGGATTAAAATATTGTCTATAGACATTATTGTCTATGAATCCACTATCTGACAGATACTGTTATGTATTGGACATTGTTTTCATAGGGTTGTCTAAGGAACTAGTGATGTGCGGGGACTAGGATGTACTTTGACATCATTGTAAATTTTTGGGGTCATTTTGTCATGATATATTTTTATGCCAGAGATTCTTTGGGCTTTCCAACTAGTTGTGACTAAGCTTAAAATAAAGGCATCTTGTATTTTAGATTCACAGTCATTAGCAGCGAAAACGGAATAACGGCGACGCTTGAAAACAAGTGAGGAGGACAGACCGACGTCTTTAGAAGTCAGGCCAAACTCCTCTATTCTGCCATCTCTGATCGTCACACCGATGGAAGGAGACAGATATGGAGCAGCAGACACTGCCCCAGCCAAACAACAGTGCCCAAAAAAAGGACACATGGGGACATGAGAATGTGGGAACAAAGAGTATAGTAGCAAGGGAGACAGACAGAGAGAGAGAGGCATCGAGATACAAAAAAAAATGCAGAGATGTTTGTACAATGCAGGATTTTTTTCGCGGCTGCATGACTTATCCGGTTCTGTACCGAACGCGTTTTGCTGTTTTAGCTGTTTTAGCTGTTGAAAAATAGCAGATCTACAAGCTCATATCGCGCCACTCGGTGGCGTGATATGAGCTTGTAGTTCTGCTATTTTTGAAAAATTGTGAAAATTGTGGTGCAAATCTTTGAATACATTATTTCGGAAGCGAACATTTTTAACTCAAATCTTTGCTTCTGGGGGATCCATAGAACAATATATTTTTAGATGAGGTTCTGCAACTAATAGATATTTCTGGGGGGCCTTCCTATGAAAAATGTTTAGCATCACTGACAACAGAAAGAGATTTTTCCAGAAAAACTAGAATCTCATGCCAGGGAGTAGAATTTAGTGTCACAAACTAGAATCTAGTGTCGGGAACCAGAATCTCGTGCCAAGAACTGGAATCTAACTTCAGAAACTACAATCTACTGAGAGGAACTAGAATCTATCGTAGGGAACTAGAATCTAGCATGAGGAACTAGAATCTAGCGTCGGAAACTAGAATCTAGCACTGTGAACTAGAATATAGCATCAGAAACTAGAATCTGATCAGGACACAATGGGTTATTTTATTGGCCTCTCAGTCCAAATGTTCTGAAGTGGAATGTTATGGTTGGTTTTCTTTTCTGATCTCATTAAAGATTTGAGCTCAAGTTTGCAAACCTTCTGTTTGAGAAAACAAAAGACGCTGTGAACTATTTTAACAATTTTAAACGAGACAGGCGGTTGATAAATGTGTTCAACGCATTGAAAAGAATACTGAACTTGGTACAAACGTCTTGAAACAGTGCAGTCCATCTCATCACCACCTGTTCTAATCGAATATGGGGTGTTGGAACTAGTTTGTGGGTCACAGACCAATTGTTATGGACTCATGATGCGCATGATAAATCACATTTTCTTTTCCAACATAAATACATAATGTAATTCACACCTATTGATGCCACAGACACTGATGACAATGTGATGTCACAGCATGACAGCGTATTGTGAGCTTGCTCCTGTTGTGCTCGGAATAGCAGGCTGATCAATATGCTATTGGGACGTACTTTAAGCAGGCTTGCATCTGAGAATGACTTAATGCTCTCGCCGTTTCACAATATTTTGGATTCAAATCAACAAGTGCAGATGCTATACAAGTGCAGATCCTATAATATTGGACATGTCTAGTGATAAGTGCACGGCCCTATGGAGAGCAAAACATTGAAGGTTATCTTCAGCATTGATGGAAGAAAAAAAATCATGTCACTCACATGGCAGCTGTTTTGGGTGCAGAGTCCACCTCATGGAGCCCTCTGTAGTCCTCTGCACAGGCACAGATCAGCCGCAACGTTCTGACTGCAAAACACAACGCAGGGGTTGACACTAAGGTCTCGGAGGCACTTGCCCATCGGGCAAGTGAAAGACAGGTTCTACTTGCCCTCAGCTCATGGTCACTTGCCCCCCAAAAATATATTGTAAAATTTGCAGATGTAACTCTTGAGAACGTAAAAATGAAACCAAACGGACCCTTGCGGGTCCGTTTGGTTTCATTTTTACGCTCTCAAGAGTTAAAATTCATCATCTTAATTAGCCCAGGTCTACACAACTAGAGAATGTAGAAGATTAGGTCATTTTTATGTGTATGTTAATTTGCCTGTTTTGTTTCCCAAATCAAGCCTGGAATTGTGGATAGCTAGAAAGCAGGGAAAGACACAGAGGCAGAGTGCAATGACTGCCTTCAAGACAAATTTATCTTGTGTTGTGTCATAGTGCACTAAGTTGCACACTTGCCCGATCGGGCAACCAGGTAGCAGTCTTCACTTGCCCCACCATTTTTTTTTACTTGCCCCGGCCAAGCGGGCAAGTGTTAGTGTCAAGCCCTGCAACGTTACTATTTTAGAGCGAGATCCGAGATGATGTGCGTAACAGTAAGGTCCCAAGATGCAGATAAACGGGCATGTTATTGTTCTTTGTTTTTGCAATGATTCGCCGGGCTTGGGTTCAACACCCACGCCCGGCAGTTATTGTTTTATTCTTTGTTGTATGTTGTTTTATTCTTTGGGGTGGGTATGCCCAAATATAGAGCCTGCTACATTTTCCAAAACAATATTTTAAAAATAAATGAAAGCTGTCAATGAGATTCCACGGCCCTCTCACATATTAGGAGGACAATATCAGTCACCAGAAAAAAAGATGGGTTATTTTCGAATAATCTGTCATGGTTAAAATGGAGTTTTAGGTTATAATGGGTTTGTATCGGAAGGATGCGCTAAAATGATCAAATATCTAAATAGTGAATGGAGTAACTTATAACCTGTCTGGTGTGTTGACATGAGACTGAGCAGACCACAAAATGACCAAAAGTTTTTTTTTGAAAGTGGAATATCCCTTTAAGGTGTGGCGTCTGATATGGTCTGGTAATAACAGCCATTCCTGTGAGACAGAGTGTTAACCAATTTAGGCCTAACCTAAGTTTTCCGAAAAAACTTAAAAACTTCAAATTTTATATAGCTACATAAGTACAAGTATTAAAAGTAAAAGTAGTGAATACTGTACATACTGTACAGCAGTGGTTTTCAACCTTTTTAATACCAGGCCCCACAATTTATTCAGCATTTTAGCCACGGGGGACCACCTTTGAGGTTGAGTTTAATCTCTCTGACCCCAAAAGTAAGTTTTTTGTCTTACAATTTAGGAGAGATAAACTGGCAAAACGTTGGTCAAAACAACAATTATTCTACATTTTCTAATTGTGTCGATTCTTGAAAATGGAGTAATTGGAATCCTCTCCGGGACGACTGGTGGTACCTTGTCCACCTTTTGAAAACCACTGCAAAAATGGATTCCCGACCCGAAAGGGTTAAAGCAGGTTTCCATTTAGCCAGCGCTACAGTAAATCCTACAGAGATGTGCGCCAACGAATGCGTGGGACCGACGCCCCGAGTTCATACACAACATTGTGAGCCGAGTAGGTCGGCTATGTTTACGTGTGAGGCCATGTGAATGGTATGAAAGACATACTGTATGAGGTTACACTTGCTAAAATGCACACCTAAGCCTTGTGTCCCCCCCCTTACCTTTGTTGTGCTTGCCTTAAATGGTGTTATTCGTGTTCAGTGTTGGGCAGTAACAAATTTTACATTACATATTACTGTAATATTACTTTTGCTCCAAAAAGTAAAGTAACGAGATTACTCTGCAAAAATGGGTAATAAGTAATGCATTACTTTGCAAGAAACGCCGAGTTACTTGTTTGAAATGAGCTTGTTGTTGCATGCAAAAATAGAACAGATTTACAAGCTTTACAAGCAGGTACTGTAACAACAGAGATGTGCAGTAGATTGTAGATCCAGTCCACACGCTGCATCCAGCGCACAGTTATGTACACTACAAATCGCTTGCTGCTTTATTTTGTATTTTATTTTCAAATACAAGACCTCAACTGTCTTTGTGAAAAAGTTTAAAAACTCAAAGAGACAAATTTCGAAATCTTGTTTTGTTAGTTGCAGGACTGTTTTGTGATTCAAGGTTAAAATGTTCCCCTTGCTTCTCTCTGCTCCTTTTATTTTTATTTTTTTTATCTAAGAAAGACATTTACAATCTCTTACAATGTTGGAGTTGAGAACTTGGGAAAGTAATAACGTAATATGTAATATATTACTCCTGGATTCCAGTAATAAGTAAAGTAATTATATTACTTTGTCTCAGGGGTAACGAGTAAAGAAGTTACTTTCCTGAGTAATATTGACCAACACTGTTCGTGTTTATGTGTACATTTTAGTGCATAAACAGACTGTGTGTGTGTGTGTGTGTGTGTGTGTGTGTGTGTGTGTGCGTGTGTGTGTGTGTGTGTGTGTGTGTGTGTGTGTGCATGAGAGATGTAGAAAGTCACAAAGTCACTGGTAGCAGTATTAAAAAAAAGTATAGCCCAGTGAATATACTAGTATTTACAATGCACTGGTTTATAGGCCCTGAAAGCTGCTAAGTGTGACAGTATGATGCGGGTTCGAATCCCGATCCAGGCAAACTTTTGCTGCACGTCACTCGCATTCCCCATTCTCTCTCACCCCATTTCATGTCAGACTTGCAAAATGTCCTGCAGAAACAGGCCCATTTATTCAACAGCATTTGCTTATAATTTGTCATGGCTTGATTGTGGCCTTCAAAATAAACCCACAAAAATACCAATATATCAAAACATGTTGATAGGTATTTTGATCCATCAAATGATAGATCTGGATATCTTCAAACATCCATTATGGTGTAGAGAATAAACAGCATCCAGAGTAGATATGACGAGTGTTGCCAACTGCCAAAATCCAAAATGCAATAGTGACACTTCCAAAACGCACTAGAATGCGCTAGATGCTGAAGGGAAGCACTATAGAGACGGAAGCACATCACTAGAGAATGTAATGGCCATTAATCTTCTACATTCTCTAGTTGTGTAGACCTGGGCTAACACATATTACGACTATTTTAACTCTTGAGAGCGTAAAAATGAAACCAACCTTGCAGGTCCATTTGGTTTCATTTTTTACGCTCTCAAAGAGTTACATCTGGTTGACCAACTGTCCATCATTTAGTCTGGGGACCACTGGTTGAAAAAGCACTGTCATAGGAGAAAAAAATGGTGAAAAATGAGGGTTTTATCTCTGGTGCCTGTCAATCAATTTCGCCCCAATTCACCAGCAAAAAAAGCACTAGATTTTCCGCCAGGAGTTTTTCACAAATTTTGGCGCTAGGGGGGTCTGGGAAAAAAAAAAGCTAAATATAGTGACAAATACGCCAAGTTGGCAACACTGACTCAGAATTGAAAAGGCATCGTGTGTGAGAGCAAAATCAAAAACACAGGAAGAAAAAAGTTTGACGGTGACTCACCGATACAATCCAGCTTCCTCTGGGGACTGCAGTCTTTACATAGGAGCTTCAGCTCCTGCACCGGGGACTCGTAGGGGTAGGAACCTTTCAGTGTGCTGGGATCCTGAGGGAACAGTTTCAGGGGGACACCCACGTCTACGGGCGACGCGTCGCAGTACAGCCTCATGCTGTGCTCAAAGGCCTGCTCCCTTTTCCGGTGCACCTTCCTGTAGAACGCACAGATAGAATATAATACAAGACAAAACACTGGAGTTTAATGTCTATCTAAAACCAAAGAAGGAAAATAGTTAGAAAATACCACATCAGTGGTGGAAGGATTAATTTGTACATTATGGATCCATGCTCATTCATTTATATAAATTTGTATATAGATTATACAATACTAGTCAAATATTAACAATACAACAAGAGAATATCATGGAGCTACAAATTATTTTTAGATTAATAGTGCCACCTTCTGGGGGTAAATATGTTGACATGTGAATATGTCAAACCCACAGACATTTTCTTTTCTTTTTTTTAATGAAAAAAATAACGAGTCCAGCAATTCTGTCAGGTAAGTGCCTCTGTATTATGTATGATGTTTAGTTTTATCCAGTGGTGTCATGCTGGTACAACGCTGTGGTGGCAGTCTTTTTTTTACGTTCACTCACAAGGATGGAACGGTGCACACACGACACAAGAACTCCCTGTCAAGTACTGAAATCAAATCATGAGCATTATGTGTGCCGCAGTGTTACCAACTTGGCAGATTTGTCACTATATTTAGCTTTTTTCCAGACCCCCCTAGCGCCAAAATTAGTGAAAAACTCCTGGCGGAAAATCTAGTGCTTTTTTTGCTGGTGAGTTGGAGTGAAATTGGTTGACAGGCGCCAGAGATAAAACCCTTGTTTTTCACCATTTTCCCTCCTGTGATAGAGTCCTCCTTCCTTCCTAGAAAGGACCATTGGTAACCAAATGGACCTCAGATCTGTAACTCTTGAGATCGTAAAATGAAACTCAAGAGTTAAATTCTATTTAAACATCTGAATTACTATAATTGTCAAGAATCTACACATTTATAAAATGTAGAAGAATTGCTATTTTGACCAACATTTTGCCAGTTATTTCTCTTAAATTAGTCAGAGAGACTAAACTCAACATCAAACGGTGGTCCTCTGTGGCTAAAATGCAGAATAAATAGTGGACCCTGGTATGAAAATGGTTGAAAACCCACTGCCCTAGCGCATTCTAGCGCACTTTGGAAGTGCCACTAGTTCATTTTGGATTTTGGCAGTTGGCAACACTGGTGTGCCGGTGGTGCTGGGCAGTGACAGCAGCTGTAATGGGGGGGACATGTCTAAGCATGTCCTTATAAACCCTGACTTTAAAAATACACATGAATGGACAGAGGCTGAAACAACGGCGGCGTGTGTTGAGAGATTGTACCTGAAGAGAGCCAACAGGGGCTTCCACAGTGGTCTGAAGAAAGCCTCCTCTATGCTGGCCTGACACAGGTCCTTGGAGCTGGCTGTGTTTAGACACTCAAAGGACAGTAGACAGAGTGACAGCAGCTGATCTGGAATAGCAAGGGGAAAACGGCACAACCAAAACATGTAGATCAGCAACAAAATCAGCACTCTGCATCAAATTGTAAAAAATTGTCAAAGATTTCACCACGTTTTCACGATTTTTTCAAAAATAGCAGAGATACAAGCTCATAGCGCGCCACTCGGTGGCGCGCTATGAGCTTGTAGATCTGCTATTTTTCAATAGTTAAAACATAACGCTTAGAACACCAAAACGCGTTCAGTACACTAAACATTAACTAACACTAGCACAAAAACTAGAAAAGGCAGCAGACTATCACTTCAAGGTGCACTGAAACGGAAGACATTTTACTTTGAAGTTTCAGCCTAAATTTCCCTGGAACACTGTTCTGAGGTTTCTGAACCAATCAGTACTCAAACGGACCCTTGCGGGTCCATTTGAGAGAGAATTAGCCAGAGAATGTAAAAATAATGCTCATTTTTTGATCTATGTTTGCCTGTTTTGTTTGTGACACCCAGCCTGGAATTGTTAACAAAAACAAAAGAAATCTTGGGGCTAAAATGCCATCAAATGGTGGTCCCCGGTGGCTCAAATACTGAATAAACAGGGCCCTGGTGTCAAAACGGTTGGTCTTACTCTTTTATCTTGAAATTAAATGAATATTACGCAGAAGTCCAGCCTTTAGTCTTGGCCCTCCACAATATTTTATGCATCTCATTTGGCCCCTTGGGAAAAAATAATTGCCCACCTCTGCTATAAAACATGCTCACCAATAGCAATATGAATGTCTTTGACGATGTCCTTGAGGTGTTCTTTCAGCGCTCTAGATTCCAGCTCCTGGATGCGGCTCTCCTCCGGCCCAGCTGCTGCTGCGATGATGATAACGACGACAACGACGACGACGGTTCGTGGGCCGGGTCTGCGTTGGAGCCTGTGTCGTTAGACGGAGCCCAGTCCAGCTGGGTCAAAAACTGTTCCAGGTCCTCAAAGGAGTTGTCTCGGTCCAGCGCCACGGGCGTGTGCAGCTCCTGGCCTTCCGCCTCCTCAGGGACATCTGGAGTTTTTAAAGAGAGGATGCAAGTGACACTAAGGTCTCCGAGGCATTTGCCCATCGGGCAAGTGCAAGTCAGGTTCTACTTGCCCTCAGGCCATGGTCACTTGCCCCCCAAAAATATATTATAAACTGGGAGGGTTCCAGGTGGTCCCCAGTTAAGTTGGTTAACCAGATGTAACTCTTGAGAACGTAAAAACGAAACCAAATGGACCCTTGCGGGTCCATTTGGTTTCGTTTTTACGCTCTCAAGAGTTAAAATTCACCTTCCCCAAGTCTACCTTAGCCCCAAGTCTACATAACTAGAGAATGTAGAAGATTAGGTCATTTTGATGTGTGTTAATTTGCCCGTTTCCCAAATCCAGCCTGGAATTGTGGACAGCTAGAAAGCAGGGAAAGACACAGAGGCAGAGTGCAATGACTGCCTTCAAGACAAATTTATCTTGTATTATAGTGCACTATGTTGCACACTTGCCCGATCGGGCAACCAGGTAGCAGTCTTCACTTGCCCCACCATTTTTTTTTACTTGCCCCGGGCAAGCGGGCAAGTGTTAGTGTCAAGCCCTGGGATGCCAGTTACTGTAAGAAGAAGTCTTACTAATTTAAGATGTCAAGTAAATACTAGGGGTGGGCAAAAAAAAAAAAAAAAAAAAAAAAAAAATCGATATGCCAATATATCGGTTCTTAATGCCATGATATCAATATCAAATCGCCAGGATCAAAATATTTTTTTTTATTCATATTGATATTTATTCTGAACCATATTGTTCCGAATTCCGCCTATTTTCAACATTTTACTGTGCTGCATTTTACTTGATGATGACATCATCAAGTTGTGTTTGTGTTGTGTTTGTTAATGATTTTTCTTTTAGGACCTTTTTTTTCTGAGAGCGTACAAATGGAACCAAATGGACCCTAACGGGTCCATTTGGTTCCATTTGTACGCCCTCAGAAAAAATCTTGAAAATGGGTGGAATCCTCCTTGTTCTAGTATAATAAAAGCACAGTCATTCGTAGGGGAAAAAATGTGATATATTGATATATCAAATCGAATCGCAGCATAATTAAGAATCACAATATAAATCGATTCAGAACCCTAAATATCAATATTGTATCGTATCGTGAGGTAAGTGAATCGTCCCACCCCTAGTAAATTCCATGGATTGTACACATTTAATATTGGTTCATTTTATGGAACCAGACTTTCAAAATCTCTTCCAAATCAGCATGAAGCTGCCATATGCATTGAAAGATATGTGCGCGGCATTTTTGTTTTAAAATAATGTTTCATCACAGGGGTTTTTCCAACCTTTTTCACACCAGGGATCACCATTTATTCTGCATTTGAGCCACCGACCACCATTAGAGTATATTTTAGCCCCACAGAGCCCAAAACTAAAGATTTCTTTTGCTTTTGTCCACAATACCATGCTGAATTTGGGGAACAAAACAGGCAAAGACAGATCAATAATGACCATTAATCTTGTACATCCTCTAGTTGTGTAGACTTGGGCTATTTCAGAAGATGAATATTTTAACTCTTGAGAATGTAAACATCAAACGGACTCGTTTCATTTTTACGCTCTCAAAGAGTTACATCTGGTCTACCAACTGTCTGTTTAGCTGGGGACCACCTGGAACCCTCTCAAGGACCACTGGTGGTCCCCAGACAACAGTGATTGGAAACCACTGTTTTATCATATAGGAAAACTATTGGTGGAGAGGTTTGTCCTTCACATGTTATGCTGTGATTGGACCAAAATCACTTAATACATGCTGAGGTCAATATGAGCATCAAACCATGAACAAAACAGCCTCACCGAGTGGCCATTTGACACTGCAGGTGGATACCAAGCAGGGGCGGATGTAACATTTCCCAGTTGGGGGGAGGCAGAAGAAAATGGTACCATTTTCAGTAGTGTTTCAAATACTTTTAAATATAAGCACTGAAATATCTTGTTGTTGTTTTGCATGCGATCATGTTTGGTGGGGCAGACTGGGTATTTAGGGGGGGCATTGCCCCCCCCCCCCCCCCCCCCTCCCCTCCCCCTCCATGTCTAGATCCGCTCCTGATACCAAGCGTGACTCCATGTCCTTCCGTCATTTCTCCGTTCTAGCCATACCTGGGGGGACCAGCCCGTGGGAACTAAAGGAGGGTTTCAGCGATGGAGCAGGGTAGGAGGTGGGACCGCCACTGACCAGTGGGTAGAGCCTGTTGTACACTCTGTACTGCTGCCTCCTCAGTAGCTTCATCACAGGGTGATCAGAGCAGCTGAGGGAAAACACATCGATGGCATATTAATAACAGCTAATCTCCCGTTGCAGTTGATCTACTTCAATCTCACCATTATCAAATAATAGTTACGACTGTTGTCTTTGAAGTTGATCTCGTCCATCTTTGATTAATACCGCTATCGTTTGATACGATCCCTATGCTAGCGGCCGGCGAGCAGCGGTCGCCTCCTCTGCCAGCTCAGGGACCCAAATAAGAGACGGACCCGGAAGTAAGTATCCTGTGTGCGCCGATCTAAATTGTCTGACTGGAAACATGGACCCTAATATGAAACATGGCTTTTACACTAGCTACCTAAAAAAGTGCAAAAGGGTTATTAAAAAAATAACTCAAATGTTCAAATGAGCCGGTAAAATGACCAAAGGTTATTTTTCTAAAGTGAAATATTCCTTTTACATACAATCTCATGCTGCCATGTTTTATCTCCTAATTTTCTGAAAACAGACACGACATATTGAGACTTTTCTGTATGTATATACACTATATATATATTTAATTTAAAGAATACCTGATCAGGTATGACACCAGTCCTGAAACCAAAGTGGCATCATCAGGATTCTTCGCCATATTAGACTTCCACAGTTTAGGCCAATCCTGGAATATAAAGTCAATATAAAGTCAAATAGACACCCACACAAAACAGTAAATAGAAAAAAAAACACTGAAATCTCTAAATCAAAGCGCTGCGCAAATTCAGACGAACAAATGAACAAACGCCAATTTACTTTGAGTCGTACTCAACAAGCAGATGCGGAAAAACACTCACATGGTCTTGTTCGTACTCCAGAACATTGGCATAAAGAATTCTCTGCTCCTGCTCCTCTGGAGTCACTGTCCCTGATGCTGCGAATCTCCTGCAAATTGGACCATGAATGAATGAACCCATCACCATCACAATAAACTGTCTGTCCCACAGCTGCTGCCTATTAAATTGACTTAGCAGCTTTTAACGGCTGTCCTAGGATACAGAGATCCTGTACTATTTACATGGCCCTGCTAACGGTTTAAGTGATGGGTGCTGGGTTGGCAAATGAAAAGAGCACATCTATAGCTTGTACAGCGTAGATCAGCCAGGGGCTCAATGGCAGTGTTGCCAACTTGGTGCATTTGTCGCTATATTTAGCGTTTTTTCCAGACCCCCCCTAGCGCCAAAATTAGTGAAAAACTCTTGGCGGAAAATCTAGTGCTTTTTTGCTGGCGAGTTGGAGTGAAATTGGTTGACAGGCACCAGAGATAAAACCCTCGTTTTTCACCATTTTTCCTCCTATGATAGAGTCCTCCTTCCTTCCTAGAAAGGACCATTGGTAACCAAATGGACCCTTATAGATCTGTAACTCTTGATAACGTAAAATGAATTCACGCTCTCAAGAGTTAAATTATATTCAAACATCTGAATTACCTCATTTCCAATAATCTACACATTTTCAAAATGTAGAAGTCAAGAATTGCCATTTTGACCTACATTTTGCCAGTTCTCTCCTAAATTAGAATAAATAGTGGGCCCTGGTATGAAAATCGTTGAAAACCCACTGCTCTAGCGCATTCACAAGCGTCATGCAGTGTCTTAATCCGAGTTCTACACGGATCACTACATTTACATTCAAAACATTACGATTTCAAATATAAAGTACTCACACATGTTTGGGTGTGGTGTTAAGACTCTTGCAGCGCACGAAATTAGCATTGCTGCATGCCAGGTTGTTTAATAAAAAAGCATCTTTATCCGAGCTTTTCTTCCCTTCTGTCATTAGCTTTGTATGTGCCCTTATCAATGGGGAGGCGCATCATGACACAAAAGTCCAGTCCTGGGGAGCTTGCATAAAAATGCTTTTTATTAAACAACGCAGCACCCTGCAATCTCAATGTTGGGCGCTGCAAGTGTCTAACACCCATATAAACACGCGTGAGGGCTCTATAAAGCGGAATGTTTATATTAGGGGTTTTTCTGTAAATGTATCGACCCGCATAGAACTGGATTAAATCACTGCATGACTGTCATGATAATGAGTGTGTGTGTGTGTGTGTGTCTACCTGTTGGCCTCCTCCTGTAACCTCTGTCTTCTTTCTTCCATCTTTCTTTGGAGCTGATTGCATTACCAAGTATTAAGAAATCCATCACAAAAAAAAAAAAAAAAACACTCCTTGGCCAATAGCAGTGGCCTAAATGTGCTGACTGGGCACATTTCTTGATCACTGGTATTGCCTTTTTTTTTAGCACAATGACTGTTTTTTAGCTATAACTAATGTTTGGAATGGATTCAGCATCTTGACCTCTAGTTATTACATGCTACATAAAGTATAAATGATCTATGGGTTATTAATGGTATGATCACATATTATGCCAATTATGGAAATTGCTCAACATAATTGGGAGGATTTGTGGAAAGCATTTCTGAAAACAGCAGGCTATAGACCTGCGCAGTGACGTCGCCAGCCCTGTTCCACTAGTGGATTCCTCATTCATTTTCCTCATAGACTTTTCGAAAAAGGTTAATAAAAACACGATTGCGCCACGGCCAAAGCCAACTCGGGTCGTGACAAATCATGACAACAAACACAATATCGTCATACATAGCAAGAAATAGAAAACGGCATGATAATAGACTTTTTGTTCTGTTTTTTCATCTTAGAAATTATTTGATTGTCCCAAAAGATTGTGTGTGCCATCATGATTCGTCACGACCCGAGTTGGCATGTCCGTGGCATAATTGTCTTTATATGAATTATTTTCGAAAAGTCTATGAGAAAAATGAGGAATCCGTTTCTGGAACAGGGGCGGTGACGTCACTGCGCAGGTCTATAGACTCACAACGGGTCAGATCACAATGTGATGCGAGCTTGTAGTAGATCTGCAATTATGTGTCAGACTTGGCCTTGTGGGAAACTGCAATGGGACGAGTTGACACACAGACGAGTTAAGGATACCGCATCCTGTCTTGCTTTGGCTATAATGAGGTTCTCCATCATCTGCCTTTGAAGAGACAAGGTCTGGAAAAAAGGAGAAAAGAAGGAATGTTCCTATTATCCTATACAGTGTGCAATATATGTCATAGTGTCATATTTGAAATCAAATATATACAACTCAACAAGAGCAAGATATTCTACACCAGGGGTGGGCAACATGAGATACATAAATTATTGTGGAGGGCTAAAGGCTGAACTGAAGTCTGCGTTGTATTCATTTGATTTCAAGGCAAAAGTAAGAATAAGATCAAACTTTTTGATACTGGGGCCCTCCATTTATTCAGTATTTGAGTCACAGAGGACCACCGTTTGATTTTAGCCCTACGGACGCCAAAACTAAAGATTTATTTTGTTTTTGTTCACAATTCCAGGCAGGATTTGGGAAACAAAACATGCAAGCATAGATACAAAAAAATGACCATTCTTTTACATTATCTGATTGAGTAGATTTTAGGTAATTCAGATGATAACTGAAACCAAATGGACCCACAAGGGTCCATTTGGTTTCATGTTTACATTCTCAAAGAGTTACATCTGGTTAACCAACTCTCCATATTTAACTGGAACTCTCTCAAGGACCACAGGTGGTCCCCGGGCCGGTCAGAGTCAGCCAAAGGGCCGCACTTGGCCCCCAGGCCGCATAATGCCCAGGTATGTTCTACACTCAAGAAGAAAGCTCAAACAACAAACTGTTGAGTAAATCTTAGATCTGGTCCATACACTGTAGTTAAAGCCTGGTAAATCATACCTGATATGATTTCTCATATTAACTTATGAAAAGAAGGATTAACTGAAGACCCATTGTGTTTTTGTTTCCTCTAGTGCAGGGGTTTTTAACCTTTTTGATACCAGGGCCCACCATTTATTCAGCATTTGAGCCACGGAGGACCACCATTTGAAGACATTTTAGCCGCACAGACCCCCAAAACTAAAGATTTCTTTTGCTTTTGTCCACAATTCCAGGCTGGATTTGGGAAACAAAACAGGTAACCATTAATCTTCTACATTCTCTAGTTGTGTAGGGCTAATTAAGTAATGCCTAATGATGAATATTTTAACTCTTGAGAGTGTAAAAATGAAACCGAATGGACCCGCAAGGGTCCATTTGGTTTCATTTTTACGTTCTCAAGAGTTACATCTGGTTATCCAACTTAGTTGGGGACCACCTGGAACCCTCAAGGACCACTGGTGGTCCCCGGACAGTGATTACTATGAAGTGGTTGTCATATGATCGGTATATTATTATATAGGTATATTATTGTTTTGATTCCGACTATGGTGTGCCATATAACCTACTAATTGTCGGAAAGGGAATTAATAACACCCGTCTAAAAAACCAACAAACAAAAACACAAACAAACAAAAATAATTAACATTCTCTCTCAATAACTGACAACTCCTTGTGCAATCCAAACATCATTATAGGGTACAAATAGGATAGGCTACAACAGCTAATTATAAAACGCAACTTTGACGCAAACACTTGAAATTAAAACACAAAATTACATTATGTAGGCTAGTGTAGACACATCGATCGTGCAATGAACAAGACAAATTATGTTTATGACCCATAGGGAGCGATCCGACCGCGGATTTCTCAAACAATACCTGGTGATACATACGACTCTTCAAACTATATTTTAACTTTACCTTTACAAATGCCTTTAAAGTTCTCCAGAGATTTCCAGGCTCCATTCGACGGTGCAGTGCACGCCTGAACATTCTTCGTATCTGGATGATTATAATAATATGGACTCTCATAATAATCTCAATATTTTAAAAATTTAAAAAAGTTTGTTGGTTAGATCTATCGCGATTCGTGCAGCGTGCCAATTGTTCGCATCGCTTACCATTTCTTATTTTTTCCTGTTGTTGCTTTTTTTTTAAATATATTTGGCAGCGACAGCAGAGAAAGTAATTCTATTTACACGCTCTGTTAGAACGAAGCATGCAGCTCTAATCTTCCACTAAACCGACGCATTCGCCGCAAGCGTAGAATAATGAACGATTGATTGGGTGGAGAGCAGTGTTGCCAACCTCACAAAATCCAAAATGCACTAGTGGCACTTCCAAAATGCACTAGAATGCGCTAAAGCAGTGGGTTTTCAACCATTTTCATTCATTCATTTCACTAATTTAGGAGAGATAACTGGCAAAATATTGGTCAAAATGGCAATTCTTCTACATTTAGTAGATTCTTGGAAATTAGGTAATTCAGATGTTTGAATATAATTTAACTCTTGAAACCAAATGGACCCTTACGGGTTCATTTGGTTTCATTTTACCATCTCAACAGTTACAGATCTATAAAGGTCCATTTGGTTACCAATGGTTCTTTCTAGGGAGGAAGGAGGACTCTATCATAGGAGGAAAAATGGTGAAAAACAAGGGTTTTATCTCTGGCGCCTGTCAACCAATTTCGCTCCAACTCACCAGCAAAAAAGTACTAGATTTTCCGCCAGGAGTTTTTCACTAATTTTGGCGCTAGGGGGGTCTGGAAAAAGCTAAATATAGCGACAAATGCACCAAGTTGGCAACACTGTGATTGGGTGGAGAGTCTAAAGTATAGTCAGAGTTGCGTAAACTCCGTTCACTTCATGGGGCCAGTTCTACCTAAACTTCTATTGAGCACGGAGACAACATATAGGGACTTCCAATGCATGAAGAAATGCATGGGACTCAGGCAACGGCCCAGCTTTGCTTTTAAAACCAATAGTTGACAAGTTGCACACATGGCTAAAATAGCTCTTAATAGAAACAATGCATTTCCAACTTCAGCTTGTCCCTCTTTCAGACTGCATGAACAGCACTCGAGCGTTCAGTTTCTGACCCCCCAATGTCGGAACACTGGCACTAGCTTGACAATGATTGGGCGTATCCATCGGGATTTAACAGTGACGTCGTTTTAGGAAGTTTACTTTATTTATTTGGGTCTTCTTAATCAGATGCCCCTCTGCCTGGGACAGTCCTTCAATTTCTAAGACTTCTTCAAGTGTCCCACAAAATGAGACAATGTCCCACATTGTGACAGACAACCATCAGTGTCCAAAATGCCCTAATACCTTAAGTAGTCTCCTAATAGTTGGCTTTTCTGATGTCTCTTTTCCTGCTATAGATGTGCTTTTAAAAATGTGTGTATGTTGCAATTGCTACAAAACCTTTCATTTTGGGGGATAAACAAGAACTTGAAGGGTAGGAAGGAAAGAAGAGAGGAAGTCTGATAATGATCAGATTCAGTATTAGGCCCGCCAACTGTGCATGTTGAGAAAGAACAAAATGTATGTATTGCATTGCATGTTTACATTTGTACTCAAGACACAGTTGTTTGCTTCCCATACTGGGCACGGCCAAATATGGAGTTTGATGCAGGCACAGACGTGCACACACATAGACATTTTGGACTGGCTAACATTATATCTCGTCAGCTAACTGCCTTCGCCATTACAATGTTGTTTTCACACACACCAGTAAGACGCTGCGCTTTCCATATGGCATGTCCAAATATACGTAGTGTGTGACACACTCAAAGTCAAAGTCAAAGTCGCATGATTTGTCACTATGTTACCGCAGCGAAATTGGTTCTCTGCTTTTGACCCATCACTTGGAGTGGTGAGCTCCAAGGAGCGGTGAGCTGCGGCTTGCCACGCTCGGGAATCATTAGCTGATTTTGACCCCCAATCCATCCCTTTGATGCTGAGTGCCAAGCAGGGAGGCATTGCATTGGGTCCCATTTTCAGAGTCTTTGGTATGACCCGACCGGGAATCGAACCCCGGCCTCATGATCAGTACTGCTGCGTTGTCTTGCAGACAAAAATGTGGTTGAGAACTGCGTTAATTAGGCTGCTCCACTGATACTAGTAATCATTGCGGTTCAGTTTTAAACCAGCCAACTTATAAGTATGCTTGAATGTGAATGACTGCTAGTCCATCCTTAAAGTATTGGTAGTTTTGGTGACGGGTGAGAAAGCCTTGAGAGGGGCCTTCCTCCGACCATGGTCGAGTGGGGGCAGGCCTTGGTGCACGTGCTGTTGGTGTGTGTGTGTGTGTGTGTGTGTGTGTGTGTGTGTGTGTGTGTGTGTGTGTGTGTGTGTGTGTGTGTGTGTGTCATCCTGTAGCTAAGTCCACCCATTGCCTCAACTGTTCGTCCTTAACTGTTGACAACAGATCCTGTGGCGACACATGCTTATTAAATAATAATAAAAAAAAAACTCAGCATATTTCATTAAAATAATAATAATAACGGTAATAATAATAATGCCCACTGAGGCGGAAGGCACACTGGGCATGACCTAGGCGGTAGAGGTCTATCAGCGGAAGTTGCGGGATTGGCTGAAGTACTGCCAGATCTGAGGCAATTATCTGTAATTTCCGGACTATAAGCCGCTACTTTTTTCACATGCTTTTGACCCTGCGGCTTATACAACGGTGCGGCCAATCTATGGATTTTTACAGGTGTTTTTTTTTTAACAGGGGTTTTCAACAGGTGGTCCGGGGACCACCAGTGGTCCCTGAGGGGGGTTCCAGGTGGGCCCTCCAGGCTAAATGATGGAAAGTTGGTTAACCAGATGTAACTCTTTGAGAGCGTAAACATGAAACCAAATGGACCCGCAAGGGTCCATTTGGTTTCATGTTTACACTCTCAAGTTATGATATTCACCATCTAAATTAGCACCACTTAATTAATAAGTCATGGTCACTTCTCTATGTTTTGCCTGTTTTGTTTGCGAAAAACCATCCTGAAATTGTGGACAAAACCAAAAGAAATCTTTAGTTTTGGGTTCTGTGGGGTGAAAATGTTGTCAAATGGTGGTCTGTAGCTCAAATGCTGAATAAATAGTGAGCCCTGGAATCAAAAAGGTTGAAAGCCACTGCTCTAACATGAAGCTTGTTGTCTGGTGCGGATTATAGCCAGGTGCGGCTTACACATGGAAAAATCAGTATTTTGCCCCAAATTTAGCTGGTGCGGCTTATATTCAGGTGCAGCTATATAGTCCGGAAATTACGGTACATCTGACAGATGCTCCTACAGACTCTTCCGCTGGTGGACTCTCTGCCGTAGTTCATGCCCTCTTTACTCTTCGCAGATGAGTAAATCTTGGTGACCGAGGCTAGGAGAAATGAGAACCATGTGTACAGACAGACAGACAGACAGACAGACAAGACAGAGATTCTATCGAATGAATAGTTAGTTTGTCTGGGCTTTTCGAATGCTCTCTGAACAACCAGAAAACCAGACCAGACTTATCATCAATCGACCGTAAGGGGCATGGTCCACAGCCAGATATGTAACCAATCCATACAACAGCTCAGACTTCAGGGGTTCATATGGGGTTCACTTCACACCCAGTGAGATAAATGTTGTCACATGCACCCGCTGGATTTCCTCCGTTGTTCTATAAAGAGAAGACGCGTGGAGGAGGAGGTCCAAAAACAAGTTGATAGTGAAACAAAGCGCAACACTCCAGCGGTGGTAAGAAACTTTAGCACAAACAATTTGTAATTCTAATGTTCTGTACTTTTACTTGAATACATTTCAGATTCAGAGGCAAACTTTGTCCTATTTCTACACCACACTTATTTGAAAACTTGCTTTTGAAGATTTTGATGTATTATTGGCTAAAAATAAATAGATGTATATACATCTTGGGCATTGAGAATAGTCAATGTAACAACCACACAATGCATGCAAATTTTGGGGTTATTTACTTATGTAACATATTTCTTTATCGTGGCATTGATACTTTGACTTAAAGGGTAACTCTGCCCATTTTAAACATTTTATTATGTCAGTAATATACCTTAGAGATGTTGTGACAATCCAAGTGATATTATTGAGTGTATCATGTCACAATAAAGGTTAATATGACCTCCTGGTTTTACAATGCGACACTGAGCATCAATTTGTGTGGATTGGGTTAAAGCAGGATTTTTCAACCCATTTTGACCCTGGGACCACCAATGACCAAGAGCAAGCTGGGGACCACCACTATTGCACCGACCAAGCTGACCAGGCCTGTCACACATCTTGCAGTTCCAAAATAGCACTACTCCCCCCTCAAATCAAAACTTGGACAAGAACTG
The DNA here is from genome assembly GCA_039105355.1 of Benthosema pterotum. Lineage (NCBI taxonomy): Eukaryota > Metazoa > Chordata > Actinopteri > Myctophiformes > Myctophidae > Benthosema > Benthosema pterotum. The sequence continues at coordinate 52,909,538 of CM076969.1, read as the reverse complement.
AGGCCTACATGGCTTTTGTAGGCTAAATTTCATTAGTTGTATTAAACCACACTTTTTTGACTTGAGAGTTACTTTCAAAATGAGCGGCTCAACAAGATCTACACATCAAAAATGTGATTGTTCCATTACTGAAAATCCATTTCAAGGCCCCTAGAAAGTTTTGCTTTGAAATAGTTGGGGATGGTGTAACTTTACTGTTGTAAGTGTTTAAGAATAATGCACTTATAATGAAAAATAGAGTTTATGCTATTACTGACGTTTGAAAACAGTATTTGAGGTTTGAGTTGACAGTTTGTGATGTTGAGTTTAGTCCACAATAACAGTTATCCTCCATTTTCCAATTGTATGGACTCTTAAAAATTATGTAATTCAGATGTTTAAATATAATTTAACAGATACAGATCTATAAGTGTCCATGTGCTGGGGGGACTGTCATGTGATCTACCTGCACGGACTGTGTGATCTACTGGTAGATCATGATCTACCTTTTGGGCACACCTGAATTACACATTGTGATTTGATTCATAATATTTTGGCCAATGTTGATAAATGGGACCAGGGACCACCTGCAATGCCTCCGTGGACCACCAGTTGAACACCCCTGGGCTAAAGGACAACTTAGTTTTTTTGTTTTTTCCAACCAAGGCTTATGTTTAGGTTGTTATTATAGAAAGTAATAAAATATCAGCGATTTTTTTGTTTGTTTGTTAGGTGTTGTTTTTTTTTGTTTTTTTTGATGCTTTCTTTAGTTTTGCGTATTTTTAGCTGTTTTTGAAATTAGCCATTACAGTCCTAATAAACCCCAGGAAATTATATCTGAACACAAAAGTTCACAACATCTACTGAATGTGAAGGGTACCTACTGATACTGATAAGAGCTACATGGAGGATGCATCAAGGTGTAATTGGTTCAATATGGCAGTTTGTCACAATCAGTAGATCCTGTGAAGTAGCCAGATATAATTTCTTGGAGTCTATTACATGTAAAGAAAATGATAATGAAAATAATCGCTAAAACTAAAGAAAGCAGCAAATGTAAAACGATTAACACCCATCTTTTATTTTGTCTAATAACAACAAAGAAAAGAACATTATCCTTCAAGAGCATGCAGACACCTGCATGTGTACATGTGAGACACACACACACACACACACATGCACAGTCGCACACGCACACAAACACACACACTAACCAGAGATGTCTTTTGGTAGGCCTGACCAGGACTGAGCCTTGCCAGACGAGCTTCATAATTGGCTTTCAACTTCTGGTTCAAGCGTGATGCTTCTTCGATGGGCGTCAGCTCTCTAGCACACACAAATAAGCACACACAGACAAGCACACACGCAAGACATTTACACACACACGCGCACACGCGCGCACACGCACGCACACACACACACACACACACACACACACACACACACACACACACACACACACACACACACACACACACACACACACACACACACACACACACACACACACACACACACACACACACACACACGCACACGCACACAATGTTAGTTACATTAGTGAGGTGTACAGCAGTGTGGACAACCAGAAGTTACGGAATGCATTGGAGTCTATGGGCTCGCATGAGTACATGAACCACGTGACCAGGCTGTTTTCTGCCCCTCGATAGACGTCACCGCCCCTGTTACGGAAACGGATTCCCCATTCATTTTTCTCACAGACTTTTCAAAAATAATTTATATAAAGACGATTACGCCGCAGACAAAGCCAACTCGGGTTGTGACGAATCATGATGACACACACATCTTTTTGGACAATCAAATAATTTCTAAGATGAAAAACGAAACAAAAAGTCTTGTATCATACCGTTTTCTACTTCTTGCAAAGACGATATTGTGTTTTTTTTTATTGTTGTAATAATTTTTGAGTTGGCTTTGTCTGCGGCGCAATCATGTTTTTATTAACCATTTTCGAAAAGTCTATGAGGAAAATGAATGAGGAATCCACTAGTGGAACCGGGTTGGTGATGTCACTGCGCAGGTCTATATCACAACTCTTTCAGATGGCTTAAGTGTGAAGTAAAATCTATCTACTGTATATTAAACCTGGAATGGAAGTGTGTGAAATCCCACAGGTACAGTATATTGATTTCTGACACATGCAATGGTGAGTGAGATTGAGTGTCACTGTGTCAAGTGCCACTGCCCTATGGAGCAACAGGTCACGAATACGAGTAAACAACACCACGTGTTATTATGGGGAAAGCAAGCCCTTCTCAATACGTATATGTCTTACTTTCTGCTTGCGTCCTGTGACTCCACTGTCTGGAGTCTTTGGAAGACTTCGGGTGGGAGAAAGGGGGACGGTTCCTCCCCGCCGCCGCCGCTGCTGCCTTCCGACAACACCCTGCGGTGACCGGGTGTGGAAGGGCTGGGCGTTCTGACCTCTGCTCCGTCAACAGGATCACATGGAGCGACTATCAGAGACGAAGAAAGGAGAGAACAGGAACAAAGGATTGACGAAGATTGATTTAAAACCCAAGACATTTGAAGACACAATGTTTTGCTCTGTTTTAAATAAATAAAACATGTGGAGCTGAGTTGTGTGCAGAGTGCAGACGTACTCTCGTCCTACACTGTTCCCACATTTTTTCATATTACACATATAGATTCTGTCCCAAAATCACGCAAATCGTTACACGGTATCTCTAGGGCTCCATTTTTGTTACATCCCAAACCCCTTATCCATTTTTTACTATTTAAAAAAAACGTTTGTTATAGTTCAATGTGCCAATCTATTGACACGTTGTGAGTATGAGACTGGCCATTTAAACTATTGAAAAATGTTTTTTTTTTTTTTTTTAAATGGCAAAGAAGTTAAGGGATAAGGGGTTTAGCGGTGACGAAAATGTAGGCCCTAGAGTTATGTGCTCAACATGAACCTGTCCAATATTTTATCATCCATCCTAATTGACTATAATTGACTTTCAAAGTTTGTAAGATTGGCCTGTTAAGAACAAAATGCATCAAAACGTGAAAACAGCATGCAATTTAATTGAAATCTTTAACACACTTTCCTATGAGGCTGAGAAATACTGTATATGCCACCTTTTTGATATTGGGCAGTTATAGCACCACCAACAGGTAGATTTTTGCAAAACATTTTTGGAATCCACTTGCCATCAAAGGCATGAGAAGAAATAGCACACTTTTCATATTGGCCTATAGCGCCACCAGGAGGCCACAACGTGACCTGGTGGAGAACTGTGCCTAGAAGGGCACTTTTTCTAGTTTATGAATGTTATTATAAATGTTATTATAAATTTACTTTAGGTGCCTCTTATTTGAAGCAGTACCTGAGCCAGTTTATCTCATCATATACACATATGAGCTCTTTCTGCTAAAAATCCCCTTTTGAATTAGCCTCCATCTCCAGGCTTACATCTGCGCTGGGCAGTGTTGCAAACTACCAAAATCCAAAATGCACAAGTGGCACTTCCAAAATGGACTACAATGCGCTAGAGCACTGGTTTTCAACCTTTTTCATACCAGGGCCCACTATTTATTCTGCATTTTAGCCACGGAGGACCACAGTTTAGTCTCTCTGACTAATTTAGGAGAGATAACTGGCAAAATGTTGGTCAAAATGGCAATTCTTCTACATTTTGAAAATGTGTAGATTCTTGGAAATTAGGTAATTCAGATATGAATATAATTTAACTCTTGAGACCAAATGGTCCCGTAAGGGTCAATTTGGTTTCATTTGGTTTTCATTACAGATCTATAAGGGTCCATTTGGTTACCAATGGTCCTTTCTAGGATGGAAGGAGGACTCTATCATAGGAGGATTAATGGTGAAAAACAAGGGTTTTATCTCTGGGGCCTGTCAACTAATTTCACTACAACTCACCAGCAAAAAAGCAATGGATTTTCCGCCAGGAGTTTTTCACTAATTTTGGTGATAGGGGGGGTTTCGAAAAAAGCTAAATACAGCTACAAATGCACCAAGTTGGCAACAGTGCCCCAAAGAGACTATCAAAAGGTGGGTCCTACGGCTTGTTAACTTCCCCCGGAAGTTGGCGGAAGTCAGCAAGCTACTGAGGACTGAACAGGGTTGTTTCGCTGGGGATTGTAAATACAGTAACTTCCGCAACTCCTGTTAGCAACTTCCGCAACTATACCGTTGATAGTCTCAAAAGCGTACCCGGCGCCCAGGTGGTTATGAAAGCAACAGTCTCTCACAACGAGTTCAACTGACACATATCAGCAATGACACTGAAGTATTTGCACTGTGCCCTTCTTCCTCCATTGTGTAACAGCTGATGCTGTGGTAGTTGGTGTGGTGTGTGGAAGATGACTATTTGTGCATATGTTATGTTGGGTACCAGACTGCGTTAGATTGATGTTCAAGTTCAAATTCAATCAATCTATCACAAATTGAGCCCCCTGTCTGCCCCACATTGTGACATTGTGACACAATTCAGTGTTCAAAAGTCCTAATACTTGGCTTTCTGTTGTCTCGTTTCCTGCCATAGATTAGTATTTTTAAGTCTGTTAAAATAACCCAGTATTCCCCTGATGCCAGTATATATTTCCACACTCATTCCAGAGGGGACACATTACACGTACTGTATCAAAATAGGTGATCTACAAGCTCAAAACGTGTCACGCTGCGACATGTTTTTTCATAATAACAACCGCATCAGAAAAACTTTTACCCCCACTTGTCCCACACAGGCAAAACTTCTGTCCCTCAAATGAAAAGTTTAGATCTGGTCACCCTAGCTGTCCCTTCTATAAAAAAAAGCAACCACAAGAAATGACGCATCATTTAATCGACAGCTGCTGTATTATATTTCTGCAGAATTGTTCGCTGACCTCTGAGCCTTCGGATGATTTTTGCACCGGCTATCTGATTGGCTATTTGGTCTCTCGGCAACGATATGACTTCTGATTGGCTCTCTGGTCTCTCGGCAACTCTTCCATCTCCAAAGTCCCCATGCCTGTTTATTAGGGCAGCCTGCAGGTGCCAAAAATCTGGAATCTATAGCTAATGTTGCAGCTGATACATAAGCTTTCCATCAAGTATTTTATTTAATTCATCGGAGCAGCAGGGATTAAAAAGACCAACGCGTTTCGGCCATCTTGGGCCTTCGTCTGGGTCAAGTCTTGACCCTGACCCTGTCTTTTCAATCGCTGCTGCTCCCATGAATTAAATAAAATACTTCTACTGCACAGAGTTGCCTTGGATCTTCTTCAAAGTTCGCCACCGGTTCACTGCCTTTCACAGTATTTTGTGATTTTCCCAAGGTACTATTGAACTTTTTTAGATCTTTTTGTTCTGCATCATTGATACCCTCTCCAAAGAGCACCTATTGGCAGTTTTTACCACTCATACAAGGGACCCACAAAGCTCTTCTTTTTCCTCCTGTTCTCTATAGCTAATGTATTCACCGTTGTTGTGAATGCCGGTGGTTGGATGGATGGTGGAGGGCTGAACCGGCAGCGAGGAAGGGGACATGGAGGAGGAGAGGTCAGGAGACGGTTCCTGTGACCTCCCTATGAAGGACTTGGCTCGCTCCAGGCACTGTTCGGCCAGCCGTAGCATCTTCTCCACCTCCACCCCGACCACCTCGCTTTCCTCTGAAAAAGGACAGAAATTAGGATTAGGAGAGACGAGAGCTGGGGGACTGTCCCACGCAAAGAGGGACATCTGGTCACCCTATCGCCATCATTTACCAGGATTTTCAAATCAAATCAAACTTTATTTATAAAGCACTTTACAACAATGGATATTGCCCAAAGTGCTATACAGGGTATAAACAGTGACAACAAGCTATACAACTAAAACCTAGCATAAATGGAAAAAAACAGCAACAGTGACAACAAAGACAGCAGCAATAAACACAGACTACAAGACCAGTCAGACAGACAAACAATCAGGCAGACAAGGAGACAAACAAACATAACCAAGGACATACAGATAAAGTCAGTTAAAAGCCAAAGAATAAAAGTGCGTTTTTCTACAGTGTTAGCATTTTTATATGACTTGGTAGGCTGTTCTAGAGCCTAGGGGCAGCAGCAGCAAAGGCACGCTCACCCCTACTCCTTAGGTTGGTAGCGGGAACCTTTAAGAAGAGCTTAGTAGCTGACCTTTAGAGCCCTTTGTGGGGTGTAGGGACTAAAATTTCTGTAAGATATTGTGGTGCCAAGCCATGCAAAGATTTGTAGGTGTATAAAAGCATTTTAAAGTCTATTATGAAAGTGACAGGGAGCCAATGTAGTGTCGCTAGAACTGGTGTTGTGTGTTCTCTCTTTTTAGTTCCTGTGAGAAGTCGAGCAGCTGCATTCTGGACTAACTGTAGACCAGGGGAGCCCAACCAGTAGATCGGGATCTACCGGTAGATCTCGGCCTGATCGCAAGTAGATCTCGAGAGATGTGGGGAGGAAAGAAAAAAATGGGATGGAAAAGAAAAAAGAGCGATTTGCGTGTGTGTGTGTGTGTCTGTCTATCTGTCTGTCTACGAAGCAGCTCATTTGGAGGATTGTTGTCTGCTGTCTGTGAATTATGCCAACAGTATTGTTCTGCAACATGTAATGGACTGTGCTGCAACTTATAATGGACTATGGACGATGATGTTTTAAAAATGTAATACGCAGTATGCAGACAGTAACAGTGTTTGCTTTAACACCTGACACTTAAATATTACACATATCTTACTCTTTGGGGCTGTGGCATCCTCCAAAAGGACATGCGATATATAGTTGATGCTCCTTAAGTATTCACAATAGGCATCCTATAAAGAAATAGCAAATACTGTATGTTAAACACAGTCATGGTTCTAATCGCACACACACTCACTCTCTCTCTCTTTAACACTGACTGATTTATTGATTAAAGTATTTAGTTTGGAGAATTACACCACACTTCAAGCACAATATTCATATTCAATAATTAAACTTATTTTGATAATTGTGAATAGCATTATACTTCATCATGCATTAGACATCATCATGCAGACATCATCATCATCATGCAGTAAAGCATTAGCACATTAAAGGACCAAGTGGACCCTTGCGGGTCAGAATTGGGGGAACCTTATCATGTCCACACATCTCTAAGCAGCCTTAGAGATGTTGTGTGGACATGATAAAGTTCCGCCAATTTTAATCATTTTAATATATATAAGGTATATATTAAAATGTTGAAAATGGGTGGAGTTCCCCTTTAATTACTGTTTGACTACGCAACACACACACACACACACACACACACACACACACACACACACACACACACACACACACACACACACACACACACACACACACACAGTAATGACATCATGCTGACATTAATTACTGCGTAACTACTACCCCCCCCCCTCCACACACACACACACACACACACACACACACACACACACACACACACACACACACACACACACACACACACACACACACATTATGCTGTCATTAATTAACGTTAATTACTGTGTAGCTACTATGCAGATAGGTGTATACAGCAATGACTGTCATATGAGATTATGAGTCATGAATTTGGCTGACGACTACAGCATCCCCCCTGTGTCCTGTTACTGTACTGTTTACATCAACCACTGGTCGTTTTCTACGCGTTAGAAACCGGTTTCATGGACACCAGTGAAGCCGAATCCAAGTCCTGGCAACGTCCTACCTGATGTCTGTTCCCTGCGTCCAGCTGGATTGCTATTTTTGCCATTTTCATGGCATTTTGAAGCGGCTTCACGCCGATCTCTGGGACAGACGCAGCCATAACTAGGATGTGACATGATATTGTCGTAAGACTCGCCCACGGTGCACGCCCCCAGCTCGAATAACCAATCAACACACAGAGAGCGCCTCGGGTTTCAGTCAGAGCCATCTAGTAGAAGAGCTACGACATTGAGGGGTCCGAAACTGAGCGCTCGAGCCGTCTCGAGCGCTGTTCGTGAGGCCTGAAAGAGGGACAACTGGAGTACATTGTTTTAGAGCGGCGCAAAAAAGGGCAATGTTAGGCACGTGTGCAATATTTCAACTGCTTTGAAGTATTGTACAACTAAAGTAAGTGACAACTTAGCAACAACTCGTTTTCTGTAATGTTTATGTTGAACTACTGCAACTCCCATTCCCAAATAGAAGTCTATCAAGTGAACGGAGTTTGCGTAACTGCGTCTATACTCTATGGCCCCGGCCGCTAGGTGGCGCTGCGTTGCTTTCCTCTTGCATTTGTAGTTTCCAACACATTGCAAACTTCCGGGTTTCAATGTTTGTTTACAAGTGAGAGTAGTAGTAGTGGATCAGTTCAAAAACAGTTTATGCAAGATGCATTGTTCCTAAAACAACACTTTGGTGTCCAAATCAAACACACAGAACATCCGCCGCAGTGCAGATTCGCGTTAAGGCACGCGTGGTGTCCATACAATTATTACTATAACGTTAATTGTCCAGTACAACTGCTAACGCTAGCCAATCAGAGTCAGGCGCCTTTTAAATAGCAGTCCTTCGTGGTGTAGTCTGCAAAGAAACTAACAAAGTTTTCTGATTATTATGAAGAAACGGGGAAGGCGATCGCGACTGCTGCAGCCACAAGTCAAGTCACAGCCAGCTGTCACCGTGGACGAGGAGGCGGTGAGGAAGAAACCATGTGGGAAGCGAGGAAGACCCAGAAAGACCACAACCACCACCAGCAGCAGCAGCATCCTCCAGCACAGCAATGGACCAGCAGACAACAATAAGATCACTGCTGCTACAGAGCGAGCAGAGAACACAACAAAACCATCGGGTATGCTTTTACGTGGCTCAGTGTATATGCGTTACATCCATCACTGGTTCTCAAAGTGCGGCCAGGGGACTCCCAGTGGCCCTTGATTGAGTTCCAGAGGGTCCCCAGTTAAATGATTGGGCAGAAAAGGACCCCTTTGGGTCTGAAACTAAACGGGTAAACGGGTCATTTTGGTTCCATTGGCTCAATCTCTGAGTTAAAATTGACATTGATTTTACAATATGACAATATTGTTAAAATAGGAATTAGGATCCCAGAGAGGGAAGTGTGTGTGTGTGTGTGTGTGTGTGTGTGTGTGCGTGCGCGTGTGTGTGTGTGTGTGTGTGTGCGCGTGTGTGCGTGTGTGTGTAGTGTAATGGAGGTCAAACTCCCTGAAATTATACAGACTCCTAGTGTAGATTCGGACAGACACGATCATTTTGCATGGACCTAATTTTGTTTATAAAATCCATGTAGGAGTCTTTGTTAAACCACAACATTGATGTTGTGAATAACCTGGTGTTAATTTCTTGGGGAATGGGAGTTAAATGCTGCAATTTGTAAAAAGAAAAAAAAAATATATATATATACAAAATATGACTCCTAACGTCTATCTAAAATGGGACTCATCAGATGTGTCAAGGATTCATCTAAAAGACCCTCCCTGCATCCCGGGACCAGTGTTGGGACATATTACTTCGGAAAGTAATATTTGCCATTCATTATCAGTAATATATTACTAATATATTAGTAATATGTCCCAACCCTGCCCGGGACTCATTAGATTGAAAACCTATTGACATTACTTCCAGTGGCGGATGTAACATTTCCCAATTGGGGGGTCAGGCGAAAATGGTATGGGGGCAACTTCATCGCCTGTGTCGCTTCGCGCCACGGGAGATGAAGTCGCACAGGACTTATATTAGTCATCAATAATATCAGTTGTTGTTGAAGTTGCAACAGACATGCAGCATGCATAAAGCTAAAGGTCTGACTCAGAGAGTTTTCTGTTTTCACTGATAAAATGCTGTTGGTTTAGTGGTGACACCACTGGAGTTAGTCAGTAGCAGTAGTAGTGTTTCAAATCATTTTAATTATAAGCACTTTAATTTGAAATTTGGGTCGTTTGCATGCCATCAAGTATGGTGGGGCCATCAGGGCATTTAGGGAGGGGGCCCATACCTAGATCCGCCCCTGATTTACTGTACATCACTTCTCCCTTTTCTAATCTGTACAGGTAGACTCCCCGCTGCCCTGTGCCGGCTCTGCCACGGGAAGTTCTCTCCGCGGAGCCTGCGTCACGCCTTCCGGAAGTCGCCGCCCCGGGACTCGAGCGAAGATGCCGAGTCGCCAGACGCGGCGGCCGCGGCGACTCAGCCGCCGCTGTTTTTCCATGCGGACTTCCAGCGGCTGGTCGGGGTGCCATTGGACCGCGACCCGCGCCTGTCCGAGTTCGTCTGCAAGAAGTGCCACGCCAACTTCTACAAGTGCCACAGTATCCTGATACGGTTCCTGCAGAGAGTCAACCTCCCGCCTGCTGCTGCTGCTGCTGATGACACCACCAGAGCAGGCTGGTGAGCAGGGCCGGATCCAGGCATGGGCATGGGCCGGGGGGCGAGATTCTAGTTCCTGATGCTAGACTCTAGTTTCTGATGCTAGACTCTAGTTTCTGATGCTAGACTCTAGTTCCTGATGCTAGACTCTAGTTTCTGATGCTAGACTCTAGTTTCTGATGCTAGACTCTAGTTCCTGATGCTAGACTCTAGTTTCTGATGCTAGACTCTAGTTTCTGATGCTAGACTCTAGTTTCTGATGCTAGACTCTAGTTTCTGACGCTAGATTCTAGTTTCCAATGCTAGAATTTATTTTTTGTCACTAGATTCTCGTTTCTGACAATGGATTCTTGTTTTTCTGGGGGGAAAAATGTCTGTTCCTGTGTCAGTGATGCTCAGTCAAAAGTATTTCATTCCGAGGACCAACAGAATTATCTATATTTGGCTGTGGACCCCAATCTGAAAACATTTTCTAGGGAGATCCCCCAGGAGCAAAGATTTGAGTTAAAAACGTTTGCTTCAGAAATAACATATATTCAGAGATTTGCACCACGTTTCCATGATTTTTTAAAAATAGCAGAGATACAAGCTCATAGCGTGCCACTCGGTGGCGCGCTATGAGGTTGTAGATGTGCTATTTTTCAATAGCTAAATCATAATGCTTAAAACACCAAAACGAGTTCAGTACACTAAGGGTTAAAGTGCCTATATTTAAAAGGATTTTAAACACTACTACTGCTACTAACTAATCACAGTTGTGGCACCACTAAACCAACAGCATTTCATCATTGAAAACAGAAAACTCTCTGAGTCAGACCTTTAGCTTTATGCATGCTGCGTGTCTGTTGCAACATCAACTGATGTTATTATTGATGCTTAATTGCGTAATATAAGTCATGTAACTGAAAATGGTATGGGGGCCCGGGGCAGCTTCATGAAGGCGCTGCCATACCATTTTCTCCTGTCCCCCCAATTAGGAAATGTTACATCTGCCCCTGGATGGGGGAGGGGTTACAGTTGTCAGAAATATTCATGCAAGTATTGGTATATGTTTATGTGGGATGTTGTAGTGTTGAAATCAAAGAAATGGCAAATAGAAATTGGGAGGAGATCTACTCTATTACCGGTGCTTTTAACAAATATTTGTTTTTGTTTTATTCCAGGAAGAATATAAAGTTTCCACAGTTAATGGTGAACTCAACAAGTAAGCAAATGCATGTCGTCTATTCCCCCTTAGAGTGATACTAACATTTTGTAAGCATTCAGAGCCTATCTCAGCATCTGTTTCTGACAGTGTGGCTGCAATTACTGGTGGCATTACTATTTATGAGCAATCACTTTCGTACCTAACACCATCACACATCCCATTTGGCGATCTATGCAATTGATTCACACAGGCTTGCACATTCGAACCAAGTGGGATTCAGCATAGCCTGGTATGCACTGAAAATCTAGGCTCTACACGTCTTTTCATGAATGTAAGTCAGGGCCACACAACTGAGGATGCCTTTAGATGTTTTCATGAAATGAACACGGTGTCTGCCAAATGTAAACAAGCGTAAGCTTTACTGGTTTGTCCACTTACACTAGTTTTGAGCCCTGGCTTGAGAAAACCTAAGGCTTTTGCAACCTTGTGATGTTGTGAGCTTGCAAATCAGCCCACCCTTTTTTGGGGTCCACCCACGGTTCCGAGGGGTCACGGCTCCGAGGGGGCACGGTTCCGACGGGGCATGGCTCCGAGGGGGCACGGTTCCGACGGCCGGGTCTGTGATACGCGGCCCGGCAGGACAAGGTTTTCTGTGCGCAATTATTGCGCTACACGTGCCCCCCCCACCCCCCCCCCCCACCCACACACGCACACACTCCACCACTCTGCGTATCAACAACACATTGTGAGCCGCTACGCACTGATCTCTCGCTCTCTCTCTCTCTCTCTCTCTCTCATATGCATATGCAATGTTATACAGTTTATAGATCTGTTATACAGTTTATAGATCCATTATAGGCAGTGGGTGCGAAATCCATTGGTGTGATTGCTTTGGACGGACGACATTAAATTTAAATAGCGCAAAAAAGTACCAATAAGCCTATACACTGCAATTTAATTGCGTAATGGCGTAGGCCTACCTGATTGTCACTATGGCACGGGGTTGTAATTCATGCTGTTGTTGCGCACAGGACAAATGTATAAGAATCCCACCGCGTTTAGGTCAGGCTTGCACAGTTAACTTTGCAGTAGGTCTATTGACATTTAAACAAGATGAAGAAACAGACAGAGAGACAGACAGACAGACAGACAGACAGACAGGGGTCTCCTTTCTATAGCCTAATAACGGACCATCTTACCGCTGCGTAAAATACCCCTTCTCCAACTTCTCCTCTCCACAGTTCTCCTTTATTTGCTACGTGGAATGCATTTCCACCTGCACCATATCAAAATCAAGCAAAACCGTCTTTTTGTTTTTAGGGAGCAGCCTAAAATGCGAGTCTTTGTTGCATTTTGGGATTTGAATGAGGCTTCACATACCTAACAAAATAAGGCGCACTGTCCGCGTCTATAGCAATAGGATTATGGCCTCCTGTTGTGATAGCGACATTTTCTTGCATGCTTGATTCAAGCAAAGTAAGCAAATAATGTGGCCGATAATAAGGAAATATGCAATTGGAAATGGAGAGGCACATTTTACGCAGTACAAGGACGTGTCGTAAGGGCCGCTACCAGGCACTTACAGCTGATAGACGTTGTCGAATCCTAGAAGGCTGCATGGTCCCTGGAGCCCTCAACCAGCAGTTTACATGATTCATCAGTTGCTTAAGGAAACATAAATACACTGCAGTGTACGGAATTGTCTCTCTTTTGGCCGTGCGTAAAATGGTTCAGAGAGAGAGAGAGAGAGAGAGAGAGAGAGAGAGAGAGAGAGAGAGAGAGAGAGAGAGAGAGAGAGAGAGAGAGAGAGGAGAGAGAGAGAGAGAGAGAGAGAGAGAGAGAGAGAGAGAGAGAGAGAGAGAGAGAGAGAGAGAGAGAGAGAGAGAGAGAGAGAGAGAGAGAGAGAGAGAGAGAGAGAGAGAGAGAGAGAGAGAGAGAGAGAGAGAGAGAGAGAGAGAGAGAGAGAGAGAGAGAGAGAGAGAGAGAGGCGGGCGCTCATCACCAACTTTAGGCGAAAATATGCCTACTGCAAAGTTAACTGTGCAAGCCTGACCTAAACGCGGTGGGATTTTTATACATTTGTCCTGTGCGCAACAACAACCCCGTGCCATAGTGACAATCAGGTACGCCATTACGCAATTAAATTGCATATATTGCTGTGTAGGCTATTTGTAATTTTTTGGCACTATTTAAATGTAATGTCCGTCCAAAGCAAAGCAATTACCCGACTGCCTATAATTGATCTACAAACTGTATAACAGATCTATAAACTGTATAACATTGCATATGCATAGAACACTAGAACAGCATAGTTGCGCGCAGGAAGCCTTGTCCTGCCCATAGGTCCCGTCCTGCCGGGCGCGCATCACAGACCCGGCCGTCGGAGCCGTGCCCCCTCGGAATCGTGCCCCCTCGGAACCGTGACCCGTCGGAACCGTGACGCGGACCCGCCTTTTTTGACTTGAGAGCTACTTTCAAAATGACCGGCTCAACAAGATCTATACACATAGTTTCTGCACCCAAAGCTAATAACTTTCATGTTTTTGTCCACAATTGGGAAATAGAACTGGCAATATGTCCTCAAAGTAACAATTATTCTCCATTTTCTAATTGTGTGGACTTTTGAAATTATCTATATTTGGCTGTGGACCCCAATCTGATGTTTAAATATAATTTAACTCTTGAGTGTGAAATGAAACCAAATGGACCTGTAGGGGTCCATTCCATTTGGTTTCATTTTAACGCTCAAGAGTTACAGATCTATACATTTTAGGGGACTGTCATGAGATCTACCTGCACGGCCTGTGTGATATACTGGTAGATCACGATCTACCTTTTGGGCACCCCTGGTGTAAGCTGTGTGTGGATCTACAATAAAAAAAATGTGCACCTGCCCGGTCAGGGCAACCAGGTAGTAGACTTCACCTGACGTTACTACCAACCTGAGCGATTTTCTTGTGTTTTCTCCTAGCGCCGTCGTCCTTCACCTCAGACCCCAAGTGCCTCCACAGCTTAGTGTCCTGGGCTCACCACCACGGAGAGGCGGGCTGCCATTCCTGCCCCAACCTGAAGGAGGTGCTGGAGGGTCACTGCTGGGGCTCCATACGCGCCGTCTGGGGTTGCGTGGACGGTCACAGCTACGCCATGGACACTCAGAGCGCCCCTGCCGCCGCGCAATTTCAGCCGGGCAGTAACCACAACCACAGTGGCAGTCCGTTGGGGAGTGCCGGCGAATTCAAGCCCTTGTGTGTGCAGGAGGAGGAGGACGAAGTCGGAGATGAGGAACGCCCACCGCGACTAAACTTCAGAGCTTCAGACCTGGCCCTGCAGCCCAGCCCTGCTACAGCGACGCCCCAGACCCTCACGGACGGGACCGCCACCACCTGCACAGATGGTGAGGTCAGGCAGGCGTTTTTTGCCATTAGGCACACTAGGCAGTCGCCTAGGGCGCCATGAGGGGAGGCGGAGGCGATCACCAGACATTAGGCCGCGTCATACTTTTTTTATTTTTGAAAATCAAAATGCTTGGGTGTCTATTTTATGTCTTTGGGGATGGGGAATTCAAATATGATTCTTTTTTTGACTGGACAAACCCTACCGACTGGACAAATCCTACCTACATTTGCATTTTTATATCAGCGTGTCGATTTTACCTCAATTATGTGGGGTGTCTAAATTATGCTGTTTCTGATGGTGAATTCAAATATAATATTGTTTTGTGGATAGAATAAGTCTAACCTACATTTTTCTGTACTTTGAAATTGCACGTTTTGCCTGTTTTAACCTCTTTAGGATTTTTAAATACATAATATTATGGATAAATTCCCTTGGGGGTGCCATTTTACAGAAGATTTTCCCTGGAGCCCCCCTCCCTTACCAAATGGACCCGTAAAGGTCCATTTGGGGGCTCCAAATAGAATAGAAATGCCACTGGGTGAGGTGCAAGTCTCAGCATCCCTAAGATTGTTTTGAGAATTTTTCTTCCATCTGCACGAATTGTAGGCTCCTTTTGTCCACATTAGGGACAAAAGGACCCGCAAGCGTCCATTTCATGTTTGCGCTCTCGAAGAGTTGCATCTGGTGAACAAACTTTTCATCTGGTTAACCAACTTAGCTGGGGACCACCTGGAACCACCTCAAGGACCACTGGTGGTCCCCGGACCACCTGTTGAAAACCCCTGGATTAAAATCATTGCAGCCCTAGTCCATATTGTCTTGCCATCACAAAATTGACAGTTTTGATAAATGTAGGTGAATGTGATGCATCATGCGTAGCTTTGAGTTTGTTTCTTCTTCTCTCCTTCATTAGAGTTCCTGTGGAGTGAACAGGCTCCCTCCCCTGCTCCTGCACAGCTGGAGGACAGGACCGGTGACAGTGACCTCTCTGACAGGTCAGTCACAAAGCCACTCGACCTCTGACCTCAACTCATCTTGGCATGGCTAAAGCCAGACAAATCAGCTGTGGGCGGCAATAATAATATTTCATGCTGATGACACCTGGTGTTGGGTGGCCAATTAAGACGCTGTGTGGTGTCCTGATTGGCCACACCAGTTCTCTGAAGTAGGAAGTGGACGCACAAATGAGCTATTGCTGAGATCTATCTGCTGACATTTTTGGCTTTTTTTTTGGCCAACAACTGATTCAGCCTGATTTTAGTCAGACTAAACTCATCTCCTCACTTGTATTCTGGTCCTTTTCCACACTGTAAATGTTCTTTACGCTCTATTTTAGGCTTAAGTGTAGGAGGACCACTCCACCACTTGAACATGTATCTATATATAATAGGTCCTAGAATATCACTATTTCTTTCTTCTTTGCCTGTGTCTCACAGGAGGGCTCTGTGCAGTTCAGATCAGAAACCTGTCTTCCATGCGCATAAACCTTAAAAAATGATAACATTTTAACACATCGACAAGTACCAGGATGTACTGTATAGTTGTGTATCCAGTCCTCTCTCTCTGTGTGACCACAGGGACATGTCGATAGCGGAAGAGTTTGAAGACGGTAGAAAGAGGGGATTCTCGGACGATGAACTCTTTCAGCCTTACCCCAAAAGGTGAGGTTGTTATTGTGCCTCAGCTATTATTATTATTATTATTATAGAATAAAGATATTAAGGATTCACATTATCATCAAGGGTTAGTTATACTTTGTTGCAACATAACTCTCACTCACAATAGTAAAAGAGGCTTAGGGTAGGCACCCAGTTAACCGGTAACTGTTACATGTTGAGACTTGCTGGTAAGCTACTGTAGAATAACACTGCAGACAACATTGTGTTTACTTAACTAAATGCATCTTGTATTGCAATATAATGTGGTTATACCTACAGTACCGACCGACACTGTTGTCCCTGTCACATATTTGGTAACGGTTGTTCTTGGGTGAGTCATTGTGCTTCAGCCATATTCAGTTAAGTCAGGGTCGTACTGGCCATAGGGAGTACTAGTGCTGAAACTAGAGCTCAAAAATGGCCTTAGTTTTCGAGATACCCCCACCCGGGGTAGAACAAACCACAACCATGTTTTTTCTTATCTTTAGGGTCCGGCGTTTATGAAATGGATTGTTGTGGAGTTTTATTTTGGTGCAAAATTAGTGTTTTGGGCTATTCTTTAGACCTACCCAAATCTCTGAAATGACCCAGGTAAAATCCGACAAAGACGATATAAAAGTCTATAACTTGAGATTACTTACTGATATCTTCATTAAATTTGTTGGGGTATGACCCAGCCATCCACCCTGCAAACCTGCATGTCCAAAGTGATTGTCCCACAGAAATACTGAAATAGTCCCTTAAATGTATTAACGTATGTAATTATGTATGTATGTACAGCTCTCCCGGTGGGCCGCGACCATATGGGTCCACTAGGGGGTGCTAAAACATAATACAGGCTTGTATTGTACTTGTATCAGTGAGTGACAAATAAACCCTGTTCTACCTTGGGTCCTTTTGCCACCATCATTCTTGTGAAAGCAGCAAAAGGATTGTGTAGGTCTGTATGATTATTTTGTTTTGAGCCGTTTGGGCCGGTCAGGGCCAAATTCGTGCGAAAAATGAGTTAAGTTCTCTGTTGAAAATGATTTATAATTTGCTGTTCATTATTGAACCCTCCTCTCCAAGGCCTCGCAGGACGCCGACCCCCAACAAGAGAAGACAAATTCCAAAGGGTCCTCAGGAGCCTAAAGTCAAAAAGAAACCAGGGCCCAAACCTGGTTGGAAGAACAAGTTCAAGCCTAAAGGGTACAAAGACAAATTGGTTTCCCCTCTATTCTATAAGACTAGCGAGGTCTTTTTGCACCAAATAATTATATTTTCACTACTGATTTTTTCTTTACCCATTGTGTCCTGATCAGATTCTAGTTTCTGATGCTAGATTCTAGTTCCTCTCAGTAGATTGTAGTTTCTGTAGTTAGATTCCAGTTTCCGACACTAGATTCTAGTCCATGACCCTAAATTCTAGTTTGTGACACTAAATTCTAGTCCCTGGCGTGAGATTCTAGTTTTTCTGAAAAAAATCTCTTTCTGTGTCAGTGATGCTGAACATATTTCATAGGGAGGACCCTCAGAAATATCTATTATTTAGCTGCTGAACCTCATCTAAAAACATGTTGTTCTAGGGATCCCCCAGAAGCAAAGATTTGAGTTAAAAATGTTAGCTTCCCAAATATCGCATTCAGAGATTTGCACCACATTTTCACAATTTTTCAAAAATAGCAGAACTACAAGCTCATATCGCGCCACTCGGTGGCGCGATATGAGCTTGTAGATCTGCTATTTTTCAACAGCTAAAACACCAAAACACGTTCAGTACAGAGAGGGTTAAGTGGATTATCGATTAAGTGGATTATCGATCAAGTCTGTTAAAATAGATTGCTGTACACTGACAAAGTAATCATCTTTGTATTCTCAGAGAGGAGCTGCCCAACATCTATAAATGTCCATATCAAGGTTGTACTGCTGTCTACCGAGCTCCTGATGGTTTAAAGGTGAGAATGAATAGTTTTCAGTAACTTTCCCCCCCAAAAAAGTCTTACTTTGCGTAAGGTCTGCCCTTCTGTACCTGATACCTCACACACATACTAAAGACAAGTGAACATCATCAATTTTTCTTTTGACGTTTTTTCAGAAGCACATAAAAGAGCATCATGAAGAGGTGAGGGAGAGACCCTGTCCACATCCAGGCTGCAACAAAGTTTTTATGATCGACCGTTATTTGCAGCGACACGTGAAGCTTATCCACACAGGTATGGTCCAAGATAAGACATTGATTAAAAAAATAATAGTAGCCGTAATAATTCTTTTTTCCCCCACATTGCATGGGCTATTTAGGATTACCTCTCTATTTGAATTGTGTGTTTGTTTGTTTGTTTGTTTTTTGCCTGTGTGTTTCCCAGACCAGAGGAACTACATTTGTGACCAGTGTGGTCAGACCTTTAAGCAGAGGAAGCACCTTTCAGTCCACCAGATGAGACACTCGGGGGCCAAGCCGCTACAGTAAGCACCGATAACCACCCCCCCACACACACACACAGCAGATGACAACAATAATAGCAACAGGGCCGTAAAAATGTAAACCAAACAGACCCACAAGGGTCCATTTGGTTTCATTTTTACACTCTCAAAGAGTTACCAACTTTCCACCATTTAGCTTGGGGACCACCTGGAACTCCCTAAAAAGGACCATCTGGTGGTCCCTAGTCTTGGGTGGTATTGATTTTTTAATTTTATTTATAGTGTTAATTAGCTTTATGTTCAATATTACCGGTATTGACCACTAGATGGCAATGGCGTGCAATCAGAGTCTGACACGTTGCACCAGTCACCTAGTTCTCAGAATTGCAACATTGAGGGGTCAGAAACTGAGTGCTGCTGTACACACAGCCTAACTAGGGACAGACATGACAATTGTTTTAAAGTATTGTATAGTTACTACTAAAATTCTCTACAATATTTATGTTGTACTATTATTACAAAACTAACTAAAATATGGCATTTAAAGCCGGGCTGTTGCCTGAGTCCAATGCATTTCTGCCTACAGCAGGTCCAGGACCTGTCCCTATTTATTGTCCCCATTCTCAATAGTAGTCTATGTAGAAGAGCCTCCATTGGACTGACCCCATGAAGTGAAAGGAGTTGTCAGAACTTGGTCTATATTCTAATGCTCTGCTCTCCACAAGTCGCGTTGTGGTGAAACCAAAGTGAAAGAACTTATTCAGTGGACGCATAAGTTTTATTTTTTGGACATTACATTCTGGTGCCGGTGGCATATTCAATCGAAGGAGACAAGGAGTGCAGTAGCCTATAACTTCTGGAAAGTAACAAGTGAGCAGTAGCCCTCATATTTTAATAGAATGCAGTATAATGTTTGTATTTGACGAAATTCGGTATTCGATATTTTTTATAAACCCAACGATATTACTCGGTATTGATTTCTAATATTGTGATTAACGGTAATACCGGGATAAGACTAGTGGTCCCCACTGACCACCTTTCATTGGGTCGGCAGGATGCACGTTCGGGTGGTGCTCTGCCCAGCCCTGCCCCCCCCCCCCCTCCTCTCTAGATCCGGCCCTGAATAGCACTATTGATTGATTCACTTCATTCGTAAACAGGTGCGAGGTGTGCGGCTTTCAGTGTCGCCAACGCGCCTCCCTGAAATACCACATGACCAAGCACAAGGCGGAGGCCGAGCTGGAGTTCGCCTGCCTGCTGTGCAAGAAGCGCTTCGAGAAGGCCCACAACCTCAACGTTCACATGTCCATGGTGCATCCGCTCACGCAGGGAGACGCAGGCGGCCAGAGGGGCGGCAGCGGCAGCAGCCAGACGCAGCACCAGCACCAGCAGCAATACAGCGTCGATATTCAAACCATTACAGTTACCGGAGAAGTCATACAACAACAAGACAGATGACACACTTAAGAAGAATTCCCCTCAAATTAGTCTGTTGTTTTCAGTGTCATCACACTGTTTTATTTGTCAAGTTTCTAAGGCAAGAATAAATTATTGCTTTCCAGTGCTAGGAGTAAAAAAAAAAGACTACAAATCAGTCCCTCTGTTGATGGGTCTGATGTATAATAGGAAATACAGTGCTGTGAGGAGGAAAATAGTAAATGCAAAACCTCTCTTGCAAGAAGCTACTTGGAGCTAGTGGTAAACCAGTACTGGAGCAAACCTCAATACTGTTACATATTTTTGAAATGTTTGACATTTGCAAGTGGTAAAGTACTTTATTTGGGTATAGACCTGCACAGTGACCTCACCGCCCCCGGGTTCTAGAAGCAGATTCCCCATTCATTATTCTCAGACTTCTCAAAAATGGTTAATAAAAACACGATTGCGCCACGGACTAATCTAATTAGCAAGAAGTAGAAAACGGCAGGATACAACACTTTTTGTTTTGTTTTTCATCTTAGAAATTATTATTTGATTGTCCCAAAAGATTGTGTGTGTCATCATGATTTGTCACGACCCGACTTGGCTTTGTTTGCGGCATAATCGTCTTTATATAAATTGTTTTCGAAAAGTCTATGCGAAAAAATGATGACCAGTGATGTCACTGCGCAGGTCTATATTGTGCACGTTAGCACTCTTCTGATTTCTGTGGTCAGATAGTCTGTGCTATCAGGGAGTTTTTTTCCAAGGAAATATTCAATTTTATTGTTTAAAATCATGGAAAAGTATGACTTTCCTATATTTCACATCGTTTTAAATGAGATGCAAATCCTCTGTCAGCTTACCAGGAGTTGTAGTTAATATTTGGACTGTGATTTAAACAGTTTAAGCTTACACAACAGAACCTGGTAAAGACACAAGTGCCCATTCTATGCTTTCACTTTAGACCATAACGCTTATACTAAAAACAAACATGATGCAGTCATGTTTGTTCTGCCAACGCCAAATAGTTTTACTGATGTTAGGCCTAGCTATAGTGGCAAAAACAAGGACTGTCAATATCATAGTGACAACTGGCCAATCACAGTGGCACTTCACTGACAGTGGATTCCGCTAGGGACTGTTTTCCAGAAAGCATTATGCTCTTTAACAGTGGTTTCCAACCTTTTTCATACCAGGGCCCACTATTTATTCAGCATTTGAGCCACGGACCACCATTTGAGGACATTTTAGCCCCACAACCCCCCCCCAAAACTAAAGATTTATTTTGCTTTTGTCCACAATATGGATATGGCAAACAAAACGGTCAAACATACAGATCAAAATGACCATTAATCTTCTACATTCTCTAGTTGTGTAGACTTGGGATGATTCACATGATGAATATTTTAACTCTTGAGAGTGTAAACATGAAACCAAATGGACCCGCAAGGGTCCATTTGGTTTCATGTTTGCGCTTTCAAGAGTTACATCTGGTTAACTTAGCTAGGGACCACCTGGTACCACCTCAAGGACCACTGGTGGTCCCCGGACTACCTGTTGAAAACCCCTGGTCTATAAAACCACCCAATGAGTAATTGCGCGTTCCCTTCTACTACTATTGTGAATTCTTGTCATTCTCGTGCACGCGGTTGTGCAGAATTATTCAAAGTTAACAGTTTGTCAAATGTTAGGCAAATGTTTTTATTAAGTTATTGCAATGCAAAAAAACCTCTTTAACATTGAGAAGGGCTTGAGACATACAGTACATATCTATTGTATACTTAAATGTCTGAAATGCGCCAACGTTTAACTGTAAATAAATGCAGCGTGGAAATGTTTTGTAGTTTTGTTTTGCATGTAACAGTTCTAGCCTGTATAACAGGCTTAAAGGGGAACTCCACCCATTTTCAATATTTTTTCTGAGAGTGTACAAGTGCAACCAAATGAACCCTGACGGGTTCATTTGGTTCCATTTGTACGCCCTCTGGAAAAAAAGAAGCATCTACAGAAATCCATTAACATGGTAAAAATACATCTTGATGATGTCATCACGATGTTGTTTCACCATGTTAGCGGCTTTCTTCAGACCTCCATTTCTTGGGAACACAGAATGGGGAAACTTTTTTTTTTATCGTGTCCACCCAGCACCTCTAGGGTATACTAACATTAACACACTACAACATAACATGTTGTAAGAGCAAGGAAACAAGCAGTTGGTTCCACCAAGCAGCTCACCAGAACATCCACTTTGGAAGGTTTGATACCGTTCAGAATAAGTCCATATCCTGGCTGAGGCAGTCGGAGCTAAAGTGTGAGTGTAGAGCTGCGGCCAGTTCTGGGTCCAGCGTCGAAAACTGGGACTCCAGCTGCAAGGAAAAAGCATAGAAGGGGCGGGATGCACAGTCAGGAAGATGAAATGAACTGGGTTTATGTTTGCGTCTGAACCGACTAGTGCAGTAACCGTTGTCAGAAGTTCCCAAGAACTCCTAAATTGACACGAATTAGGACCACGGTACGGATAGTCTTTCACAGCTGTAGCAGCAATTCTCAGCCGGTTAAGTTTCGAGGACCTCAAGTTTGCCCTGGAAATTAGACCACAGACCCCTGTTTAATGGGGGTCTGTTGCTCCCAAACTTTGTACACACACTCCCCTGGATGCCAATGTCTCCCTGCCCCGAATTTTCTATTTTACACAATGGCCCGTTATAGCACCACCCTTAGGCAGCACACATTTTTACATATACCTGCATTGGTCTGCATGAAATGTTGCATTTTAGAGGACAAAGATGAGCCTTTGACCTGGATTTTACAGAGCACCACCACAACCTGCCCTGACCTGGTGGACACCTGGAGACTTTTATAGTTTACTAGTACTACATCATTTCATTATTTTGGCATTTAGGCCAAGATTTTCAACACAAGATTTTCCAACCCTCATCCCTTAACTTCTTTGCCTTTTTAAACTAATTTAGACAAACATTTTTCAAAGCCTCATTTCGTTAAAAATGGCCAGTCTACAAGTTCACAACGTGTCAGTAGACTGGCATGTTGGTTTATCAAAATAGTAAAAGAGGGATAAGGGGTTTGGGATAAGGGGTGACGAAAATGGACCACTTAAGCTTTAGCAATCCTACTTCATCTAATTTAAACTAATCAACTATCATACCTCTCTCAAAATTCATTGCAATTTAAATGGTGGTGAACTACAGCAATTTACAATTTACAATTTAGGCATTTAGCAGACGCTCTTGATCCAGAGCGACTTACAATGGTGAAAATTACAATTTAATCAGGATTTACAATACATTTCACAACATAAAATGAAGTGCTAAAAACATTGTAATACATTAGGCAACCTATATAAGTCATTGCAGCAAGTACTGTGGGTTGGAATGTAATACAAGTGCTATGGGCTGAGATGGAGTCTGAAGAGGTGTGTCTTCAGACTGCGGCGGAAGATAGGTAGTGAGTCTGTGGTTCTGATTGCAGGGGGAAGTTCATTCCATAGTTTTGGGGCCAGGAGGGAGAAGAGCTTGGGGCGTGTGGAGCGTTGTCCAGGCGTTTTTAGTGGGGCTACTGCTAGCTTCCCAGTGTCGGCTGATCGGAGTGCACGGGAGGGCTTGTAGGGTTTTATGAGGCCACTGAGGTAAGGTGCAGTCAAACCTTTGGTTGCTTTGAATGCCAGCGTGAGAGTTTTGAACACTGTGCGTGCCGTGCAGCGACTGGGAGCAAAACTAGATTGCACTAGATTGCACTAAACCACGGTGAGGGTCCATTTGGTGAACACTATGAATTAGTGTGTGTGTGAACGTGTGGTGCGTGCATTCTGTGTTACGTGCTCACCTGACGGAGTTGGCTAGAGGACAGAGCGGTAGAGGAGCTCTGTGAGATCGTCCTCAACAGGAACTGTTGTGCTCTCCTCAAGACCAGGGTGAGATCCATCTGACAACATTACAACAGGTTTTAAAGAACTTATTCACCATTTTTGCAACTGTGTATGTTTTGATTGCTTTGATTTTACATGTGACATGATCAACCCGAGCGGCAGACAGTGTTGCCAACTTGGCGCATTTGTCACTATATTTAGCTTTTTTTCCAGACCCCCCATAGCGCCAAAATTAGTGAAAAACTACCTGGCGAAACATCTAGTGCTTTTTTGCTGGTGAATTGGGGCAAAATCGTCTGACAGGCGCCAGAGATAAAACCCTTGTTTTTCACCATTTTTCCTCCTATTATAGAGTCCTTATCTTCCTTCCTAGAAAGGACCATTTGTAACCAAATGGACCGTTATAGATCTGTAACTTGAGATCATAAAATGAAAGCAAATGGACCCTTACGGGTCCATTTGGTTTAATTTTACGCTCTCAAGAGTTAATTAATTCTGAATTACCTAAATTCCAAGAACACGTTTACAAAATGTAGAAGAATTGCTATTTCAACACATTTTGCAGGTTATATATATAAATTAGTCAGGGAGACTAAGCTCAACATCAAATGGTGGTCCTCCGTGGCTAAAATGCAGAATAAACAGTGGGCACTGGTATGAAAATGTGCATTTTGGATTTTGACAGTTGGCAACACTGCCGAGCGGATTCAGTCAGTCATGTCAGTCAGTAAGTCAATCAGTCACTAGCCTGGCCTAACCCGAAATGATTTTGACCTAGGGTGGAGGAGGGGTGCCTCGACTTTTTTGACGGCAGATGAGCTAATCTGATTGGATCTCTCTCACCAACGTGTCGTCATCCCTGGCCCCACCCCCTACCGCACCCTCCACTGCTGTGCTACGTCACATCATTTGAGCAACGCCCACCCCGAAAGCTTGACTCCCCCCTCCAGGCCACTGTGGGTAACAAATTAGTCCAGGCTTTCCGTTTCTGCCTATGATAAAGAAAGAGGATAAATCACGGGGGCGTGGCGCAGGCTGGTGCCGGAGGTTTGCACATGCTCAGTGTAAACAGGAACTGCAATGATGGAATGTTCAGGCAGAGGCGCTAGAGTTACTGACCCTGAACTGAAATAATAAAAAATAATATATAAAGAGAATACTATAATGCTTCCGTCTTTAGTTTAAATATTATGTCAATTTAACTACTGTGTGGAGGAAAAAAGCTGTTTATAACAGACTGAAAGACAAGGGCAATAGCCTGCATTTACTGAATGGAAATGTTTTGTACATTGTTCTTTTGTAAATTTTCCCTGTTTGTGATGCTTGCTTTAATTACAGACAGTGCATGTGTCATTTTTGTGAAATGACAAAGAAACATGGATAGTGTGGATGGAAACAGTGGATGGATTATATAAAACGTTTGAAAAGGGAATCGTGATGCTGTTTAATTCACAACCACTCTGGATCTCATTATTTACATCACAAGTCATGGGATTTCTATCTAGTGCCTCTGCTGGAACATTCCACCATAGCAGTTCCTGTTTACACTGAGCATGTGCAAACCTCTGGCCCCGTGATTTATCCTCTTTCTTTATCATAGGTTTTTGCGCAACGCGGACGAAAATGAAAGCCTGGGTTGTCAAGGCTAGTCAGTCACCTGATCGGCAGTGGTCTCTGTGGCCTCACTAGATGGCTTTCCGTCCAGGAAGAGAGTGAGCAGGCTGCTGTAACACAACACAGCCGTGTGGAGAAACCCTGGACACCTGGCGGCTCTGTCCAGCAGCTCAGCACTCTGCCCCAGCAACAGACTAGAGGGAGGAAAAACACTTAATGTTAGCTTAGACCAGTGCTGCCCACACTTTTTCGACTTGGGAGCTACTTTCAAAATGAGCGGCTCAACAACATCTACACATAAAAAAAAAATCCATTTCAAGGCACCCTAGAAAGTTTGAGCTTTGAAATAGTTGGTGATGGTGTTACTTACTGTTATAGTGTTTAAGAATGATGCACTTATAATGAAAAATAGAGCGGGGGAAGGAAGGTTTGGAAGGTTTTCTTGTATATACTACGACTGACGTTTGAAAACAGTATTTGAGGTTTGAGTCAACAGTTTGTGAACTAAGAACTTTCACGTTTTTGTCCACAATTTGGAAAGAGAACTGGCAAAACGTTGGTCAAAATAACACTTATTGTCCATTTTCTAATCGTGTGGACTCTTAATTAAGTTATTCAGATGTTTAAATATACTGTAATTTAACTCCTGAAAGTGTAAAATGAATCCAAATGGACCCGTAAGGGTCCATTTGCTTTCATTTTAACGCTCTCAAGAGTTACAGATCTATAAGGGTCCAAGTGCTGGGGGGACTGTCATGTGATCTACCTGCATGACCTGTGTGATCTACTGGTAGATCACCATCTACCTTTTGGGCAGCCCTGGCTTAGACGTACTGTACAGCAAACAACATTTGTTCACACAAAAAGTAGTCTACAACATTATGGACTAGTAAAATGTAGAATCACCTGTAAAAAGCCAGAGGCATCAGCCTCGTGTACTCGTCCGGTGTCACCATGGTAACCGCCTGGTGAAGTGCTTGTTCTAGTTAAAAAGAGAACAGCATTTCAACACAACAGTTTTATCAACGTGACCAGAACACACCACCGCCCACGATCCCTTCCAACTGCAGCTCCGGGTCTGTATTTAACTGATAAAACGCGGTAACCACGTTATCAACAAAAGGCTGGCCGCCTTGGTGTATGAGTTCAACCGATCCATATGTTATCAATGTATTAAATACACATTATCGAGACGTTGGAATGTGGCCAATATGGCGGATTAATGAATCAGAAAGAGTTGCTCAGGTGGTTGAAAGCATGCCTGCCCACGACCGCAGGGTGTGGCTTTGAATCCGCCACGTATATCCGGTGCAGGGGATCAAACTATTTTGTCAGGCATGGATACTAGGGGTGGGACGATTCACTTAACTCACGATACGATACAATATTGATATATAGCAGGGTTGGGCAATTATTTTTCCCAAGGGGCCAAATGAGATATATAAAATATTGTCGAGGGCCAAGACTAAAGGCTGAACTAAAGTCTGCATAATATTAATTCAATTTCAAGATAAAAGTAAGAGTCATTTTGACACCAGGTCCCACTATTTATTCAGCATTTGAGTTACGGACCATTTGATGACATTTTAGCCCCACAGACCCCAAAACTAAAGATTTATTTTTGCTTTTGTCCACAATTCCAGGCTGGATTTTGGACATTCTCTAGTTGCATAGACTTTGGGCTAATTCACATGACGAATATTTTCACGCTCTCAAAGAGTTACATCTGCTTTCCATACTTTCCATATTTAACTTGGAACTCTCTCAAGGACCACTGGTGGTCCCCGGGCCGGTCAGACTCAGCCAAAGGGCCGCATTTGGCCCCCGGGCCGCATGATGCCCAGGTATGATATATAGGCTTCTGAATCAATTTATATTGCGTTTCTCAATTATGATGCGTTTCGATTTGATATATCGATATATCAGAGTTTTTCCCACAAATGACTTTTATTATACTAGAACATTTTTTTTTTCTGAGAGCGTTCAAGTGGAACCAAATGGACCCGTTAGGGTCCATTTGGTTCCTAAAAAGATCACTAACAAACACAACACAAACACAACTAGATGTCAAGTTGGTTTCACCTCAAGTTCAATCAACTAGAACATTTTAAACAATATCAAATAACAAAAAGGTCAATGCAGCCTGATAACATTGGTCAGTCTTTCTGACATGAACACATTAATGATTCATGAATAGGCCTACATGAATATAAAAAAAAAAACCTGGCGATTCGATATTGATATCATGGCATTAAGAATTGCGATATATTGGCATATGGATTTGATAGCGTACCGGTTGTGGGACACTTGAAGACCAGCAGCCAGTCGGGAGAGTCCACCAGTCTAGTCAGGACGGCTGTGCACAGCTCCCTGACCCCCGGACAGTCCTTGCTCACCTCCTATACGCAAACCATGAACACGCAAACAGAATAGAATGTAATAGTTATTATTAGGGCTCGGATTTTAACTCTTTCCCAGCCTTTTTTTTTTCTTTGACCCCCCCCCCCCCCCAAAAAAAGAGGAAAAAATGGCGACCATTTTGGTTTGGGGGCGGGGCTAACTCGTCCAAACTCATCCTTGGCTGGTATAGAGTTAACTGATTAATTGAGATTAATTAATAACAGAAACAATAACAACAATACTTACATAATTAAATAATAATAAATAAACAATAATTAAATAAACTAACTCATTTTAATCGCACGTAGATTTTGCACCACAGAACCTTTTTCACTGGACGAATTTCAGGGATACCGATCATATCGGTGCACACAATGGAAGAAGAGGCCAATCAGTGTAACCAATAAGGGCTGCCACTGATCTGAACTCCTACTGTGCCGTCCTCCTATTGGTCTGAAATTGCTAAACGCTAAGTAGACATGCACTTCAATGCAGCCAGATAACCCTCAATCTTTCTGGCATGAACAAATCCATAAATACACAAAAAGACAAAAAGATTTGTTATCATGGAATTAGGAATTGTGACATATTGATTTTTTTTTTTGTGCATGAAGGGAGGTTCAATACCTGAGGGTAAAGCAAGGTGGACAGGAGGTCGGTCACACACAGGTAGAACAGGAAAACCAGTACCTGAGAGAGACGAATGAGAAGCAGTTTAACCCTTACAGTGGTGTCCTGAACGCGTTTTGGTGTTTTATCTGTTGAAAAATAGCAGATCAACAAGCTCATGTCGCGCCACCGAGTGGCGCGACATGAGCTTGTTGTTCTGCTATTTTTGAAAAAATTGTGAAAATGTGCTGCAAATCTCTGAATACATTATTTTGGAAGCAAACATTTTATCTCAATTTTTCCACTTCTGGTGTTTTCAGATGGCGGTCTGCAGGATAATTCTGGTGGTCATTGGCTTGAAATATGTCAGCATCACTGACACAGGAGCACAGATTTTTCAGAAATACTAGAATCTAGTGTCAGAAACTATAGAATCTAGTGTCAAAAACTCGATTCTAGGGTCAGAAACTAGATTCTAGTGTCAAAAAGGAGATCCTAGCATCAGAAACTATCATTTAGTGTCAATAACTAGAATCTAGTGTCGGAAACTACTGTAGAATCTAGCGTCAAAAGCTAGAATGTTGCTGCAGCTATAATCTGGTGTGTCAGCAACTTGGGGTCAGGACTATAGCAACCTAGCCTGGCATAAATGATTTAGGCCTGGGGGGGGATGCCGTCCGTTTTTGGACGACAGATGAGCTAAATAGTGGGCCCTGCCTGGTATGAAAAAGGTTGAAAACCACTGAGCTAAATCAATACGTCTGCGGAAAAGCAAGCAACTGATATATTGTTTTCCCACCTGCTTGTACTGCCTCTCCTTCACTGGTCCCAGCATCTCCAGGGCTGCCCTAAAGCTCTGGTTTCTCTTCTGTCTAGCAGCAACACCTCTCCTCCAGGCACAGTGCAGACAGCCAGCCAGTAGAAGGGCTGGACCCGGAGGCATCTGCGACGCAGCGGCCTTTACTGAACTGCAGCGGTTGGGGGGAAAAAAATAAATACTTTGGGCAGAAAGACATTCCCTCTCTCCCTAGTTTAGAACTAAACCAGGGGTGCCCACACTTTTTTTGACTTGAGAGCTACTTTCAAAATGACCGGCTCAACAAGATCTACACATCAAAAAATGTGATCGTTCCGCCTAAAAAGTTTGAGCTTGAGTATTTGAGGTTTGAGTGGACAGTTTGTGGTGTTGAGTTTAGTCTATTGCACCCAACACTAAGAACTTTCAAGTTTTTGTCCACAATTGGGAAAGAGAACTGGCAAAACGTTGGTCAAAATAACAATTATTTTTCTCCATTTTTTAATTGTCTTGACTCTTGAAAATTATGTAATTCAGATGTTTAAATATAATTTAACTCTTGAGAGCGTTAAAATGAAGCCAAATGGACCCTTATGCGTCAACATAGCCCTCTCGTCACTCTACACTACGGTATGTTTCATTTCCAGTCTTGCTGTGCCTGTGGTGTTTAGGAGCTGTAAAGGTTCCTACCTGCAGGCCCACTGGTGACAGTCAGCCACGAGCTGCAGTTGCTCCGGGAGAGGTTCTCTGTCCATCAAATGATGCCACCGCGATGTCAGAACGGGAGACAGACGGCTCCACCAGTGCTACAACACACACACACACACACAAAAACATGAACAAGATGTGAGTGAGCCTGTTGCTAAAGTGAGTAATGAGAGTAAAGACTAGAGCAGCTGTGATGTGTGTATGTGTGGCTATACTAAACCTAAGTTCTGAAACCTAACTGAGAATTATTCTCTCCATCGTTTTAATCATTGCTTAGTCATCTTTACAACAACGTATGGCGGGTACCCTCAAAAAACTGGTCAAAATGAAATGTTGTTCTGTTGGCATTCGGTTGTTTTGAAATTCAAGTGCTGGCAGGTGTTTGCCAGGCACCTAAGCATGGGTCCTGTCACTTTCTTGACGTTGTTTATGCCGTTTATGACTACATGTCTTCAGAATCTGCCTCAAAGCAAGGCTGAATTTGACAGTTTGAATTTGAAAGTTTTTGGGGGTGCAACCCCACACGTTTAGCAGTGTTACTCATTCAAGGAATGTTTGATCTCTACATGCCATCCCTTGTTGTAAAAGTGACGAATCAATGATTACAACATACCAATTGGTATCATTAAGGTAGAAAATAATTTTCAAAAGTTTGGTTTCTCAACCTTTGAAATGGCCATTGCTGTATGCAACCGTATGTTTAGTTTAGACAGCGGTCTTTAAATAATTCAATAAGCACGGTTGAGGTTACTTGTAGAAGAACAGAGCGTTACCACTGTAGAAAGCAGGAGCAGAGGGCAGTGGAGAGTGATCTGAGCCCAGGCCTTGTTGACCTCTCCAGATGGATGGTCACAGCTCACGCTGGCACTGAGAACACCCTGGGGGAGTGAGGGAATATGTTAACCATTGCAGCCAGACGGCCTTGTGAAGTTTTGTCCGTAGAAAAAAAGGATACGGACGCTCGAGGAGGACAGATTATAAAACGCTAGTAAACTCACTCTCAAGAAGTGTGCCGTGATGTGGTAGGGCAGCAGTCCCGCCGGAGAACACACCTTCCTCTGATGCACCAACGGAACGAACGGAGGACGGTAGAGACAGAGAGAGAAGACATTGACACAGAAAAATAACGGTTGCTATCTTCCGACGAAGGGTTTTTCTTTAACTGATTAATTGAGATTAATTAATTACAGAAAAATAACGCAATTAAAAAAAATTAACTCATTTTAATCGCACATAGATTTTGCACCACAGAACCTTTTTCATTGGACGAATTTCAGGGGTACCGGTCATAGCGGTGCAAATTCTTTAAGGGATAATGTGTGGTGATAATAAAATTATGTATTGCAAATAGATGTATGCTAAAATATCTTTCACAGCTGTATCTCAGGAAACGTGAGAGCACGTGTTTGCAGAGCCCCAATGCATGGCTTCTGAAAATTAGTTCAGAGCAGTTAGATAAGATAATTTAGCTTTACACAACACAAGACAAGGCATTGATTGTCTCGCGATGTATACAGTGGCAGTGAATGTGCAATGAAGTGACTATCGCAACATATGTGGCCAAAGTGCCGTACGACGTGGATTCCTGCTGTTTTTTTTACCTATTTTGTCCTGACCCTGGATTTGGGTTTCTGTAGTTTTTGCCGCAAGACTCTAGCTTTTGACACTAGATTCTAGTTTCCAACGCTAGAATCTAGTTTCCAATGCTAAAATCTAGTTTTGATGCTAAAATCTAGTTTTTCACACAAGAATAGAGTTTCCGACACTAGAATCTAGATTTGACACTAGATTCTAGTTTCTAACACTAGATTCTAGTTTCTGATGCTGGACTTTCTGAAAAGTCTATGTTTCTGTGTCAGTGATGCTCAACATATTTCATGCCACGGACCCCCAGAATTATCTATATTTAGCTGTGGACCCCGCATCTGAAAAACAAACAAACTAGGGATCCCACAGAAGAAAAGATTTGAGTTAAACATGTTTGCTCCTGAAATAATGTGTTCAAAGATTTGCACCACATTTTCACGACTTTTCAAAAATAGCAGAACTACAAGCTCATATCGCGCCACTCGGTGGCGCGATATGAGCTTGTAGATCTGCTATTTTTCAACCGGGACGATCTCACCTGGTGCTGGTTGACGTGTTCCAGCAGGGTCTGACAGTGCAGCGTTCTCACCCCTCCCTGGCTCCTCACACACACAAACACCGCCGCCGGGAGAGCCAGCAGCACTCTGGGGACACACAACGGCACACAAAAGGTCATTTGTACCAGCGTCAACTAAAATGCTGATGTGTCTGTGCTCTGTCTCTGATGTTTCATGTGTGGCTGCTGTAGGGATGTAAGCCCAAGACAAATTTCCCTTGTGGACAATAATGTTTACCTTGACCTTGAGACCCACACGCACACTTAGGGGCAGGTAGAAGCACGTGTTGGGACAGGTAGAAAGAAGCACAAATGATGCGTGAGGTGTGCGTGTGCGCGCGTGTGTGTGTGTGTGCGCGCGCGTGTGTGTACTAGGGGTGGGCAAAAAAATCGATATGCCAATATTGCAATGCTTAATGCAATGACATCAATATCGAATCGCCAGGCCTAAAATTTTTTTTTTATACTTATGTAGGGTCTATTCATTACTGTGTTCATGTCAGAAAGACTGACTGACGTTATCAGGCTGCATTAATGTGTACAATTGAACTTTTTCTTATTTATATTGTTTAAAATTGCTTTAAAATATTCTAGCTGATTGAACTTGTCATGGTCCATATTGTTCAGAATTCTGCCCATTTTCAACATTTTACTGTAGCCTACTGTATTTTACTTGATGATGACATCATCAAGTTGTGTTTGCATTGTGTTTGTTAATGATTTTTCTTTTAGGACCTTTTTTCTGAGGGTGTCCAAATGGATCCATTTGGTTCCATTTGTACGCTCTCAAAAAAAAAAAAAAAATCTTGAAAATGGGTGGAACTCCCCTTGATCTAGTGTGATAAAAGCACAGTCATTTGTGGGGGGAAAAAAATGTGATATGTCGATATTTAGCAAATCGAATCGCAACGTAATTAAGAATCGCAATATAAATCGATTCATGACACTATCGTGAGATAAGTGTGTACCAATATAGTTATGGATTTTTCATTTTAGTTTAAGTTAGTTTTGAGATTATATTTTCTATTTCAGTTAGTTTTAGTTTGTTTTTAGAGTGGGTTTGCTAGTTTTTATTTGGGTGAAATATTTAGTTTTAGTTAGTTTTAGTTTAGCTATAGTTTTAGTTATTTTTTCTGTACTTTGGTTGTATAGAATTAAAACAATGTGCCAAAGTAGGAAACGGTTGGTATTCAATCCCTGCTTTGAGTTTCTTAGTAGATTGGATGATTACACTCTCCCACAAGAACACAATTTTTTACCCCCAGTGTTATGGAACTCAGTAGTGGACATGTGTCAAGGCCCGCGGGCCGGATCCGGCCCCAGGCTTGTAGAGCAAAAATGTCTGAGTCTATTAAAAAAAAGTAAGTCTCTAGCACGTTCCTATCAAAAGTTATGATCGTTTAAAGAAATGCTTTTGAGCTCTCTTCTGAACGGCATGTAATGCATGTCGTCCAGCAGGGGGAGTCATTTTACCAGGCTAGGCTGCTGGCGCTGCAAAGTGAGAACTATACTTCAGCAGTACAAGGGTGTGTAACCGAGAACTATACTTCAGCAGTACAAGGGTGTGTAACCGAGAGAACTATACTTCAGCAGTACAAGGGTGTGTAACCGAGAGAACTATACTTCAGCAGTACAAGGGTGTGTAACCGAGAGAACTATACTTCAGCAGTACAAGGGTGTGTAACCGAGAGAACTATACTTCAGCAGTAGGCCTACAAGGGTGTGTAACCGAGATAACTATACTTCAGCAGTACAAGGGTGTGTAACCGAGAGAACTATACTTCAGCAGTACAAGGGTGTGTAACCGAGAACTATACTTAGTTAACTATACATACTTACTTAAATTTAGTATTTGAAATTTAAATGCTATTTTCATATGGTTTATTGATGCTCTGTAAATAAAAATAGCATCTTTCATAGCAAATGTCTTAATCTAGGCTACAAGTATAAAACCAATAATGAAAAGTCATTAATATATATTAATAGCTATTCTTAATAATAAATATGACTTGTGTGATATACTGTATAGAAGTAACGGCTGTGTACGTAAACATGCGTGTGCCGTGCATGCTTGTGGTCTGCGACTGGTTGCACCGCGGCGCTCCGGCCCCCATGAAGTCACATTAAGTCCAATGCGGCCCCCACC
The DNA here is from genome assembly GCA_039105355.1 of Benthosema pterotum. Taxonomy (NCBI): domain Eukaryota; kingdom Metazoa; phylum Chordata; class Actinopteri; order Myctophiformes; family Myctophidae; genus Benthosema; species Benthosema pterotum. The sequence continues at coordinate 52,874,896 of CM076969.1, read as the reverse complement.
CCAAATGACTTTGACACCACTGCAGTAGTGGATAGATCTAGAAGCATCTCCTCCTCATGCTGGTCACGGAAACATTTTGGATTTAAAAGCTTTATAAAAACTGAAATTAATTTAAGGGTATTTTGGGTATAATTTCAGTTATTGTTCGTTTTCTGAACCCACATTACAGTTTTAGTTTAGTTATCCTTTTTTGCATTCATTTTTAGTTTTTATTAGTTTCAGTTAACTCAAATGTTTTTTGGAATTTTAGTTTTTTAGTTTTTTAGTTAGTTTTAGTTAACTATTATAACCCTGGTGTGTACCTGTTCCAGGTCTGCAGCGTGTGCTGCAGGTCCAGCTCTCTGCTGATGCTCTGTGAGGTAGATGAGGAGGAGGAGGAGGATGAAGATGTGGAGGAGGAGGAGGAGGAGGAACACCTCTGGGACAGCAATTCAAACAGGAAGTGACCTGGAGCATGGTCTCTGCTTCCTCCTTCTCCACGGCTGCTGCTGTTGTTATAGTGGTCTGTCAGTCCCATGTCATAGACCAGCTCCTGTATTAAAGAGTAACAACAGTGACCTGGCATATAGTTGGACATTGTTCTGAACACATGTTTTTGTTTTGTTTTGTTTTTCTGAACCCTCTGTGTACTAAACGCATTTTGATGTTCTAACCATGATGCTTTAGCTCTTAGAAAAATAGCAGATCTACAGGCTCATAGCGTGCCACTCGGTGGTGCGCTATGAGCTTGTAGATCTGAGCTTCCAGGTCTGCTATTTTGAAAAGTCATGAAAATGTGGCGCAAATCTTTGATTATTTCAGAATCAAACATTTTTAACTCAAATCTGTGCTTCTGGGGGATCTCTAGAACATTATTAGATGGGGGTCCGCAGCCAAATATAGATAATTCTGTTGGTCATTGAGCATCACTGACACAGGAACGTAGATTTTCAGGAAAACTAGAATATAATGTTAGAAATTAGAATGTAGCATCAGAAACTAGAATTTAGTCTCAGAAACTTGAATCTAGTGTCAGAATCTTGAGAAAATAGAATCTATTGTCAAAAAGTATGTTGTAGAATCTCATGTCACAAACTAGAATCTAGTGTCAGAAACTAGAATCTAGCATCAGAAACTAGAATCTAGCACCAGAAACTAGAATCTAGCGTCAGAAACTAGAATCTAGCATCAGAAACTAGAATCTAGCGTCAGAAACTAGAATCTAGCATCAGAAACTAGAATCTAGTGTCAGAAACTAGAATCTAGTGTCAGAAACTAGAATCTAGTGTCAGAGACTAGAATCTAGTGTCAGAAACTAGAATCTAGTGTCAGAAACTAGAATCTAGTGTCAGAAACTAGAATCTAGTGTCAGAGACTAGAATCTAGCTCAGAAACTAGAATCTAGTGTCAGAGACTAGAATCTAGGCTAGACCTGGGCTAATTAAGATGATGAATTTTAACTCTTGAGAGTGTAAAAATGAAACCAAATGGACCCGCAAGGGTCCATTTGGTTTCATTTTTACGTTCTCAAGAGTTACATCTGGTTAACCAACTTAGCTGGGGAACACCTGGAACCCTCTCAGGGACCACTGGTGGTCCCCGGACCACCTGTTGAAAACCCCTGGTTTAAAGCACCCAAGTAGGAAGTAAACTTAAATGCAACATTTACAATATATTTCTGGGGGGCAAGTGACCATGATCTGAGGGCAAGTAGAACCTGACTTGCACTTGCCCGATGGGCAAGTGCCTCGGAGACCTTAGTGTCAACCCCTGGCAGGTGACAGACACAAACCTGTAATCTGGACAGGATATCTGGAAGACAAGTGCCTGTTTGGGAATGTCTGTGATGTGGTTCCCCCGCCTGCCTCTGGCCACTGCAGGCACAGAAAGTAACGGAACGTTAGCGTTATGTATTTTGATATTTTGTACTGCTACAGCAGGTGTTTTCAACCTTTTTAATACCAGGGCCCACCATTTATTCAGAATTTAAGCCACGGAGGAGCACCATTTGAGGACAGTTTAGCCCCACAGGCCCCAAAACTAAAGATTTCTTTTGCTTTTTGTCCAAAATACAAGACTGGATATGGGCAACAAAACAGGCAAAACATACAGACCAAAATGACCATTCATCTTCTAGTTGTGTAGACTTATGGGCTAATTAAGATGATTAATATTTTAACTCTTGAGAGTGTAAAAATGAAACCAAATGGACCCGCAAGGGTCCATTTGGTTTCATTTTTACGTTCTCAAGAGTTACATCTGGTTAACCAACTTAGCTGGGGACCACCTGGAACCCTCCTAAGGACCACTGGTGATCCACGGATAGGGTGACCAGATGTCCCTCTTTGTGTGGGACAGTCCCTCGTTTTCAAGATTTTTCAAGTGTCCCACAAACTGAGACCCTGTCCCACATTGTGACTGACAGGCATCAGTGTTCAAAATGCCCCTAATCATTTGTAGTGCCCTAATAGTTGGATTTCTGTTGTATCATTTCTTGCTGTGTTTTTTTTTTAATAATCCCCCCATGGTACCACTATATTTCCACACATCGCATACTGTCATATCAAAAATAGCTGATCTACAAACTCAAAACGCGCCATATTTTAGATCAGCTGTATTTGCTATATGTGAAATGGAATCCTGAAATATTTTTGGAATATTTACATCAAGATGTTAATTCTTAAAGCGCCGTTCTCGAGCTGCTCGTGGACATCCCGTGGAGACCCCCCCGCCGGTCACGCGGACGGCTCGTATCACGACGAGATGTAGATTTCATTCTTTAATCCAACTATTAGTCCGTGCGCATCGTCTGATGATCATCCCGTTGCTGACTTTCATTTGGGACAGAATTGGGGACAACTTTTTTTTCCCCCGTCCCATTGACATGCATTCAACCCAATGCATTCAAACGGCTCTCCTCCGGTTTGCCCCCTCAATGTCGCTGGCGCATGGGTTAAGCAGCCAGGGCTACACAGCTCTTCCTGACTTGTGACCCGGATGTTTTTGGGTACATCGCCAGATGATCGATTAGGCAAGACAACAGACACAGCATAACAGAAACAGCACATCCTGTTTAGGAGATCTGAGCTTCAAAATAAGGGCTTTTTTACCGATCGAACTGGTTTGAGCCGCGGCAGTGGAAAGAAAACAAAGAAAATCCGATCGCGCTCAATGAGTTAATAATTTGCTAACTACATTTCGTCCTGTTTCCACACTCCACTTGTCCCACACATGCAACACTTCTGTCCCTCAAATAAACAGTCTGGATCTGGTCACCCTATCCACGGACCACTGGTTGAAAACCCCTGTGCTACAGCGGGCAAGAGAAACGTTTCCTACACACACACACACACACCGTAGTTGCTGGTCCATGATGGCATTGAGGATATGAGAGCAGAGGGTCCTCATGTCCCCTCCGCAGCCACCCAGCTCCACAGGACGGGGCAGATAGAGCTCCAAACACGCCCACTGTTGGTATTCCTGCCTGGAACAGACACACACACACACAAACACACACACAGACACACATCTGGATTTGTGTTCTAGAATAAATTCTTCAACACAAAGATAGTCAGGGGTTGACACTAAGGTCTCTGAGGCACTTGCCCATCACCATCGGGCAAGTGCAAGTCAGGTTCTACTTGCCCTCAGGTCATGGTCACTTGCCCCCCAACAATATATTGTAAATGTTGCATTTAAGTTTACTTCCTACTTGGGTGCTTTAAACCAGGGGTTTTCAACAGGTGGTCTGGGGACCACCAGTGGTCCTTGAGAGGGTTCCAGGTGGTCCCCAGTTAAGTTGGTTAACCAGATGTAACTCTTGAGAACGTAAAAATGAAACCAAATGGACCCTTGCGGGTCCATTTGGTTTCATTTTTACGCTCTCAAGAGTTAAAATTCATTTCATCTTAATTAGCCCAGGTCTACACAACTAGAGAACGTAGAAGATTAGGTAATTTTCATGTGTGTTAATTTGCCTGTTTTGTTTCCCAAATCCAGCCTGGAATTGTGGATAGCTAGAAAGCAGGGAAAGACACAGAGGCAGAGTGCAATGACTGCCTTCAAGACAAATTTATCTTGTGTTGTGTTATAGTTCACTAAATTGCACACTTGCCGATCGGACAACCAGGTAGCAGTCTTCACTTGCCACACCATTTTTTTTACTTGCCTCGGGCAAGCGGGCAAGTGTTAGTGTCAAGCCCTGGATAGTAGATGCACAAACGTGGTATCCAGGCTACCAGCAAATACCAGCAAATTGGGCTGGAACCCAAGCTACAAACTTGGGAAACTCACCGATGTTTCACAGAGGTTTACATTTGTAACCACGCTGTATAATAGCATAAGAAGTTGGTACTCAACACAATTAGGCCTGTTTGATTTTGTTTTGTTTGTTTTTCCTTTTGTACTTCAAATATTCATTCAAAAACAACAGAAAGCGTATGTGGCTACTTGTTATATACACCGCAAGCCAAAAATGGGTCCTCATCTCGAAAGGTTCACAACATAAATTGTTACACCTTGGTAAGGAATGCCTCTTGAAGACTGGCTCAAATGTACTACTCATCAGCATTAAACCGTGATATCTGAAAAAGTATCAATTTCATTATTGCCCATGAATGTGTATGCTGGGTACAGGTGTATGAATGTGTGTGCCTCACCTCTCTGGGTCAGTCAGGATATCTTCATTCCTCTGTACTCGGAGCTCAGTGGACAGCCATTCTTCAAACACCAGCTGGGACAGAGATGGTCGATGATTCATTTAAAGTGTCATGTCATGGTGCATTCATGTTCATTTGTTTTCCCATTTTCTTGAAGCCAACCAAATTTGGTTCCATTTGTACGCTCTCAGAAATCCAAATAAATCTAAAGAAATCCATTAACACGGTGAAAATACATATTGATGATGTATACAAGATGTTTCACCATGTTAAGTGATTTTCTTCAGACCTTGATTCCTTGGGAACACAGAACGGGGGAACTTTTTTATCATGTCCACTCAGCACCTCTAGGGTACACTAATGGCATATTAGAATGTTGAAAATGGGTGGACTTTCCCTTTAAGCTCCGCTTGCCAATGCTGGCGAGTGCGGTGAGGTGAGGTCTCACCTGGTACTGTGGTAGCTGTCCTAGTTGCTGGAAAGCAGGATGGGTCCACATTTGCCAGGCTGTGCTCCTCCAGGTGGTATCGGGGTGCGTGGCGGTCCCCCACAGACCAGGCGGGTCCACTGACTGGTCCACAAGTCCTTCACTGCTGATCGGTATCCTTCGCGCCTCGGGCATCAGCCTCGGGATCAGGTACAAAAGCTGAAAGACACACACAGGGTAGGGCGAGGATCCACTAGCGACCAATGACCGGGTTGCAACCACATCAAAGCCCAACCCTTCAGCATTAAATGGGAATTCCATTCCATTTTCAATGCAACTTGAAGACATCATCAAGTTGTTTTTTACCATGTTAATGCTTTTTCTATTAGGACCCTTTTTTTCTGAGCGCGTGCAAATGGAACCAAATGGTCCCGTCAGGGTCCATTTGGTTCCATTTGTACACTCTCGGAAAACATGTTGAAAATGGGTGAAAATGGTACTTCACGGTACTGGGGTAACAAACTGTTTACGTTTCCTTAAAGTGTAGTATTTTTTCGCAGTTGCACCTTTAACTGTATTGTTTCATATGTTGTTGCCGTTCTTCTTTGTAAGAAGATTAAAAGGCAATGCTATTTTTTGGAATGCCATTGGAATTGGCCAGGTTAATCTGGCCAGTTAATTGGCCAATTAGATCTGTAAAACAGGTGGATGGACCAAGTTAGATCTGTGAATTGTGGATGGACCAGATAGAGATGTAAAAATGTGTATTGACCGATTAGATCTGTAAAACATGCAGATAGGCCCATTAGATCTGCAAAAGGCATGGGATGACCTTTTAGATCTGAAAAACATGTGGAAGGGCCAATTAGATCTGCAAAAGGTGTGGATTGACCAATTACTGCAATTAGATCTGCGAAACATGCGGATGGGCTGATAATATGGCAATAAGATGAAATAATAATACCTTCTTATAAAGGCTGCTGGGTACGTAGTCTTGTATCTGAGACGGAGCATCCGCTCTGCAGAGCCCGTAGCACACTGCTGCCACACAAAGCCTAATAACACACACCAAGAGAATGAAAACAGGTCAAATGGGACAAAATAATAACTTCTTTATTACATAAATCTGCTTGGAAGTTCTATTTCATCCCTCCCGATTGCCAGAGGACGGTGATTTATATTCAGTGCTTAAAGCACTGCCCTCTGTTGGCCAATCAGGATTCATAGAACCATAGTTACATTAGTAACTTTCGTTGTACAGTTCAGTTCTTCAGTTCTTCCCTTACCTCATGTGAAAACTATTTCCAAGTTCAATGCACATCAATTTGGAAATATCCTGCTTGGATAGAAGTTTAACATCACAGGTGTCACTCTACTGTAGCTTTGCTTTTCTTTCCCAATTCTAATGAAGTTCGAAAAACCATGACAAACAATGACTGTTTTGCCCAGTCATTGTTTGTCATGGTTTTTCGAATAATAACTAGTATGCATTTTTGCAATTGCAAAGTGTGGTTGTCCCGATGATGTTGTAATGGTGATGTGGTGATGTAGTAAAAGAAAGTTTTACATCATAATAAATGACATGACATCACGTTCCCTGCTCAGCCAATCGAATGATTTATATGTTACAGAGAAAACACATCACAATAACAATAGTGTGGTTGTCCTTCAGGCAAACGCACTAATAATAAAAATAACATCAATCAAGAACAATATAAAGTGCCAGACCTTTCACTCTCTCCCCACATTCCTGTCTATATACTGTTCTGTCAATAAAGGCATAAAAAGCCCAAAACAAATAAAAAAATAAAATAAAAAATGAATAGTCAATAAAGAAAAACATGGTGGCCATGTCATGTCCTAAATATGAAAATCTATGTACTGCTGCCTCCAGCTTATCCGTAGTCAGGTCACGGGGGTAACAGTTCCAACGGAGATCTCGAGATTTCATTCTATTCCATTGATTCCAGCCCATCTCGTTTAAAGGGGAATTACACCCATTTTCAACTATTTGGAACCAAATGAACCCTAATGGGTCAATTTGGTTCCACTTGCGCACTCAGAAAAAAAGTTCCTGAAAGAAAAATCATTAGCATGTGAAACACAACTTGATGATATCATGTTGTGTTGCACCATTTTTTCAGACCTCCATTTCTAGGAAATACAGAATGAGGGAACGTTTTAGCATGTCCACACAACATCTCCAATGACTCAGCAAAATGTTGAAAATGGAATTTCATGGGTGGAATTCTTCTTTAATGACGGTTTAATTTGATTAAACGTACAGCTCCCTCACCTGACACAGAAGAGCATGTGGGTGTGTGTGCTGCAGGTTAAGGCGCAGCTCAGGGCCTCCGCGATGGGCACCGGCGTCGGCGGCAGCAGCTGCTGCTGCGATGATGACACCGTCTGCACCAGAGGACTCTGGGATTTGGAGGCGTGGAGATGGACTAGGAGCACCGCCAGGCCGGGCACGTGGGCAGCGCTCAGAGACGAGCCCTGTGGAAAGAAACGGACAGACAGACAGCACAGGTGGACGCACAGTGGTTCAGTGCGTGTTAATTTTGGAAGAATATCGGTTAAGGAAAATATATTTATATATTTCAAGTATGTGTCGCACCTGGTGATGGAAGAGATCCCAGAGTCGGTGTAGGAGGGCCGAAGCCAGCTGTGTGTGACCCAGCAGGACGGAGACAAACTGACTGGCCCACAAGCTTTGTCTAGGATTACAGGAAAACAACGGGAGGCACAAATGAGACATTACGCAATTCAAATACTACATAGTTTAACACTTTGACTGCAAAACCCAAGGCGTTTTTAAACAATCTGGGCAGCCTGGGTAGGAGGTCATATTTGATTCAAAGCATTCAAAGTGTCCGTCCTTATCTGCTATATGCCACAGCTCAAGTCAGTGCAATTGGTAAAAAAGCCTTATTTTGAAGGGCCAGATCTCCTAAACAGGATGTGCGATGACGTCATGCTGTTCCTGGTGTCTTGACTAACCCGTCCTCTCACGATCTGAACAAAAAGTTCCGGGTCAAAAGTCAGGAAGTGACGTCTAGCCCTAGTTGATCTACCCATGCACCCACAACATTCAGGGGCAGATTCTCAGGAGAGGCTTTTGAATGCATTGGATTGGATGGGTGCGAATGGTACAAAAAAAAAGTTGTTGCGGCAATTCTGTCCCAAATGCAAGTCAGCAACGGGTTCTTTATCAGACGATAAGCGCGGACTAATAGTTGGATTAAAGAATGAAATCTACATTTCGTCGTTTTCTGCGCCTTCGTCGTGACCAGCGGACGGGACCGAGCGCAACGTGCACGACGACTGCGACTTCGGCGGTCCGGGAGTTAAAAGGGAAGGCCTATTACACCAATGACTTAAAGGGTGGAGTTATGAGACAGTAACTATTGGAGGAAATCTCATCAGTTCTTCATGACAAGGTAAATTACGCAACTAAACCACAACCCTTGGGGTCTTACCTATTTGGCGGGTTTGCTTGTGAAACATCCACTATGCATTGGCAAAAGTTCCTGAGGATCATATTGACAACCTGCAGGGCGAGAGAGAGAAAGAGAAGGAGATGAGAGTTTTGAATAGTGGGCCTTGGTATGAAAAAGGTTGAAAACCACCGGTCTATACAACACAGAAACATGTCGTACTTTCTTGTGCGGCTCAGGAGGTGAGTGCGACTCCACGTTAAGCTTGATGGCCGTCTGGAGGTCAACACGCTCCTCAGGGTGGTCTGGGAAAATGACCCCCAACGTATGAGAGATCCTGGACACCTGGGCAGACACCTCTGGAAAGATTCATCTATCAACCACAATGTAGAAATCGACCATTCAAATATGACACAAAAAATCTATCTTTCTATTTATTAAGGCTGTTGAAAGTTAATGGCATTCATGTATTTTGTTGATTAATCTGATTATTTTTTAGCACAATTAACACATCTGCACGGCTGCATGCTGACTTAACCCATTTTTAAAAAATGGGTAGAGCATGGTTGGGTAGAGCACGGTTTTACTGTGGATCTAGCTGTAACCAGAGCCAGAGAGTATAGCTCGAGGGATCCACGCCCATTGGGGGCCTGTAGATCACCTATTTTGATAAATATTTAAAAAAGAACAGGTCTTTCCCCCCTGATTCTTTTTAATACATTCAGCACTGTGTTCAGGCACGTGTAGGCCTACCGTACGGGCCCCTCAGTCACCATTCACACGGTAGGGCAAAGGACGAATTGTAGATTTTATTTTTTAATCCATCAATTAATACGAGTGCATTGTCTGACGATCGTTCGGTTGTTGACTTTCATTTGGGTCAGAATGGGCGCAGCCATTTTCTTTTTTTTTTCTTTTTTTTGCACCCGCACCCATTCTATCCTATGTATTCAAATGGAATTTTCTCAGATTCTGCCTCGGAATGTCTTGGCGCACGGGTAAATCAACTAGGGCGTAATTTTCAAGGCACACAATTAGAAAATGGAGAATAATTGTTATTTTGACCAACGTTATGCCAGTTCTCTTCCCCAATTGTGGACAAAAAAAAGTGATTTTGTTTAGTTTGTGGTGCAAGAGACTAAACTCAACATTACAAACTGCTCAAACCCCAAATACTGTTTTCAAACATCAGTAGTAGCATATACAAGAAAACCTTCGAATTCTCCCCCTCTATTTTTCATTGCATCAGTAGTAGCATATACAAGAAAACCTTCGAATTCTCCCCCTCTATTTTTCATTGCATCAGTAGTAGCATATACAAGAAAACCTTCGAATTCTCCCCCTCTATTTTTCATTGCATTATTCCTAAACACTATACAACAGTAAGCAACATCACTAGTATTTCAAATTTCAATTTTTATATGGAATAATCACATTTTTGATGTGTAGATTTTGTTGAGTAGGGGCAAAAATATGGACACTCCTGGTATATACAGTACAATATATATATAATTTCCAGTGATGGGCAGTAGCTTGTTACAAGTAGCTAAGCTACATAGCTTAACTACATTTTCCTGTAACTTGTAGTGTAGCTTACTACAATGGTTCTGGGAATAGCTTGTAGTGAAGCTACACTACTTGTTTCGAGTAACAAGCAGTGTAGCTTACTACATTTTCACACACACATTTTCAAATTTCACCTATTTTTAATGGGTAGAAAACCTAATATACATCCCAAAACCTAAACATGCCACCATCCAAGGGTCAAACCCACCCCTAGATTATTATTATTATGATTTTTATTTATATTATTTTATTATTATGATTAATATTTAGAAGGTTGTACATTAAGTTGAGATATATATTTATATATATGTAGTGTTGATGTAGCAAGCTACATCAAGCTACTTTTGTCGTGTAGCTTGTAGTGTAGCTTGCTACAATTTTCTGGGGATAGCTTGTAGTGTAGCTTACCTACATTTTTTCGAGAGTAGCAAGTAGTGTAGCTTACTACATTTTCCCAGTAACTTGCCCATCACTGATAATTTCATAGCTTTCAAGAGGAGTGACAGTGTCTCTACTACTCCATCAATGTACCTCCATCATTGCCATGGATGACCATCTGTCTGAAGTCCTGCAGCTGAACCGTCACAACCTCCAGAGGGTCATCACTGCTCTCCACATGCATTCCTGGTTCTGGGAACATAATGGTGCATTCACTCAGCCACCAAAATCACATGCCAGAAATTTTACCCTCCTTCCATGGGGATGGATGGGAAAAGCCCACATTGGCGGGATGAAATCACGGATTGATAAATAGTTTAAACTAACAGGAGGTCACTGGCAGTAGAATTATATCATACTGTATGTGATATGAGGTATGTGTGCAACAGTCTAAGGACTCCATTTTCGTTACCATCTAAACCCCTTATCCTAAACCCCTTATCATTTTTTTTTTTACTATTTTGAAAAACTTTTTGGAATAGTTCAACATGCCAATCTATTGACACATTGTGAGCTTGTAGACTGACCCTTTAAACTATTGAAAATCTTTCTTTTTTAATAGTTTAAAAAAGGCAAAGAAGTTAAGGGATAAGGGGTTTAGTGGTGACGAAAATGTAGCCCTAAGTATGAAACAAAAAACAAGAAAATCACAATAAGAGATTTGGGCATTAAAGGACAACTTTGTTTTTTTTTGTTTTTGTTTTTTTCAACCAATGTTCATGTTTTAGGTTGTTATTAGAGAAAGTAAAAGATGGGTGTTAATTGTTTCACATTCCTTGACTTCTTTAGTTTTAGGGATTTTAGCTAAGGGACGGGGCATTCGAACATGTTCCTAAATACATATCTATAGATATACGTAAATATAGTATTTAGGGCCATGTTCGAATTTTACTTTCAACCTAAAACATGAGCCTTGTTTGGAAAAAAATGTAATACATGCGAGACACATGTATGTTGTGTAATAAATACATGCAGATGAAAAGAACACCCACTGTTGTGCTGTCTCTGTTTCTGGCAGGACTCAACGTAAGATGTGTACTGGGCAGCAGGGATCTTGTCTGCTCTGAAGAACAAGAAAGATTTCAACAAAATGGACACAATGATTCAGTGCACTTTAACCACTTTTGGACTGTTTACAATGCATAATTGTATCCATAAAAGTAAATGTACTGTACTGTAAAGTGCCGTGGAGAGCTGACACCATTTTACAAGATGGGATTTCACTCACTTTCTCAGAGCGTCTATGAAACTCATTTGTGCATCAGCCTTCACAGGAAGCTGTAATGGATTGGACAGAGAGAGATTGCAGTCCTCGTCAAAACAAGGCACGAATAGCAATCAATCGCCAATTGCTGACTTTCTAATCATGACAGTCCTGATATCAATTTATGCACATTCTTCAAGTTATCCTTTTTTAATGAATGCAATATTTGATACAAAGTGTGACCCGTTAAAAACAGCAACAATAAACAAATCAGAACAAACAAACTAAAATGGAGAGAGAGTGAGTCAGCGTCACAGTTGTTCCATTGTGAGTACGTCTCTTACCAATCTTGGTGTAAGCAGAGCCGGAAGGAACCGCGTCAGAAAGTATGGCCTCCGGAAAATACTGTTGAGTTAACGAGATTATACAAAAGTTAATTACATTGCAGTCAGATGAGTTACAAATAGACTGAACAAAATACATTGTAGATTAGCACTCGGTAGAGTGCAAACTTCCATGTTGTGCACAAGTAGGGGGCGACCACCAGACATGCTTTAAAAGAATACCAGCCTAATAAGCCTAATATGGATAAATACATTTTACTTGTCCTCTATAACTAGAATTGAACATTTAAAACACATGTTATTTAGTGTAAAACAGTTCATAGTTTTATCCCTTGGGGGCGCCATTTTACAGGAGATTTTCCCTGGGTGCTCCAGCAAAAATCTTGCCTAGGGCTCCAAATTGCTTAGAAACGCCACTGCCCAAGACCGACCACCGACGAACACGAAAATCGAACACCACACACCGATTGCCTTACTTGTGCCCACTCTGCTCACACAAGTATAATTAAGATACGAACATGTCTTGTTGTTGTTGACGGATTTGGAAGAGATTTGAGGGTCTGGTTCCAAAAATGAACTTAATGCGTACTGTCCATTGTATTTAGATCGTAATGAATGATACCCGCGTGGAAATGGGGAGAGGGCGGGCCTTACTGCGAGGTCTATTAGTAGCCGATTGTTGCGATTAAGCGTTACGCAGCACTGCTGATGGTATGAATGAACCTACCTGGCCTCCATGACTGTGGCAGAGATTCTTCCTGTGCTCTCAAAGAGAGATACTGCTTTCTGCACGTCCTGGAGAGACTGACACTCAGGCTGGAGACACACACACACACACGCACGCACGCGCACGCACACGCACACACGCACACACGCACACACGCACACACGCACACACACACACACACACACACGATTAATTGAGTACATGAGGACACTAATGGAAACAAACAAGCTGAGAGACGTTCTTGGTTTCATGTATTGTACTGTAATTCTGTCCAAACTGTTAATAAAGTATTGAATAAATCAAGACACACACACACACACACACACAAAAAACACACAATTGTTTTTTTACCCATATGAGGACTTTAAACCCTTTCCAGACGGGAATCCATATTTGGATTCTGTACAGTATGTACAGTATTACAGAATAAACTTTTTTGATGCAGATATACAAATATTTCAAGTTTTTCAGAAACCTTAGGTCAGGCCTAAATGGGTTAAGACAATTGGTGTGTGTGAACAACTCTTGCACAACGGTGACAACAGCTCACTAACAGTGATTAAATACTATATTATTTTCACTCTATTTCCATTTACTCAAACAGAAAAGAAAATGTTATTACACCAGCCAACCACATGGTGTCACTGTTACCTGCACTGACGGTCCTGCAGCGCCAGAAACGTCCTCATACAAACCCATGTTCTCCACTGACACCTGTGTGAACACACGCGCACACACACGCGCGCGCGCGCGCGCGCGCGCACGCACGCACGCACGCACGCACGCACGCACGCACGCACGCACGCACGCACGCACGCACGCACGCACGCACGCACGCACGCACGCACGCACGCACGCACGCACGCACGCACGCACGCACGCACGCACGCACGCACACACACACACACACACACACACACACACACACACACACACACACACACACACACACACACACACACACACACACACACACACACACACACACACACACACACACACACACACACACACACACACACACACACACACACACACACACACACACACAGGGACCACAAATTCAGAAAGAGTCACTGTATAATTCTATAGCAAATTCTTGTTCCAAGTGTCCAAATGGCTAGAGGACTCCACGTTCAAGACTAGGCCAAATCACAGCCCATATGGGGATGATCCTTAGATAATTTCCATGACGTCTTCACCAGATGGAATAATAAAGATTATTCTGGGACAGATCAGATATTTATGAATGATTTGAGTTAGTCTGGCCTTAATCTGTCTCTCCCCGATTCCTCCAGGGACATCCGTCTCTAGTGGACACTGGACAGGATTTGTGTTGGTTGAGATCAGGTGATATTCTGGGGCAGAATTGACTAGTCTTGGATTGTCTTGATCTGGACACAATCAAAACGTCACACATGACACACTGTGGTCCTGACCATGCTTACTGGGATAATGAATGATGTATTTATCCCTTCTGTTCTAGTGTGCTATCGGGCAAGGGTATTTGACAAGTGGTCCAGGGAACACTTGTGGATTTACTGCTTATGGTCCCTGGCCATGCAGTTAGAGCGGATCTAGGCATGGGGGGGCAATGCCCCCCTAAATACCCAGTCTGCCCCCCCAAACACGATGCCATGCAAAACAACCCAAGATATTTCAAATTAAAGTGCTTATATTTAAAATGATTTGAAACACTACTACTGCTGTTACTACAACTACAATTTTGGCACCACTAACCCAACAGCATTTCATCATTGAAAACAGAAAACTCTCTGAGTCAGACCTTTAGCTTTATGCGTGCTGCGTGTCTGTTGCAACTTCAACAACAACTGATGCCAATAAAAGTCCTGTAACCGAAAATGGTATGGGTGCTGCGTCCCATAGGTTTCTCTTGCCCCTCCAACATGTTCTCTTGCCCCCCCCCAAATGGGACATGTTACATCCTCCCCTGTAATGTAGGAAAGCAAAGATTTGTTTTCTTCCCGGGAAAAGTGCACCCCTGATCTGGTGACCAATGACAATGTTGTCAGTTAGGGAAAGTCAGAACATAGTCATTTCACAGAAAAAGAGATTTAGAATTTAGAAAGAAGAAGGGGAGGTGTACCAAATTGCTTATACATAAAAGCTCATAAAAGCTCACAGCTCATTCAAAGATTTTCATCACATTTTCACAATTTTTCAAAAATATCAGAGCCACAAAAAAGCCACGAAAAATTTCTTTCGAAAGCAAATATTTTGAACTAAAATCGTTGTTTCTGGGCGAACCCAGATGGGGGGTCCGCAGCCAAATATAGATAATTCTGGTGGTCCTTGGCATGAAATAATATTTCATCCCAATGTTAAGCATTACTGACACAGGAACATAGACTTTTCAGAGAAACTAGAATCTGTCAGATTCTAGCATCAGAAACTACTGTAGAAACTAGTCAAAAACTAGAATCTGTCAGAATCTAGCACCAGAAACTAGAAACTAGTCAGAAACTAGAATCTGTCAGAATCTAGCATCAGAAACTAGAATCTAGTGTCAGGAACTACAATCTGGTGTCAAATAGAATATATTCTTAGATTTCATCATTCTTAGATTTCATCATTTTCACATTTTTTTTCAAAAAAATATCGGACCTACAAGCTCATATCACGCCACTCGGTGGCGCGATATGAGCTTGTAGATCTGATATTTTTTCAATAGCTAAAGTGTAACATACTGCGTTGAACACCAAAATGCGTTCAGTACAGATAGTGTTAAAGAGTGACTTTTGGCGTTCAATCTCCGGCCCCAATACCTTGAGATCGGCCAGCCTGGTCTTCGCCAGAGAGATGTATTCCAGCAGGAGGCTCCGGTGTTTCACTGCCACGTAGGGAGGGTGGAGGATGTGAACCTGAGCATTTACAATGAGAAGGAAAATTAAATTTAGCATCAGCACCACCAACAACAACAACAACAACAGGCAGAGGACCAGCAGCAACAGCTTCTGGGTTGGCTTGGAGTCCAGCCCAGCGAAGGAAGCGAGTCGCCCACACAAAACTGCCAATTATAGGACAATTATATTAAGCAGGGCCCATATAAGGCGGATTTCGTGGCAACAATAACCCCGGGCCTATTCAAGGGCTTGACCGCCTGTCGTTACACCACAAATAGCCGATCGATCAACAAACTCTACAAACTTCAATCTCCTTGCAGCATTCAAATCCAACTGTTGCTCTGATCAAAATATAGGCAAGCAAATGAGTTTAACACTGGGTTAGCTGTCAACGTTTCCACTGTAATTGTCAAGTCATCATTACTGTTGCTTATAACCCTTTGTGTACTGAACGCGTTTTGGTGTTTTAGCTGTTGAAAAATAGCAGATCAACAAGCTCATATCGCGCCACCGAGTGGCGCGATATGAGCTTGTTGTTCTGCTATTTTTGACAAATTGTGAAAATGTGGTGCAAATCTTTGAATACATTATTTCGGAAGCAAACATTTTTAACTCAAATCTTTGCTTCTGGGGGATCACCTAGAACAACATGTTTTTAGATGAGGTTCTGCAGCTAAATAATAGATATTTCTGGGGGTCCTTCCTATGAAATATGTTAAGCATCACTGACACAAAAAGAGATTTTTCCAGAAAAAAATAGAACCTCACGCCAATGTAGATTGAGACCACCATTCTCACACAACTCTTTTTTCCATGTAAATATTTATTCCCAGGTTTGGCGAAATGGCCTTTCTATGTGGAGTTGGTTCTCCCCTGATGGAGGGGAAAGGAACTATGTCCTGCTGGGGGGGAAACTCTCCACTCTTAGGTGAAACGATGCCATATTTTTGGGGCCGATGCCAATTGCGAGTTTGGAAAAAACCAACACAAATGTTACCGATGTTTTGGAATGACGTTCAGTAATGAATTAAAATAATAAGAAATACATTTGGAAAAAAATCTAAACATCAAATTTTATTTTAAGTTAACAATAAAATACAACATTGAAAATATTTAAATAATGTGATTTCATGATTTACCTTTGTGAAATAATTCCACACCTTGCTTTTCTGTCTTTCTTTTCCTGTTGCAGGCATATATCAGCCGATATATCAGCCAATCCTACCGATATATCGGCTGACAATACTGATATATCGACTGCTATATACTGTATTAGGGGTGGGCAGAAAAATCGATATGCCAATAAATATATTACAATGCTTAATGCCATGATATCAATATCGAATGGCCAGGCCCAAAATCGATTTTTTTTATACTTACAGTATTCATTAATTTGTTCATGTCAGAAAGACTGACTGGCGTTATCAGGCTGCATTGATATGTAGGACGGCACTTTTTGCTATCTATATTGTTTAAAATTGCTCTAAAATGTTCTAGTTGATTGAACTTGTGGTGAAACACAACTTGATGACACCATCAAGTTGTGTTTGTGTTGTGTTTGTTAATGATTTTTCTTTTTTCTGAGGGCGTACAAATGGTAATTCGATAATTGACAACGGGTCCAAACAATCCGTTGAAAAATCACAGGACAAAAATATATATAAGAAAAAAGGAAGTATTTATTTAAAAAACAAACATAAGAGTGACTAAAATGAATTGGATAGCCAACTAGTGCTGTACAGTCCCTCACAAAATGATATTGCATAGGTGTCCGAATCTAGATCTCTATCTTTTTGAAATTAATTGTGCAGCACTTCCACTATGGATAAACCTGTACTGTGTATGTGATCACCTTGAGGTACTGAGGAGGGTCAAAGGGCACCAGGTCAGAAAGGAACTTCAGCAGGAACACCAGAGATTTCTTGCTGTGTCCGTGGTAACCGCTGGCCCCACCAAAAGACACCTGGACATCCAGAAGGGACAAACAGAGGTTTATGCTGATCACAACAATAAATTCTGCTTTTAATGGCATTGTGAGAATTTAACGGCATTGTGAGGATTTCAATTATAAATAATGAACTGATGTGTGTGTGTGTGTGTGTGTGTGTGTGTGTGTGTGTGTGTGTGTGTGTGTGTGTGTGTGTGTGTGTGTGTGTGTGTGTGTGTGTGTGTGTATGCGTGTGTGTGTGTGTGTGTGGGGGGGGGGGTGATCAAAATGTCATGTCGTGTCATGTCAGGGATCATTCAGTCAAAGACACATGTTCCCAGATGCTGGTTGTCTAAATTCCCAAACCCAAGCAGAGCTTGCTTGGCTTTACAACCAATATGGTGCCTAAAGCTGTCAATTTAATCTGTGATGATTACAATGACAAACTCCTTATATAGTCACCACACCCTATAGTAGGGGGGATTAACCAATGAAGAAGAAATAAATTACATTTGAATTAAGTGAAATCACTTACTATACCTTTAAACAAGGCGGAGTTGCAAAAGGCAAATTTGGTCAATGAATGACTAAGGGGTCAAGAGATTTTGTTATTCTGAAATGGTGACGTTTGTTGGATTGGTGGTGGCATTAAGGTCATAGACATTTGGTCACCAAAATCAATATAGCAGGTTCCTTCACCTTCTTGGTAGCATGAATGTGCACGGCACATTTTTCTTTTTTAATACTGTTTTATTAGACATTTCTGTATTTTTAACATAACTTTAAAGAGGGGATGCAGTGATTTTTGTATTTTTTCCAATTTTGTACATGTTTAAGAGGTGATGGTACTGCATTAGAACCCTTGGTCTGTTTTTTTTCCCTTTTTTTTCCTTGGTATGTGTACTAATGCCTTCCCTTTGTATTTAGGGTTTCTTCCTGGAGGCTAAACCCTTTCCAGTCAAAAGTGCCAATGACAAAGGCTGCAATGTAGTGACATCACACATCAGCTCCTCCCCTAACTCCTCCCCGTTTATCATGCAACTAAAGCGGTGGGTGTGACTTCAGTTCAGGTGGATCTCCACCCATCACCACCCACCAGGCAAACCAGGCATACTTAATGAGCTGGTGGGGGAGTCCACATAAAAACATTATTTTAACAAATACTGTACACCTTTTTGAGAAAATTCGTTCCCTTCATATAACAATAATACTTGATGATCATGATTTAAGTTGGAAAAAAATCATGGCACTCCATCATTAAGAAAAATAGTGTATGTAAAAAAATAATAACAGCGACAAATAATGTACAGTACATAACTAATACAAATAAAAGGCTAAACGACGAACAAAACCATGTGGGAGAAATAAAATCCTGTAACTATCTTACTGTGCAATGGAAGAATCCACAATACACTAGGAAATAATTGCGATGCGTAAACGAAACAAACCTTGAACCAGTCGCTGTAGGAGGGGAAGAACGCGGGGCCCTCTAGCGCCCCCTGGCGAGCCAGAAGGAATGCAGTGATCATGTACTCCAAGTCATAACTTTCAAAGGCGGAGCTCAGCAATCTGGACAGCAACTCTGAGGGGCCAAAAAAATGGTAAATGATGTTCATATACAGCACAATTTATACAAAGCACTTTACAGTACATGCACCGGTGGTCAGGGCTGGATCTAGAGGGGGGCAGGGTTGGGCAGTGCCCACCCAAACGTGCATCCTGCCCACCCAAAGAAAGGTAATATCAGTGGTTTTCAACCAGTGGTCCTTGAGAGAGTTGGTCCCCAGCTAAATGGTGGAAAGTTGGTTAACCAGATGTAACTCTTTGAGAGCGTAAACATGAAACCAAATGGACCCGCAAGGTTCCATTTGGTTTCATGTTTACACTCTCCAGAGTTAAAATATTCATCCTGTGAATTAGCCCCAAGTCTACACAACTAGAGAATGTAGAAGATTAATGGTCATTTTGATCTGTATGTTTTGTGTTTTGTTTCCCAAAATCCAGCCTGGAATTGTGGACAAAAGCAAAATAAAATCTTTAGTTTTGGGGTCTGTGGGGCTAAAATGTCCTCATATGGTGGTCCATGGCTCAAATGCCGGATAAACAGTGGGCCCTGGTGTCAAAAAGGTGGAAAACCGCTGCTTCATATGAAAAACTTTGGAGGTGCCCACCCTGCAAAACCTTCCAGCCCACCCTAGTAGGGGTGGCTAAATCCGGCCCTGCCGGTGGTGGAGGAAATTCCATGCCCTCCCGCTGAGATATACCAGGCTCAGGGCTTGACACTAACACTTGCCCGCTTGCCTGGGGCAAGTAAAAAAAAAAAAAAATGGCCGGGCAAGTGAAGACTGCTACCTGGTTGCCTGGTCGGGCAAGTGTGTGACTTAGTGTGCTATAACACAACACAAGAGATAGGCCTATATGTGGTCATTGCGCTCTGCCTCTGCGTTTTCCATGGCTTTCTAGCTATCTTTCCTATCTCTCTCCCAAGTCCATTTTGCTGTGGTCACAGACCCCTGAGTCTGTGACCACTGTGGGAACCACTAATTTACACTGATTTACAAGTTGAATATTTACTGTAGTTGATTGTGACTTAAACAAAACAGTCTTCGACTGCGAAAGGAAATGTTTAAAGCACCCAATTAGAAAGTAAACTTAAATGCAAAATGTACGATATATTTGGGGGGGGCAAGTGACCATGACCTGAGGGCAAGTAGAACATGACTTGGACTTGCCCGATGGGCAAGTACCTCGGAGACCTTAGTGTCAACCCCTGTGTAAATGAGAACCATCTAGCAGCCAGTGCAACCCCAAACCCCCAAGCCAGACAATTTGGTCTGGCTTGACCTACAAGTTTAGATCTTTTATTGATGAATATACAATTGATGCTCCCAGGTCGTATGTATTCTCCGGATACAATTAAAATGTGTTTTGTGTTGGGCTGGGCACAGGCTTAGCAGTCCAGGCACCTTGGATGGTTGGTCATCCAGCGCGTACAGGCGAACTTTGCTGTGCATCTTACCCCCCCAATGAGCCCTTCTCAAAACCCCACCCTTTGGGGTGTGGTTTGTCCACTGTCCAATGCCAATCCAAATACTTAAGCACCTGTTGCTATGCAGGTCAAGGTTCCCTGGTTAAAAGGGGAATTCCACCCACTTTCAAAATTTTCCTGAGAGGATACAAATGTGAACCAAATGGATTTGGTTCCATTTGTACCCTCTCAAGAAAAAGGGCTCTGAAAAAAAAAAATCATTAACATGATGAGATGAAACACATATTGATGATGTCATCAGATGCATTTCACCATGTTAATGATTTTTTTCAGACCTCCATTTTTAGGAAATACAGAATTGGGGGAACTTTTTTATCATGTCCACACAACATAAGGTATATTAATGACATATTAAAATGTTGAAAATGGGTGGAGTTACCCGTTAAGCTTTCCTCTTCTAACATTCCTATTGGACAAGGCCGGACTAGGGGAGGGGCTTAGCGAAGGGCTCATTCCTCCAGTTTTTGAGATACAGTACATATCCAAAGTTTAGTGCGTGTGTGTGTGTGTGTGTGTGTGTGTACACCTTTGAGGCTTGGCTGGGCATAGGGGTTATACACCAGCAGAGTAGACAGAAAGCAGAGGACGTGTTGCCAGTTGATCTCATGAGTCTCCATCACTTGCTGCAGGTGAGAGAGCAGCTTCTCTACACTGAGGATTACAGCCAGCTGCAACGTACACACACACACACACACACGAATATATATGTTTAAAATCGGTGAAGTTGTAATATTGATAATTTCATAGAGATTTGAACTTTGTATTTTTGTACTGTTTCCCTTCTATAAAAGGGGAACTCCAACCATTTTCAACAATTTAATATGTCATTAATATACCTTAGAGATGTTGTGTGAACATGATAACAAAAAGTTCCCCCAAGTCTGTATTTCCAAAAAAAATGGAGGTCTGAAAAACACATTAACATGGTGAATTACATCTGATGAGATCATCAAGATGTATTTCACCATGTTAATGATTTTTCTTTCAGACCCTTTTTCCTGAGAGGGTACAAATGGTTCACATTTGGTTCACATTTGTATCGTCTCAGGAAGATTTTGAAAATGGGTGGAATTCCCCTTGACAAAGTGTAAGAATGACAATTGCCTGCACTAAATGGACAGAACATAAAATGAAAAAATGCAATTTCCTTCATCCATTTACCTTCCGAAAGATAGAGATCAGCAACCTACTGCTTT
Organism: Benthosema pterotum; assembly: GCA_039105355.1. Lineage (NCBI taxonomy): Eukaryota > Metazoa > Chordata > Actinopteri > Myctophiformes > Myctophidae > Benthosema > Benthosema pterotum. The sequence continues at coordinate 52,853,077 of CM076969.1, read as the reverse complement.
TGGCGAAGCTCCACCCATTCTGCATGGCTATGGCTGATGACACTGTAGAAATACGTTGTACCATCTTACTGTTTCACCATGAAAATGAAAAGCCACTAACTTTGTGAGAGAAAATATGTTATCACCATCCAATGTTTTTTTTAAGGATGTTGAAAATAAAAAGTTAAATGTTTAAAGGTAGGTGAATTCTGTTGATTAATTTGATTAAAGATTTAAGAAGTTTACACTGTTTTGTAAAATCTAAAATCTAGCCTGGAATTGTGGACAAAAACAACAGAATTTTTAATTTTAGGTCTTTGGTGTGAAAATGTAATCGTGGTCCTCCGTGGCTCAAATGCTGAATAAATGGGGTCCCTGGTGTCAAAAAGGTTGAAAACCCCTGCTGTAACGGGAAACGGGCATATTTTGGACACAGTTTGAATGGTGCTTAATCATGATTAAATTCATTTTGCTTAAGCTTAATTTGATTAAATTTTTTAATCATTCAACAGTCCTTGTTTTTTTTGTTTTATTTTTCCCCCCTACCTGTGAGGCGAGGCTTATAGGTGAGGGTGTGTGTGAGGGAATGTGTGAAGAAACGGTGCAGGGCTTCAGGCGCTACGGACACACCGCACAGCGAAGCGTCAAACAGCTGAATCCTGGGCAAACAAACACACACACACAAACAGGGAAGTCCGTGCAGTGTTGCCAACTTGGCGCATTTGTTGCTATATTTAGCTTTTTTTCCCCAGACCCCCCCTAGCGCCAAAATTAGTGGAAAAACACCTGGCGGAAAATCTAGTGCTTTTTTGCTGTATGGTGAGTTGGGGCGAAATTGTTTGACACTAGGCGCCAGAGATAAAACCTTTGTTTTTCACCATTTTTCCTCCTATGATAGAGTCCTCCTTCCTTCCTAGAAAGGACCATTGGTAACCAAATGGACCCTTATAGATCTGTAACTCTTGAGATCGTAAAATGAAACCAAATGGACCCTTACGGGTCCATTTGGTATCTTTTTTTTTTATTATATTTAATTAATTCTGAATTACCTCATTTTCAAGAATCTATACATTTGGAAAATGTATCAGAATTGCTATTTTGAACAACATTTTGCCAATTATCTAGTCCAAGAGACTCAACAACAAACGGTGGTCCTTCGTGGCTAAAATGCAGAATAAATAGTGGTAGCCCTGGTATGAAAATGGTTGAAAATCACTGCTCTAGTGCCACTAGTGCATTTTGGATTTTGGCAACACTGAGTCCGTGGGAGGGAGAGAACGGAGGGATGCGAGGACAGAGCTGGAGGTGGATGGAAGGAGAACAATAAAGCGGGTTGGAAAAGATTTGTTTTTATCTATGATTCACACACTGATGCTGTCCAAAAAAAAAGTTGGACAGAAACCTCCAAGTCACCCACGCCATGTGATCAAGACTTACAGTATAGACAGGGAAAACCGTATAACCCTCTGGCAAAAGGGTATGCCAAACTTCTCTCAGTTGATCCTTGATGTATTCTGCAGAATCAATTTCTCAGATGCACATTTCAGGGGCGGATCTAGGCATGGGCATGGGGGGGGGGGGGCAAGGCCCCCCTAAATGCCCTGACTGCCCCACCAAACATGATGGCATGCAAAACAACCCAAGATATTTAAAATTCAAGTGCTACTGCTACTAGCAAACTACAGTTGTGGCACCACTAAACCAACAGCATTTCATCATTAAAAACAGAAAACTCTCTGAGTCTGACCTTTAGCTTTATGCATGCTGCGTGTCTGTTGCAACTTCAACAACAACTGATGGTAGTATTGATGCTTTACTTGCCTAATAAAAGTCCTGTAACCGAAAATGGTATGGGTGCGGCTTCATCGCCCGTGGCGCGAAGCGACACAGGCGATGAAGCCGCCCCCATACCATTTTCGGTTCCCTTTGGGAAATGTTGCATCCGCCCCTGTCACATTTTGATATTTTGCATAATGGACAATACAAAACTACATTGCAGAAATGGATTGTACATGACAAAGTGCATAAGGATCAACTGAGAAACATTTGGTAACGCTTTTCATCAATTTGTTATAGGGCTTTCCCTGTTATTTCCTCCCATATGTAAAATATGCTAATTATCCCATTAATTACACACAATACAAAAATGCAAATCACATAAATGGATTCTACAGGAAAAAAAAATACTGTCAGGCTTATTTAGGGATTGCATATATTCGATAGTGGTTTTCAACCATTTTCATACCATGGCCCAATATTTATTATTTTAGTTTAGTCTCTCGGACCCAAAACTAAGGATTTTCACGTTTTTGTCCACAATTTAGGAGATAGCGTAGCATAAAAATGAAACCAAATTGCCCCTTGCGGGTCCATTTGGTTTCATTTTTACATTCTCAAGAGTTAAAATAGTCATCATGTGAATTAGCCCAAGTCTACACAACTAGAGAATGTAGAATATTAATGGTCATTTTGATCTGTACTGTATGTTGGACTGTTTTGTTTCCTAAATCCATCCAGAATTGTGGACAAAAGCAAAATTACCATATCTCAGCTGCGGATGCATCAGACTGAACGGACTGCGTGTCATCCAAGGTGTCTAAAACCCCTGGAAAAAACAGAGGAGTAATAATAATCATTACGGTGCAGTTAATATAGCGCAAGTAACATGCATTCCTAAAATGTTTTTTAACCCTTAATATGATTGTATGTGTCTCTCAAAGCTCATTTTCAATGGTTTGAACCTCAATCGCCACTAAAGTAACCAGTCCTTGAAAGCAGGTTTAGTTGCAGTACCACAATAGCCTGAGGTGGTGGGGGCGCTGCTGTGCAGATTATTTAATATTTGAGTCATAATACTGCTGCTACTAATAATAATAAAAAAACAGGCTTGTTTCAATCCATGTCAGCTTGGAAAATCAATAATGGTGGGCATAGTAAACAAAGTGGAAATGCAAATTTGGAACTGAAGAAGAGGAGGAATTATACAGAGTAGGGTGCGTTGATGACATCATCATGAGGCCAAACAAGCTGTTCCTGAGAGCGTTTTCCATTAAAACTCCTATATGACATGATATCCTGGTTGTTCAAACTTGGTTATTTGTGGGGACAGAAAACACACATGGGAGGACCCAGAATAAAATAAAAAAGTTGAATTTTCATGTTATTCCCCCTTTAAAGCGAGATTTACAAGTGCAAGCCAGCACTGTGGAGGTTGGGAAATGTAGGAAGCAGGGGTGTAGTGGAGTGTAGTCACATCTAAAATATTTTTGGGGCAAAAGTAAGCCTATGTTTTGTTGTCTTGTCTTTTACTTTTATGGATACACTTAAGCATAAACAAATCTTTCTCAATATGCTGTACTTGTTTTAATAGCAAGTCGGTGTGTTGCGCAGGCAAATGCAAGTGTGCATGCACGTGTCTTAAAGCGGAATTCTACTCATTCTCAATATTTTACTATGTCATTAATATACCTTGTTGATGTTGTGTGGACATGATAAAAAAGTTCCCCCATTCTGTATTTCCTAGAAATGGAGGTCGGAAAAACACCATTAGCATGGTGAAATACATCTTGATGACATCATCAAGATGTGTTTCACCATGTTAATTAATTTCCTTCGAGGACCCTTCCTCGAAGGAAATTCGAGGAAAATTGAAAATGGGTGGAATTCCCCTTTAAGAGGCGACTCACAGGAGAGCATGTCATCCAGTAAGGAACAGCACAACAGAGAAAGCCTTCTGTTGGTTGCATTGGTGTCCAACTCCTGGCTATCCTCAAAGGCTGCCCCAACCAAGATGCCCAACACAGCTGAAACACAGAACAGAACAGGTCTATTAAAATGTAATAAATGAATTGGTATTGTGTCTCTGAAAATAATAACTGTATATAATACTTTGCAGTGGTTTTTGCTATGTACATACATACAGAGAAAAGCCTAATGTTTTTGTAGAACATTTTTGGAATCGCCCTTGGGTCAAACAGGATTAGTAAATGTGCTATGATGACATCTGACAAGTTCTTCTTAGTTTAAGGCTAAAATATGTATACGCTTCATTTAAGAGAGAATATCGCAACTGTTATTGGCTAGTATGCCCGCCATAAATGTGGTTGTGGGGACTGTTTATCGGGATCGAAAAACCCGAAATGACCACACCCTTTTTAGAATAGCCGCTAGTACAAACATGGCTCCAACTTCTGCTCAAAACAGTCACAATATTTATGATTGTTGAATATGTGTTCAAGCCAGCAACCCTCTGGGTCATTCAGTTTTAACCGGCCATGTAGGGTTGCTTAATAGCAATAGTCTTTTGCCAGGTGTTTTGAGAGCAGCAAGTGTGACTCAGCCTATTAACAAAATTGCCAGATTTAACCAGACGAGCAAAGTAAACTGAACGGAACCAGGAACACTGAAACTGACATGCTGGGAATACCTCAGATTCCCCATCCTTCATACAACAACAGAGATGTTTGTTGTGTACAGTGTTGTTGTTTTTTTAGGATATTTTTGATTTAGTCTTAGTCTTTTCAATAAGAAATATTTAGTCTTTTAGTCCCATTTAGTCTTCTGAAATTCATTTTTTTAGTCTAGTCTTAGTCGACAAAATGTCAAAAATGATTTAGTCTTAAGTCTTGGTAGTTTAGTCTAACATACATTGTAGGTTTATATATCTTATACAGATTTATAGTCTTTAGTATGAAACATGTTTTATTTCTGTGTACGATTTATTTAAGAAAAAAAGATAAAAAATATTTCTTATTTCAATTAGTCTTAGGTTATGATTTAGTCTTTGTCTTAGTCTTTTGAAAAACATTTTTGTTAGTCTAGTCTTAGTCGACTAAATATCAAAAACCTTAGTCGAATTAGTCTTTAGTGTTAGTCTTAGTCAACAAAAACAATGCTGGTTGTGTACAATGTTGGTGAAGGCTGTAAACTGAAACCCATGTACTGCCATGCTGTGTGCTTGGCAGCGTACCATCATGTACTTGATGAAATATGATGAACAAAACAAGGACAGTTCCGTGAGTGCTGCACTATTCTCTCACTTAACAGCTTCTTCCGTGTGCACCAAACAATGCACATTGTGACATTATGACCAGTGTTGGTCAATATTACTTAGGAAAGTAACTTCTTTACTTTACTCGTTACCCCTTAGACAAAGTAATATCATTACTTTACTTATTACTAGAATTGAAGAGTAATATATTACATATTACGTTATTACTTTCCCAAGTTCTCAACACCGCCTTTGAAAAAATAGAGATGTACAACATAATCTGTTTAGTGAGCTCTTTTTAGAACTGAATCCAATTTATTGGAATAATAATAGTCTCCAATCCCACAAACTGCACCTGAAAACAAAGCCAACAAAATCTGTCTCTTTGACCTTTTAAACTTTTTCCACAATTCTTTTCAAAGACAGTTGAGGTCTTTCACAATAAACCTCAGAAATATGAAATATTTCTATCAGTCTTGTATTTAAAAATAAAATACAAAATAAAGCAGCAAGTGATTTGTAGTGTACATAACTGTGCGCAGGATGCAGCGTGTGGACTGGATCTACAATCTACATCTCTGTTGTTACAGTACCTGTCGATAGCTTGTAAATCTGTTCTATTTTTGCATGCAACAACAAGCTCATTTTAAAAAGTAACTTGGCGTTACTTGCAAAGTAATGTGTTACTTATTACCCATTTTTGCAGAGTAATCTCGTTACTTTACTTTTTGGAGCAAAAGTAATAATATTACAGTAATATGTAATCTAAAATTAGTTACCAACACTGTGACATTATGACACTTACATGCTAAGATATCATGCTAACATGCTTTTCGGCAGGACTCCCTGGACCTATCTAGACCCACTGGAACGTCCCCCAGGTCCACAATTTCCATGTTTTTTCTCCATTGACTTCAGACTACTGGACTCATCTTGTAGATGTCAGTAATAAATCTTGCACCATGCTCCTCCACTGAGGCTTCAACTGTACATTTACAATTTAGGCATTTAGCAGACGCTCTTGATCCAGAGCGACTTACAATGGTGAAAAGTTTACAATTTAATCAGGATTTACGACACATTTTACAATATACAATGAAGCGCTAAAAACATTGTAATACATGTTTATATAGGCAACCTATATAAGTCAATGCAGCAAGTACTGTGGGTTGGTATGTGTAATACAAGTGCTATGGGCTGAGATGGAGTCTGAAGAGGTGTGTTTTCAGACTGCGGCGGAAGATAGGTTAGTGGTTCTGATTGCGGTGGGAAGTGCATTCGATAGTTCTTCCCAGTGTCGGCTGATCGGAGTGCACGGGAGGGCTTGTAGGGTTTTATGAGGCCACTGAGGCAAGGTGCAGTCAAGTCTTTGGTTTCTTTGAATGCAAGTGTGAGAGTTTTGAACACTGTGCGTGCAGCGACTGGGAGCCAATGGAGGGAGCGGAGAAGCGGAGTGACATGTGAGAATTTTGGCGGGTTAAAGACCACGAGGTCTGCGGCATTTTGGATCAATTGGAGGGGCTTAAGTAAGGAGGGAGTTACAGTTGTCCAGTTTAGATATGACTGTTTGACATGTAGTCCTGTTAAGGCCACAAAGACCGCTTTGCAAAGCTGAAAATGTGTTGCATCTCGATACAGAATTGTATTATCAAGGATCAAAAGGTCTTCTCACTGAGGAATCAAAAGGACAGAACACAGAGTGTGTGTGTGTGTGTGTGTGTGTGTGTGTGTGTGTGTGTGTGTGTGTGTGTGTGTGTGTGTGTGTGTGTGTGTGTGTGTGTGTGTGTGTGTGTGTGTGTGTGTGTGTGTCGGACTTGTGGCCATATTGGAAGTCAGAAGTTCGATCCATTTGTACTACGGTCATTTTATAAAGGGTGTGGTCATTTTCAGGTTTTTTTCGACCCGGATAGAAATTTTCTAGCTAGGCTAGGGTCATATTAGCTAAGAACATTCTCTCCGAAATGAAGCACACACATATCTACTATCTCCATATCTTTTTCTATGTTTATCGCCTTAGGCCTGATCAAAACCACTGTGTGCTCTTCCCCTGTTCGTCTGTGATGACATCTGACACTGCGGTGAGTCTTACTTGACAGAATATTCCGTTGAGCCCGTCTGCCTTCCGGCTGGTCCTCTGGAGCGCTCCAACCACAAAGGGCTTTCAACTCCGACAACAACCACGACCCCACCCTGTCGTCGCTGGAGAGACATGGGGACAGCAGGGGCGGATGTAACATGTCCCGTTTGGGGGGGGCAAGAGAACACTTTGGAGGGGCAGGAGAAAATGGTATGGGGGCGGCTTCATCGCCCGTGGCGCGAAGCGACATGGGCGATGAAGCCCATGTCACTTTAATTTGAAATATCGTGGGTTGTTTTGCATCGTGTTTGGGGGGGCAGACTGGGTATTTAGGGGGGCATTGCCCCACCCCCATGCCCATGCCTAGATCCGCCCCTGAGGGAAAGTGAATAAGATGTACAAGTACAAAAAGTACAAAACGAGGGAAGTGGGCGTTGGAATAGCCTGTGTGGTTTTAGCAGTCATCTCTCACATTTGAATTCATCCGCTAAACTAAAAGAAAACCCACGTGCAAATACTGTCATAACAAGTGCACGATGAACAGGATCTTTAAACGAGTGTTTTTAAAGGGGAATTCCACCCATTATCAATATTTGAATGTGTCATTAATATAACTTAGAGATGTTGTGTGGACATGATAAAAAAAAAAGTCCCTCCAATTCTGTATTTCCTAAAAATGGAAGTCTGAAAAAAATCATTAACATGGTGAAATACATCTGATGACATCATCAAGATGTATTACACCATGTTAATGATTTTTCTTTCAGACCCCTTTTTCCTGAGAGGGTACAAATGGAACCAAATGGACCCGCTAGGGTCCATTTGGTTCTCATTTGTATCCTCTCAGGAAAATTTTGAAAATGGGCGCAATGTTTCGCCATGTAGAGCTCCGATGGACTTATACCTCAAAATCTATTTAAAGTATTTTATAGTGGACAAAGTCAACAAATCATGACAATAAATATTTTGGACCGATCAACCAATCAGTAAGAAAAAAATCGATACAACACTTTTTGTTTAGTTTTACTTCTTACAAAGTATTTGATTGGCCCAAAGCATTGTGTCCATTTTCATGATATGTCACAACCTGAATGAATGAATATGATATGAATAAGAGGAAAATGAAATGAAACAGCGAGAGGATGGGGCTATTAAAGGGGAATTCCACCGATTTTCAACATTTTTTCTGAGAGCGTACAAATGCAACCAAATGAACCCTAACGGGTTCATTTGGTTCCATTTGTACGCTCTCAGAAAAAAAAGAAGCGAGCGTCTAAAGAAATCCATTAACATGGTGAAAATACATCTTGATGATGTCATCAAGATGTTTCACCATGTTAGTGGTTTTCTTCAGACCTCCATTTCTTGGGAACACAGAATGGGGGGACTTTTTTATCATGTCCACCCAGCACCTCTAGGGTATACTAATGACATATATTAGAATGTTGAAAATGGGTGGAGTTCCCCTTTAAGCTAATACAGAACATAAAGATAAATATATATTTTTTTCTACATTACCTCTCTAGTATGTACTTGAAGGTAAGGATGTTGTAAGAGTGAAGATGGTGTATCACCTCCAGCTTGGGCTGTTTCTGTATGAAACAGAAGCAAAAAGTACAATTAGATCATTCATTCAGTCATATGAGATAGTTTTGCTTCAATGCATATTATGGACGCTTAGTGCGGATAATATACACATCGGACGGCATGCATTTGTTCACGCGTACGTAAATGACTCATGCATATATAATGGCCCACACCTGATCCTTCCAGTACTCCTGCCAGAACAACTTGGGGCAGAAAGCTCCCAGAAACAGAAGCTCTCTTGTGGATTGCAGCAGAACGTCCAAATGGTTCTGGACGGGACAGACATACAGGGGTAGAAAGGGAAAATGATAGTTAGGACATTTTATCAGGTTCGTTATCAGGTAATTTCTTCTCCAATTCTTTGTCTATTTGGTGTTGAAAATGTTGAAATTCAGTCCATAAGAGGAAAACATAAATAAACAAAACTAAACTAAACAAAACTAAACAAAATTAAAAAAAAAAAAAAAAAAAAAAAAAAAAAAAAACATCAAATTAAAGTCAGGGTATGAGATGTCATCATGATTTAGAAAAAAAAATACACACAATCATTGGGCTGAAAATGGCCATAGCACCTGCCCAAATGTGCTGACTAAGTACATGTATGATGACAGGGCCTATGCGTAGCCTATGTCTGTTTTTAGCCCAAGGAGTTGTTTTCTGAGAAAAATGAATGATTAGGGCATTAACTAAATATTCGACTACTTCGATTATTCGACTATTAATTCACTATTCGTTATTCACTAATAATCATTTTTAATATATATTTTTAATTTTTCTACAGCAGACATAATGGTGGTGTGCTGTGGTGTTGGGACTGATTGTTGGTTGATTGCTTATTTTTCATGTCATACTGTAACTGAGTTACAGTAGTGTAATATGCAGGCACTGTTTCAATAAGAAGCCCAGAATTGCACATTTTTAATGGATGAAAAACAAATATATATATCACTATAGACTAGTCGAAAATTATTCGACTACCAAAGTATTCGATTCGACTACCAAAAAACATGTTTGGTTAATGCCCTACTAATGATTGGAATGGATTCAGCCTCAGGAACCCCCCTAGTTAGACTTACCACATACTACATAGAGCATAATGTCATTTTGCATGTTTTACCTTCTATAGGTTGTGACTAGTACCCCTGACTTTGACCTATCTTTTATGAAGCTTCATAAAAGATAAGGGAGTTGAATTTCCACATTTTAGTTACGTGTTATTAGACATCATTAGAAACACATTGGTGAAGAAATGTATTTATTAACGACTTAGTTCCCAACAAATCAGCCTGGCCAGGAGCCTATCACCACAGGTAGGCGGGGCATAGGAAGGTTGTAGCCGGGATTCTGATTGGTCCGTGGATTGTTTGAGGAAAATACACTAGTTTGAACACCATCCAATCAGAAACAATGTGCCTATCTACCGGTAACGGGTCATGTCAGAGAAATGCAAGACAAGCAGGCTTTGGCAGTGTTGCCAACTTGACCCAATTGTCGCTATATTTAGCTTTTTTCCAGACCCCCCCTAGTGCCAAAATTAGTGGAAAATCTAGTGCTTTTTGCTGGTGAGTTGGGGCGAAATTGGTTGACAAGCACCAGAGATACAACTCTTGTTTTTCACCATTTTTCCTCCTATGATAGAGTCCTCCTTCCTTCCTAGAAAGGACCGTTGGAAACCAAATGGACCCTTATAGATCTGTAACTGGGCGTAAGGGTCCAAACGGACCCGTAAGGGTCCGTTTGGACCCTGGTTTCACCGTTGGTTTCACCGTTTGGACCTGTAACTGGTTTCATTTTATGCTCTCAAGAGTTAAATTATATTCAAACATCTAAATTACCTAATTTCCAAGAATCGACACATTTTCAAAATGTAGAAGTATTGCCATTTTGACCAACATTTTGTCAGTTATTTCTCCTAAATTAGGCTGAGAGACTAATCTCAACATCAAACGGTGGTCCTCCGTGGCTAAAATGCAGAATAAACAGTGGGCCCTGGTATGAAAATGGTTGAAAAACCACTGCTCTAGCGCATACATTCTAGTGCATTTTGGAAGTGCCACTAGTGCATTTTGGATTTTGGTTGGCAACACTGGGCTCTGGCCAGACTGATTTGCAAAGTGACATTTCAGATGTGCGGAACGCAGCATCAGGCTGGAGCCCAGGCTAGACAAGTATTTGGATTTAACAACAACAAGACTACTAACCCGCTGGGAGGAGGTGAGCAGAGCTCTGCAGTCCTCCATGACGGCACCTCCTAAGGTCATCTCCGTCAGTCGGTCCAACACCAGTCTAACTGACAGAGCCACCACCGGGACACCTTGCTGTTCGGCCTGACGCCTCAGCTCAGACACTGAGAAAAAAAGGCACAGAGATACAGTATTGGCACGCGCAGGCGTCATTAAGCATGCAATGAGAAGATTAGATAAAGCAACACAGACATACACCGTGTTTATTTATATCCCCATACATAATCAGAAGAACAGGGTCTACCCTGTAGAAAGGACATAAACACTGTCCGTGCAGGCTGCAGTGACAAGGTCAGGAGGAGAAATGGCCAGTTACAAAGTGCATAGATGGCAGAATTGTTAAATACAGTATACTTGGTAGACACAGCAGACATAAATCATTGGTTACTACTACTACTACCCTCAGGCACTGAAAACAGGACAAGAGACATGTGCTCCGAGGAGCACATGTCTCTTGTCCCGTTTTATCCGCCCCATCCAGCGCAGGCAGCACTATTGCAGTGTAGTTTCGGAAGGCTGCAATGACAATTTGAGGCATTTTGTTCAAAACTAATGCGAAAGTCAATCTTAGCCAATCGGGATCTTGATCACATGAGTGTTCGTGATATGTGTACTGATTTGTGAGAGGTTCATACAACAAATGTCTACACAGACGGACCTGGGTGAAAACCAGTGATGGGCAGTAACTTGTTACAAGTAGGTAAGCTACATAGCTTAATTACATTTTCCCGTAACGTGTAGTGTAGCTTACTACATTTGTTCTGGCTTGAGTGAAGCTACACTACTTGTTTCGAGTAGCTTGTAGTGAAGCTACACTACTTGTTTCGAGTAACAAGGAGTGTAGCTTACTACATTTTCCGACACACATTTTCAAATCCCGCACATTTTTAAGGGGTAGAAACCTCTAATATGCACCCCAAAACTTGTATTATTATTATTATTTTATTTATTTATTTTCTTCTTCTTCTTTTTTTTTTTTTTCAAGCTACTTTTGTTGTGTAGCTTGCTACAATTTTCTGGGGATAGCTTGTAGTGTAGCTTAGCTATATTTTTGTGAGAGTAACAGATAGTGTAGCTTACTACATTTTCCCAGTAACTTGCCCATCACTGGTGAAAACATAGCCTCCGCCAAGCCTTCGGACCTGGCGCAGACAATACCCAGCATGGCGTTGCCCTTGCTCCTGCAGAAATGGGGAAACGGGCGACATCACGAGAGAAGCGGGACTGCTCAGCTCGATATGATCGCCAGGTCACAGCATGTCTGTTTTGTGTGAATCAGGGGCGGATCTAGGCATAGGCTAGGGGGGGCAATGCCCCCCCAGATTTGGCGCTTGCCCCCCCAAACGCGATGGCAAGGAAAAATCCCAAATTAAAAATATATATATCATTATTATTCTCTCCCTCATTTAAAGTATTTCCTGATTGGTAGATGCATAGGGAGGGGAGGGGGGGGGGGCTCGTCGCTTCACTCTCAGTCTCTCTCACTCAGTCCACCGCAGCTGCAGACAGGCACTGACACTAGTCACACACTGTCTACCGCACCGCCACTGACCGTATCTTTCTCCAACTTTTTCCTCAACTTCTCGTTCTCTGTCCTCTCTCGACTCCGTCTTTCTCTCTATGCAATGTATTCATTCCATTGTTCTTAGGTGCGACAAAAACAATAGGTACGCTAATGACCCTCGTGCGAGTCGTGCCTATGCATTTATTGAAGCTCGCCTCGGACATAGAAATGCTAATTTAGTCTTTGTTTGGTGGGACCATCACCGTGAACGTGGTAGCCTAGTTTACTTGCAGTATAACTGTAGGACATAAGAAAAAACTCGCCCGGATCGCTGGGTTAGCCACCATTTTAACCACGCTACAGAAACTGGAAAAAGAAAAAGTTGATTACAAGTCAATGCTGTCGCAAACTATCGGGAGTCTAACACAACCCGCAGGTTCAGAAAGGATTAAAAAGCTCACTTAAACATGGTAAAACACAGAGCATGAGCAGAGAGAGGACTGCAGCCTGTTCGTGTTGCATGGTTTCTTGCACAGAACAGGAGAGATGCTGCAATCTCTCCGTGTTGAATGGGGTGAAAATCACACCTGTGTGAAGAGTGAGTGTGAAGTGTTGCAACTGCATGTGGTGGTCTCTAGGGGTTCCCCCGAACTTGCAAACAACATTCAGAGATGCTGAGATGATAAAAGAATGCACAAAAGTTACATCTAGGTGTGCCCTGAGATTTTTGGGCTATGAAAACTGTGCCTTTGGACAAAAAAAGGTTGAGAAACACTAATGTAATGCATTCTATGACTTTGGATTTTAAAATCAAACCGTTTAAAGAGTTGGTTACATTTTAAAGGTAGAGGAAGTGATTTCACTTTTGTCAGATATTACCCAAAAAATATTTTTTTCTGTTAAAATGCTCTATTATAAGGTGTGGAAACCATATATGGAGTTTCCCCCTCCCCCACGTTAGCAGAGGAGCTAATAAAAGTTCCCCAGGTGGTGGCGAATTCTCCTCCAATCAGGATCGAGCAGCAGGCTCACATAGTGTAGCTACTATTTGGCGCCCCTAGTGCACTAGGCTGGAACTACAGGATGAATTTCAAATCACTTACCCTACCTTTAAGTATTAACAGTTTGCAGAATACAGTATATTGTACATTTCAAGCGCATAGATTAACTAATATGATGATAGCATGGCTTTCTGTGCATTTACGGGGGTTTGGGGGATTTGACATCCACCAATTTGTTTGCCCCCCTGCCAAACCACATGCCCCCCCTAGTGGGGAGAGCTAGATCCGCCCCTGGTGTGAATTCGCGGCACAAAATAAGACCAGACAATCAAAATGGTCATACCTATAGGCCATTTGTATTCACTATATGCACTAGGGCTTTAACCAAAAAATCGATACATCGATACATCGATTTGCATAACACGTGTCGACTCCAAAAAGCCTGAGTCGATAAGTTGTTTTTTTTCCCTTCCTCCGAGGGAAAGGAGTAAGGAGGAGGAATTAAACATTTACCTTTGTTTTCCCCTTTTTTCTTTTTGTATGTGTGCGACGTGTGTGTATATAATTCAACTGTAATATTGGTTCCTGTCACTCACGGACAGAAGTCTCCTTTGAAGTTTCCTTTGCAACTCTATCGGAGTTCAGCCTTAATTTAGGCCTACCAATCTTACTGCTTATTGCGCTCTGGGCGCGCGGCGTTCCACTGATCATTACGTACACGGATCAGATCAGATCGAACAGCAAACAGTGTCAGAGAAATACAGAACATCATCAACCACCACCTCCCCGTGCTACAGTGACTGTCTTGTTCCTCGTTTCGCATTAGGCTACGCATTAATTACTGAATGGATCAGAAAAGAAAAGCGGCGCGATATGGTGGTGTTGGAGGAGGAGGCTACATGTAAACGGATCGTATTCTGATAATGTGGCCGCTATGTTAGAACGAGCATGTCTTCTGTTGCGTTCTAACGTGTGGGCTGGCTGCTGTGTATTGATAATGTTATGTGTTTTTATGGCTGGCCTGGGAGTGGACGTTGTGCTGCGCTGTGTGCCAATATTGTTTTCATATTAAGCTTGCCACATGCTTCATGCGTATAGCCTCGCGATGTGTTTTGTATAAGCACTGCGCCGGCATCATAGCGGCACCATTTGATCTCCGACCTCCCTTAGGGACCCACGACGGACCACGACGGACCCTCCCACGACGGACCCCCACCCCCACACCCGCGCCTCGCCATAAAACGATAAATCGATACAACTTCGACTTGACTGTCTGACAAGTCGACTTGAAAAAATCTCAAGTCGTTAATGCCCTAATATGCACAGCCACACACACAGGCAGGCACACTTAGGAAAATAACTGTGTTGCATCATTGTTATTGCATTTAAAAAGGGCTCACCCAGGAGTGATCCTGTAGTTGCTGGTACGAGGCCCCGAGGGGATGCTTCTGCCACTGTTGCTTTCTCCTCCTCCTCACCCACGACATTGGATGGAGTGGAACTCTATACAGAGATATTATGAACCGTTGGGAAGAATGGAAACATTAAGAAGAAGGAACAATGTGCATGTTGATAGGACATTCAAGAACAAAATGAACAGTGACATTCATTCCTCCATTTCTCCCACACGTGTCAGATTGGGTTTTGCAGTGCATGGAAGTGAACATGGTATTACCATCGTGTATCACATACTGTACATACAGTATCCAACTGGTACAACAGGTATTGTTGCATAACCAAGGGGTTGTTATTTTTATGCCTGCCAGGCACGAATGAGCAACATTGTGATTAATGGTTGTCACTGTTTTGACCACACACACACACACACACACACACACACACACACACACACACACACACACACACACACACACACACACACACACACACACACACACACACACACACACACACACACACACACACACACACACACACACACACACACACACACACACACACACACACACACACACACACGTGTGTGTGTGTGTGTGTGTGTGTATGTGTGTGTGAGTGTGTCACAACGTACAGAATGGAAAGTACTGGGTAAGCTGAGCGGTCAACAGTCCACACATTCAAGCATTAACAACTATTTTTAGTTAAATATTCTTAAGCCTTAGGGAGTCCAGGGCCCCTAGGCACTGGTCCGGTCTCTAAACTGTCCATGTTTCCCAACTTCCTGATAATCGTGCCCAGCTGTGAGTTCTTATGCAACATAAGATCCAGTGTATATATATATTTCGTACTTTTGTACCAATTAAAGGGGAACTCCACCCATTTTCAACATATTAATATGTCGTTAGTATACCCTAGAGGTGTTGGGTGGACATGATAAGAAAGTTCCCCCATTCTGTTTTCCCAAGAAATGGAGGTCTGAGGAAAGCCACTAACATGGTGAAACATCTTGATGACATCATCAAGACGTATTTTCACCATGTTAATGGATTTCTTTAGACGCTTCTTTTTTTCCGAGAGTGCACAAATGGAACATTTGGTTGCATTTGTACACTCTCAGAAAAAATGTTGAAAATGGGTGGAATTCCCCTTTAACACCAGTTTTCTTGTGTGTGCTGCCAAAAGACAAAACAAGTATTATCTGTGTAAAGTCAAACATTTCATTCCTTTCTGAGAAAGAAATACAACATGATTCCTAGGGGGAGTGTTCACCAGGTGAACTTACTACCATGTTTTTGAGGGTAGAAATCACACGTTTAGCAACTCCATTCCAAGAATGTCCAGTTTCTACAAGCCATACCTTGTAATGGTGACTAATCAACCATTAAAACGATATACTGTATATACGAAGATACCAATTGGTATTATGAAGGTGGAGAAAATAACTCCCAAAGTTGGGTTTCTGAACTCACACGGGCCAATATGATTAAGCAGTTCAGACGAACAACAGCCTATAGGTCCACCCCAAGTATACATGATGTATAAATGGTGGATATTGTGGGGTCAGGACAGCTAGACTTTTTTCAAGGAGGGGTCACAATAAATTAAGGTTATTGTTATTTGTCTAGAGCAGAGGTGCCCAAAAGGTAGATGGTGATCTACCAGTAGATCACACAGGCCGTGCAGGTAGATCACACATGACAGTCCCCCCAGCACTTGGACCCTTATAGATCTGTAACTCTTGAGAGTGTTAAAACGAAACCAAATGGACCCTTACGGGTCCATTTGGCTTCATTTTACACTCTCAAGAGTTAAATTATAAGAGTCCTTTACCCGTTGTGAAATATATGATCTGGAAATGATGTCTAAATACATTGATTGGGAGGAAATGAGCTCTTCTCTAAGCCCCACCCTTTGGGGTGGGGTTTGTTCACGGTCCAATGGCAATCCAAATACTTTAGCAACTGTTGCTATTTAGGTCAAGCTTTCCTGGTCAAGCTTTCCTCTTCCAACGTGCCTATTGGACAAGGCTGGATTGGGGAGGGGCTTAGTGAAGAGGAAATTGTTGATGTTGAAAAGTTGGGTTGAACTTGGGCACAAAAGTAATGTTATAGAGCTGTAGAGGCCTACATACCTACATATTAAATAGCCTATGCTCAGTCACACAGCCTGGTAGGCTACTCCCAAATTATATTTTGTGAGTTGCACAGAGGAAAGCCTATAGGGCAGATTGTGTGCACAATGTGGATTTTTTTAGCTGTGGCTGGAGAAACGCGCGGCGTTACCAACCGATGATGTGAGCTTGTGGACTGGCTATTTTTGGCGTGTTCGGAAATGTGCCCTAAACGCACTGGTGTGCCCTGTTGTCGTTTCGTTTATACCTGGTGTATTTGGGGCATTTGGTGCTCGTCGTTTGTTTATTCACACTGGTGTATTTGGTGCACGCACTGAGCAACCCTACACTGGAGACGGGGTTGGCCGTGCCTTCCACACCCGCTGTGTCTCGAGCGCTCCCGTTTAATGAAACTGATGTAAGCTAGGCTATGGCTAAGCACTGTACTGTGGTTCCCCTAACTTTTGCGTGTAAAAGTTTGGAGAGAAGTGGATGCCGTGGCCGCCGCGCGTAATGAATATCCAGACGTGTAGATTTCAATGGTAGTAGCAATAAGTCGTAGGTGACCGTAGTAGCGCGTGTCATCGCACCGTGGCCGTGTGACAGGCGGAACAGCGAGTACAGAGAACGCAAAGGGAGGTGATCCCGTGTTGCACGACAAACTGTGACCACAAATAAATGTGTGTCCGTGTCACCTGATCTGCGCGGCGAAGAGCTTTTGATGCAAATCTATTAAATTAAAATGATTCGTATAATGTTAGGTGTTTGTAAGTAGCGCACATTGGTGCTGGATGACAGGGCTGTGCTACGCGAGGTTCGTCGAGGCTGTCCGTGCGCCGTGGCATGTGTGGGTGATCCTCATTGCACAGTGCATTTGCGCAGGTAACAGACAGACAGACACACATTCCTAGAATTATATAGAGAGATTTAAACATCTGAATTACGTAATTCTCAAGAATGCACACAATTAGAAAATGGAGAATAATTGTCATTTTGACCAACGTTTTGCCAGTTCTCTTTCCCAATTGTGGACAAAAACGTGAAAGTTCTTAGTTTGTGGTGCAAGAGACTAAACTCAACACCACAAACTGTCAACTCAAACCTCGAATACTGTTTTCAAATGTCATTAATAGCATATACAGCAAAACCTTCCAATTCTCCCCCTATAGTTTTCATTATAGGTGCATTATTCTTAAACACTATAACAGTAAGTAACACCATCACCACTATTTCGAAGCTCAAACTTTCTCGGGGCCTTGTAATGGATTTTCAGTAATGTGATAATCACATTTTTGATGGATAGACCTTGTTGAGTCGGTCATTTTGAAAGTAGCTCTCAAGTCAAAAAAGTGTGGGCACCCCTGGTCTAGAGTGCCCAAAAGGACTTCACTATGCAGCGCTACAGACATCGGAATAATCATATGAATGTCCCCGCCGCCCTCAAATGCATGCTAAAAACTCCATCAACCAAAAGTCTCACAGGTCCACAGTACACACCCCGACTTCCCGGAGCAGGCTGGCGAGGTTCTGATTCTGGTTCAGTAACTGGATTGCTGCCTCTTGTAGCTGACGCAAGTCGTCCTGTTTAGGCCTCTTGATGACACGATCAGCTGGGTGTAGCGACAGACACAGAGCAGGAACACAGGAATTATTATTACGATGACGCATGCATTTGTCCTCCTAGTTCTTGCCGGATCCGTTACAGTGTACAACGCAACGTTATACGATATAGGCTGCTTACTGTAACTTCATCTGAGCAGAGTAAAAATCATTGTGTAAATATTTGATGGACTATACTATTTATAGCGATATGGATTTGATAAGATACCGTAATAATATGGTATGGAATTATTCTGAAATGGAGGACTGGCGAGCCGCGTGACGACTCGGTCACTTACGACGACTTGATACCGGAATCCCTAGACCTTTCAAAGCAAAGCCCTGGGAAAGCCCTTGTTGTCCATGTTAATGTACATGTTTATCCTCTTTTTCTACCCACGTGTATGATTATGCGTTGTTGTATTCAATTGCTTTTAAATCTTCTGGCGAGTTGAAAATGGAGAAACTTTATTTAAAGTCCTTTTCTTTATCCTCTTGGCAGTTTTGTATGAGCTTGTATCCACCCAAACTTTGAATGACTTTCAATCAATCAATACAAGACTATTATTGTCATAGGAGAGGGCTGTCACAAGTGGTGACAGAGTAACATGGGCATTGGGCAACTACCAGGGGGAGTGCAAAGTACCGTTCAGAAACACTCTATGGAGGCTTTTTCTGCCAGAGATGAATATATATATATAGGGGGTATGGAATATGTGCCATTAATATAGTGGTGTCAACTGTATTAATTATTCACTTCAACATCATCATCATTCATAATCATCACAAGCTTTACTTAAACTCGGAATACAGTTGAGGGCCAGGCCCTCATTTTCAATGTAGCCGAAAGTGATTGCCAGAGTCCAGTGGTGGGAGTTCTGAAATATGAAATAGTTTCGGTCATTTTGGGGGGGGGGTCTCTGCGGCCACGTAATGAAAGTAAATGATTCCACAAAACTAACGTAGTTCTTATTGTTGAATTATTTCTGAAATATTAGCACATCCTTCTTTCATTTTTGTACCCCACTATCACATGGAACTACTTTTTGGAGGTAGTGATATGGACACAAAAACATACAGGTAGTTCCCTACAGTGTTGGGCAGTAACTAATTAAATCTTACATATTACTGTGTGTGATATTATTACCTTTTCCAGCAAAAGTAAACATATCACTCTGACAAAATGTGTGATAAGTAATATGTTACTCTGAAAAAACATGCCTTGTTAATTATTACTTTTGAGCTTGTTGTATGTGGAAAAAAAACAGAACATATTTAAGTTATCATGTAGATCCTAATCCAACACAGCATTCTGCACACAGGACGTACACTACAAGTTATCGCAGTTGTCACTAAACAGATTGTGTTGTACATCTCTAAAACTTTGCGAGTGGGAACATGTTCATTTCTAGGAAACACAGAACCTGGGGACTTTAATAATTTAACAGCTCTGAAATATACCAATGGCATAGTAAGATGTTTGGAAATGGGGGTGGAATGCCTCTTTAAAGCAGACCACATGTGTGATCGATCGAGGGGGGAAACCAGATCCATGTCCATTTGTCACTGATGATGATGTGGTGTCACTTACATAGACTCTATGTTGTCTAGTATGGCTGGCTACTATGTTTACTTTCATTGTAGTGTACTGTGCTGTATATACCTGTATTTCATAGATAGTTCCATCACCACCCATCCATTTTAGTGCTTAGTGCTGACTAGGGGTGGGGCGATTCACTTACCTCACGATACGATACAATATTGATATTTAGGGTTCTAAATCGATTTATATTGTGATTCTTAGTTATGCTGCGATTCGATTTGATATGTTGCATTTTTCCCCAAAAATGCCCGTGCTTTTATTATACTAGAACAAGGAGGATTCCACCCATTTTCAAGATTTTTTCTCAGAAAAAAGGTCCTAAAAGAAAAATCAATAACATGGTGAAACACAACTTGATGATGTCATCATCGTGTGTTTCACCATGTTAATGATTTTTAAGACATTTTAGGAAACAGAGAATGGGAGGAACTTTTTTTATCAAGTCCACACAACATCTCTATGGTACTGTACACTAAAATGTTCACTAAAGTGTTTGGAATTTGCGTTTAAAACAGTTCTAAACAATATTATAGACTATGACACATTCAATCAATGAATAGGTCTACATAAATATAAAAAAAAAAAAACGATGTTGAACCTGGCGATTCAATATTGATATCATGGTTAAGGGTTGACACTAAGGTCTCTGAGGCACTTTACTTGCCCTCACTCATGGTCACTTGCCCAGTTGCCCCCCAAAAATATATTGTAAATTTTGCAGATGTAACTCTTGAGAATGTAAAAATGAAACCAAATGGACCCTTGCGGGTCCATTTGGTTTCATTTTTACACTCTCAAGAGTTAAAATTAATCATCTTAATTAGCCCAGGTCTACACAACTAGAGAATGTAGAAGATTAGGTCATTTTGATGTGTATGTTAATTTGCCCGTTTTGTTTCCCAAATCCAGCCTGGAATTGTGGACAGCTAGAAAGCAGGGAAAGACACAGAGGCAGAGTGCAATGACTGCCTTCAAGACAAATTTATCTTGTGTTGTGTTATAGTGCACTCAGTTGTACACTTGCCCGATCGGGCAACTAGGTAGCAGTCTTCACTTGCCCCACCATTTTTTTTACTTGCCCCGGGCAAGCGGGCAAGTGTTAGTGTCAAGCCCTGCTGATATCATGGGATATATTGGCATATCGATTTTTTGCCCACCCCTAGTTTACACAGTACATGGATAGTATGCAAACTGTTTATTAATCATTATCGCTGAACTAAAATGTGACCGATGTTAGTCTGTTGTTCGAGTGCATTCACTGGCTGACACACACATGTCAACTCACCAAGGAGGCTGGACAGCGTCCTTTTCTGACACACAGTAGACTCGCACGACGCACTCAGCGACATTCTTGCGTACGTTGTTCCTGAATGAACACTTCAAAGCAGCACTTGCTTTGCAAAGCAACGCATTTCAACGGGAAATTGTCGGACCGACGAACTCTGGTGATGATAAACTGTTGTTGTTTTCTTTTTCTACCATACTTCCACGTTTCCTCGCGCTCTTCTCTCCGATTGGTCCGCGTCAGAGACACAACGTCACGTGACGTCTGGGCAAGCCAGAGCCCTGGAAATAGACAGAGTTACGCCAACTCCGTTCATTTCATTGGGCCATTATAATGGCGGCTCATCTACATAGATTTCTATGGGATAGTGACAATGAATAGTGACAGCCGGAAGTTACTGAATGCATTGAAGCCTATGGGCTCGTGTGAGTACATGAGCCACGTGACCAGGCTGCTTTCTGGCCCCACAATGTCGCAACTCTTCTACTAGATGGCTCTGGGCGCAAGCAAAAATGAACCCAGAGTGTGATCTGTGCTATGGATCTGTGATTTCTCTCTCACTCCCTGGCATGTTCCACAGTCTCGATCATACTCATAGGGTTTGGAATTCTGGATGGAGTTGTATGAAACTTTGCAATCCCCCCACCCCACTTTCCCCTCGTTTTTTTAAAAATACAGAGTTCAATCATTCCCCCTAAATGAATCATGTTTCACTTTAAAGGGATATTCCACTTTCAAAAAACTTTTGGTCATTTTATGGTCTACTCAGTCTCATGTGAACACCCAGACAGTTTAAAGTTACTCCATTCAGTATTTAGATATTTGATGTTCATTTTAGCACATCTGCCTCCTTCCTATACAAACCCATTATATAAAACTCATTTTTTTCTGGTGTCTGATATTGTTCTCCTAATACGTGAGAAGGCTGTGTTATTTCATTTGTAGTTTTCATTTATTTTAAAATATTGTTTGAAAATGTAGCAGCGATCCATATTTGGGTATGACCACCCAAATGAATAAAACAATATTTTAAAAATAAATGAAAATGACATTCCACTGCCCTCTCACGTATTAGGAGATCAATATCAGTCACCAGAAAAAAGATGGGTTGTTTTCGAATATGAGTCGTTTTCAAATAATCTGTCATGGTTAAAATGGAGTTTTATATATTGAGTTTGTATAGGAAGGAGGCGGATGCGCTAAAATGACCATCAAATATCTAAATACTGAATGGAGTAAATAGTGCATTTATATAGCGCCTTTATCCAAGGTGCTTTACATAGCTTGTGCATCACATTCACCCATTCACACACTGATGGCAGTGGAAACCATGCAAGGTACCTACCTGTACTAGCACATCAGGAGCAATTAGGGGTTCAGTGTCTTGCTCAAGGACACTTAGACATTAACTCTGCAGGAGCCCGGAATCGAACCGGCGACCTAGTGGTTACTATCCAGTGACTCTACCTACTGAACCACTGCCAGAGTAACTTATCAACTGTGTGGTGTCACTGGCATGTTCACATGAGACTGAGTAGACCAGGGGAGCCCAACCAGTAGATCGGGATCTACCGGTAGATCTCGGCCTGATGATCCTGATCACGAGTAGATCTCGGGAGATGTGGGGGGGAAGGAAAAAAATGGGGTGGAAAAGAAAAAAGACCGATTTTCGTGTGTGTGTCTGTGTGTGTCTGTCTATGAAGCGGCTCATTTGGAGGATTGTTGTCTGCTGTCTGTGAATTATGCCAACAGTATTGTTCTGCAACGTGTAATGGACTGTTCTGCAACTTATAATGGACTATTCTGGTTCTTATTATGATTGCATTTGCAATGGCAGTGTTTGTCCAAGTCTGTTGTACTGTTGAAAATATAGTGGAAAATAATACTTAAAAACAGTGCAAAGATGTTGGAGAAGGAAGCAACGGAGGAGCAGCATTATTTCGAATGTTCCATGTTTATTGTCATCTTGGTCACAGAAGCCACCACCAGCCTCACGGCTGATGGGGCACACACAGCACAACACACATTGGCAGTACATACCGTAAAAGACTTTATAGTTTCATGTAACAGTTGCCATGCCCCAACCCCCAAAGGTTAGAGGTGTCAAGAATCCCAAATTAGGCATTGTTTCACTGAGGAAGCTATAGTAGATGTTCTCACTCAAGTCTTGACCATAGTCAGGTGGCCCTATTTCTGTAGAATGACAGCTGCAGGACTCCTTACTGTCCCAAGTGCTGTCAGCATTTTAGTGAAACAGCCAATTGTAATTATAGCCAATATTGTAATGTGCAATGTATAATGTGCAATGCATAATGTATAATGTATAATGTGGTTCATAATACACAACATTTCCTCCCTCTTTGAGGTATCCATAATACCTCAAACAAAGACGAAATGAACCACATTATCACCAGTCCTCCCTCTGTCCCTTATGACTAGTCGAACATCAAAAACATGACACTTTAAAAAAATCAAACATTTACAGTAGAATGCAAAAAAACTTAAAACAAGGTTTTCGAATCACATAAATTGGTAATCAGTGTTCTTCAATACATTACATATTCATCATCAAAATGTTTCTCAAAGCTCTTCATGTGTTACTTTAATTTCAAGCTCTAACGTTCAATTAAAACATACAACATACACTTCAGAATCACTGACAAATCCTGGGAACTCCTCGTGCGCCAGCCTTTGCTGCCACGGAAACAAACACAGAAAAAAATACGTTCTAGCTGAAAACCACAATAAAAACTCCTTTTACATCTTAATAACTCCTCTGTGACGTAATTAATCTCACTTTTAACAATTACATAACCTCAACCGATGTAAAGATTGGCATGAATGAATAGTACACATTTCTGACACTTAACATCACACTGTCGTGTTTACGGTAAATTTATCACGTGCAATAACATATTTGTTATATACTGCATTAAATCTAAATTCTGCTCTCTCAGAGTTAGGTACACAGAACATAGAAAAGAATAACTTTAAAAGGCCAGAATTTAGTAAATTAAAACAATATTGACCAATATTCTCTTCACGTCATGGGGAAAATATTCCTCCTTGATTTATGTAATTAGGCTTATAAATCAACATATCTAATTTACGACAGAACATACACATCCAACATAGTGCCTATAATATGTTGAACTAGACAAACTTTTGACATCACAATTGAACTCAAATGAAACTGATATTCATCTGATGTATAGTAATTCTCCTGCAAGTTCTCTTTTCTTTCATCTCACCTTTGACTGTTCAGTATAGCCATCACAGGCCATATGAAGAAGCTTGTTGCACACGCAGTTCCTGTGCGCACCACTGGATGTGCATAGGCCAACGCACGGCCTTCGTTGTATTGAATTGTTCTTCGTTTTCTCTGTCACACTTCGATTTTCTTCTTCTTTTCTTCTCAACATGTACACACTTCATCACATTCCTCTTTTTCAGTCACATTGGCCAGATATGACTGAAAAACAGGAATGCAACTGTGTCATCACAGCAGCTCACAGCCACTGCAAGGCAGCTTTCTTCTTCAAAAATAAAACTCACATCTCCTCCCTCACATCCATGAGCAAATCATGGATGTAAAAGAACGTCTTCACAGGAGCCGTAGCCCCGTGAGGCAAAACCATGGTGTGCATGTAGTGAAGTTGTAGATCAGCCATGCGCCGAGGACTCTCATAGCAGCCTCTTGCCGCCTGCATGCCGCCGCACCGGGCCGTCCGGGAACACCTCCCTCAGGTCGTAGAACACCAGGGGGAGAACTCCTCACCTCCCTCGGACTGCAGACAAGCCGGGATGATGCTGCTGACGTGACAATTACTGTAGTGTAGACTGGTAGTGTGCGCTGCTCCATTCTTCTTCCTTGTCGTTCCAACATCTCCGCGCCGGTGTGGTGTTGATGCGTCGGGGTGCTGCGTAATGGACACGCCGCTCGGAACGTAGACAGGGACTCGCTGCTTACCGCCGCGCCGGAGGAGGTGCACTCTCCTCGTGGCGCAGAGTAGAAAAGCTGCAGGTCGCCGTCCTCCAGATGCGTAGCTGGAAGGCCGCATCTACGTTGCGCTGATCACCGCCGATGACTGTCCCCTCTCCACAGGCGAATAAGACTGCTGCCGGCGCAGCCCGCTCCGCCGCATCTTGGAGTAGGACACCATCTTAGGGTAGATGGATCTTCGAGCGCCGCTGCATAGCGCCGACTTGCGCATCGCCGTTGTTGATGACATACCGCCGAAAAACACGTCGCCAAAAAAGAAACAGATCGCCACCGAAAAATCAGACTGAAATACTGAAAGTCCATGATTCCTTTCAATGGCTGGAATCTCCAACCAACTGAACCGGAATGTTTCGGCACCAAAAATGTTGAAAATATAGTGGAAATAATACTTAAAAACAGTGCAAAGATGTTGGAGAAGGAAGCAACGGAGGAGCAGCATTATTTCGAATGTTCCATGTTTATTGTCATCTTGGTCACAGAAGCCACCACCAGCCTCACGGCTGATGGGGCACACACACACAACACACATTGGCAGTACATACCGTAAAATACTTTATAGTTTCATGTAACAGTTGCCATGCCCCAACCCCCAAAGGTTAGAGGTGTCAAGAATCCCAAATTAGGCATTGTTTCACTGAGGAAGCTATAGTAGATGTTCTCACTCAAGTCTTGACCATAGTCAGGTGGCCCTATTTCTGTAGAATGACAGCTGCAGGACTCCTTACTGTCCCAAGTGCTGTCAGCATTTTAGTGAAACAGCCAATTGTAATTATAGCCAATATTGTAATGTGCAATGTATAATGTGCAATGCATAATGTATAATGTATAATGTGGTTCATAATACACAACAGTACTTATGTTGTACTGTTGTAGGCCTATTTATGACAAGTCTGTTGTACTTTATGCTTATATGGACATAAAGTAAAGTGGTAAAACAAAGTAATGTTGTGTGGGGTTTTAAATGTTGATATTGGACTGGTAGATCCCGGAGGGGTTGGCTGCTGAAAAGTAGATCTTGGGTCAAAAAAGGTTGGGCCTCCCTGGAGTAGACCATAAAATGCCAATTTTTTAAAGTAGAATATCCCTTTAACTTCAACATAAAAGAAGACTGGAACATGCAGGCAAAAAATGATTATTGTTAATTGGTTGGTATAAAGGACTTTATGAATTCAATTATTTTGCAGATCAAATGCTGTGTTTATATTGTATAGGTTTGAAAACTTGTGAAATGGGACCATGATTACATACTTTAGGCCTACAATTTATAATATTCAAGATGGCCACTAACTACCGGTGGACGTGGTGATTAATAGTACCTAGACAACATGGCATGCATGAGATTATGTAATCTCATGCATGCCAATGTAATTATTGTTATTGTTGAAATAACAACCATGCAGTAATTCATGTTGGTTATGTCATTAGAGTCCCAACTGCAGTAAGGGCCAAATTAGACATTGTGCCAGTTTGGCTCTCAGCTGAGAGAGAGTGTATGCAATCACAGTCAGTGGCAACAGCCGTATCAGGAACCGGCAAGGTGCCGGCTAAAGCGCTGCATGGGCACACCATACTGCGAACTGCAGACTTTGGACGCAGCGTTTTGAGGTCATGTGACATGTTTTTGAATGCCTGTGGATGGGAAATAACTTTGCCGCAACTGCCATTTTTATTTCCCATCCACATCCATTCAGAAACTCCAAATATGGCGGAAAAGACGTCGGACTTTGTCCGCCATCGTGCTAACACCCTAAAGGGCTGGGCACACCATACTGCGAACTGCGTCCTTTGGACGCAGCGTCTTGAGGTCACGTGAAGTGTTTCACACAGGTGCTGAATGGAAAGAGACGTTAGACGCAACATATTTCTGCCACAAGGCCGTGCGTCCCCAGGACGCAGGTCTTTGCGGCACTTTGCCGCAACGGCCATTTTTATTTCCCATCCACAGCCATTCAAAAACTCCAAACATGGCGGCCGAAGCTTAAGAAGCTGCTAAAATCTGATATGTAGGCTACTGTAAACATTTTGGTATGCCATAGTGATTTTTTTTGTTCTATTGATTTCTGTCCTCTTGTTCTGTTTGTATCTATCATACTGTTTTGTTGGCACCTAGGCTACCAAGCCACGGTGTGCCGCGGGTTCGATTCTCCCATCTCTCTCTCTCTCCCTTTCGTGTCTAGCTGGGCCTACTATCAATAGGCATAAAAAACAAATCTTTAAAAGGCCTTAGCTTACCTGACTTGCGGCCAGAGGCCTATATAATTTTAATGAGGATTGAATCATCTATTTATTTACAAACTAAACTTGACAATCTCCCCTCATTAGGGCAGGCCATTAAAAAAACACTTTACATTTTAGGCTGATGTGGAAAAGGGGTGAGTCACACATATCCACACCGGGCTGAAGGCAGTGAGGTTTCGGTCGGCCTGTATGTCTGCCTGTACCAAAATCTGAAAAACAGGCAGATTAGTTGTTGATATTAAGCAGATGCCTGCTGTAACTACTTTATCTTTTCTTTTGGACAGATAGTTCCTGCATGGCATGATTTGTGTTCCCAGTCTGACTCCGGCTGTACGAACATAATTGACACAAAGCACATAGTACACGTGCACAACACACGGGGTAGGAGCGTTGCCTCCTACTATCGGCTGAAATTTGCACTCCACCGACTGCCCCTCCTCACCAGCCCTTCTTTCCGAGCCCCTATATAGACCTGCGCAGTGACGTCACCGCCCCTGTTCCAGAAATGGATTCCCCATTCATTTTTCTCATAGACTTTTCGAAAATAATTTATATAAAGACGATTACGCCGCGGAAAAAAGCCAACTCGAGTCGTGACGAATCAGGATGACACACACAAACTTTTGGGACAATCAAATCATTTCTAAGATGAAAAACAAAACAAAAAGTCTTGTATCATGCCGTTTTCGACTTAATTATATATTATATGGCGATATTGTGTTCGTTGTCATGATTTGTCACGACCCGAGTTGGCTTTGGCCACGCCGCGATCGTGTTTTTATTAACCATTTTCGAAAAGTCTATGAGGAAAATGAATGAGGAATCCACTAGTGGAACAGGGCTGGTGACGTCACTGCGCCGGTCTATAGGTCACATTCTTCAGACTTCCACCCTGCCTCCACTTCTTTTACCATTCTGTCAAGTTCAACTGGTAGGCCCGGTGGTGCCTCAGGTGTTTACATATTGATCGCTTGAAGGAAAAATAGCACCAGCCCAGTCCCGGATTTTCCTGATTGTCCCGGATTTTCATGGTCTGTCCAGGAAAAAATAAAATAAATCCTGGACACTTGAATGTCCCGGATTTTTATACATGGTCAAAAGTATTTTTTTAGAGACCTGACTTGCGTCACTCACAGTCTCAGATCAGTATGATAGTCCTATTAAATTGTAGCATGCCTGTACATACCAGTGTTGCCAACTTGGCACATTTGTCGCTATATTTACCTCTTTTCCAGACCCCCCTACCGCCAAAATGAGTGGAAAAACTCCTGAATCTAAATCTGTCTATCTAAAGATAACTGAGATGAGAAAAATGAAAACTGGACTGCTCCAGAAAGAGTTGAAAATTAATGGTTAAGTAGCCTAATTATTAATCTGATATGTAGAAGAGTAATAAAATAACAAGACAGTAACATTTCAGTGTAAAAGTGTGATATATTTCTGGGCTAGATGTTTAAAGAGGTGCGTTGCTTCCGACCAAAAGGCTGATAATCGCCGCCGATAATAGGCCACCGATTGGATGGTCAAAATGTCCAGGATTTTTGTCAGACACATGTGGCAACCCTACTTGAAGGAAAAATAGCACCAGCCCAGTCCATTAGAAGCAACCACACTGCCTGCCGCTGTGGTGTCTGCTGCTACTGCAATGATAGCACTGTCTGGCTGCCATACCACTTCTGTTATCCCTGCGAGGAGGGGGGATCACTCTCCTTGGTGGTACCAGAAAATCAATGTGCAAGCAATGCTGTGTGCATGTTCTCTCTGTGTTCATGGATTTTCTTTTTAACGGCAGTTCAGATTTGTTCGCTGGAAATAGATTACAGATTGTACATCGGTAGGCTACTGCTTGGTAAAAGAAAAAAAAAAACGTGGAGACCCTTTTTCAGGAACATCTTTGCAAATATCTGAAACACCATGCATTTTTGTTTACTTCCTCCTCACTGCACAACGCGAATGAATGCACCTACATGTTCACATTTAAGTTGACCTTTAGTGGGAATTTATAGTGGTTTCGAAAGCCTCCCGGGAGCATATCTCTCTTCCCACAGCCCATGCACATTTTCTTGCACATTCCGGGCTTTAAACACTGCGGCAAGAAAGCAGGAAATCCATCTCATGGGAGGGGGTGAAAGGAACTCATGAAAACTTAATGCTATCTGTCTCATGAATTTTTAAGGGCCACCTCCCTATTGTGCCGCTAATGTGAGGAATATGAATGTAAACAGGATTGCTGATAAAAAAGGCTGAGGGGGGCTCAAGCATAAACATAATGCAGGACATCATCTGTCAAATCACAACGGACACCAACACTAGGGGGTAACTAAGACAGCTGGGCAAGTGGAAACGCTCTTGCCCCCTTCAGACAAACACATACAGTAATACCAGTTTTCTTTTTTGTACCACAGTGCCAATTACCTAATGTGATCTGGGCTCTACACACCCTCCACCAGCCTGGTGAAGCAGCGGACTGGCCTCATACTTCCTTCAATGCATGAGGAGTCCAAGCTGCCTTTGTTTTACTTGACAGGCGGGGGAGTTTCCCTGGTTGGACGTGGCACATGGAAGGAACACGTCATTCCAACCAGTTCCTGTCCCCTGTAACACACAGAGGTAAAACCAGAAAGGTTGGCACATCAGAACTCTTTATTTGCATGAGCAGAGCAGGGTTAAGTTAGGCGATCAGTTTGTGATCGTCAACCGTGGGTCGTCCCTCAAAGTACTCCGATTGGCTGGTTTAAGTGATGATGTAATGATGACATAATTAAGAGATCTTAAGTATTGTTAAGAGTATTATCACCTGGACGTGTCATGCACAAGCAGGCTATGGCCTACTTGTGCACAACATGCAGGTTTGCACCCTGCCAAGTGCTGATCTGGCTCCTGTGGAACCAAAAGGACCCATAACTAAGGGACCATTTAGTTGTTTTTACTTTACTTTAGAACTCTAAAAGGAGATCTCAACCCGTCCTTATATACTGTACCTATAAGCTCACAATGCGAACACCATACTAAAGAGTCTAGGACAGGATAATCATAGCTTTACACCAGAGGTGCCCACACTTTTTTGACTTGAGAGCTACTTTCAAAATGACCGGCTCAACAAGATCTACACATGAAAAAAATCCATTTCAAGGCTCCCAAGAAAGTTTGACATTGAAATAGTGGTGATGGTGTTACTTACTGTTATAGTGTTTAAGAATATAATGCACTTTGAAAAATGGAGGGGGAGAATTGGAAGGTTTTCTTGTATATGCTACTACTGACAGAGAACTGGCAAAACATTAGTCAAAATGACAATTATTCTCCATTTTCTAATTGTGTGGACTCTTGAAATTATGTAATTCAGATGTTTAAATATAATTTAACTCGTTTTAATGCTCTCAAGAGTTACAGATCTACATTTTAGGGGACTGTCATGTGATCTACCTGCATGGCCTGTGTGATCTACTGGTAGATCACAATCTACCTTTTGGGCAGCCCTGCTTTACACTTTCACATTTGAGACACACACACACACACACACACACACACACACACACACACACACACACACACACACACACACACACACACACACACACACACACACACACACACACACACTGCATTATTCCACACAACCCCTATTCTCACTCATAAATTCAGCTAGCATTGCAATATTTAGTGACACTGAGGTGCCCAGAGTTCTGAGGTGGCAACTACTCCAGTCTTACCCCTGTCACCAAGTATTGTATAGTGACTGACGTGCTACTTAAAGGACTGACTGAAGGAGTGCTTGAAAGCATTTTGATGTGCAGTTTGGCTAAAGAGCACAACCTTTGTACGTGTATTAATGCCTTTGTGTTTAGTGTCAGGACTGGGTCAGTGACATAACACCCATTCCTTTCTGTTTTTTTTTTCCCAACACCATTTCTGTCAGAACTGGTTCTTTTTCAGAATGCAAAACACCAGGTCTGAACATGCTTCATCTTACAGGCGTGTCTAAACCGTGTCTAAAAAGAATAGCTCAGGGCTGAATAGAAGTTGTTTTACAGACTCTAGTCTACAGCATACACTACTGACTGCAAATTTGCGCAACAGCATTTAAATGTTTTTGTTTTTAACATAACCCTATCATGACTCATGACGAGTCAGTAATAGGTTATGGTTGCATACAAAAGGCCAAATGAACTAACTAATCAATGATTGACTAACTTCTTGATAGTAAAGTGAACTGTGAACTGTGAGAAAAGCGAGTAAAAATAACTGCCAGTGTCAGCATGACAAAACACATGAAGAACTTCCTCAGTTTCAACTGCCTGTTCTACTATCTTGTACCTGCAATTTGCCCTAATAGTATCGACATTGTTTATCAGTATAGTGACTATAATGATAAATAAGACATTTTCCACCAACAGGCCTTTTGGTTTATGAAATTCACTCCAGCCAACACAAACCCGCTAGCATCCTGCAGTACCGTCGCTAAAAATAACTGAATAATGTGATATTGATATGGGTGTGGAATTGAATCAGGGCACCAAGCCTATTCTTCTGCAGATAATCTTGTTAAGAAGGATAATACTGAGCAACCAAACTTCTTTCACAACCAACTAACATGTCAATATTTACCAAGACTCTTGCACCAAACTGTGCAGCCTGTGGCTCTTACAGCAGTGTTACATTCCTAAAGGGTCCAGTCACCAAAACTGGGGCAAACGGCACATTTTATACCCTCTAGTTTCCACTCTTTTCTTTTTCCACCAATGAAAAGTACACCAGAGACTGTTGCTCTTAAAAAACGGACAAAGTAAACAGGAAACACACTCTTACATAAATCCACCTTCAATACAAAACCCCCAACGAAAAAAAGCCCCTCCTTTCTTCTCCTTTCTTGTTCTGCTTCCGTAGGACTCAAGCCATTACGTGGCAGAGAAACAAATGCTCATGAATCCCATGACTGACAGCATGTGCATAAACCTCATTTTATACCTGCTGGCAAATCCTTGTCATAATAGCCAGCCTTAACAAATGTATGTATGCTGTCGCAAGTATAGTCTCAGTCTTTCTAGGCTTAAAAAAAAAAGGAATCAAAACAGTGTCTCCCATAGAAGGCAATCACTAACCAGTAACCTGCAGTGGTAAAAACCCCTTAATTTCATGAGGCTTTGGTAATGAAATAAACATTCCTCTCTGTATTGCAGTTGCAAAACATGCAGGATGTGGCAGGCAAATTGCAAAATGCAAACTATTACAGGGGAATTCCACCATTCCATTTTCAACATTTTACTGTCATTGATTTACCTTTAAGGTGTTGGCTGATATGATGATAAAAAAGTTCCCCCCTTCTGTGTTCCCAAGAAATGGAGGTCTGAAGAAAACCACTAACATGGTGAAACATCTTGACGACATCATCAAGATGTATTTGGTGAAATGAAGCCGTTAGTATCATTTGGTGAAATGAACCCGTTAGGGTTCATTTGGTTGCATTTGTACGCTCTCAGAAAAATGTTGAAAATGGGTGGAATTCCCCTTTAAGAACTAGAATCAGATCATGCACTAAAATTAATTTAAACATACTCCTCTGACAAAGTAAGGACTGCTTTTGTTGATGCATTTTATTTTAGAATTCCTCATCTCTTCAATTTAATATTCAAGTACATGGATTCTTAACTCCACGAAACAATCAGTAGCAATTACTTTCAAAAAATATTGTATTCCTAATTTTGGAAACGTGGCCTGTTGATGAACTGAACAGTATATTTTCATATTCAGTTCAAGAGCCTCACGTTTCCAAAATTCATCCTCCGCTTCTAAGACACATGGACCTCTTGTAAACAGGATACAAATCAAGCTTTTTTTTGTTGTTTGTTTTTGTTTTCTCCAATTACAAAACAGAAAATCTGTAGAAAAATATCTTCTCTTTTATAAGTATTTCTCCTTTTTGTATATATATTTACATCACAAGTACCTCACAGTACAATCAGATTAAAAAATGACATACTTCAAAATAAACAAAAGAGTCTTAAGAGAGATAAAGGCCTTTGGTTTTTGTGAAAAAGAAACAAAAAAAAAAAAACAATCCACAAAAAAGTCCTCCACCGTCATGTGTATAACAGTGATGATTGGATTTTTTTTTCTTGATTGTGTCTCTTAGCCTCGATCTGTGTTTGATTAGTAGCCTGGGCTAGTATTAGGGCAGCATCGTTCCACAGGGTTTTTTGTAATAGAAAACAAAAAAAATAAAGTAAAATTACAGGCTACAATCAGGCGTCAGTCCTGGGTGGGGCAGGCCCGCCGCAACACCTCCGGTGGGCAAAGTGACCCAGGACGATGAGCAGCATCTCCGAGGTGCTGCTGAGCGCCACGATGAACGGCGCCTGCGACGCAAAGTCCGCCTCAGTCCGGCAGAAGGACAGCTGCATGATGGCGAGGGCCAGCAGGCTGTTCTGGACGCCCACCTCGATGCTCACCGTCTTCCTCTGTGCCAGGGGCAGGCCCGAGAGCCGGGCCAGCGCCGCGCCGACCACGAGGCCGAAGACGGGCACGGTGACCCCGGCCGCCACGATCTGGGGCCTGACGTTGGCCAGGATGGACGCGCCCATCTGGTAGGCCATGAAGATGCCGCCCACGATCAGCACGAAGCTGAAGGGTCGTATGAGCGCCAGCAGGACGCGGGTGAGGGCGGGCAGCCGCAGCTTGATGAGCATGCCCAGGGATATGGGGATGGCGATGAAGAGGAGGGTGCCCAGGATCTTGACGAAGGGCACGTGGAGCGCGGCGTGGACCCCCAGGAACTTGCCGTACAGCGCCGACGAGAGGGGCATGGCCGCCGCCGCCACGACCGTGGAGACCAGGGTCATGGAGATGGCCAGGGTGACATCACCGCCCAGGAGCAGGCTGTACAGGTAGCCCCCGCCGCCCCCGGGCGCCGAGCAGGTGATGACCAGTCCCAGGGACAGAGCCTTGGGCAGAGAGGCGAGCCTGGAGAGGCCGTACGCGTAGAGCGGCATCACCACGAACTGACCCGCCACCCCCAGGAACAGCGGCACGGGCCTCTTCAGGAGACCCCTCAGCACCTCCACCTCCACCTTGCACCCAAAGGCACACTTGTTGATGAAGATGAGGGGCAGCAAGGCGAACAGCACCGGGTTCTCGGAGAAGTGCGACAGGCCACCCGACTGGATCAGCCGGGTGGCCGGGTCGTCGGTGCCGCACGCCGCCACCCTGATGGAGTAGTCTGTCCTCTCCTCGATCAGGACCGGCACGTCCGAGTCCTGGTCCAGGTCGAGCAGCTGGATGAGCAGCTGCGCCGTGCCGGGCAGCCCGGAGCGTATGCTGATGATGTAGCTCCTCGCCGGCCCCGCCGTGTGCCCGCCGTCGGTGACGTTCAGGATGGACAGGACCTCCGGGTCCAGGGAGAGAACCCTCACGGTCTGCTTCACGCTCTCTCGTCGTCGGCCCTTCCTGCTGTTGCTCGCGGCAGCACCGCTGCTGCTGCTGCGATACTGACTGGAGATAACAATTACGCCGTTGGTGTTTTCCGGGAACTCGAATTCCTGGTTCGACCCGTCCCCGATTTTAATATACCTTCTGCTGCTGTCGGCCGTCACGTTCGTGTCGTTGTCGTTGGTCGTCGGAGACCTGCTGCTGCCCGTCGTCGTCGTCGTCCCCCCTTGATGATCCGCTGTTGCCTCCTCGGTACTAATGAGGAAAAGACAACAGAATGCAAATAGCGTCCTCATCGTGGTGTTGACGGACAGGGGGCAGAGGGGCGCCGCATAGACACGCCGCCTTCCTTGCCTTCTTTCCCCCCCTGCCTGCTAGCGGCCCCCGGCCTCCCGATCCTCACTAGACGGTCTACGCCGCCACCGCCGCCGCCCTGTTAGAACAAGAAGTGATTGAACTTCTCATATCCTCCGGTGCAAAACAGCAACAGCGTCGTCGGACTCGATCTCGTCGTCGGCGGCGGCCGGTGCTGCTGGCTCCACATTCCCGTTCCTCCTCCACCACCGCCTGGTTCCCATTTTCTCGCTCTCTTTATACCGGAACCCAAACATCACACGATCCCCGCCCTGTCGGGGCCGGACTGACTGACTGGCTGGCTGACTGGCTGACTGACTAGGGCTTCTCTCTCTCTCTCTCTCTCTCTTCCACTTCTCACTCACAGACGCCCACGGCAAAAAATGGCACCATCCAAAATACAAAAAAAGACTCACAACACGCCACACGATTTTCACTGTCTCCGACTCTCCGGGATGGGAAGAGATATCCGCCTCCTCCTACTCCTCCTCAGCACCGGCAATCCGACGCCTCCTACTCGGTTTTATTGTCTCTCTTGCTGCTTGATGTCAAGTATCACCATCGTAGCCAGTCCGTTGTGATTATCCTATTCCCCCCTCCCCGCTCCGGTTGCCTCTCTCTCTCTCAGTCAACCCCCTCTCCCTCTAACCGTGTTGCCAGATTTTGCAGCAGAAATGAAAAGTCCAATAGAAAAATGCTAGAAAAAATGCTCAGATTTTGGAACAAACAAATCCTATTGGATTTCCTATAGGATTCATATAAGAATCAGAATCCTATAGGATCTTATAAGGTCTTATAGGAATCCTATAAGATTTTCTTATATGATTCCTATAGGATTTGGGGGGAAATCCTATAGGATTCTATTGGAATCCTATTGGATTCCTATTGGAAATCTAATAGGATTGTTCCAAAATCTGATAGACTTTTCTATTGGAATCCTATATATAGGATTTTTTGACTAGGGGTGCAAGTGATTTTAGTTAGCAGCCATACATCGTGCCCACATGGAAAGAAAATATACGCACATCATGGGCTATATGTTTTAATATTATATGCCACATAATGAAATTTCCCCCATATGAAATTGTGAAACATACAGATACAGTATATGTTCTATATATCCAGTTTATCCACATATATGCGCATATATGTACTTGATTATTACAGATATTATGCAACATATATGATGCATATATTGGCATGTATGTACATATATTTTCTTTCCATGTGGGATAGCCTACTCATCAGAGGCGAAATCTTTTTTAATCCCTCATTGGGGCTCTGACCAGTAAGATGCTGCACAAACAGCGCTCATAGTACTAGTAACCTACACTCCATGCACTACCTATTGTTGAGGGAACGTATTGGGGAATGGGGATACACCAAAATAAGATCTGATTGCAAAAGAGGTTGAAGTGTCCCCTTCAGCTCACGAAAAACGTGCCTAAATCGCTTGTAATGAGCGGATGTTGCAACACTGGGTCGCTTCTCTCTCCTCAACCCCCTCTCGATTGCTAAACCCCTCTCTCTAATCCAATGGGAGCAGCCCGACGCGTTAAAGCCTGAACCCTCCGTCGCGCGCCGAAAATAGGCGATCTACAGCATCACGCGACGCATCGCCTTCGCGTCCTCCTCCTGCCCGTGAATTTTAGCTTTTATAGATCGGCTATTTTCGGCGAGCGACGCCGCCGCGCGTCGCCACAGGGTCTCGGAGTGGGAGACAGCAACAATCTATTTCGCAGAATATTCCCTATAATATAACGGGAGGCGTGGGGGAGCCTCAAGATAACGCAGGGAATACCTCCACTTGTTCCATGGGAAGCAGCAGGGGATTACCCGGCGCGCGCGCGCACACACACACACACACACACACACACACACACACACACACACACACACACACACACACACACACACACACACACACACACACACACACACACACACACACACACGAGCGAGCGCGTTTGCTTTCTTTTGTTTAAAGGAGAAGTCCACCCATTTTCAACATTTTAATGTCATCAATATACCTTAGAGATGTTGTGTGGACATGATAAAAAAAGGTCCTCCAATTCTTTATTTTCTAAAAACGGAGGTCTGAAAAAATCATTAACATGGTGAAATACATCTGATGACATCATGAAGATTTATTTCACCATGTTAATGATTTTTCTTTCAGACTGCTTTTTCCAAATGTGAACCAAATGGACCCTAGCGGGTCCATTTGGCTCACATTTGTATCCTCTCAGGATTTTTTTGAAAATGGGTGGAATTCCCCTTTAAAGGCTGGCCAAACCATTTATTTATTTTAGACTGAAGCATTGAAATAAAAAAATATTTAAAGGGCATAATACGCAGCAGTGTATTAAACTACAGTGACACAGCTCATTAAATTCTTGCCTTTATGCAGGGGGCGGTAAAATGGGAGATGAGTGAGAACGTAAACTGTTCCAGCATCCTAATTTGTGTGTGTGTGAGTTTGTTTTTTACAAATGGTTACATACCCAAGCCATGTGAGTTGTGCCAGTGTCAGCTTCAGCACTGGCCTATCACTATTACAAACTGTTTGTCACGTCTGGTCTGACCTTCAGTCCACTGGCTATTAACCTTTCTGGCTGTTGCGAGAAAACACATGTAGTCACAGAGTATCCACTTCCAGTCACCTGCCAAGTAGGTTGTTGCTTATTTGTCAAATACAACAGTGGAATTTGATACAGTTCTCAGATATAACCTCAAGGGAACTCTCTCACTCTTGTTCAGCATATCTGTATACACTAACACTACACTATCAATAATATAGCAGTCTATCACTGACTGATTGATCACGTATGTCCTTTGGACATTGAAACAACATCTTCAAATGTGGTAAAGCAGGGAGACACTTGTTTTTTTCTTTCTAGGGTAAATGTAATTGAAGTTGAGTGCCAAAGCACCCAGGGCTTATCCTGTATCACCATTCTTCAGTGTAAATACAAAGGCTGGTCGAGTGGTTTATCATGCATTGTTGTTTTTTGTTTTCCGTGGCCTACATTCAGTCACCAAAACCATGGCTCAGTTCTAAGAGACGACGTGGAAACAGGGCACAAGCATTATTCAGTCCTGCCATATGGGGTTGGTTGTTTGTTTGTGAGGCAGTGAAACATTGCTCTGCCCCGGTATTTCTTCGCTCAACCCCATCGGAGTCTAGTGTCTGCTTGACTGACTGTGGTATTACTGGCAACCTTTCACATGCAAATAATACACAAAGATACGAGACCAGGGAGTGGGTGCGGAGGGAAGGCATTCACTTCCACTCCTGCTTGTGTTAACATTGCAGTAACAAAATATATTTGCAGAAGGCAAAGATATTGGATTTACTCAACTGTCTGGAATGAAATCAATAATCGTTTCTTATGTGTGTGTGTGTGTATATATATATATATATATATAATATATATATATATATATATATATATATATATATATATATATATATATATATATATATATATATATATATTAGAGCTGCCAGTCGATTAAAATATTTAATCGCGATTAATCGCATGATGGCCCATAGTTAATCTTCGATTAATCGCAAATTAATCGCATGTTTTCATATTTTCAAATTTCCCGATATACTCCCGATATCCGATATCAGCAAAAATATATACAATTTATTAAGTTTTTTTTTTTTTTTTTTTTTTTAACTGGGGACCCCCCAAAATAATTTCAGGACCACTGAGGGGTCACAACGAACAGGTTGAGAACACCTGCCTTAAACACTGCTTAAAAAAAAAGAACTATGTTGGTCGATGTAAGATGTAAGATGATCACTTCACACTGGTGTGATTTTTAGTTAATTAGCAATAAAATAAAAATAGCTTTCCCCTTGCTACATTACAGTATATCAGCCTTTTCATTGTTTTCAAAGGAAAAAAACACCTTATATCTTTGTGCAAACAATACTCCAGGTAATAAAACATGCACACACACTGTGGGCTTACTGGGCTATGGCTGTAGGAGAGGAGAGCTGTGTTTGGGAGGGGAGGAGGGAGGCCCCTCAAGCACAGCTGTTTAATAGGGTTAATTGTGTTGCCAACTGCCAAAATCCAAAATGCACTAGTGGCACTTCCAAAATGCACTAGAAGTAGCTAGAGCAGTGGTTTTCAACCAGCTGAAAAGCACTAGATTTTCCACCAGGAGTTTCTCAATAATTTTGGCGCTAGGGGAGTCTGGAAAAAAAAAAATATATATAGTTACAAATGCACCAAGTTGGCAACACTACTGCTGGCCGTGCCGTCGTGATTATAGATGTGCGTTTTACGTATCGCTCCTGCCTGGCTATCGTGCGACGTTTCTGCATTGGATTTACAAGCAAAATTGAAGGATTATACTTTTTTGATGATCAATTTGAGAAAGGGTAAGTCATCAGACCACCTCTCTCTCTCTTTCCCTCTGTCTGTTGCTCTGCTTGCTAGTGTATGGCAATATATTCTATCGAAAGAACAGGAGGAGTCTCTGTCTCCCTCTCTCCCTCTCCCTCCCTCTCCCTCTCTCTCTCTCTCTCTCTCTCCCCCCCCCCTCTCTCTCTCTCTCTCTCTCTCTCTCTCTCTCTCTCTCTCTCTCTCTCTCTCTCTCTCTCTCTCTCTCTCTCTCTCTCTCTCTCTCCCCCCCCTTCCTCTCTCTCTCCCTCTCCCCATCCCTCTCTCTGTCTGTCTCTTGCTTTTCTTGGTGGTGCGCGCTGCAGTTAGTGTGCTGGATAAAGTGCTATGTGCGCGCGTTGGCGAAGTGCCTCTGTTTCGTCTTCATAACAGTTAATGCATGGGACATACGTGCCCAGTTCTCATCAAAATAGTGTGCTGTGTTCATCACAGTAGTGGTTCTACAGTAGTGGTTCTACAGTGGTTCGTAGGTCCAGTCGTTTGATTCAATCAGTATTATTTCACGCAAACCCTCGTCCTCCACAATGTTAATCGGCCTGCATGGGGGTGGCGGCGGCGGGGGGGGGGGGGGGGGGGGGGGGGGGGTCCGTGCGTTAATCTCGCGTTAATTTTTTTGACGCCGTTAACGCACGGCTGAGTTAACGCGAGATTAACGCGTTAACGCCGGCAGCCTAAATATATATATATATATATATATATATATATATATATATATATATATATATATATATATATATATAATATATATATATATATATATATATATATATATATATATATATATATATAATACATTTTAATACTAGTTGCCTGTATTTACCCTTTAATGTGAAGATTAAATAAGTGGGTCGTCGTTATTCATTAAATCTCTCACATGAGCTTCATGAAGTCATCCTTGATCATACGATTAAGTGCTTAATTAGAACCAGCTGTTTGTGTACAGTCCAGTCATTGGTTGACGTTTTAGAAAAGTTACAAGACTAACAGATGGTCATGGAGAAAGTAGAAAATGTATGCATAAGAGGAAGAAATTGCATACATCTTGCTTTGTTGCCATGTTATGGTTCCATTAACTCGCTAATGTGAGTGGTTTACTATAAAAACAGACGCAACTGACTGTGCCTCTGGTGACATCTACTGATGATGCTTTTAAAACAGTGAACACATAAGGAGTATTGCTAGTCAGCAGCACACTGCAAAGCCCACACATAAACGTATACGTGTAATAAATATAAAAAATGATTTAAAAACATTTCAAATATACATAAAGTCAAATGACAGCCTCCTGCATCAGAGGGCAGATTTATTTTTCACAAGATAAATATACAAAACAAAAGTACTGCCAAGTCTGCGCAACCTTTCGAGTACAAATAACCCCTCCAAGTTAAAATGAAAGAAAGGGTCGAGGGTGAAGTTGACCGTAGGCACAGACCTGTCTTAACTAAATAAAATGCAAATAACAAAAGAAAAACTAAATACAATATACTATGTTGAATCAATTGCCATATACCCAGAAAACGTTTTGACTGGGTGTGGGATTTGAGATCATCACTGGTGGCTTCTTTTCTGAGAAACCAACAGATTTAAAAGGCTGCGGTCATGGGCAGGCCTTCACTTACGGTAATCACCACCAGGCCAGCCAGACACCCCAAAAACCCTACAAAACAGATCCCCTATGGGCAACTTCACCCCTTTAGAGAACACATACTGTATAATATAATTCACCAACGTAATGGCAACCAGATTTGTTTTAAATACTTCTGAACAGATACCTTGATCCTGGAGGTGGATTTATACCGTGTTAATGGCAACCAGATCTCCCCCCCCCCCAGATACTTCTGAACCTGAACAGAAATCTCGACCAGAGTCGGCCTTACGTATACCCCTGATAATAAAGACTAGAGTTGTTCAGAGAACCGCTGAACTATTCAGCGCTCACAAACAAGCAGTCTGACGTAGAGAGAACGCCTTGGAGAAATTACAGCCCCTGACAGACGACAGGACTGCGAGAGGGGGTTGAGACTTGAGACAGTAAAATGACAAAGTGCTCCCCTAACCTTCTGTTTCGTTCTGTACACTAGTGTAATTTCAGGCACTGAGAAGGAAGCACCTATGCAAACATACTGTATGTGTTGCAAATAAGGCGTACAATGCTCAAAGCAAAAAAAAAAAAAAAAAAAGAAGAACACAGGCATGGGGATATAATGAATAGAGCTGCACAAAAAAAAAACAAAGAAACAAACAACAAAATCAAGATCAGTATGAAAAGAAAACATTTGCTAGTTGAAATCGGGGGAAAAATATCAAGGATTGTCCTTTGTCTCTTAAGTTGTTGTCACCAAGAAACCATCGGGTGTTAGTATGAAGGGGGAAAAAAAAAGGCTTGCATCTCTCTCCCTCTCTCATTACAATTTCCTGTTGTCAATATGCCATCATGCTTTAGCTCGCGGGATACACATAATCATATTAGCATATATCAGCATACCGAGTATATATCCCCCCCTCCTCCTCCCGATCCCCATCTACCGCATAGGGTTTCCGTCTTCCTGCCTCACCTAGCACAGGCTTCGCAGAATTTCCATGATGCGCAGTATGGAAACCACCTCAAACGTACGTCACAATCATGTCGTCTTCACCCCACCCTACAACCATTTAAGAAGTGCCAGTGGGAGAGACAGACTCCCTTATATCGATTAGTTAAAACTCTCTTTTTGCCATTGTATATTATGTAATAAAAATGTTTTGGTTTGATTTACAAAAAGGAAAAGAACACCTCCAGGCGTGTGTGGACTAGAGCTCAAGTACAGAGAAACCACAAGAAGATTTTCAGAGGGTGTGTGTGTGTGTGTGTGTGTGTGTGTGTGTGTGTGTGTGTGTGTGTGTGTGTGTGTGCGTGTGCGTGTGCGCAACGAAAAGAGAGGTAGGAAGAGGAAGCTTGACAGGAAACTAAAATACAGCAAATATGTGACGCCTGAGTGAAAGGTGAAAGAGAGTGAAAGAACCCAAATAGGAAAACATGTGAAAGTAAGACAAAAACTAATAACAAGAACAGACAGGATGGTAAAGTCTTCTCAGGTGTTGCGTCTAATGTATGAAGAGTGTGTATTTATAGACACACACGGGATTGGGGGACGGTAATCAATAGGTTCATTGACTTCACAAGGTAGGAACAGTTCGATAGAAACCTGTACACACACACACACAGCGCCTGTCAGTGTCTTTAACAATTTGTCTGTCCCAAAACATCTGTTGCAAGAAGCTCGTCACACCACGTCCCCTTCCTCCGGTCTTCAGTTCCGTAAAGCAGCCAACCTGTAAGGTAAAACAAAACAAAAACATCTCAATGAAAAATCAAGTCTTCATGTTCTATTACTTATACAACTGGCTATCTATCTAGCGCAGGGCTGCCCAAAAGGTAGATTGTGATCTACCAGTAGATCACACAGACCATGCAGGTAGATCACATGACAGTCCCCTAAAATATAAATGAATATAAGTAACATAAAAGCATAATTCATAGGCGATAGGGGCACTTGGACCCTTATAGATCTATAACTCTTGAGAGTGGTAAAATGAAACCAAATGGACCCGTACGGGTCCATTTGGTTTCATTTTACCGCTTTATCCACAAGGAGTTGTAGCAAACCAAAGAATTGTGGGAATTATAGTCCAGGAAGTAGTGTCAATGATATCAGAGACACTGGGCTCAATGCTAAAATCTAAAATGGGTGCAATTGTCGATAGCTGTGGTGTAGCCAGGTTCAGTGTAAGTCTTCTCATTCAAATCAGGTCTGGGCCTTGTGGTAGGCCGAAAGCCTATACCACCAGCCCTGGGCCTAATTAAAACCTGCAATTCAAAAGGTTCAGAAATCACCTGAACCCCCAATTAAAAATGTTACTGTACTCTCCTGCTTTGTGCATCGTGAGTTGAAGTTCTTGATGACTGTTTTTTATTATTATTGTGGATAATTATTTGGTAAGCCCAAGACCAGGCCTGGTGGTATAGGAAATGAAACCAAATGGACCCTTCCGGGTCCATTTGGTTTCATTTTACACTCAAGAGTTAAAATATTCATCATCTGAATTAGCCCAAGTCTACACAACTAGAGAATGTAGAAGATTAATGGTCATCTTGATCTGTATGTTTGACTGTTTTGTTTCCCAAATCCAGTCTGGAATTGTGGACAAAAGCAAAAGAAATCTTTAGTTTTGGGGGTCTGTGGGGCTAAAATGTCATCAAATGGTGGTCCTCTGCGGCACAAATACTGAATAAATAGAGGTCCCTGGTGTCAATATGGTTAGTCTCACTCTTACTTTCAACTTGAAATTAAATTGATATCACGCAGACT
Organism: Benthosema pterotum; assembly: GCA_039105355.1. Taxonomy (NCBI): domain Eukaryota; kingdom Metazoa; phylum Chordata; class Actinopteri; order Myctophiformes; family Myctophidae; genus Benthosema; species Benthosema pterotum. The sequence continues at coordinate 52,808,908 of CM076969.1, read as the reverse complement.
TTAGTCCAGCCTTTAGTCTTGGCTTCTCTGCAATATTTTATGTATCTCATTTGGCCCCTTGGGGAAAATAATTGCCCACCCCTGTACAAGACCAACAGGAAAAATTCTTCTAAATGTCAATAACATATTATTTTTCCCTAACCTTCGAGAGAGCTGGTCCTCCTTGTCCTGCTGCCGCGAGGACTCCCCTCCCAGGGAGCTGGCGCCGGCGGGCAGCTGGCTGAGCTGGTCCATCACCTCCAGGCCTCCCTCCTCCGCGATCTGGTGGATCAGGTCGTCCACCTGCTCCTGGGGCGTGGTCAGCGTGGTGGCCGAGCTCATCGAGTCCTCCATCACCTACAGTCCAAGAGGAGAGAGAGAGGAGAGGAGATCATAAAAGGAGAGTTCCACACAGGGGCGGATGTAACATGTCCCATGTTGGAGGGGCAAGAGAAAATGGTATGGGGGCGGTTACAGGACTTTTATTGGTCAAGTATAAGAGCATCAATAATAACATCAGTTGTTGTTGAAGTTGCAACAGACGCGCAGCATCCATGAGAGTTTTCTGTTCTCAATGATGAAATGCTGTTGGTTTAGTGGTTGCCAAAATTATACTTAGTAGCAGTAGTAGTGTTTCAAATCATTTTTAAATATAAGCACTTTAATTTGAAATATCTCGGGTTGTTTTGCATGGCAGGGCAGACTGGGTATTTAGGGGGGCATTGCCCCCCCCCCCCCCCATGCCCATGCCTAGATCCACCCCTGATTCCACACCAAAACACATTGGGCGTCCCATCTACCTTGGTTGCTGTGACGTGATACAGTGTACATAATGTCCTTGATTTAGATGCTCCCTTTTCGACATTTTACCCAGAGGCCCCCCTCCCCCCCAATGCAGTTTGCATTGCTGCAGGTTTAGCTTTTGGGGACAAAACAGTCAAACATACAGATCAAAGTGACCATTTATCTTCTACATTCTGTAGTTGTGTAGACTTGGGATAATTCAGATGATGAATATTTGAACGCTTGAGAGTGTAAAAATGAAATGATTGCGAGGAATCGATAATTACCAAATGGTAATTATCGATTCCTCCCAATCATTAGTCGTATCGATTCCTCCTTTCAAGGCATCATAGTAGAATCAGTTTCAACAAACGTGGTCCAGATTGAAAAAACAAACAAACAAACAAAAAAAACAACAACAACTGTATGTATATATAACTGTATATAAAATTAGACACATGAAGGGCAATTTCCAATCCATATCTGCCAGGCTATTCTTAGCACTGCACTCTAGTGGTGGTGACATGCTATTTTTAGACCATGTGCGTGACATGCTATTCTTAGAACATGCGCAGGGGGTGCCTCATTGGCTCCTTGCAGGCGACTAAGGTGTTCACACGCACACGCACACACACTGTTGGCTACCACTGCACTCCGTCACCAAATCGAGTAGGGGGGACTGCCTCACCAAACATGATGGCATGCAAAACAAGATATTTCAAATTAAAGTGCTTATGATTTAAAACACTACTACTGCAGTGCTACCAACTACAGTTGTGTTACCACTAAACCAACAGCATGTCATCATTGAATAGCAGAAAACTCTCTGAGTCAGACCTTTAGCTTTATGCTTTATCCTTTAGCTGTGTGCCTGATGCAACTTAACTGATGTTATTATTGATGCTTCATTTGCCAAATATAAGTCCTGTAACTGAAAAACCATTTTCTCCTCCCTTCCCCCCCAATTGGGAAATGTTACATCCGCCCCTGGGTTCTTCCCTGAATCTTCCACTTATTATCATATGATATGGAGTATGTTGCATCAAGGTGACATTTTTGGACTAAGAGTGGCTAGACTCAGAGGATATATTAATAGTGTTCATGATAATGCTCAAGGCAGCAGGAAAGTGCTGACCATCATGCCAACTTGCCACAGATAATTATCTCTGCCAGGCTGGGACAACCAGTGGTGGGGATTATGTCTGTCCATTACAATTAGCTACGGTATTCTTCTGGAGTTGGCAACCGTTTAAACAAAAGGATGACACAAACAGTGTTGCTCAGTAACAAATTAAATATTGCTGTAATGTTACACTGCAAAAATGGGTGTTACTTTGGCAAAACACAACTCATTACTTATTCAAATTAGCTTGTTGTTGCATGCGAAAATAGAACATGTTCACAACCTATCAACAGAGATGTACAGTAGTTTGTAGATCCTCATCCACCACAGCATTATACATATACAACGTACACTACAAGTTGTCTCTAAACAGATTGCATTGTACTGTACATCTCTATTCTTTTGCGGTGAGAGGGGGGAACTAATAAAGTATTATCTAACATATTACTCTGTGATTCAACTAATATATACTCAACAAAAATTTAAACGCAACACTTTTGTTTTTGCTCCCATTTTTCATGGGACGGACTTAAAGACCTAAAATTCATTCCAGATATACAATATAACCATTTCTCTCAAACACTGTTCACAAATCTGCATAAATGTGTGGTATTGAGCACTTCTGCTTTGATGAAATATCCACCCCACCTCACAGGTGTGCCACATCAGGATGCAGGTGTGACATCATGATTAGTGCACAGGTGTACCTTAGACTGTCCACAACAAAAGGCCACTCTGAAATGTGCAGTTTTTTGTTTCTTTATTGGGGTTCTGAGGCCTCAGAACCAGTCAGTATCTGGTGACCACCATTTGCCTCATGCAGTGCAACACATCTTCTTCCCATAGAGTTTATCAGATTGTCAATTATGGCCTGTGAAATGTTGGTCCACTCCTCTTCCATGGCTATGTGAAGTTGCTGGATATTAGTGGGAACTGGTATGCACTGTCAAAATGGTAATAATGTGGTAATATTGTGTTATTACCATTTTTACAGCGTGTACCAGTTCCCACTAATATCCAGCAACTTCACATAGCCATGGAAGAGGAGTGGACCAACATTTCACAGGCCATAATTGACAATCTGATAAACTCTATGGGAAGAAGATGTGTTGCACTGCATGAGGCAAATGGTGGTCACCAGATACTGACTGGTTCTGAGGCCTCAGAACCCCAATAAAGAAACAAAAAACTGCACATTTCAGAGTGGCCTTTTGTTGTGGACAGTCTAAGGTACACCTGTGCACTAATCATGATGTCACACCTGCATCCTGATGTGGCACACCTGTGAGGTGGGGTGGATATTTCATCAAAGCAGAAGTGCTCAATACCACACATTTATGCAGATTTGTGAACAGTGTTTGAGAGAAATGGTTATATTGTATATCTGGAATGAATTTTAGGTCTTTAAGTCCATCCCATGAAAAATGGGAGCAAAAACAAAAGTGTTGCGTTTAAATTTTTGTTGAGTATAACTGTATTACTTTTTCAAAGGAGTCGTAAGTAAAGTAAAAAATATTACTCTCCCTCCAACACAACATATTTCCAAACACTGGTGGCTGGCCACAGATAATGAATTTAACATCCAATCTGGCCCAAATTTGAATCACACATCGAGGGGCTTTTATTTGAAATTTGAAACACACTAAAATAGGGGGCTCTACAAATATTAAGATGAAAATGTGTTGTTCTACAGACTTGCAGCTTATGTTATGTAACAAATGGTTTATGTTAGCAGTAGCTCACAATGTTTGATGGGGGAAAAAAAGAAAAACGGGGGGGGGGGGGGGGGGGGAAAAAAACATAGGGCAGACGATCGCTTTTTTTTTTTTTTTTTTTTTTTTTTTTTTTTTTTTTCAGAGATAACAGCCAAAGAAGATCCTACTTTTAATGGGACCTGTGAAGAGCAGGTCACCACACTATGATCACTGTTGTGCGCCTCCACCAGAGATGAGAGATCAAAATCACACATGCGACGCAGTTGTGGTATGGATGGAATGAATGTAATATAATATAATAATTAGGCCTGCACTGCTTTGCCTCAAACACCGAATTATGAAAAGGATCGCAATTGGAAAAAAAAAGCCTGCCGCTGCGTCCCTTTGTTGAAGAGAGAAGATCTATACATTTTCAAATGATGTTGTTATTTGCTTAATTATTTGTTATTATATTATTTGTGTACTGAACACATGTTGGTGTTCAAAGCATTATGTTACACTTAAGCTATTGAAAAATATCAGACCTACAAGCTCACAGCGCGCCACCGAGTGGCGCGCTGTGAGCTTGTAGCTCTGCTATTTTTGAAAAAATGTGAAAACGTGATCTTTGAATATATTCTTATATATTCTTTCGGAAGAAAATATTTTTTGACTAAGACCGTTGCTTCTAGGGGATCCCTAGAACAACACGTTTTCAGATGGGGGGGGGGGTCCTCAGCCAAATATAGATAATTCTGGGATGGCATGAAATATGTTAAGCATCACTGACACAGGAACATAGAATTTTCAAAAACTAGAATCTGTCAGAAACTAGCATCAGAAACAGAAACTAGAAAGTCAAAAACTAGAATCTAAAAACTAGAATCTAGTGTCACTAGAATCTAGTGTCATTTTCACAATCTTTCAAGAAAATATCAGCTCATATCGCGCCACTCGGTGGCACGATATGAGCTTGTAGATCTGATATTTTTTCAATAGCTAAAGTCTAACATAATGCTTTGAACACCAAAACGCGTTCAGTACACAAAGTTAAATAAGGCCTGGCGGAGATCTGCTATCCAAGGAACACAGAGATGTTGAGATAATTTGTGTGCAAGCGGAACCAACGCTTGGTTGCGTAGATGGGAGGCAAATGGAGTGCCTGCCTTGTTTACGTGGCAATCTGCCCATTATTCGTTGAGATGAGGCGACTTAAATTTTAGCCCAAAGCATCGAGCGTGGGGTTCATGGAAGGTGCACAGAGAATTCAAAAAAATCGAGCCGGTAGTGTTCGAGATCTAGGTGGTAAACAGACCGATGCAGCCAAGCTCAGAGCCCTATGGCCTGTGGGGGATAAATATCTTAAATAGAAAAGGCTGAAATTGGATTTCTCCACGTGAAGACAGAAGCAATACATCTGAGAGTGGAGCTTTGGTAGTGGCTTACTACTAGTCTATAGGAAGACTATAACTAACTACATCTAATCAGAGACGAATTATCAATCCTCTAAGTCGATTTGTTTGTTATATGGACACGAACGACGACGCAAAAAACATCAGGTCTTCACAAACGCGGGCAATTGACCACCTAGGTCAGACAGAAGGTTGTGACCTACTATTACAGTTTATGCCTTAGGGCGGCAGTGGTTTAGGGGTAGAGTCGCTGGATGGTAACCGCAAGGTTGCCGGTTCAATCCCGGGCTCCCGCAGAGTTAGTGTTGAAGTGTCCTCGAGCAAGACACTGAACCCCTAATTGCTCCTGATGTTCTAGTACGGTACCTTGCATGGTTTCCATTGCCATCAGTGTATGAATGTGGGTGTGAATGGGTGAATGTGATGCGCAAGCTATGCAAAGTGCCTTGGATAAAAGGCGCTATATAAATGCACCATTTACCGTTTATGCCTCGTGCATAATTTGTATTCATTCAATGACGATGAAGTATTTTGTAGCCCAGAATGGCGCAAAACTATTCTGTTGTACTGGTACAATGTCAATGCATAGACATTATGGACACAAAAATCAAAAAATGATGGGAGACAGTAGCCCCTAGTACTCACCGAAGTGTGGACGTCAAGGTTCTGAACCTGCGTTTCAAATTTATCCATAACAGCGGAGACTTTCTGCAGGTCCATAGAGCCCAGGGCCTTGTCTAGGGCCTTTGTCACTTGTGTCATGTTCTTAGTTACCTGCAGGGAAGGGGTGGGATAGAGGAGTGGAACACAGAATGAATATTCATTTGGATTCATACTATATAGAAGTAGTCTTGGGCAATATACCGGTATTACTGTTTATCGCGATATTGGAAATCAATACCGAGTAATATCGTTGGGTCTATAAAAAATATCGAATACCGACTATCGTCAAATACCGACATTATACTGTATTCTATTAAAATATGAGCAATGAGACTTTTAATTGTAACTATACAAACAATTTTCATGTTACACACATGGCTAAAATAGTCCGTATTTGGGCTAGGATACAACTTCAGTTTGTACAAACAAACTAAACTTTAGCTTACAAACAAAAAGTTGCCTATAATACCTTTAAGAGTAACTTTTGTTTGATCCATTTGCTGTCCCTTTTTGCTTTCAGCATCAGCCGTTTTACATTTTAGCATGTGCTCTTAATCCAGAGTGACTTACATCAAGCAAGAACAAAACGTGTCGATACACCATACACAAGACTAGTTAGTTATCATGAATCATACGTATGCTTCGGACATAACAGTGGAAATGAGCTTTTGCAATCGCTTGTAAGATGGTTGTTCTAGGGCAGGGCTGGCCACAATTTTTTTGACTTGAGAGCTACTTTCAAAATGATCGGCTGAACAAGATCTACACATCAAAAATGTGATTATTCCATTACTGAAAATCCATCTCAAGGCCTCCTAGAAGTTCGAGCTTTCAAATAGTGGTGATGGTGTTACTTACTGTGATAGTGTTTAAGAATAATGCACTTATAATGAAAAAAAAGAGGGGGAGAATTGGAAGGTTTTCTTGTATATGCTATTATACTGACGTTTGAAAACAGTATTTGGGGTTTGAGTTGACAGATTGTGACCTTGAGTTTAGTATCTTGCACCCAAAACTAAGAACTTTCACTTTTTTTGTCCACAATTGGGAAAGAGAACAGGCAAAACTTTGATCAAAATTACAATTATTCTCCATTTTCTAATTGTGTGGACGCTTGAAAATGGCGTAATTCAGATGTTTAAATATAATTTAACTCTTGAGAGTGTAAAATGAAAGCAAACGGACCCGCAAGGGTCCATTTTAACGCTCTCAAGAGTTACTGATCTATAAGGGTCCAAGAGACTGTCATGTGATCTACCTGCATGGACTGTGTGATCTACTGGTAGATCACCATCTACCTTTTTGGGCACCCCTGTTCTAGGGTGAAGTATGGAGTCTGAAGAGGTGGGTTTTCAGACTACGGCGGAAGATTGGGAGAGAGTCTGCCGTTTTTGATTATAATCAGAACGGCAGAGAGGGCATTCCATATTTTTGGACCGTGCAGTCAGAGTGAGGGTCACACATGTAAATAAACACAAATTCGGTTAGATCAGCTATCTTTGCCAGTTAATTCACTGGATATTACATCCCCTCCAGACCACAAGACAGGGATGTAATAACAAAAAAGAAAATATAACTCAGAGTGGAATGGAAGAGATTATGATGATTGGATTATGTGGAAAATAGGTCATGAATGATCAAAATGATCTAGCTGATTCCTCTATATGCCATTGTTGGCACGGCATAAGGCCCTATAAAATATAAATGAGCGTAGCAGATGTGCAGGACAGCGGCACAATAACCAATCTAAAAATAGTCGCTTAGCTTACTTACCCCCTTCATGGTGATGGCGGTCTGAACTTTAGATGCTACTGCGTCAACGCGAGACGCCATGCGCAGCCAGTTGAGACCCTCGTTTTTCTTCCGGATGGCGTTCTCTGCGTACACTCTGGCGACCTCCACGTTCTTCTGTTGAAGAGCCTGGCGATGGGAGCAAACATACAGTGAAGTTAGTGAAGAAGTAGCGTCAAAGCATACCTCATATTATGTGTTTAACCCTTTTGTGTACTGAACGCGTTTTGGGTGTTTTAGCTATTAGAAAAATAGCAGATCAACAAGCTCATATCGCGCCACCGAGTGGCGCGATATGAGCTTGTTGTTCTGCTATTTTTTTTTGAAAATTTGTGAAAATGTGGCGCAAATCTTTGAATGCATTATTTCGGAGGCAAACATTATTAACTCAAATTTTTGCTTCTGGGGGATCCCTAGAACATGTTTTTAGATGAGGTTCTGCAGCTCAATAATGGATATTTATGGGGGTCCTTTCTATGAAATATGTTAAGCATCACTGACACAAAAAGAGATTTTTCCTGAAAAAAATAGAACCTCACGCCAGGGACTAGAATTTAGTGTCACAAACTAGAATTTAGTGTCATGGACTAGAATCTAGTGTCGGGAACTAAATCTCGTGTCAGAAAATGGAATCTAACTTCAGAGACTACAATCTACTGAGAGGAACTAGAATCTACCGTGGGGGACTAGAATCTAGCATGTGGAACTAGAATCCAGCGTCGGAAACTAGAATCTAGCGCTGTGAACTAGAATCTAGCATTAGAAACTAGAATCTGATCAGGACACAATGGGTTAAATAGGTATAGAGAGCACTGCAGTCCCGACACCCCCTTTCAATGACAGGCCCAGGAAATAACTCGGAATTCCCCATGCATTTCAAAAAGTAAAAGATCGGAGTGTGTCAAATCATGACAACAAACACAATATATTGAGCCAAAAGAATAATTACAAAGAAGACAGACAACAAGTAATTTGTTTTGGCTGTGTCACAAAATAGCTCCTAACCAGTAACCACAACTTATATGTAATAAAAAACAAACCAATGTTGGCAGGATAGTTGGATAGTCTCCGTGATTTTTATTCTATTCTGTCAAAATATTGTTTCTGTATTTTAAATAAATCAATATTGCATCATGGCTGTAAGCTACATGTTGTCCGATCCTAATGCTTTTTTTGCATCAACTGTAACAACTAACAAGACTTTAGACAAGAGTTTGAAAGCACTACCAGCTCCATGCTGGTAGAGCTTACTGAAAGGTCTATTGCATTAGAGAAATTTTAAAAAATGAAATACTGTAATTCCACTTTCTAAACCTAGGTGCAAAAGACACTGTAATAAAGGTGTAACGCGCCTGTTAAATTGTGAAATTTGTGTTAAATTTTGCACTGTCCTGAGTAGTCTTATATAATATACCGGTATTACCGCTTATCGCGATATTGGAAATCAATACCGAGTAATATCGTTGGGTCAATAAAAAATATCGAATACCGAATATCGTCAAATACCGACATTATACTGTATTCTATTAAAATATGAGCAATGCGACTTTTAATTGTAGCTATACAAACAATTATCGTGTTACACAGATGCCTAAAATAGCCCTTATTTGGACAAGGCTTTTTGGACACAATGTATTTTCATCCCCATTAAAATGCATTTAAATATATACAGCTAGAGGGGAAACAAACATTATTCAACCGGAACATGTCAATCTAACCAGTGGAAAAAAGAAGCTATGTACTTATCACCTCTCTGCTACATGAGTGAAGTCTATTCTGTACAGATGAATGAATCAGCTGGAAGGACAACTTCACAGTAGCACAAACATCATGATCATAGTTCCCATTCCTAATGAAAACAAGCTTTCTACAGTAGGCCAAAATGACAGGAAAGCAAGGTATCATAAAGTAAACAGCAGCAACAAGTGGGCCTGTTGTTCAATGAATAAACCTTCACTGCCCTCTGCTGGCTAATGCCTGCCACCTCACAGTAGGTGCTAGCAGGGACGGATCTAGGCATGGGGATTGGGGGGCAATGACCCCCTAAATGCCCAGACTGCCCCACCAAACATAATGGCATGCAAAACAACCCAAGATATTTCAAATGTATAGTGCTTATAAGTGAAATGATTTGAAACACTACTACTGCTACTAACTAACTATAGCTGTGGCACCACTGAACCAACAGCATTTCATCACTGAAACTCTCGGAGTCAGACCTTTAGCTTTATGCGTGATGCGTGTCTGTTACAAGTTCAACAACAACAGATTGATGCTTTACTTCTTAATAAAAGTCCTGTAACTGAAAATGGCACGGGCGTCACGGGCGATGAAGCCGCACCCATACCACCCCCCCCCCCCCCCCAACAAATTGTCATCTGTCTTTGGTTATTACAATTGTATTTGTATTTATTACCCAATAAAAGACGTAAAGTCTGCTTAAGTCCTAAAGACCAGATGAATGACTCAATGGTAAAACAGAAGAAAATACCAAAGAGCCACACCCAAATGCCTATGTACACACCTACAATACAACAAAGTGAAGATATGTTGTGCACACACACATGCGCACACATAGTACCAAAGAGTTTATGGGCTTTGGATGTAGCTGTTTGCAATGCAAACTGCATTCAGGTTGGTCCAAAAAAAAACACTTAGTATAACATGTTGAGAAGAACATCCTGGCTACAGTACCAAATGCCAAAAGACCCTTTAGAGCTCATTTGAATGTACCACATGATCACACAGTAATGGAATATACCACTACATAGCATTGTACTCACCTTCTTGACTTTGGCCTGTTCTTTCTCTGCATCCTTCTCTGCCTTCTTGGCAAGTTTTTCCAGCTGCTTAGCTGTAAACTGACACGCACACAAAATCAATGTAAAAACAACAACACGAACAACTAATAATACAACTAAAATTATGGTTTATATCTAACTTAGATCAACAAAACTTTCTCCTCAGAGACATACCTTCAACTGGAAGAGTGTTTCTGTGGAGAGGAAGAGAAAATTATTAATTAGGGATCAAGATCATTCTGTAATCCTCATTCATTCCGTAAATATTAAACATTTAGCCTCCATATTACCAGTAAGACGACCTCGCCCTTTAAGGGACGTGGTTTTCCCCGCTTTAAAGTTGGGTCAAACAGATGCGAGAACGAACAGTCGACAAAAATAGGTTGACAGTCAAAACAAGAGGGAAGGCACTGGCCATATAGGGAGAGTGTCTTGAGTGAACAAGGTTCGATGAGGCCAGATCAACATATGAAAAGGCAGTACAGGTCGGCTACACATATGGAGATCTAAGGGTGGCAGCGGGGGCAGCGTCTAGAGCATACCTGGGCATTATACGGCCCGCGGGCCCTTTAGGTGACTCTGACCGGCCCGGGGACCACCAGTGGTCCTTGAGCAACTTCCAGTTAAATAGGGAAAGTTGGTTAACCAGATGTAACTCTTTGAAAGCCTAAAAATGAAACCGGTTTCATTTTTACACTCAAGAGTTAAAATATTCATCAACTGATATAACACAATCAAAGAATGTAAACGAATGGTCATTTTTCATCTATGTTATCCTGTTTTGTTTCCCAAATCCAGCCTGATATGGACAAAAACAAAAGAAATCTATAGTTTTGGTCCTCTGTGGGCCCTGGTGTCAAAATGGTTGGTCTTACGCTTACTTTTATCTTGAAATTAAATTAATATTCCGCAGACTTTCGTTCAGCCTTTAGTCTTGGCTTCTCCACAATATTTGATGTGTCTCATTTGGCCCCTTGGGAAAAATAATTGCCCACCCCTGGTCTAGAGTGAACAGGGTTTGATGAGGGCATAGGGCCTTAATTTTCGGCCTGTTGAGAACTCCAGCTTTCGTCGGGTGCGGCTGCACGTATAACTTCGGGGCGGGTCCGCTTAGAATTTAAATCAGGGCTGGGCAATTATTTTTTCAGTCTATTTGTCTACCCTAAAGAGGATGGATCTATGCTCTGCTTCACCTGTATCTATCCCTTTCCCATGAGGACCAGCCCCATCGGGGGACACAATCATATAGAAGCTCTACAGTTTCTGTAAATCTAACCTAAAGCAGGACTGGGCAATTATTTTTCCCAAGGGGCCAAATGAGATGCATAAAATATTGTGGAGAAGCCAAGACTAAAGGCTGAACTAAAGTCTGCGCAATATTATTTTCATTTCAAGATAAAAGTAAGCATAGGACCAACCGTTTTGACACCAGGGTCACCTGGTGGTGACATTTTTAGACCTTACGGACCCCCAAAAGATTTCTTGCTTTTTGTCCACAATACCAGGCTGGATTTCAGAAACAAAACAGTCAAACGTACAGATCAAAATGTCCATTAATCTTCTACATTCTCTAGTTGTGTAGACTTGGGCTAATTCACATGATGAATATTTTAACTCTTGAGAGCGTAAACATGAAACCAAATGGACCCGCAAGGGTCCATTTGGTTTCATTTTACGCTCTCAAAGAGTTACATCTGGTTAACCAACTTTCCATATTTAACTAGAACTCTCCCAGGTATGGTTTAAAAATGGACAGGTATCCATCAAAAGGGAGATATAGAAGAGGACGGATGAATGGTGAGTGATCAACATATAGAATGTCAGAACACCATCGCCCCTGGTGATGTCATTATTGTCATAGTGATGTCCCGATACCTCACTATGAAAGGCGATTGTGAGTGATGTAACATGACAAATGTATGGGGATTGTTTGCGAGTTATGTAAAGTGAGAGAAATGTTTAGACTTTCGGTCGTGCAACTAATGCCTACATAACAGTTTCTAAATGTGGGATCCAGGGACCTTGGAGGGGTTGCAGGAGTCCCATCCTAACCCCCGCTAAATTGATCCAATTGGACCTTTATGGGTCAAGAATATACACAGACAGACCCAAACGTCCCTCTCAGAGTTAGCCTAACCTAATGAATAGATTAATCCTAATGTGGTTAAAAGTAGTGAAGTTGATGACAATCATTGATCACACTGCATTATGCCAAAGGGGAATTCCACCCATTTTCAAAATTTTCGTGAGAGGATACAGATGTGAACCAAATGGACCCTAGCGGGTCCATTTGGTTCCATTTGTACCCTCTCAGGAAAAAGGGGTCTAAAAGAAAAATCAATCGGATGTCATCAGATGTACAATTTAACATGATGTATTTCACCAAGTTAATGATTTTTTCAGACCTCCATTTTTAGGAAATACAGAACTGGGGGAACTTTTTTTTATCATCTCTGAGGTTATAGCCCAAGTATTTGGACTCTCGTAGAGATGTGTTTGCGAGAGTCCAAATACTTGGGCTACTCTGAGGTATATTAATGACATATTAAAATGTTGAAAATGGGTGGAGTTCCCCCTTTAAACACTACGCTGGTAGCCTAAGAGGTTTGCACTCTGGGAGTCGAAATCGTCGTTAGGAGAGTCTAAATATTAGGCCAGCAACGTACATACTTTCTTTGTACTAGGCCATGCTTGTTTGACAGAAGGGTTGAACCCAATGACAGCATGATGGTCTCAGACTCAAAGTAACATGAAATCACAAGGCAATCAGAGAGAAGCGTAACACAACACAGAGCCACGCCAAAGCCACGAAATCAACGCGTAATCTCCTAAATCTGTCCCTGTCAAAGACATAAGATATTGTACTGAACGTTAGCCAAAACTAGCTGTCACGCTAGCTCGGAAAAACAAATACAAACACAGCAGAAGGTTGACTCTTCGGCGGAAGATCATACATACCATCCATGTCGCGGCGTAGTTAAAATTCGAGTGATCACAGAATGAGGTACAATTAATTCACTTCAACAGCAAACAAACCGGTTATTGATCTTCTATTTTGATTCCTGTAAAATGTAAACGACTCTCTAAACTTCCTGGTTCCGCGGAGGTCACGTGGTTCAGGGCGGAGCCGTGGAGGAGCCGAGAGGCCCCAGGCGCCGTCTAGTAGATGATGTGCGACATTGAGGGTTCAGAAAAATGAGCGCTCGAGCGCTGTTTATGCACCCTGAAAAAGGGACAAACTAGAGTTGGAATGAAATACATTGATATTGATATCAACGAGGGCGGCGCAAATACATCTGTAATGTGTACAAAACGATCTAAAATAAAAGGGAGTCAAGTCGCTGCTGAGGTCATAAAGCTGGCCTGTGGGTCGTTGCTTGAGTCTAAAAGGCATTTCCACCTAATTCCTACCTACTGTCCAGGTCTTGTCCCTATTTGTTGTCCCAATTTCCCATAGAAGAGCCGCCATTAGACTGGCTCCATGAAATGAACGGGGTTTACGTACCGGTAACTCAGCACAATGAGGCAGAACTGTAATGACAGACCACCCCCACGCCAATGAAAAGTAAACAAACACTAGTGGCTGCTGTCTGTGTTAGTAAGAACAATAAAGTAATTTACTATTGTTTACTTGCAATCCTAGGCAATGCAGAAACAGCACGTTATTAGGAATATTTATTTCTTGTAAATTAAAGCAAGTAAGGAATCCTCACAATAAAAGTCAAAGTTCCACCTAAATCACTGAATTACTATTTAAATATTTATTTTGGTGAATTACATTCTGACTTTTTGGTGATGCAGGCCTAGTGATAGCAAATGTTATGAAGATTTTTAGAGTGAGCATTCTCAAGTAGGCTTTTTTGTCCCACTTTACCCTATTCGGATTTGCCAATCTGAGGGCCTCTGCTGCTATGCTGCTTTTATACCATTATATTAGGCAGTGAACAAGGCAGTATGGTCAGATGTTAAAGTGCTGTAATGTATGATAGCATTTACCGGTAGGTAGTGCATGAAAGTAAATTGACGATTCAAACAAAATAAATTTAGACAATTACACAATTTGTTTATTTATAAATTAATTAGAAATTTAATTAGCAAAGAGCATATTTCAAATCAAACAAAGCATAATACATCCATGAAAATCACATTATACAAAATGCAGGGGTTGACACTAAGGTCTCCAAGGCACTTGCCCATCGGGCAAGTGCCTTGGATCTGGAGGCCTACTTGCCCTCAGATCATGGTCACTTGCCCCCAAAATAAAGTTTGCATTTTACATTCTACTTGGGTGCTTTAAAACTTTCCTTTCGCAATTGAAGACTATGTTTTGTTTAAGTCAAATTCAGCTACAGTAAATAATCAACTTGTAAATAAAATCAGTGTAAATCAGTGGTTCCCATAGTGGACTCAGGGGTCTGTGATGCCAGCAAAATGATATTTTGGAACAGAATGGACCTGGGAGAGAGATAGGAGAGATAGCTAGAAAGCAGGGAAAGACACAGAGGCAGAGCACAATGACCACCTTCAAGACAAATCTTGTATTGTGTTATATGTCTTTTTTTTTTTACTTGCCCCGGGCAAGCGGGCAAGGGTTAGTGTCAACCCCTGCAAAATGGAATTGTCTTGTTAAAGATGTTAAAGGTCCACTAGCAAAATCCACTATAGCGTGTCCTCTGAAGATCCAAAGGAGAGAGAGAGAGACAGAGAGAGACAGAGAGAGAGAGACACAGAGACAGAGAGAGAGAGAGAGAGAGAGAGAGAGAGAGAGACAGACAGACAGACAGACAGACAGACAGACAGACAGACAGACAGAGAGAGAGACAGACAGACAGACAGAAAGACAGAGAGACAAAACAAGTTGGTTAACATTATTGACATGTCAAAAGATTGTTGGATATCAGATAACATACATCTTTCTTAATGATTCTCAATTGATACTCACAGGTGATCAGTGGTTTGGGCTTTGTTGAGCAGCTCTGAATGGTGAGAGAACAGGAGTTAGCACACAAGAGAATAGAAAACAACACACAGCCAAACATGTAGGACACCCTATTAACCTATTTTTTACTATGTTGAAAAAACACATTTGATCAGCCAAACAAGCTTGCAAGTAACGTGTCCATGTAGAATGACTAGTTAAATAATTTTTAAGATGAGCTCTGATTGGAACCTCTATATTTACACTGCTACACCTTAGCTCCAAGAAGAGCTGTTTTGCTGTCGTGTGTCTGTAATGTACTGTATGTTGCACATGTGTGTTGTCTTGTATGGTGAATGGTGTTGCCATGGATGCAAGACGAATTTCAGTGCAAACTGAGTGACTGAATAAAGTTGTATCCAGTTGTGTAGTGGAGGGGGGATGCGGAGGGACGGCGTCCCCCCACTTCTCACATATAAAATATTTTTGGGGCAAAAGTAGGCCTACCGTATGTTTTGTGTCTTGTCATTTACTTTTATGGATACAATTAGGCATTGTAAACAATCTTTCTCAATATGCTATACTTGTTTCAATAGCGTCTCTGTGTGTGTTGTGCAGGTGCACACGAATGCAAGTGTGCATGCACGTGTCTTAAAGAGGATTTTCACTCATTTTCAATATTTTACTATGTCAATTATATACCTTAGAGATGTTGTGTGGACATGGTAAAAAAAAAAGAAAAAAAGAAAAAGTTCCCCCATTCCGTGTTTCCTAGAAATGGAGGTCTGAAAAAAATAATTAGCATGGTGAAATACATCTTGATGACATCATCAAGTGTATTTCATCATGTTAATGAGTTTTCTTTTCTGAGAGTGTACAAATGGAACAGGAGCAACCGTATGCTGGAGATGATGTGTGGAAGGTGTAATTGTGCCACAGCTGTGAAAAGCAAACTGCTAAGACATTCCAAGCAGACCCCCATTTAACATAGGATTTATATAGCTCTGGCAGTCATTCATAGAACTGTAGTTACATACGTAACTTTCGTTTTAACTGCTCGTTCGAGAATAAGGCACACTGAATGCACTCGGTGACGCCACCGGCCACTGCTCCCATCCAACTCAACGCACTCGTGGTTTGGTTTTCCGAACGGACCCAATATACAGTATGTCAACTTAAGTGAACGCAAAAGCTGCAGTGTGAAACTTACAGGAGCACAAGAGGCACCGGGGGCTTCCTGGTCGCACATGTGGACCTTGCAGTGAAGGTGCGTGTCGCTGTGCCCTTTTCCAAACAGGAACAGCAGGGAAGAGAATCTGACCTTGAGCGAAGAGCCGCTATCATGCACTGTCACCCGGCGACCCTTAACTGGACACCTGGGAGGGAAATAATCAGGTCAGGTTGTTGGCTTATTGTTGGGTTCGAGATAGTCACTAGCTAAGTGATGGAGAGTTGATAACTAGTGGACCATTTGGTTTCATTTTACAGCCTTGATAGTTACATAATTGTTGAACCTCTGCATTACTTCACCGACAAGAATGTCTACGCATGTAACGAGACAATGTACTATAATACACCTTGGACACATTCAATTCAGTGTAAATATAATAACGGACATTACGCGGTACTGGTTCATTTTTGGAACCGGGCCTTCAAAATCTCTTCCAAATCCATCAACAAGACCTGCCGTATACATTGGACAAAAATATGTGTGATGTTTTTTTTTTTAAACAATGTTTTATCGCAGGAAAACTTTAACTATGTGTGGAGAGGTGTGTCTAACATATTATGCCAGGGGCGGATTGGCACATATTTTCCCACCGGGACAATTTTGCCTTTGCTAGGCCACCCTGGGGGTGGCAGCTGGTTAACCAGATGTAACTCTTTGAGAGCGTAAAAATGAAACCAAATGGACCCTTGCGGGTCCATTTGGTTTCATTTTTACACCCTCAAGAGTTAAAATATTCATCATGTGAATTTGCCCAACTTAGTCTACACAACTAGAGAATGTAGAAGATTAATGGTCATTTTGATCTGTATGTTCCAGGCGAGCATCTAGCACATTCTAGTGCATTTTGGATCTTGTCCAGGCCACTAGGTGGCGCAGGCCACCGGGAAAACTCCCTGTACTCCAGATGGCCAATCCGCCCCTGTATTATGCTTAGCTGTGAATCAATAGACCACAGCATTTTGTGGCTCACTGAAAGGACTACTATGGACAATTCTTCTTCAGTGCCAGGTCTGAGAAACCGTGGGCTCCAGTTTCGTCACACACTAAACCCACGTATGCCTATGCTGTAAGGAAACGTGTCTTGTCTGAACCAAAATATTGCGCTTCATTAGCGCGTATTGAACCTTCTTGGACCCCGTATTGGACGGACGGTTCAGGGGGTTTTCTTCGGTGAATTGTCCCACCCCTAGCAAAGACGTTACTTGTCTTGGATGTAGTAGCATCGTTCAGGGTCTTCGGGGTCCGACGAGTGAGAGGCGTAGCATTCGTCCACAACCATCACAAGCCTCTCGCCTGAGTCGCCTCCCTCTGGGTCCTCCACAGACACCTCTATGTGCATGGCGGAGCCCACCGGCAGCTTGAGCAGGCCTTTCAGGTGAGGCTCTTTGTAGTCGTCGTCCTTAAAGAGGGTCACAGACACTTTGGAGACTTCTGTGGGCTCTGAACCCACGCCGAAAACGTCATTGCCCGCCCTGTCAAGGAAACACAGCAACTTAAACAGGGTCACAGACACTTTGGGTGCTGAACCCACGCCGAAAACGTCATTGCCCGCCCTGTCAAGGAAACACAGCAACTTAAACAGGGTCACAGACACTTTGGGTGCTGAACCCACGCCGAAAACGTCATTGCCCGCCCTGTCAAGGGCAACTTAACCCCTTTTTGTTTTCTCTGTAACTAATATTTTGTCCTAAGATCTATTTTTTTCCCCTCTGGAACAAAAACGTCCCTGAAAAATGTATTAGGAGTGTAGTAGATTATATATATATATATATATATATATATATATATATATATATATATATATATATATATATATATATATATATATATATATATATATATATATATATATATATAGTGTATATATATATATTTTTTTAAAGCCGTCAAAAACAGCTAAGAACACCCTAAAGCTAAAGAAAACAGCAAATGAAAACCAATTAACACCCTCTAATAAAAACCGGATGTAACATGTCCCATTTGGGGGGGCAAGAGAACATGTTGGAGGGGCAAGAGAACGTGGTATGGGTGCGGCAAGCCGCACCATTTTGGGTTACAGGACTTTTATTAGGCAAGTAAAGCATCAATAATAACATCAGTCGTTGTTGAAGTTGCAACAGACACACAGCATGCATAAAGCTAAAGGCCTGTTGGTTTAGTGGTGACACAGCTGTAGTTAGTTAGTAGCAGTAGTAGTGTTTCAAATCATTTTAAATATAAGCACTTTAATTTGAAATATCTTGGGTTGTTTTGCATGGCATCGTGTTTGGGGGGGCAGACTGGGTATTTAGGGGGACATTGCCCCCCCCATGCCCATGCCTAGATCCGCCCCTGGGCCACTGTGGCTAACAAATTAGTACAGGATTTCCGTGCAACACGGACGAAAATGAAAGCCTGGGTCTCGAGGCTACTGCAGTCCTAATAAACCCTGAGAAATTATGGGCTCCATTTTCGTTACCATCTAAACCCCTTATCCTAAACCCCTTATCTTTTTTTTTTTTTTTTTTTACTTTTTTGAAAAACCTTTTGGAATAGTTCAACATCAATCTATTGGCACATTTTGAGCTTGTAGGCTGGCCATTTAAACTATTGAAAAATGTTCTTTTTTAATAGTTTTAAAAGGCAAAGAAGTTTAGCAGTGACGAAAATGGAGCCCTATATCTATTAAATCTGGACACAACAGATTCCAGGAATTAATGTGACAAACTGCCATGTTGAGCCTATTATACAGTGTAAAGTGCAGTGTGTTGCCTCCTTCACATTCAGTAGATCCTGTGAACTTCCGTAGCCAGTTAATAATTTCCTGACATTTATTAGGACTGTAGTAGATAACAATAAATGTATATATTTTTAAAAGCTATTTAAAAAAAATGCATTATGCAATATGGCAGCGATTCGTTTAAAGATGTTTCTTAGACTGTCAGATATTGTCATTACAGTTCTGTATTCAGTGTTTTCACCACCTTTAGAAACCTTTAAACCAGTATTCCGGGACCACCTGTGGTCCTCGAGAGAGTTCTAGTTAAATATGGAAAGTTGGTTAACCAGATGTAACTCTTTGAGAGCGTAAAAACGAAACCAAATGGACCCTTGCGGGTCCATTTGGTTTCATTTTTACGCTCTCAAGAGTTAAAATATTCATCATGTGAATTAGCCCAAGTCTACACAACTAGAGAATGTAGAAGATTAATGGTCATTTTGATCTGTATGTTTGACTGTTTTGTTTCCAGCCTGGATCCAGCCTGGAGTTGTGGACAAAAGCAAAATATATATTTTAGTTTTGGTTTCTTTGGGGCTAAAAATGTCATCAAATGGTGGTCCTCCTATGTGGCTCAAATTCTGAATAAATAGGTGTCGAAATGGTTGGTCTTATATGCTTACTTTTATTTTGAAATTAAATTACTATTACGCAGACTTTAGTTCAGCCTTTAGTCTTGGCTTCTCCACAATATTTTATGTATCTCATTTGGCCCCTTGGGAAAAATAATTGCCCAGCCCTGCTTTAGGTTATACTTACAGAAACTGTAGAGCTTCTATATGAATGTGTCCGCCAACGGGGCTGGTCCTCGTGGGAAAGGGATAGGTACAGGTGAAGCGGAATCTTGTGAGCATAGTTCCATCCTCTATAGGGTAGACATATAGACTGTTGGTGTAGCTCGCATGGGTGCTGTTGGTCTAAAAGACAAAGACGTTAGGCGATCAGAAGAGACGAGTGAGTGAGTGAATATCTGGGAGGCTTTTTAAAAATGTACTGTTATCGACTACATAAACAAACGCTATAACAGCCATGCAATGGCTAATAAAATAACAAGACAAAGGGTTTAATAGCCTGCTTTGGTTCTTTTGTTTGGGTCCAACGTGTTGTATTACAGACATTACATGTTTTTTGTGGCAATCTACCCATTCTTTTTTCTTTCTTTCTTTCTTTTTATATATTGTGTGAATAAGCCAGGTGGGTTCCAGGTGGTCCCCAGCTAAATGGTGGAAAGTTGGTTAACCAGATGTAACTCTTTGAGAGTGTAAAGATGAAGCCAAATGGACCCTTGCGGCTCCTCATTGGACATTTCTCTTTTCCCTTTTTACCTCCACTATGATTTTACCTCCATGATTTGCTGCTTCTGATTTTACTGAAGTAGTAGTTTTGTATGTACGGTATTTGAATGCCTTAATGAAATGAACAACTTGGCCACTATTGTAAACAAGTGTATGCTTAACAAGTGTGTCCAATCAGCTTTTTCAGATTTGATGCAGTTGTACTTGAATTGGACTATAATTTTCCAAGCTGTTATCAGTTTTGTAGCAGTGTGTACTTGACTAGTACTGTAACTATCATCTCTGTTAATAAAAAAATCATTCATTCATTCATACACTAGGGGGCGCCAAAGTATTATTATTTTTTAGGCGAGTGCCTAAAGCAGTAGGGCTGGCTAAATCCGGCCTTGGATGGCAGACAGAATGCTCACCGTCAACCTGTTGCCACAGACGCCAGCCTGAGGTTTGACTCGGTACCACACTCTGTCATCAGCCTCTGTGAAGGATGAGCATTCTCTGGAGGCCAAGTGAGCGGAGGTCGCGTTCAGACCGTGCTCTTGAAAGCTAGTCTGCTCCAGGCCAACTTGCATTTGACTATGGTCACATCTAAGTTTAAGGTCCGGAAAGACATCTGTACGTCACAGAGGGGGAAAAAAAAGATTAAAGGGGAAGTCCACCCATTTTCAACATTCTAATATGTCAATAGTATACCCTAGAGGTGCTGGTGGTGGACATGATAAAAAAAAGTCCCCCCCCCCCCCCCCCCCCCGCATTCTGTGTGTTGATGGAGGTCTGGAGAAAACCACTAACTTGCTGACCATGTTAATGGATTTTTTTAGTTGACAAAATGTTGAAAATGGGTGGAATTCCCCTTTTTAAAGGGGATAAATGGGACAAAGTGAAAAACAGAAATCAGAGCTCAACAGCCAAATAAATTCAGTAGCAATCTACTCATTCATGTTTTTTCCTTTACCTTTAGCGCACACAATGCCAACGTCTTCACTGTGACTACAGTTAGCTATTTCCTCAGGACCTGAAAGGAAACAAGACAGAAAATACTTTGTACCGGTGATATTCTTCAATTCAACAGGAAATGTACTATGTACTGTTTACAGCAGTGTTGTTTTTGTCGACTAAGACTAAAGACTAAGTCGACTAAGCTAAGGTTTTTGATATTTAGTCGACTAAGACTAGCCTAACAAAAATGAATTTCAAAAGACTAAATGGGACTAAAAGATGTGTGTTTTCAAAAGACTAAGACTAGGATGAAGACTAAATCCTAACCTAAGACTAATGGAAATAGGAAACATTTTTATATTCCTTTTTTTGTTCTTTTTAAGTACAGTATGTGAACATATCTGCAGTATACATTGCATACCTTTTCGGGAAAAGAACCTATCACTATTGCAGTAATTTTATACAAGAAAGACTAGACTAAATCCTTTTTGACATTTTGTTGACTAAGACTAAACTAAAAAAAATAATTGCAGAAGACTAAATGGGACTAAAAGACTAAATATGCCTTACTCAGGGCTTGACACTAACACTTGCCCGGGGCAAGTAAAAAAAATGGTGGGGCAAGTGAAGACTGCTACCTGGTTGACCGATCGGGCAAGTGTGCAACATAGTGCACTATAACACTACACAAGATACATTTGTCATTGCACTCTGCCTCTGTGTCTTTCCCTGCTTTCTAGATATCCACAATTCCAGGCTGGATTTGGGAAACAAAACAGGCAAATTAACATACACATCAAAATGACCTAATCTTCTACATTCTCTAGTTGTGTAGACCTGGGCTAATTAAGATGATGAATTTTAACTCTTGAGAGTGGACCAAATGGACCCGCAAGGGTCCATTTGGTTTCATTTTTACGTTCTCAAGAGTTACATCTGGTTAACCAACTGGGGACCACCTGGAACCCTCTCAGGGACCACTGGTGGTCCCCGGACCACCTGGTGAAAACCCCTGGTTTAAAGCACCCAAGTAGGAAGTAAACTTAAATGCAAAATTTACAATATATTTTTGGGGGGCAAGTGACCATGACCTGAGGGCAAGTAGAACCTGACTTGCACTTGCCCGATGGGCAAGTGCCTCGGAGACCTTAGTGTCAACCCCTGCCTTACTGAAAAGACTAAGACTAAATCAAAATATAAAAAAAAAAAAAAAAAAAAAAATCAAGGAACCGACAAAGTCCAAACCTTCACGCTCACAAAACTCAAGCGCTTCTTCGTCGCCCGTGCAGGCAAAGCCGTGCGGCCAAATGGGCTTGTCTCTGGCATCTCTGGCCTTTCCGAAGGGTCCACCGCGTTGTATTTTCAGTGCCGGGCCGCAGCCCATTTGTCTACACAACACCTGGGCGTCGTTCAGGTCCCAGTGGCGGCCGCACACCGTCGCCCATTCTTTTTTGAAAAAGATGTCCACTCGGCCGTTGCACTTCTCGACCCCTCCGTTAATGAGGCGCATAGCCTCGTTAGGTATGCTATAGTGGTCATGGAACATCTTATGGCCCTCACTTATGTCAGACTTAGTTGAATCTGTTGACAGAGGAAAACAGCATGAATCAAGTCTTAAAGGGGTATTACACTTTCAAAAAAAGAAAAAAAAAAAAAAACTTTTGGTCATTGTATGGTCTACTACTCACTATTGTATGGTCTACTATTCACTATTTAGATAGTTCATGTTCATTTTAGTGTCTCCAGCTCCTTCCTACACAGACCCATTATAACTTAAAACTCCATTTTAACCATGACAGAATATTTGAAAACAACCCATATTTCTTTTTCTGGTGACTGGTATTGTCCTCTTAAAACATGAGAGGGCTGTGGAATTTCATTTACTGTTTTCATTTATTTTTAAAATATTGTTTTGGAAAATGTAGCCGCCTTCATTCTTGGGCATACCAAATGAATAAAAAAATAGTTTAAAAATAAATAAAAACTGTAAATGAAATTCCACGGCCTTCTCACGTATTAGGAGGACAATATTAGTCACCAGAAAAAAGATGGGTTGTCTTCGAATAATCTGTCATGGTTAAAATGGAGTTTTAAGTTACAATGGGTTTGTATAGGAAGGAGCTGGAGGCGCTAAAATGAACATCAAATATCTAAATACTGAAAGGAGTAACTTAAACTGTCTGGTGTGTTCACATGAGACTGAGTAGACCTGAAATGACCAAACGTTTTTTTGATAGTGGAATACCCCTTTAAGGTCCACTGAAAAAAAGTTATACAGTAATAATACCAAAATTGTATACATAATAATGGCATAGATGCTCAGTTTTCTGAATATCCACAATGTGCTGAAATCCAGAAGTGCGCTATATAGTAAATACAGGACAGAAAATAGCAGTACGCCCAATAATGGCTTATTTTCTATATGACATTTATACACAACCACAACGTCTGGAATTCATGGAGATTTGCAGAGTGGTCACCAATTTGACTAGGAATGAGACAAAAAACGAAAATCCCTCCATAAATCTGAGAAGAAGAGGTTTTTTTTGGGGGGGGTGAAGTACTCATTTAAAGGTAATCTTTTGTTTCACTTTTACTTCCTGCTGCATCTGCACCATCTTCATCTGCTGCATCCTCACCTGCACCATCTTCATCTCCTGCATCGTCTGCATCGTCCTGCTTTCTAGCTATCTCTACCTATCTCTCTCCCAGGTTCATTTGGTTCCAAACTATCATTTTGCTGGGGTCAGGGACCACTGGGTCTGTGACCACTATGGGCTAATTAAGATAATGAATTTTAACTCTTGAGAGTGTAAAAATGAAACCAAATGGACCCGCAAGGGTCCATTTGGTTTCATTTTTACGTTCTCAAGAGTTACATCTGGTTAACCAACTTAACTGGGGACCACCTGGAACCCTCTCAGGGACCACTGGTGGTCCCCGGACCACCTGTTGAAAACCCCTGGTTAAAAGCACCCAAGTAGGAAGTAAACTTACAATACAATTTACAATATATTTTTGGGGGGCAAGTGACCATGACCTGAGGGCAAGTAGAACTTGACTTGCACTTGCCCAATGGGCAAGTGCTTCTGAGACCTTAGTGTCAACCCCTGATTGGGCATTATGGTTTGGGTGTCCAGTAGGGGCTGGCGAAGGCCAAAACACAGTGTTTTTGTCACTCAGACATACCTGCATAACTTTATATAACGTCATCATAACTTGATGATGATGATATCGAATAGCCTGTATTGCACAATCACTCATTTAACTAAATGATAGAATTACTCTAATACAGAGTAATTGTAGGTGGCGGTGGCTCAGGGGTAGAGTCACTGGATGGTAACCGCAAGGTTGCTGGTTCAAACCCAGGCTCCCCAGCCCAGAGTTAGTGACGATGTGTCCCTGAGCAAGACAATTAACTACTAATTGCTCCTGATGAGCTGTTTGTGCCTTGCATGGTTTCCGCTGCCATAAGTGTATGAATGTGTCGTGCGCAATCTATGTAAAGCGTGGATAAAGGTGCGAAATAAATGCACCATTTATACCGGTAGATATATTTGTTGTACATTTAATTTACTAAAAACGGTGGTAGAAACATTACTTTTTTTACGTTTTACTTATGCAAAAGTATGAATACTGCCACCTGGGAATACTCTGTTGCAAGTATAACTCAAACTGTATTTGTGTATTGTACAGAAGTATTGGTATCGAAATGTAGTACCAAAAGTTTTACTAGTCCCAATTTGTCAGATGATCACAACGCATTTGGAGCATGATGATCTGGTTACTTACAAATGGCCTAAATGTAAAAGGATTGAAGTGGTCAATCCACATTTTGTAATAATAATTTCGCCAAAAGTCTTTGTTTTACCTATCTGTAGTACTTTCGTACTTTTTGTACTCAAGTATATTTTCAAATTCTAATTGCAACAAAGCATTTCCATATTGCCGTATTGATACTTTTATTTAGACCAAATGATTTGATTGGATATCAATCAGGAGGACATAGTTAGTTCACCTGTAGTTTCCCCAGAATCCGAGCTTGCACCAAAAAGGCTTCCCCATAAGTGCGTGGTTTCCTCACGCCCGAACATACATACTGTTTCAGTATGTATGAGCAGGACCAACAGAAAAACCTGCACTCTCACCATGGTCGACATCCTGAAGATCAGACAGAGAATGAGTGAATTAAATTTGTATTAACAGAAATGAGAGTTACAGCAGGTAGTGGAGGGGGGACGCGGGGGGGGGGGGGACAGGTTCCCCCCACTTGTCACATCTAAAATATTTTTGGGGCAAAAGTAGGCCTATGTTTTTTTTGTCTTGTCATTTCCTTTTATGGATACAATTAGGCATTTTAAACGATCGTCCTCAATGTGCTATACTTACAAGTGTGCATGCACGTGTCTTAAAGGGGAATTCCACTTATTTTCAATATTTTACTATGTCATTAATATACCTTAGAGATGTTGTGTGGACATGATGACACGTTCCCCCATTCTGTGTTTCCTAGAAATGCAGGTGAAAAAAATCATTAGCATGGTGAAATACATCTTGATGACATCATCAAGATGCGTTTCACCATGTTAATGAGTTTCCTTTTTTCTGAGAGGGTTCACATTTGTACAGTCTCAGAAAAAAAAAATTAAAACGGGTGGAATTCCACTTTAAGAGGCGTCCCCCCACTTCTAAAAGTCCCACTACAACGCTGAGTTACAGTATAAGTACACAAAATGCTGCAAAATTGACAGCTTGGAGAATTACAGAACAAAGATAATATATATACGTTGTACAGTATATAAGGTCTGTTGAACAATAGAAAAATAATTAGATTAAAATGTAAGATTAAAAATGAATTTAATCATATAAAATCATTAATCACCATAATCACCATGCTTGTAGATCACCCGAGCTATACTCTATGGTTCTGGTTACAGGGAGACACACAGCTACCGGTAGTTGTCTCGGTAAAACCGTGCTTTTTTTTTAATGAGAATATGCGGTAATTGTGTTCAAAATTTTAATCAAATTAATAAAAAAATAAATTAATGCCATTGAGTTGTTATTTTCAGCCGCCTTAATATACACCGTATTGTCCCGAGTTTAAGATAACGCTGGTTATAAGACGACCCCGATTTTTCAAGACTCATTTGCGTAAAATATAAACATATACAGTAATACAATGCCATTGTTAGGGGATTTCCTCATTGGGGAAAAACATATGCCTAGATTTTCGTCACCGCTAAACCCCTTATCCCTTAACTTTTTTGCCTTTTTAAACTGTGTAAAAAACATTTTTCAATAGTTAAATTGGCCAGTCTACAAGCTCACAAGGTGTCAATAGATTGGCACGTTGAACTATTCCAAAATGTTTTTCAAAATAGTAAAAAAGAGCAAAGAAGTTTAGAGTTAAGGGGTTTAGTGGTGACAAAAATGGAGCCCATAGTCTTATATTCAGGCCAATAGGGTAATAAAATCAGATGATTCAATGCTAGAAAATGTTTTTACTTACAGTATAGCATTGGTACCAGAAGAAACAGAGGATTCCTCTCCTTTTACCTCGCAGTGGTCACGTTATGAGAATTATAAGCCTATGTTGAGGGTTAATAGTGGGAGTTTATGGACCGTCGCAGTATGACTGCCAGTAAAACATGGACACACTCATTTCATATCGTGGTTACTAGGTTATAACGATAATAATGCACTTAATTTGTTACGTGGCTATCAAAAAAAACAACGTCACAAAGTGTTCTCACAGAAAACATGACAGGATTGATTAAAAGTCACAGTTAGCTACTTTGAGACATCATGCAATAAAAGAGATTAGATAATAATAGATGGATGATAAGCCCATGGGAGGCATTCGGTCCGCACAGGCGCCGGCACAATCGTTAAGACACAGATAAAGTAAAGTGTCAGAGAAGGCCTATAGGGCAGGAGCCTATCTCCTGTTTAGTATTATTTTATTGATAGATCGAAAGTAGATGGACAAGAAATGTGAATAGAGTTAGAGGCAGGGTGACATGAAGCAAAAGGTCATCAGGATTGGGAGTCGAACCCACGGCGCACTATCAATGTTGAATTAGCAGCCTACAGTAGGTTTTTTAATAGACAGTATTTGTATCTCTTTTTGCAAACTTATACAAAACTCTTGTTGTTGAAGTTGCAACAGACACGCAGCATGCATAAAGCTAAAGGTCTGACTCAGAGAGTTTTCTGTTTTCAATGATGAAATGCTGTTGGTTTAGTGGTGCCATAATTGTAGTTAGTAGCAGTAGTAGTGTTTCAAATCAATTAAAACATAACCACTTTAATTTGAAATATCTTGGGTTGTTTTGCAGGGCATCGTGTTTGGGGGGGCAGACTGGGTATTTAGGGGGGCATTGCCCCCCCCCCCCCCCCATGCCTAGATCCGCCCCTGTATGGAATAATTCAGTTGCATGTCATTGCCATTCTACTCCATCTTTCCAGTTGCCTTCCACTGTGAGATTATAAAGCCGTATCTACAGTATTCTTGTCTTGAGGCCTTGACATTTCAGTAGCAGGTCAAAAAAACGACACATGGGATTACAGTATGAATCACATCTAACGCTGCTTTTTCAGAAAAAAAAACTTACTTGCACAGTCAGAAACAAAGGTTTATTACAAGAAGTCTGGTGAAAAACAGAGAAAACACCAATTTAAAATGTCAACTTAACGATCCTTGTCCTTTGAAAGTTTTCAAATGAAGTTTACATCAGAAACCTGTACAACTCAACTGTGGGCAACAGCAAAAGGCCCAAATTATAGCGAAACTATGCAAAAGAGTTCTACAAGCACTCAAATTGATTCAGTCCATGTTAGCCCAGTTGCTGCCTGTACTCCTTTGTACGAAAACGATTTGACTGACCCCAAGTGAAACATTAAGCCTAGACATTGAAGCTTGTACTTCAGAGTAAAAGCTGTCACGGTAACTGCACCGTGTCTGGCCTGACCATTTCTTTATTTACAGTTAATATTACAGGCCTTATGGCAGCAATGAGCCAAATAATACAGTGTATTATTAGCGCTTTTGTTACTCATACAAACACAAGATAAACAATACATGCCGGTGCTTTACTTGCAGTTTACCTTGCTCTAATCGAAAGAAAATATATACAGTATATACAAAATATTAACGGGTGCCTATGCAATGGGTTCTCATCAAACACAATCAGGGTACCTGTTCAGTCGTATCATCGTTGGTTACTGTCACAATGACACTTTGGCTCGTTTAGCCTGCGATTCGACTGGCGGCGCGGCCCTTTTGTTGCGGTGGTGAGGAAAGGTTGGCATGAGTTCAGGTTTGCAGGCTGGAAAGAGCAGAGAACACAGGCTGACTACCAACACTCACTGCTAGTCTTGGGCAATTTACCGGTATTACCGTTTATCGCAATATTGGAAATCAATACTATCTACCAATACTATCAATACTATCTACTACTAGTAATATCTTGTAACTATACAAACAATTTTCATGTTACACACATGCCTAAAATAGCCTTTATTTGGGCTAGGCTTTTTGGAAACAATGTATTTCCAACTCCAGTTTTTCCCTATTTAGGCTGCTTGAACAGCCGAGCGCTCCGTTTCTGACTCCTCAATGTCGCAGTTTTGAGAAATAGGTGACTGGTGGAACGTGTCTGACTCTGATTGCATGCCATTGCCATCTCGTGGTCAATACCGGTAATATCGAATATCGAGCTAATCGACACATTATCAATACAGATATTAAAAAAAATCAATACTGCCCAAGACTACTCACTGCCAAAGCAAAATTATAAAAAAAAAAGAGGGGAAAAAAAGCACCTTTATCCAAGGCGCTTTACAAAGACCATGCACATTGCCTCCCCCCCAAACAACAGGCGTTTGTTGTACTTACGTAAAGGTTTTTCCTTGAAATAGGAACTCTCTAAACAATCTTTGGCAGTGGCCCTGAATGCAATAATGACAAAAAAAGACAAAGTAAAAGAGGTGAGGTCAGGATTTCATTGGAAATGTTTATACAATGTGCTCCTGTAGCCTAGTATGACAGCCGAGATGTTATTGTGTTGGTGTGTGTGGGTTAGGGATGCTGCAACGATTGATCGTAATCAAAGCAGGTTATTTAATTATTTGTCAGCTAATTTAGAAATAAAGCCAATTCAAATGGCTTTATACAGAAAATCAAATCAAGGGTCAGGACAAAATGAAACAGATTATAGCTGCAGAAATATGCAGCAATATTCTAGCTTTTGGCGCTAGATTCTACAGTAGTTTCCGACACTCGATTCTAGTGATTGACACTAAATTATAGTTTCTGATGCTAGGATTTACTTCTTGACACTAGAATGTAGTTTCTGATGCTAGAATCGAGTTTTTGACACTAGATTCTATAGTTTCTGACACTAGATCCTAGTTTTTCTGAAGAATCTGTGTTCCTGTGTCAGTGATGCTAACATATTTCAAGCCAAGGACCACCAGAATTATCCATATTTGCCTGCAGACCCCCCCCATCGGAAAACATGTTGTTCTAGGGATCCCCCAGAAGCAAGAATTTGAGTTAAAAATGTTTGCTTCCGAAATAACGTATTCAGAGATTTGCAGCACATTTTCAATTTTTTTTCAAAAACAGCAGATCTACAAGCTCATATCGCGCCACTCGGTGGCGCGATATGAGCTTGTAGATCTGCTATTTTTCAATAGCTAAAACACCAAAACGCATTCAGTACAGAAAGGGTTAATAGGATTGGCAACTGATTTTTTTTTTTTTTTTTGCTTAATTATGGGTGCTTTCTATATTTTCCAGAGTTAAGTGTACCTAAAGTAAAGAGCAGTGATCCATCTCTCTTCCCTTACAATCTGAAGATAGTTGAACGGTAGCAAATGCCAAGCAAAATATGACACATGAATCATGATGATTATGGTATAAGAACCTATTTATTGTAATGTGTATTTTTAATTTGCCTATTTGAGTTCAGAAGAGTACTGTTCCTTTTAGATTTGACATGTGTACATATTCTCTTATCAAATGAACGCAGTCATAAGCCTGAAGACACCGTGAGTTGCTTTAATTCATTTTAATTTAGTTTATTTATTCTTTTTTCCGCTAGAACATTTTTTTATGTTTCTGTGAGAACACATAAAATTACCGAAAATTCAATTTTAAGGGGATAGCTTAAAGAAGTGTCATAATCTGATGAATCAATTCATCGTTTAACCCATTTTGACATCAGATTTCTACAAAATGTCTAGTAAATCCTAACAGATTCCTGAAAAATCTGTTTCTGTGTCAGTAATGTTCAAAATATTTCATGTCATCGACACACGCAGAACATAGGAAACGTATAAATATTTGAATTGAAACTGTTTGCTCCAAAGGAATACATTCAACATTTTCACTTTTTTTCCTCAAAAATAGCAGACCGACAAAGCTCATATGAGCTTGTAGATCTGATATTTTTCAATAGCTACAGTACAACACTAATGCTTAGTGCACCAAAAAGGCGTTATCTGCCCAAAACGGATGATTAAAGGGGAATTGCACCCATTTTCAAAATTTTCCTGAGAGGATACAAATGTGAACCAAATGGACCCTAGTGGTTCCATTTAGGTTCCATTTGTACCCTCTCAGGAAAAAGAAAAATAAATTAACGATGATGTCATCAGATGTATTTCACCATGTTAATGTTTTTTTTCAGGCCTCCATTTTTAGGAAATAGAGAATTGGGGGAACTTTTTTCATCATGTCCACACAACATCTCTAAGGTACATCAATGACATAGTAAAATATTGAAAATGGGTGGAGTTCCCCTTTAAATAATCGCTTAACCCTTAGTGTACTGAACGCGTTTTGGTGTTCTCAGCATTATGTTTTAACTATTGAAAAATGGCAGATCTACAAGCTCATAGCGCGCCACCGAGTGGCGCGCTATGAGCTTGTATCTCTGCTATTTTTGAAAAATCGTGAAAACGTGGTGCAAATCTTTGAATATTATGTTATTCAGAAACTAGAAATGACACAATGGGTTGATGATGAAAATAATTCTCAGTTGCAGCAGTGGTGTGCGTGTAGAGTGGGTAGCAGGGTACCTGCGCTGTGGGTTGTACATGAACAGCAGGTTCAGTAGTCTGTGGCCGGCTTCAGACAGCCAGGTGAATTTGTTCTTCAGGTTGTTGTATGGCTGCTTCCTCAGGCTGTACTGACCAACCAGAGGCAGCCGAGAGAAGCCCTGCGTACGTTTTAGCGCGCACGCACACACACACACGCGCGCACACGCACACACACATGGATTGAATAGAGCATAATCACGAGTAATCACACGATCGAATACAACGAATAGGCGCAGATAACCGATACCCGCCGGGCAAGTAGATATTTTGTATTCATTGCATCGGTGGATCACGGCTACTACTAGTAGGGTGGGGCGAAGCATAGTTTTACTGAGGTTATGTTTAGGGTTAGTAACCGCATAAAGCACCGTCTAACCCTAACCCTAGCCTAACCCTAACTCTAAACATAACCTCAGTAAAACTAGGCTATGGCCCTACACCTAACCCTAACCTCAGTAAAACAGCCTGTGACAGTGGATAAGTCTTTTTTTTTTTTTTTTTTTTTAGGAATTAAAATTAGATTATGGACTTTTGTGAGAGTGAAAAAGTGAAAATATTTCCATTTTTTTTGGCATGTATTGTTGGGTGTGGCGTATGGCCATGGGGTATAGCCAGTGGTGAAAGTGAGGGGGGGTCGGGCAGGGACGCAGTCCCGGGAAAAGATTTCACGCAGGGACGCTCAGGGTCTAATAAAACGTTACGTTGAATAACCTGTCACCACAGAGAGAAGTCTCCTCTTGTCGGTTCGCACAGCCAGAGCCACAGAGACAGAGTATAGACAGAGTTACGCAAACTCTGTTCACTTCATGGGGTCAGTCCAATGGAGGCTCTTCTACATAGACTTCTACCTTGATTCCTGTGACATGATGCATGATGCTCTTGATTCTTGTCATAGATGCCCCCTTTTCTACATTTCACCCTGAGGTCCACCTCCCTCCAATGCAGTTTGCATTATACCGGTACTTTAGCTACTTATGCATTGAATTAACTGAAACTAGGCTATAGTAGGCTATACAGCATAAATTCAATGCAAATGCAACCAAGACTAATAATAATAATAATAATAAATAATAATATAATAGACACTATATTAATATTCAATCATGCTGTAATGAAGTAGGTAGTCTAATGTAGCAGGTGTAAGGCAGGCCTGTTGTGTGCTCTGGCAAAAAAGCATTTTCCTATGCATTTTAGGGACATTGTGGAGTTTGGACCTCCAAAGATTTTTTCGGCTGCGCCACTTTGCGGCACGGCCTGAACGCGTCACAGCATGACATTTATAGACCCGGCAAGAAATGTGATCCACTTCCACCACTGGGTATAGCCTCTGGGACTTTAACTTAATGGTTTATGTCAACATTACACATCAACACCCATAACAGAGGGTGAAGAGCTTACGGGCCAGATGCTCTCGTTGGGCGTGCCCAGCAGCTGAACGATCAGGTCCACCTGCTGGATCTCAGAGCTGCCGGGCAGCAGGGGTTTGTGTGCCAGCAGCTCAGCCAGGATGCAGCCCACGGCCCTGTTGGAGACGACAAAGAAAAAACACATCACCGCAGAGTCAGAGACGTTCGTTTGAAATGCCTTTGTTCTTCTCAAGGGCATTTCTGTAAAAAACAAAACCAGCAGGAGGGACAAAATAGGGGTGTAGTGGAGAAGGGTGGACGCCCACTTCTCACATCTAAAATATTTTTGGGGCAAAAGTAGGCCTATGTTTTTTTTGTCTTGTCATTTACTTTTATGGATACAATTAGGCATTGTAAACAATCTTTCTCAATATACTTGTTTTAGTAGCGTGTCTGTGTGTGTTGCGCAGGTGCACGCAAATGCAAGTGTGCATGCACGTGTCTTAAAGGGGAATTCCACTCATTTTCAATATTTTACTATGTCATTAATATACCTTAGAGATGTTTTGTGGGCATGGTAAAAAAAAAAGTTCCCACCTTTCTGTGTTTCCTAGAAATGGAGGTCTGAAAAAAATCGTTAACATGGAGAAATACATCGTGATGACATCATCAAGATGTGTTTCACCAAGTTAATGAGTTTCCTTTTTTCTGAGAGTGTACAAATGGAACCAAATGGACCCGCTAGGGTTCATTTGGTTCACATTTGTACACTAACAGGAAAAAAAAAGAAAATGGGTGGAATTCCCCTTTAAGAGGCGCCCCCCCACTTCTAAAAGTCCCACTACAACACTGGACAAAATCAATTTCCAAATGCGACTGACTGACTGATTCCATTTTATACCAAACTGCATTCATGACTCCACAATAATGACACAGTGGACAATGATAGTGGCCACATCTTGGAATCTTTTCTTAAATGACGTTAAGACCGTAGAGCCTCACCACATATCCAGGGCTGATGTCTGTGTCTTGGTGCCTAGGAGGAGCTCTGGTGCTCTATACCTGGTGAGGAAGAGACAAGAGTGAGAGAGATGAAGCCTAAATTATACTTTGCTGTACCACTCACACGAAAATTGAAGATCTGTCCTCGCCCCGTAACTACAGAGTCTAAACAACAGGGTGGTCAATACTATGACCAATCCGCAGTCAAATTAGTTCTCTGCCTTTGGCCCATCTCTTGGAGCGTTGAGCTGCAGCGTGCGCTGCGATCAGGAATCATTAGTTGATTTGAGTTGATTTAAAAATAAATGAGAACATTAAATGAAATTCCACAGCCCTCTCACATATTAAGAGGACAATATCAGTCACCAGAAAAAAGATGGGTTGTTTTCGAATAATCTGTCATGGTTAAAGGTAGGGGAAGTGATTTCACTTTTGTCAGATATCACCCCCCAAATTTTTTTTCTGTTAAAATGCTCTATTATAAGGTGTGCAGACCATATATGGAGTTTCCCCCTCCCCCACATTAGCAGAGGAGCTAATAAAAGTTCCCCAGGTGGAGGGCGAATTCTCCTCCAATCAGGATCGAGCAGCAGGTTCACATAGTGTAGCTACTCTTGGGCGCCCCTAGTGCACCAGGCTGGTACTACACAATGAATTTCAAATCACTTACCCTACCTTTAAAATGGAGTTTTAAGTTATACAGGTCCTTCTCAAAAAATTAGCATATTGTGTAAAAGTTCATTTTCTTCTATAATATAATACAAAAAGTGAAGATTTCATATATTCTCAATCAATTGTGCATTAACTGAACTATTTAAAAACTTTTTTTGATTTAATCCTGATGATTATGGTGGACAGCTCAGGAAAACCCCAAAATGCCATCTCAATGAATTAGCATATTTTTACAAAACCACAAAAAAATATATGTTTTAAACAAGAAATGTTGACTATCTGAAAAGTATGTTAATGTATGCAGTTAATACTTCGTCTGGACTACTTTTGAACACATTATTTCATCAATGGGGCGTGGCATAGAGGTGATCAACCTGTACCACTGTTGAGGAGTTATGGAAGACCAGTTTTGCTTTGATAACGGCCATAAATGAATTTGTATTGTTCAGCGTTGTGTCTCACACCTTCCTCTTGACAATACAACCCAGATTCTCTGTTGGGTTAAAATCAGGACAGTTGGCTGGTCAGTTAAGTGCAGTAATACCATGGTCAGTACAGCAGTTACTAGTAATTTTGGCTCTGTGGGCAGGTGCCAAATCGAGCTGGAAGGGGAAATAAGCTTCTCCATGAAGGTTATCAACATACTAAAGCACAAGGTACTCTAAACGGATGGCTGTGTTGAAACCACTGACTGTTTTCACTGTTAGTGGATCAACACCAGCCGATAACATGGCTTGGAGTCTGGACATGGCATAACACATGGTTTAGGCCATGTTATTGGCTGAAAACTGAAAGCACAGCCATCCTTCTAGAGTACCTTGTGCTTTGGTATGTTGATGAGCTTCACAGAGATGCAAATTTTCCTTTCCAGCTCGATTTGGCACCTGCCCACAGAGCTAAAACTACCAGTAGCTGCTGTCCTGACCATGGTATTACTGCGCTTAACTGACCAGGCAACTGCCCTGACTTTAACCCCACAGAGAATCAGGATTGTATTGTCAAGAGGAAGGTGTGAGACATAAGACTGAACAATACAAATTAATTTACGACCGTTATCAAAGCAAAACTGGTCTTCCATAACTCCTCTATGCCACGCCCCATTTATGAAATAATTTGTTCAAACGTAGTCTAGACCAAGTATTAACTGCATACATTAACATACTTTTCAGAAGGTCAACATTTCTTGTTTAAAACATATTTTTTTTAGTGTTCTCGCCAAAATATGCTAATTCATTGAGATAGGATTTTGGGGTTTTCATGAGCTGTACACCATAATCATCAGGTTTAAAACAAAACAAGTTTTTAAATACTTCGCTTAATGCACAATTGATTGAGAATATATGAAAGTTTCACTTTTTGTATTATATTGTGGAAGAAAATGAACTTTTACACAATATGCTAATTTTTTGAGAAGGACCTGTAATGGGTTTGTATAGGAAGGACGTTCGGGCAGCTTAATGAACATCAAATATCTAAATACTGAAAGGAGTAACGTATAAACTGTCTGGTGTGTTCACATGAGACTGGGTAGACCCTAAAATGACCAAAAGGTTTTTTTGAAAGTGGAGTTCCCCTTTAAGACAATGAGAGAGACAGGCAGTCAAAACAACATGCATTCAAGCGACGATGAGCGACAGTCAGTCTGAGGCGCACAGGCTATCAGAGTCAGCCGGGAGAAGAGCTGATGAGCATGGATTAGCCAGAGGAATTAATAGGATAAGGGTACGGTACGTACAGTACAAGGACATCCTAAATCAGCTATGGAGCGCGCACACACACACACTCACGTGTCGTGCACACGCACGCACGCACGCACACACAAACGTGCCACTCACCACAGTGTGACCACTCTGGGGGTCATCGGCTGCATGGGTATGCCGTTCATCCGGGCCAGGCCAAAATCAGCTGGAGAAAAAAAAGGGAGAAACCTTTTTTTTTTAACCCTTTGTGGTGTTCAAAGCATTATGTTACACTTTAGCTATTGAAAAATATCAGACCTACAAGCTCACAGCGCGCCACCGAGTGGCGCGCTGTGAGCTTGTAGCTCTGATATTTTTGAAAAAATTGTGAAAATGTGATGCAAATCTTTGAATATATATTCTTTCGGAAGCAAATGTTTTGAACTAAAATCGTTGCATCTGGGGGATCCCTACAACAACATGTTTTCAGATGGGGGGGGTCCGCAGTCAAATATAGATAATTCTGGTGGTCCTTGGCATGAAATATGTTAAGCATCACTGACACAGGAACATAGATTTTGCAGAGAAACTAGAATCGGTCAAAATCTAGCATCAGAAACTAGAAACTAGTCCGAAACTAGAATCTAGTGTCAGAAACGCATTTGCGCATCATTTTCACATTTCTTTAAATATCAGATCTACAAGCTCATAACGCGCCACACGGCGGCGCGGTATGAGCTTGTAGATCCACATTTAATAACAAAGAAAGCAAAACAACAACCCACTGTCACCGGGACATGGTAGTTCTGGTCCATAGATCCACTGCTTTTATGATTCTGCCTTGCAGTGGAACTACAGTACAGTATGTGTAAATCAACTTAATCTATCGGATGGAACTTTCGACCAGCCTCAATTCTTTATTGGAAATATAATATAAACGTTTTACCTACTCACCCAAACACTCTGAGCCACATGTATTAACGCAATAGTTTCTCACCAAAGGAAAAAATATTCTCTAAGGAGGTTTTCTCTTGGCAAATGTGGTAGAAAGCGCAAATCCTGGTTGATTTTTTGGATGAAAAGAGTGCCGTTTCTTCCACTATGGAAAGGAGGCTTTCTGATAACACAAGCCGTGCTCGTTTTTGGCGAGTAGGTAAAACGTTCTACATCAGGCGTTTTCACCAGGTGGTCCCCGGACCACCTGTTGCTCCTTGAGAGGGTTCCAGGTGGTCCCCAGGCTAAATGATGGAAAGTTGGTTAATCAGAAGTAACTCTTGAGAGTGTAAAAATGAAACCTAATGGACCCGCAAGGGTCCATTTGGTTTCATTTTTACACTCTCAAGAGTTAAAATATTAATCATCTGAATTAGCACCACTTAATTAAGAAGTCTACACTGTTTTGTTTGCATAATCCAGCCAGGAATTGTGGACAAAACCAAAAGAATTCTTTTTTTTTGTTTTAGGTCTTTTGGGTGAAAATGTCATCAAATGGTGGTCCAATGGTGGCTCAAATGCTAAATAAATGGTGGTCCCTGGTGTCAAAAAGGTTGAAAACCCCTGATGTACATATTTCCACTGAAGAGGAGAGGCTGGTCGGAGTTCGATCTGAGAGGTTACGTTGGTTTCATTTTCACATATCTACACCGCGAGGCAAAATCATAGAAGCAGTGAAGCTATATGGACCAGAGCTAGTTATATTATGCTACAATCTCACCTATCTTTACACAGCCCTTGTCTGTCATCAGCAGATTAGACACCTTCAGGTCCCTGTCAACGAGACACACAGAAATCACAGTGTAGCATGGGCGAATCTAGGCATGGACATGGGGGGGGGGGGGGGGGTGGCAATGCCCCCCTAAATGCCCAGGCAGTCCCACCAAACACGATGGCATGCAAAGCAATCCAACATATTTCAAATTAGTGTTTATATTTAAAATGATTTGAAACACTACTACTGCTACTAACTAACTACAGCTGTGGAACCACTAAACCAACAGCATTTCATCATTGAAAACAGAAAACTCTCTGAGTCAGACCTTTAGCTTTATGCATGCTGCGTGTCTGTTGCAACTTCAACAACAACTGATCATTGATGCTTTACTTGCCTAATAAAAGTCCTGTAACTGAAAATGGTATGGGTGCGACTAGAGATGGTAGATATTATCGGCCCTCCGATATTATCGGCCGATAAAAGCTTTCAAATTTCATATCGGAAAATATCGGTATCGGTATTTACAAACTGGAAATTATGACTATTTACAGAGATGTAGACTCAGTGCTACGGTCATGTTTATACCATTACTTTTGTACTTTACTGAAGTAGGCTACATGTTGAATTTATAGTTGTATGGAGTATTTCTAGGCTATAACATGAATTCATATTTATACTAAATGTTTATTTATATTAAATATTTGTATAGTAATAGTTTCTGTTATTTTTCCACCACTGGAGGCCGCATATATCGGTATCGGTTGATATCGGTATCGGGAATTAGTAGTTGGATAATATCGGGATATCGGATATCGGTAAAAAAGTCAATATCGGCCATCTCTAGGTGCGACTTCATCGCCCGCGGCGCGAAGCGGCACGGGCGATGAAGCCGCCCCCATACCATTTTCTCCTGCCCCCCCCCCCCCCCCCCCCCCCCCCCCCCCCCCCCATTTGGGAAATGTTACATCCGCCCTTGTAGTGTAGACCGCATAATCACACATGCTCCCTGGTTTGACCCCATTAGGCTACCTGTGTTTCATGTCTGTTAAGTTTTTGTGAAGTTTCCTTTCTCTCGACTGAGGCATTTGTCGTTGGGATGATTTTCATTAAATAGTTGCATAAATACATGGAAAAACTGCAGCAAACAGGTATTATTTGAGAAATGAATCATCATGTAATCTTTGAGTGGCAGCCCTACCTGTGTAGAATGAAGTTATGGTGGAGATACTCTATGCCCCACAGCAACTGGAGGACAATGCATTTCACCTGGCAATACCAAAGTCAATTGACCATTAGTTCATATTGTGGATGACATCTAATAAAAGAAACATACTGTGTGAGTGTAAACTGACCCAGACACACACTAAAAGTGGTTAGGGTTAAGACTAGGGATGTCTTGATTCCATTTCATTTCAGATCTCTGTGAATGAATGAATGAATGAATGAATGAATGAATGAATGAATGAATGAATGAATGAATCTTTATTTTCGTGTCTTGTCAAAGACCAATCCCTTACGGGATTATAAGACACCAAAAACATAAACAAACAGTAACACTTCCACACATAACCTATGTGAAGTATTAATTTGCTAAGACAAACCAAATGTAAACAGATCAGAAATAAATAAAATGAAATAAAACAAATCAGGTGTAGGATTTCTTTGAGCGTGTATCCCATGCTTTCTCTATAAATTCTGCTAATGCAAATATCTTGTATTCTGTGTTAGCCAATACCGATACCAGAGAAGAATATAGTTAGTTTATTTATCTCAGCCATTGTTCCACACATTTTACAATATTTTTACATACAAAATAAAGACCTTATTATGCCCAACTTTATAAACTATTATATAAAAAAATATCTATATTAAACTACTATTAAAATTACTATTAAACTACTATTAAAAAAAAGACCTATATGAATTCCACCAACTGGGAAGACTCCTCACTCAAATGTGCACTTGGTAAACTACAAAGCAAACCCCACATAACCCATCATTTTATTTAATGGCCATAGTGTCAAACCCTTACGTCTATGTCGGATCTGTAGTTAGACTGGCATATTTGCCAATAATCACAAATAATATCGATACCCACACAGTATTTGCCGATACTGATACTACAAAAAAAAGGGCTGATCTGATACCTTTCCCGGTACCAATACAGTAACAGGACATCCCTGGCATTTTGTCATTTCTAGACAGGGGCGGATTGGCACATATTTTCCCACCGGGACA
Source organism: Benthosema pterotum (assembly GCA_039105355.1). Taxonomy (NCBI): domain Eukaryota; kingdom Metazoa; phylum Chordata; class Actinopteri; order Myctophiformes; family Myctophidae; genus Benthosema; species Benthosema pterotum. The sequence goes on along the minus strand of CM076969.1, from coordinate 52,768,766 downwards.
ATTTTGCCTTTCCCAGGCCACCCTGGGAAGGGGCAGTCGGTTAACCAGATGTAACTCTTTGAGAGCGTAAAAATGAAACCAAATGGACCCTTGCGGGTCCATTTGGTTTCATTTTTACACCCTCAAGAGTTAAAATATTCATCATGTGAATTAGCCCAACTTAGTCTACACAACTAGAGCATGTAGAAGATTAAAGGTCATTTTGATCTGTATGTTCCAGGCGAGCATCTAGCACATTCTAGTGCATTTTGGAAGTGCCACTAGTGCATTTTGGATCTTGGCAGTTGGCAACACTGCAACTGTCCTATTGAAGGCTCTGGTGGAGGACACCTTTTCTTTTTTGAAGGATAGAAACACTAGTTTGCCTGGCCTGGGCCTGGCGCCCTGGCCTGCACTGGATTTAAAAAAAAAAAAAAAAAAAAAACTGTCCAGGCCACTAGGTCACTGCACTCCAGATGGCCAATCCGCCCCTGTTTCTAGACGTAGATTCTCCACTCTGACCTACCTGAGCCTCGGAGAATGGAGTCTGCATGTTCTCCAGTAGACTGGCCAAGTCTTGCTCACAGTAACTCATGACCAGAAACAGGCTAGAGACCAGAGAAAAAAACAAAATATTTAATATACAAACAGGGCTTGACACTAACACTTGCCCGCTTGCCCGGGGCAAGTAAAAAAAAATGGTGGGGCAAGTGAAGACTGCTACCTGGTTGCTCGATGAGGCAAGTGTGCAACTTCGTGCACTATAACACTACACAAGATAAATTTGTCTTGAAGGCAGTCATTCCACTCTGCCTCTGTGTCTTTCCCTGCTTTCGAGCTATCTAATTCCAGGCTGGATTTGGGAAACATAACAGGCAAATTAACATACACATCAAAATGACCTAATCTTCTACCTTCTCTATTTGTGTAGACCTGGGCTAATTAAGATGATGAATTTTAACTCTTGAGAGTGTAAAAATGAAACCAAATGGACCCGCAAGGGTCCATTTGGTTTCATTTTTACATTCTAAAGAGTTACATCTGCAAAATTTACAATATATTTTTGGGGGGCGAGTGACCATGAGCTGAGGGCAAGTAGAACCTGACTTGCACTTGCCGGATGGGCAAGTGCCTCCGAGACCTTAGTGTCAACCCCTGTACAAATCTCAACATAGTTGCATCTGTGAAGTTAAGGTTTGATGAGTCATAAGTTCATAACAATGATAATGGTCATTTGTGCAAGCTAAAAAATGCTAAAAATTCCGTGTTGAGCATATATAAAAAAGCTAGATGGCTGGCCTGCGCTGCTGGCCAATGGGGACTCTGGGGAGTGACGTCGTTATGTGGCGGCCATCTTGTCAGAGTATAGACATTGTAAACATTATAAACATTGTGTCTATGAGCATATACTTCTTAAATGACAATAACTCGCTTATTTTTTAACCAATTTTCAAACGGATTGGTTTGCTGTAAACGTCAGAAACGTCCGCAAAAAATTTCTTATTTCTCTCTCTCGTCCCATATGCATTTTTGTTTGTAAATAAAGTGACAGAGAACACCTCCAGGCCATTATTTCTAACCTATACACAACATATATACAGTACATACAGTATTTTAGAGTGATGATTGAGTTGATTGTGTGTGTGTGTGTGTGTGTGTGTGTGTGTGTGTGTGTGTGTGTGTGTGTGTGTGTGTGTGTGTGTGTGTGTGTGTGTGTGTGTGTGTGTGTTACCTCTCTAGCTGGCTTCCTATGACTACCTCCTTCAGCTCCACTATATTGCGATGTCTCAGCCTCAGGAGCAGTGTGATCTCCCGCAGACTGCTGATAGGAATACCTATACAGGAGAACGTTCTATTATTTATTATTTGGGGACATCAGTAAGCAAGTTGTATCCTTGTTTATTTTGCTGTGCACGAGAAAGGAAAAAAACCCATCCCGTGTCGTACACAAGTAAGACAAGCACATGCCCAGGGGCGGATTGGCCATCTGGAGTACAGGGAGTTTTCCCGGTGGCCTGCGCAACCTAGTGGCCTGGACAAGATCCAAAATGCACTAGAATGCACTAGATGCTCGCCTGGAACTAACAGATCAAAATGACCATTAATCTTCTACCTTCTCTAGTTGTGTAGACTAAGTTGGGCTTCCCCTTTTGGGAAACAAAACAGTGTAGACTTCTTAATTAAATCTACAAATGGACCCGCAAGGGTCCATTTGGTTTCATTTTTTACATTCTCAAGAGTTACATCTGGTTAACCAACTGTCCATCATTTAACCTGGGGACCGCCTGGAACTCTCTCAAGGACCACTGGTGGTCCCCGGACCACCTGTTGAAAACCCCTGGTCTACACAGCAACAGAGGACAAGAAAATACAACATTAAAGGGGAATTCCACCCATTTTACTATACCATTAATTAATATACCTTAGAGATTGTGTGGACATAATAAAAAAAAAAGTTCCCCCATTCTGTTTTTCTAGAAATGGAGGTCTGAAAAAAAAAAGCATTAACATGGTCAAGTTGTGTTTCACCATGTTAATGATTTTTCTTTTAGGAACTATTTTTCTGAGAATGTACATTTGTACACTAATACGCACCATTCTTGGACCGATGGGGCACATGAGTGCCATTGCCATCTAGTCGTCAATATCGAATATCGTGCTAATTAACACGTTATCAATACCGAAAAAATCAATACCGCCCAAGACTACTTACCATCTTTCTCTTTGTCCATGCGTACTTTCTTCAGCGCGACAATCTCGTCTGACTTGGTGTCCCGGGCTCGGTCTGTAGAAAATGGAGGAACGTGTGTTATGTAATATCTAATGAACGTTACAAAAAAAATCGATATGCAAATATATCGCAATTATAGCGCCATGATATCAATATTGAATCGCCAGGTTCAAATTCGATTTTTTCCCCATATTTATGTAGGCCTATTCATTCATTTGATCATGTCAGAAAGACTGGCTGACGTTATCATGCTGCATTGATGTGTATGATTTTGATATTTTTTTTATTGTTTAAAAGGGGGAATTCCACCCATTTTCAACTTTTTACTGTTGTGTGTGGACATGATGAAGTTCTCATTCTGTGTTTCCTAAAATGGAGGTCTGAAAAAAATCATTAACATGGTGAAACACGACTTGATGACATCGTCAAGTTGTACTTGTGTTGAGTTTGTGAATGACTTTTCTTTTAGGACCATTTTTTCTGAGGGTGTACAAATGGAACCAAATGGAAGAAAAAAATGCTCTAGTATAATAAAAGCACGGTCATTTGTGGCAAAAAAAAAAACAATATATATCGAATCTAATCACAGCATAACTAAGAATCGCAATATAAATCGATTCCATACCCTAAATATCGATATTGTAGCTCTGGTCCAGAGCTCCACTGCTTCTGAGTCTGACTTGCATTGGAGCTCTGCTCGTCTCCGTTCAATGGGTCATTACTCCACCCGACCAGCCTCTCTTCTCTAGTGGATATATAAAGAACGTTTTACCTACTCACCAAATGAACACGTCTTGTGTCATTAGAAAGCCTACTTACCTGAGTGGAAACACTCTGAGCCCCCCACCACACGGATAAGAAAGCGTTTTCCTTCAGTTTTTCACTGAAGGAAAAATATTTCCTATGGAGGGCGCAAATCCTGGTTGTTTTTCCGGTGAACAACGATCGCGTTCTGACCAAAAAGTCCATTTTGTCCGTGTGGTGTGGTGTGCTCAGAGTGCTACCACTAAGGTAAGTAGGCTTTCTAATGACACAAGACACGTTCTTTATATATCCACTAGAGAAGAGAGGCTGGTCGGGTGCAGTAATGGCCGATTGCACGGAGAGGAGCAGAGCTCCAATGCAGGTCAGACTCAGAAGCAGTGGAGCTCTGGACCAGAGCTATCAATATTGTATTGTATCCTGAGGTAAGTGAATCGTCCCACCCCTACAAATCAGGCATGTTCAAAGAAGTTGAAGTTGACTTACACACAATGCCGTAGGTTCCTTCTCCTATACGGTTCAGTTTCTCAAACTCTTTGACGCTCCTGCAGCTCCCAAACTGACAAGAGAGAAGAAAAGAAATTCCTAAAAAAGGTGTTTGCAGACTGCTGCCTTTTTGGAACCAATTTAGGTCCACTGTTTTCCCCAGAAAACTCATCAATCTGCACGTCAAGGAATCACAAATTATTAATATTTATTTGGCCTTGGACCATGAACCACCATCTGAAATATACTGTGTGCAACGAGACTATACAGTATACGAGATTTGTAAAAATGTAATAGATTTTTGCTGTGCATCTAAAAGCCAAATGGGTACTTTTTTCTGTTCAGCTTAATTACCTTATTCACTTTTGCTGGTGATTTTACTTTGGGGTAGAACTGGTCATTACTCTGGCACAGCTATTAGGCCAGTAATTTTAGTTCATGTTTTACCTAAAATTGGAATAAATTGTAACATGGGATTTTTCTTCACAGATCATTTCTTTGAGGTCTCCAGAACAACATATTAAAAGTCCCGAAAAATCCCAGTTGCGCAAATATGTTTAATTTCATAAAGTAATAGAATACATAGGCTCCAATGGAGTGATAGCCCCGCCCCCTCCTATACAAACCCATTATAACTTAAAACTCCATTTTAACCATGATGGATTATTCAAAAACAACCCATCTTTTTTCTGGTGACTGATATTGTCCTCCTAATACGTGAGAGGACCGTGGAATTTCATTCACAGGTTTCGGTTATTTTTAAAATATTGTTTTGGAAAATGTAGCTGCCTCCATATCTGGCTATGCCCACCTAAATGAATATTAAAAAAATAAATAAATGAAACCTGTAAATGAAATTCCACTGCCCTCTCACATATTAGGAGGACTATATCAGTCACCAGAAAAAAGTGAGGGCAGTGGAATTTCATTTACAGGTTTCATTTATTTATTTTTTGTAATATTCATTTGGGTGGGCATACCCAGATATGGAGGCAGCTACATTTTCCAAAACAATATTTTAAAAATAACTGAAACCTGTGAATGAAATTCCACGGTCCTCTCACGTATTAGCAGGACAATATCAGTCACCAGAAAAAAGATGGGTTGTTTTTGAATAATCCATCATGGTTAAAATGGAGTTTTAAGTTATAATGGGTTTGTATAGGAGGGGGCGGGGCTATCACTCCATTGGAGCCTATGTATTCTATTACTTTATGAAATTAAACATATTTGCGCAACTGGGATTTTTCGGGACTTTTAATATGTTGTTCTGGAGACCTCAAAGAAATGATCTGTGAAGAAAAATCCCATGTTACAATTTATTCCACTTGAAAATCTATTTTGCCTGGACTATATATGAACATTGCTGGTTGAGAACTGACCAAATAAACTGAGCACTCGAAATTTAAAAACGAGGAGAGGGGATATAAAAACAAGGTACTTTATTAAATGGTAAACATGTTTCGACTCAAAGAGTCTTCATCAGGGCTAGTGTGACTAGCCAAAACTAAGGATTTTCAAGTCGTGTCCACAATTTAGTAGAGATAATTGGCAAAGCGTTGGTCAAAAATAACAATTCAACATTAATCTTAAATTCAGATGTTTAAATGAAATTCATTTAAAAGGGGAATTCCACCCATTTTCATGTGAAATGTGAACCAAATGGATGGACCCTAGCGGGTCCATTTGGTTCCATTTGTACCCTCTCAGGAAAAAGGGGTCTGAAAGAAAAATCATTAACATGGTGAAATAATCTTGATGATGTCATCAGATGTATTTCACCATGTTAATGATTTTCCCAGACCTCCATTTTTAGGAAATACAGAACTGGGGGAACTTTTTTTTTTTTTTTATCATGTCCATAAACATCTCTATGGTATGGGCTATTAATGACTATTAAAATGTTGAAAATGGGTGGAGTTCCCCTTTAACTCTTGAGACTCTCAAGAGTTACAGTCAGATCAGTAAGGGTCCATACATCTAGAATACCAACTGTCCATCATTTAGCTGGGGACCACCTGGGGTCCTCTCATGGACCACTGGTGGTCCATCCACGAAACACTGGTTGAAAACCTCTGAACGAACTAACTGCATGGTTATTATGATCCAAGCCTTACCCTATCCTTTTGCGGGACAGTAAACGTTCTGTTGTTCTTTATGGATTTCAGCCTTATGGGCTCCGGTTCCTCATCGGCCGCCTCCATTCTGAGATCAGAGATGCTCCCGGAGTCTACTCTTAAATCTGCCCCAAGATACTCATGAGTTATTGTTTTTTTTTTTGAGTGATTGTTTATGTTGAAGGCAGACAGAATGTGGGCGCCGCCATTGTGAGAGCTTCTTCTTCTTCTTCTTGTGGCTTTCCGGCAGACTAGATGCCTTCCGGCACATTGCTGCCTCCCGCTGGTTGGGAGTTCCCTGTTTCTAATTGCATCCTTTTAAATTGGTAGGCCTGTAGCTGTAATGAACTCCAGCACTGCGTTTAGGGTCTTTGCCTGGTCTCTTTTTGGACTTAGGAGGCTCTTAAGAGATATGTTCACAGTCTCACTTCCCAGATAGCAAAATGCATTGATTCAACATTGAATGTTGGTTATCTAACCAAAATTCAACGTTGAATCAATGCATTTTGCTATCTGGGTTGCCACTTGCGCAAACATTGTCCTTCTCTCCTCCTCATACAGCCTGCACTCCATTAGGACATGCTCCACAGTCTGCTTTTTTCTACATGCACCACAAAGACCATCTGGATGCTTCCCCATTTTAGCCAGGTCCCAGGCCAGTCCACAATGTCACCAGTCTGAGTCTTCTGTCTGCCCCCAAATAGCATTCGCCTCTCTTGACATTATTCTGAATTTTAAAATAGTGCCTTCCCTTCTTTCCCTTTTCCCACTGCTCCTGCCAGGCTGCCGTTATTTCCCTTTTAATTACGGATCTGCACTCAAATGCTCCTATTTGCATAGTTATTTCTACACTTCTATGCAGAGCTTTTTTTGCTGCCCTATCCGCCATCTCGTTCCCAAGTACCCCCACATGAGCTGCTACCCATAGGAAGCCCACTGTCCCTCCTGCCTTCTCGATTCTGTACAGGAGGACCATCAGCTCCACCATCAGGTCAGACCGTGCCCCCAGACTCCCTTCCCCCATGTTCGTAAGCACAGATGCTGAGTCTGAGCACACAACCACCTGGCCTGACATTCACCTCCTCCACCCACCTCAGAGCCCAAATTACGGCCATCAGCTCTGTTGTGAATACTGAATACACTGCACTGGCGTTGATTTCCCTTACAGGGGAATTCCACCCATTTTCAATTTCATTTTACTGCCATTAATTAGCTGTGGTCCAGAGTGAATGAATGAATGACATTTCTATTGACACAAATGAGAGTAACAGTACAAGTCAAGTAGGCCTACACACTGCTACAAAACGGATAACAGCTTGGAGAATTACAGTACAATTCAAGTAGGCCTATAACTAGGCCTACAGCAAATCTTGTTTTGGGAGGTCTGTAGCCTTGTTTTCCACTGCTTCTATGAATCTGCGCATGGGCTCATAGAAGCAGCATGTCAACTCATTAATACACCTTAGAGATGTTGTGTGGACATAGTATAAATTCCTCCTATTCTGTTTCCTGGAAATGGTCTGGGGAAAAAAATCACTAACAAGGTGAAACACAGAGTTAATTTGGTTCCAAATGAAGTTAATGAACCGTAAAAAATGAACATTGTTCTTTTTTTCTTCTTTTTTGGCTAATCCTCCATGTTATAGCCTAGACGTATAGAGTGTGGTGACCTTATAAGGAGTTTTTGCCTGTCCTCCCCACTGAGCCTCATTGGGTTAAAAAAGCAAAATCATAGTTTCAGTTTGGGCTTTGGGAGAAAAGCCTTTCATCCAACGGAACGATAGGGGCCTTCTTTCAAGTGGGGCTGTGCTCTTGGCCTGTTTCACACACTCACACGCACACACAACCAACTAATACAGTATTTTTAAATCTGTTTGCATCAATTTAAACATTCAAATTAATATTTGCAAAGAAATTACAAAGATGTCATCTTCATGTCAGAAACTATACGGTATATCTTGCTTTCTTTCAGTATAAGGACAACCTAAATATGTTGTAATTTCCTACATGTATGTAGAGTCATAAGGGTTAACATTAAAATGTTCTTGTCGCTTTGGTGTGATATGCTACATTAACTTAAAATAAAGACTATTTTTTTAATAACAGGACTGTCCTGGGTAGAAATAAATTAATAACACTAAAACTACAACGTACTGCTACTGCCACAACAACTACGAATAATAATAGGGACGGTGATAATTACAGATTACATCAGTACATAGGCCTAGTTAAAAAGAAATCTCAAAAATGTACCGCAGTCTACACAAGATAGAGATAACGAGTGTTACTTTATGGTCCACTGATGTATGAAGGGTATCTGCAGCAGATGAAGTAGCATTTGGCAGAGGTTGACACTAAGGTCTCCGAGGCACTTGCCCATCAGGCAAGTGCAAGTCAGGTTCTACTTGCCCTCAGGTCATGGACACTTGCCCCCCAAAAATATATTGTAAATTTTGCATTTAAGTTTACTTCCTACTTGGGTGCTTTAAACCAGGGGTTTTCAACAGGTGGTCCGGGGACCACCAGTGGTCCCTGAGAGGGTCCCAGGTGGTCCCCAGCTAAGTTGGTTAACCAGATGTAACTCTTGAGAACGTAAAAATTTTTACACTCTCAAGAGTTAAAATTCATCATCTTAATTAGCCCATAGTGGTCACAGACCCAGTGGTCCCTGACCCCAGCAAAATGATAGTTTGGAACCAAATGAACCTGGGAGAGAGATAGGTAGAGATAGCTAGAAAGCAGTGAAAGACACAGAGGCAGAGTGCAATGACTGCCTTCAAGACAAATTTATCTTGTGTTGTGTTATAGTGCACTAAGTTGCACACTTGCCCGATCGGGCAACCAGGTAGCAGTCTTCACTTGCTCTACCTTTTTTTTACTTGCCCCGGGCAAGTGTTAGTGTCAACTCAAGCCCTGGTTAAAGGTCAACAATAGGCCCAAAAATCTGACATTCCATATTGATCTGACCACATCAAACCCCACACACTTAAGACAATATATCCATATAAAGCCAATACAGAATTAATTCCATATGTCGACCTGAGCCATATATCGGCGTCGAGGCCTCAAGCCATTTCTAGAAATGGGACCCAATACTCTACATCAAGGGTTTTCAACAGGTGGTTCGGGGACCACCAGTGTTCCCTGAGAGGATTCCAGGTGGTCCCCATGCAGCTAAATGATGGACAGTTGATAACCAAATGGAGCCTTATAGATCTGTAACTCTTGAAAGCGTTGAAATGAAACCAAATGGACTACACCATACCTGGGCATTATGCGGCCCGGGGGCCAAATGCGGCCCTTTGCCTGGCTCTGACCGGCCGGGGACCAGATGTAACTCTTTGAGAGCGTATAAATTAAACCAAATGGACCCAAATGGATCCATTTGGTTTCATTCTCACACTCTCAAGAGTTAAAATATTCATCATCTGAATTAGCCCAAAGTCTAGGCCTACACATTCGATCAGAGAATGTAAGAGAATGGTCATTTTTGTTATCCTGTTTTGTTTCCCAAATCCAGCCTGGAATTGTGGACAAAAACAAACGAAATCTTGAAGAAGGTTTTGGGGTCTGTGGGGCTAAAATGTCATCAAATGGTGGTCCTCTGTGGCTCAAATACTGAATAAATAGAGGGCCCTGGTGTCAAAATGGTTGGTCTTACTCTTACTTTTATCTTAAAATTAAATGAATATTACACAGACTTTAGGTCAGCCTTTAGTCTTGGCCCTCCACAATATTTTATGTATCTCATTCGGCCCCTTGGGAAAAATAATTGGAAACCACATGGACTACACTCTCAAGAGTTAAATTATGTTTAAACATCTGAGTGAATTAATTTTCAAGGATCTACACATTTAGAAAATGTAGAAGAATTGTTATTTTGACCAACATTTACCCAGTTATCTCTCCTAAATTGTAGACAAAAACTTGAAAGTCGTATTTTGGGGTCCGAGAGATTAAACTATACATCAAAGGTGGTCCGTGGCTAAAATGCTGAACAAATAGTGGGCGCTGGTATGAAAAAGTTTGAAAACCATTGCTCTACATCACTGCTTGACAATCTGCAGCGAGGGTTGGATTGGGGAACGTCCCTCACTGCTCCTGTAGGTTGGGGAAAAAAGCTGTAGGTTTTCTCTAGGGCTAGGGCTCAAAATCTAAATTGAAAAACCAGACATTTAATCGGTGCAACTTAAAAGTATGTTTGTGAGCAGCACCTTCAGGCCGTCCATAATTTATGTGGTGCACCACCGTGCATGTCGAACTGGAGGTCCTTTGAAATTATCTTTTCAAAATGTTGGGGTCCTAGTGTAGCAGGTGGCTACAGCCTCTGTCGTGATGGCCTCCAAAGTCTAGTAGCCTATCTGCCCCCAGACCAAGGGGATGTCCTCTTGGTCTAGTGGTTAAGATGTTGGACTTTCACGCGGGAGACCCGGGTTCGAATCCCGGGTGTTACATTGGTGCCGTGACCCGGATCGGGTTTCCCTGTGGAAGGAGGTCAAAAGGGAGGTGAGTGTAGCAGGTGGCTACAGCCTCTGTCGTGATGGCCTCCAAAGACTAGTATCTGCCCCCAGACCAAGGGGATATCCTCTTGGTCTAGTGGTTAAGATGTTGGACTTTCATGCGGTAGACCCGGGTTCGAATCCTGGGTGTTACACTTGCCGTGAAGAAGTTCCCCTAACTTTTATTAGTTGGTAAGTCTACTTTCATCTCATAATGCTAAAATTAAAACACAAACAAAACACTAATATACAAATGAATGGTAAAAAACAATGATTTCGGAAGGCAAGTGCCCAGGATCTGAGGGCTATGACCTGATACCTTTGCTTTGTGTCACCATGGCCTACAGTATCTCTCTTCCCATTCAGTATCAACCTCATGGCTTGGCATGGCTTAGGCCTACTTATCTTACAGTAATTCTCTAGAACTACTGTATCTGTATCTTAACTATTGTGGCGCTGCCTTCTGGCGACCCGAATATCTCCCGCGGGTTCAACAGAGTCCTATCTATCTATCTAATCTCATTTATTATTTGTCTGACATCTTAAAGCAGCTAACTGCGTCTATAGGCTACTGTGTCACTGTGTGACCTTGTTTTTGTTTTGATAGCCGCGAAACAAATAAAGTGCATTGTTATAATCGTTATCACCTAGTTACCGCGATATCACACAAGCAGCATGTCCACGTTTTACTGACGGTCGGCCATGTTGCGACGGTTGATAAGCTCCCTATATTAACCCTCAACATAGCTCTATACTTCTCATACATAACGTGAACCTCTGCAAGGTAAAAAAAAAGGAGAAGTTCCTCTGTTTCTTCACGGTGGTGATTTTCAGGTGTGGTAACAATAACTTATGATTATACTGTAAAAAAAAAGAAAAAAAAAAAAAAACATGTTCTAGCTTTGGTTGTGTTGTATTTATTCTATGTTCTCTGTGTGATCTCCAGGATGTGGACCATGGTGACAGTGCAGGTCGTTCTGTTAGGCCTGCTCATACAGACCGCCGTTGTAGAGGCACAAGCAGCACCGGGAGCAGGTAGGTTAAACTGACTTCTAATGTCCTCCTGTTGATATGAACAGTGGTCGAGAAAGTACTCAAATAATTGTTGGCACAATAATTGTTACACTTTCGCTATTGAAAAATATCAGATCTACAGGCTCATCATATGAGCTTGTAGATCTGATATACTGTATATATTTCTTTAATTGTGAAAATGATGCGCAAATCTAAGAATATATTCTATTTGACACCTGATTGTACTTTCTGACACTAGGTTCTAGTTTCTGACTAGTTTCTGGTTACTGATACTATAAATTCTAGAAAAATCTATGTTCCTGTGTCAGTGATGCTTAACATATTTCATGCCAAGGACCACCAGAATTATCTATATTTGGTTGCGGACAGGGGCGTTATCCTGTGTCCGTGCTCATGGGGGCTGAAAAAAACAACAACAACACCAGCCCCGCATGTGCCTGTACACAGTAGGGCTACCCGAGCCCCAGAGCCCCTTAAGTCTTCCATTCTCATGGGGGCTCGGGCCCCTGAGCCCCCACAAAGATAACGCGCCTGGCTGCGGACCCCCCATCTGAAAACATGTTGTTGTAGGGATCACCCAGAAGCAACGATTTTAGTTCGAAATATTTGCTTCCGAAAGAATATATATTCTAAGATTTGCATCACATTTTCACAATTTTTCAAAAATATCAGAGCTGTGAGCTTGTAGGTCTGATATTTTTCAACAGCTTAAGTGTAAGATAATGCTTTTTAATATGTCATTAATATACCTTAGAGATGTTGTGTGGACATGATAAAAAAAAGTTCCCCCAATTCTGTATTTCCTGAAAAGGGAGGTCTGAAAAAAATCATTAACATGGTGAAATACATCTGGTAAATGATTTTTTTTTCCCAGACCCCTTTTTTCCTGAGAGGGTACAAATGGAACCAAATGGACCCGCTAGGGTCCATTTGGTTCACATTTGTATCCTCTCAGGAAAATCTTGAAAATGGGTGGAATTCCCCTTTGAAAGTAAAAGTGTCAATACGGCAATAAGCATTGCCTATTGATTTTCTTGCAACTGAGTATTTAATACTCAGTTGCAAGTATTAGTTTGGGTTATAAAACACATAGTTGCGTGAAAGTAAAACTATTTTTTTTACTAAAAATATACAGAAAAGAAAAATCCTCTCTACATTTTGACACAAATACTTTTGTGCACTTACTCAAAAACATTTTGAATTCCAGAATTCAAAATTCCCAGGTTGCACTATTGACACTTTTTACTTTGGTAAAACTTTTCAGTAGTTTTTTTTCCACCACTGTTTTTAGGAAATGTACTTGAAGTTGACCAAAAAAAAAGAACAACCAATATATCTATAATTAGAGTCATTGTATATTCTAGAATTTAGTTAAATGAATAATTGTGCAGTAGAGGCTATGTAACATCAACGTCATTATGTTCTGAAGACAGTGGTGTTATATAAAGCAGGACCCTTGCGACCCTTGCGGGTCCATTTGGTTTTCAACAGGTGGTCTGGGGACCACCAGTGGGCTGAATTAGCCCAAGTCTACACAACTAGAAGGTGGACGAAAGCAAAAGAAATCTTTAGTTTTGGGGTCTGTGGGGCTAAAATGTTCTCAAATGGTGGTCTGTGGCTCAAATGCTGAATAAATGGTGGGCCCTGGCATCAAAAAGGTTGAAAACCCCTGATATAAAGCTATGTAACACTGACTGAGTGACAAAAAAAAATCATGGCCTTGATAGAGTATTCTGTACTTCCAAACAGACACGTCAAATTACACAACATTAAACAACGGTTTGCTCACTCACTTTATGCATGCTCATACCCTCTGGCAGGGCTTGACACTAACACTTGCCCGCTTGCCCGGGGCAAGTAAAAAAAATGGTGGGGCAAGTGAAGACTGCTACCTGGTTGCCCGATCGGGCAAGTGTGCAACTTAGTGCACTATAACACAACACAAGATAAATTTGTCTTGAAGGCAGTCATTGCACTCTGCCTCTGTGTCTTTCCCTGCTTTCTAGATATCCACAATTCCAGGCTGGATTTGGGAAACAAAACAGGCAAATTAACATACACATCAAAATGACCATTAATCTTCTACATTCTCTAGTTGTGTAGACCTGGGCTAATTAAGATGATGAATTTTAACTCTTGAGAGTGTAAAAATGAAACCCACAAGGGTCCATTTGGTTTCATTTTTACGTTCTCAAGAGTTACATCTGCAAAATTTACAATATACTTTTGGGGGGCAAGTGACCATGAGCTGAGGGCAAGTAGAACCTGACTTGCACTTGCCCAATGGGCAAGTGCCTCCGAGACCTTAGTGTCAACCCCTGCCCTCTGGCAACAATATATTCAAAGGAGTACCCAAAAACAATTCTATCCTTGAACATTACCAACATTGTACAGTAGTTTTTGTCTCATTTGATGACATTGGCAAATCTCTATGAGTTCAAGCCATCACAGGGTGTGCGCATGAAAAACAGGTCATTTTGGGGTGAACTGCTGACATTTGTTTTACGAAACTCTAAGTAAGTTCGAAAATACCCAACTACCACAGCCTATATTGCCTTTACTAAGTACTTATTTTAATAAATACAGTTTAAATGGGAATTCCACCCATTTTCAAAATTTTCCTGAGAGGATACAAATGTGAACCAAATGGATTTGGTTCCATATGTACCCTCCCACGAAAAAGGGGTCTGAAAGAAAAATCATTTACATGGTGAAATACATCTGGATGATGTCATCAGATGTATTTCACCATGTTAATGATTTTTTTCAGACCTCCATTTTTAGGAAATGCAGAATTGGGGTTCCCCTTTAATAAAAAAAAATGTCATGTCCACACAACATCTCTAAGGTGTATTAATGACATATTAAAATGTTGAAAATGGGTGGAGTTCCCCTTTAATAAAAAAAAAAAAAATTTTTTGTCTCTCGGATAATATATGACTGTTCAGAAGCTCCATTTTCATCACACTAATCCCCCTATCGCTAAACATTTTTCCGTTTTCTGTTCTTTTGAAGTATTTTTGATTGATGCTGTTTTTCTCTTTCAGCGGAATCAACAAATGGCACGACAACAGATGTTTCTCCAGCGGAATCAACAAATGGCACGACAACAGATGTTTCTCCAGCGGAATCAACAAATGGCACGACAACAGATGTTTCTCCAGCGAAATCAACAAATGGCACGACAACAGATGTTCCTCCAGCGGAATCAACAAATGGCACGACAACAGATGTTCCTCCAGCGAAATCAACAAATGGCACGACAACAGATGTTCCTCCAGCGAAATCAACAGATGACACGACAACAGATGTTCCTCCAGGCACTGAAGTTCGATGTGGGCGCAGTCTAATGGAAATCGGCCTGCCAAAGAACAATGAGACCGAAGATCTGGATCTGAAATCGGGTCACCTGGCCAACCTGGACTGCAACGCACAAAACGACTCAAAACATTACACGGACGACGAAGACGGCAAAATGGTGTGGTACCGCGTGAGACCTCAGGCTGACGTCTGTGGCAACTCGTTGAAGGTGAGCATTTCGTCTGCCAACGCCTGTGCTGCTGCTGCTGCTGCTGTTGTTGTTGTTGAGTATATTCCGAGTTGTAGTGGTACTTTTAGAAGTGTGTGTGTGTGTGGGGGGGGGGGCTCTTAAAGGGGAGTTCCACCCATTTTCAATTTTTTTTTTGTTACCAACTGTCCATAACTTAATTGGGGACCACCTGGAATCCTCTCAAGGACCACCACTGATGGTTCCCGGACCGCTGGTTGAAAACCACTCATGTAGTCAATACGGGTTGCTTGTTTCAACTGGCAAGATCAGTGGTTTTCAACCGGTGGTCCGGGGACCACCAGTGGTCCTTGAGCAGGTTCAAGGTGGTCCCCAGGCTAAATGATGGAAAGTTGGTTAACCAGATGTAACTCTTGAGAGTGTAAAAATGTAACCAAATGGACCCTTGCGGGTCCATTTGGTTTAATTTTTACACTCTCAAGAGTTAAAATAGTCATCATCTGAATTAGCACCACTTAGTTAAGAAGTTTACACTGTTTTGTTGGCAAAATACAGCCTGGAATTGTGGACAAAACCAAAAGAATTCTTTCATTTTAGGTCTTTGGTGGTGTGAAAATGTATAATCAAATGGTGGTCCGTGGCTCAAATGCTGAATAAATGGTGAGCCCTGGTATGAAAATGGTTGAAAAACCCCTGGGCTAGATTGTCACTCACTCGACTGATCATTCGTGCATGTATCCCTCTCTGCGTTACAGACAGACAACTCAAGTGCCAACTACTCCAACATACTATTTATCTACCCTAAAGAGGATGCATCTAAACCCAAGAGAGTGCCCTTCACTTGTAGCTATCCCTTGACGGCGAAGGGCAGACTCCAACTCCAGGCAGAGCTTGAGTAAGTAGCCTGAGAGTTGCTATATGTACTGTATAGTGTAAACGCAGACACCGAATAATACATGTACTGGAGTGACACCCATCCGACAGTTCGAACACAATGAAACATGTTTAACGCTAGAAGGCTCCAGTGTTGCGTTTTTTTTAAGCAACATTAACCCTTTAATTATTAAAAAAAATGTTATCATTATTTTTTTTTTGTTGTTGTTATTTTTTCACAGACATATCACGGTTGAGGTTGATTGTTTGGAATTTCATTGAGATTGGTCATGATATTTGCATAAAAATATCCCCCACAGAGGCTGCAATTAGCCTCTTCACTGAATCTCTGGACTTGCAGTGCAATTTTTGATGATTTTTTTAACCTTTGACCTTTAGCCTTTAACCCTAATAAAAGTATGTAAAATGACTGCAATGAATATATTTTTGTGATTATTAGAATGTCTATTACATGTGCATTTATTATATTTAAAGATATCCCCCATTTTTTAATTTATTATAATTAATTAATTCATTAATTAATTCATTAGCATAAATAAAATATATATTTTTTGCTTTTCTTTATAGATCATGGTAGTACAACCTAGTAGTAAGGTTGAAAACTTTTTTTTCAAGTAGAAATAAGTCCGGACCTTGGAGGGTTAAGTGAACTGCTGCCATACCATATATCTATATGTATTAGAGCTGTCAAACGATTCAAATATTTAATTGGGATTAATCGCATGATTGCCCATAGTTAATCTTTGATTAATCGCAATTTAATTGCATATTCTTTTCTAAATGTACCTTAAATGGGTGTTTTTCAAGAATTTTCATACCAAGGCCCATTATTTATTCTGCATTTGAGCGAGAGACCACCATTTGAGGGCATTTAGACTTCTTGACCAATTAAAGAATTTGTCCACAATTCCAAGCTGTATTGATGTTGGTACTATTAGGAGCGAACATGCAAATTTTGTAGAATGCTTTCTACATTCTATAATTGCGTAGACTTATTTTAAATTGACGTAAGTAACGCAGATGTTGAACCATTATTCACCTGCATTTGGCGAAATTGGTTCATTCATTTTTACACTCTCAAGAGTTACATCTGGTCTAACCAACTTAGCTGGGGACCACCTGGAACCCTCTCAAGGACCACTGGTGGTCCCCGGACCACCTGTTGCAAACCCCTGCATTAGACCATTGAGCAGATTTTTTTTTCACTCTTCTTTATTATTATGAATATCATCATTATTACCCTTATTATTATTTAATTACTGGTATTATTTTTTTCTCTTTCAATGTAGCACACTGAGATTGTCTTCAGAACCTATGAAGTTAAAGTGCGTAACAAATATAATTAGTATTAAATTATCATTATCAACCCTATTATTGTTACCCTTATTATGCTAAAGTTGCCATGATGTTTCGTTGACAGGGAGGCCGGTGAGGTTTCAGGCGTGGGTTCAGAAGCCAACGTCTCCGTGCGCCTGTTTACGGACGAGTTCTACAACAAGTCTTACGCGGAGGCTGTGGTTAAGCTGCCGGTGGGCTCCGTCATGCACATAGAGGTGTCCGTGCAGGGAGTGGAGGAGGAGAGGTTCGTGGCCGTCCTGGACAAATGCTACGCCTCTCACTCGCCGAACCCGGAAAACTCGACGGACGACGAGGGCCGACTGCACTACATCAAAGACGGGTACGTGTCAGTGTGTTGCCAACTGCCTAAATCCAAAATGCACAAGCGGCACTTCCAAAATGCACTAGAATGTATGCGCTAGATGCTTGCCTGGAAGGGAATATGACCATTAAATGACCATTCATCTTCTACATTCTCTAGTTGTGTAGACTTAAAGGTAGGGGAAGTGATTTCACTTTTGTCAGATATCACCCAAAAAATATTTTTTTTCTGTTAAAATGCTCTATTATAAGGTGTGGAAACCACATATGGAGTTTCCCCCTCCTCCACGTTAGCAGAGGAGCTAATAAAAGTTCCCCAGGTCACCACAATTCTCCTCCAATCAGGAGAGAGCAGCAGGTTCACATAGTGTAGCTACTGTTTGGCGCCCCTAGTGCACCAGGCTGGTACTACACCATGAATTTCAAATCACTTCCCCTACCTTTAATTGGGCTAATTCATATAATGAATATTTTAACTCTTGAGAGCGTAAAAATGAAACCAAATGGACCCGTAAGGGTCCATTTGCTTTCATTTTTACGCTCTCAAAGAGTTACATCTGGTTAACCAACTATCCATCATTTAGCTTGGGGACCACTGGTTGAAAACCTCTGTCAAAGGAGGAAAAATAGAGAAAAATGAGGGTTTTATCTCTGGCGCCTGTCAATCAATTTCCCCCCAACTCACCAGCCAAAAAGCACCAGATTTTCCGCCAGGAGTTTTTCACTAATTTTGGCGCTAGGTGGGTCTGGAAAAGAGCTAAATATAGTGACAAATGCGCCAAGTTGGCAACACTGGTACGTGTTGCTTCCTCTGCAGCCTCTCTGCAAAACACAGTGTTGCCAACTGCCAAAATCCAAAATGCACTAGGGGCGACCACCGGACATGCTTTAAAAGGATCCCCGGTTAATAAGCCTAATATGGATAAATACATTATACTTATCCTCTGAACATTTAAAACGCATCAGGTTCCATTTTCGTTACATGCTAAACCCCTTATCCCAAATCTCTTTTTACTAATTTGAAAAAAACTTTTTGGAAAATTTCAACATGTCAATCTATTAACACGCTGTGAGCTTGTAGACTGGCCATTTGAACTACTGAAAAATGTTTTTTTTTTTTAATTGTTTAAAAAGGCAAAGAAGTTAAGGGATAAGGGGACGAAAATGGAGCCCATAATATGTTCTTTATTTTAAAAATAGTTCATAATTATAATTATCTCTTGGGGGGGGGGCGTCATTTTACAGGAGATTTTCCCTGGACCCCCCCCCCCCCCCCCCCCTTACCAAATAGACCCTTACGGATAAAAAAAAAAGTTGCATATAATACGTTTTAATGGAAAGGAAAAGAATGAGGGTTGAGAATGGAGATTGTGTCATCATGAGTCATGGTCAGGGGCGGATTGGCACATATTTTCCCACCGGGACAATTTTGCCTTTGCCAGGCCACCCTGGGGGCGGGGCAGCTGGTTAACCAGATGTAACTCTTTGAGAGCGTAAAAATGAAACCAAATGGACCCTTGCGGGTCCATTTGGTTTCATTTTTACACCCTCAAGAGTTAAAATATTCATCATGTGAATTAGCCCAACTTAGTCTACACAACTAGAGAATGTAGAAGATTAATGGTCATTTTGATCTGTATGTTCCAGGCGAGCATTTAGCGCATTCTAGTGCATTTTGGAAGTGCCACTAGTGCATTTTGGATCTTGGCATTTGGCAACACTGCCTCCAGCAGCGCGAGCACACTAGTTTGCCTGGCCTGGGCCTGGCACCCTGGCCTGCCCTGGACTTAAAAAAAAAAAAAAAAAAAAAAAAAAAAACTGTCCAGGCCACTAGGTGGCACAGGCCACCGGGAAAACTCCCTGTACAATGGCCAATCCGCCCCTGGTCATGGTTCGTGGGCCAATCAACAACAACCTAACCTGATTCTCTCCCTCCCAGGTGTCCAGTGAAAGAGCAGGTGAAAGTGACGGATAACGGCGAGAAGCTCAAGGTCAGATTCTCTTCTCGGCTGTTCCTGTTTGGAGAGGGCAGGAGCAAGAACGACTTGTACCTCCACTGTGAGCTCCACATGTGCGACAAGGAAGCCTCCGGGTCTTGTAAGCCTGTAAGTTTCACACAGCAGTTTATGCATTTACTTGACATACAGTATATTGCCAACGGTTGTGAATGTAACAGCCGCCCCTGTTGGCAATACTTTCTCTAACCTCAAGCATGAGCCTTGGTTGAAAACCAAAACAAAGTTGTGCCATTGTGGCCCATTTTGACCTGACAAATATTTACACTGTCTTCACGATTTACCCAAAAAATAGTATTTTTGGGTAATATTTTTCAATAAAACGTAAAACACCCGTACAGAATGGGTTAATATTTGATTTGAAAAGATAAACTTAAAAATACAGTTCAGTAATATTTATTAAACTTGGGTTCCCCACAATTTTTCAAATAGCCAATCAACAGAGATACGTTATGAACATATAGATTGGCTATTTGAACTATTCAAAATGTGCTTTTTAACTTAGTAAAAAAAAAGCAAAGATGTTTAGGGATTGCATTGGCTTAATTAAAGGGGAATTCCACCCATTTTCAACATTTTTTCTGCGAGCGTACAAATGCAACCAAATGAACCCCCAACGGGTTCATTTGGTTCCATTTGTACGCTCTCGGAAAAAAAGAAGCATCCTAAAGAAATCCATTAATATGGTGAAAAAATGTTTCACCATGTTAGTGGCTTTCTTCAGACCTCCATTTCTTGGGAACACAGAATGGGGGAACTTTTTTTTTTATCATGTCCACCCAGCACCTCTAGGGGTATACTAATGACATATTAGAATGTTGGAAATGGGTGGACTTCCCCTTTAACACTTTCACGGCTTTAGGCACTCGCCTAAAAAAAAAAAAAAAAAAAAAAAAAAAGTCCCAAAAAATACGGTGCCCCCTAGTGGCCAAAAAAAAACCTCGAGAAGCAGAGATAGTGTTAACTATGGCCCTGCATGTTATTGACCTGTGTGCTAACTACTATTCTCTCACCATTCGCAGAGCTGTGACAAGAAGACAACAAGGCGCAAACGCTTTGCTTACAGAACTGCGACTGCAGGACGACGCCTCAAACCCCTGACCTTCGGGCCAATCATCTGTGAGTATCAAGAACATCATGAAGAAAGACAGAATGTTATGAAATTCACCTGTTGACATGCTCATTTTAACATGACATAACATAATGACTATGTTAACATAACACAATGTTAACATAACATTGACTAATTTATTCTCTTTTTTTCCTCTCCTTTTTTTTTAATCTTTGGGGAACACGCTACAGTGGAGTGAACCAGCGGACATCTTTAAATGACTGCGACATCTTCCATTTTGGTATCATATGATTGTCATTGATTGTGAATGCTAGTAAGATTTGAAATGTGCCATTTTGTCATTCCCGCAGTCTAATTAAATGAAAATCAATTATATCTATCTCGTTAAACATTATTTATTATTATTAAAGAGGCCGCCGGTCCCAATTCTCTTGTTGAATCATTTTATTCTTTCATTTACCTTTTCATGAAGAGAGACGACTTAGCGTGCAATTTTTTTCCCCCTAAATATAGCTAGCCCTACACTGAGTTCACTCAAGACAACTATTGATCAGAGTTCTGTCAATAGCATGATGTAACTCCAAAGCCAGGGGTGCCCACACTTTTGTGACTTGAGAGGTACTTTCAAAATGATCGGCTCAACAAGATCTACACATCAAAAAATGTGATTGTTCTATGACTGAAAATCCATTTCAAGGCACCCCTAGAAAGTTTGAGCTTTGAGATAGTTGGTGATGGTGTTACTTATAATAAAAACTATAGGGGGAGAATTGGAAGCTTTTCCTGTATATGCTATTAGTGACGTTTGAAAACAGTATTTGAGGTTTGAGTTGAGAGTTCGTGAACTTAAAACTTTCACATTTTTGTCCACAATATTGGGAAATATGAAACGAAATGGACCCTTACGGGTCCATTTGGTTTCATTTTAACGCTCTCAAGAGTTACAGATCTATCTATCACTTCAGGGGAGCGTCATGTGATCTACCTTCATGGCCTGTGTGATCTACTGGTAGATCACAATCTACCTTTTGGGCAGCCCTGCTCCAAAGCATCTTCGCTTATTATATTATTATTATTATACTTTAATCTGAGCCAGCCTGTATGTACTGTACCTGGTTGGACAGGCTAAAGCAGTTTTCCTTAAAATTGAAAATTGCTCAGGACTAGTAGTTTACATGCCCAATTATTACATATGTGTTCATAAACATCTGCATTACATACCTATGTAGAATTGCTATTTTGCTTAAAGGGGAATTCCACCCATTTCAATTTTTTTCTGAGAGCGTTCAAATGCAACCAAATGAACCCTAACGGGTTCATTTGGTTCCATTTGTACGCTCTCAGAAAAAAAAAAAAAAAGCGTCTAAAGAAATCCATTAACATGGTGAAAATACATCTTGATGTCATCAAGATGTTTCACCATGTTAGTGGTTTTCTTCAGACCTACATTTCTTGGGAACACAGAATGCGGGAACTTTTTTTTATCGTGTCCACACAACATCTCGGAGGTATATTAAAATGTTGAAAATGGGTGGAGTTCCCCTTTAACATTGACATCAATACATTGGGATTCGTACAGTGACTCTACAGTCTACACAATTCCAATGCTGTCAAAAAAACAAAACATTTTTTTTAGTGTTGGGTCTAAAAAACGGCATTAGATCAACAGTTTAGAGATTGTACAACAAAATGTGTCACATTTTTTTTTTTTTTTTTTTTAATTTTGAAATGTCTGTTTTTATTAATTCAAGTTAGATTAGTAGTCATGGTTACAAGGGCCAACCGATAAACTTTCGGACCATAATATTTGACCCTGAATCGTACCAGTAGCTACACAAACAATACTAGAGGGACGGTCCCTCAACGAGCAGGATTATTCACTTGGGCCAGGGGTTTTCAACCTTTTTCCATCTCAGGGACCACCATTTATTCAGGATTTGAGCCACGGACCACCATTTGAGGATATTTTAGCCCCACAGACCCCAAATCTAAAGATTTATTTTTTGCTTTTGTCCACAATTCCAGGCTGGATTTGGGAAACAAAACAAGCAAAACATACATTCCAAAATGGCTAATTCAGATGATGAATATTTTAACTCTTGAGAGTGTAAAAATGAAAGCAAATGGACCCGCAAGGGTCCATTTGCTTTCATTTTTACACTCTCAAGAGTTACACCTGGCTAACCAACTTAGCTGAGGACCACCTGGAACCCTCTCAAGGACCACTGGTGGTCCCCGGACCACTGGTTGAAAACCACTGACTTAGGCAAAATCATGAAATAACGTTAAGAAATAGAATTTATAGTGTGTGGGGTTATTGGTTGGTGTGGCTGCGTTACACAAAGAACTAGCATTCAAGTGTAACACTGAAACGTTGACAAGAAATAACTATGCTTTGTTCCAAGTTATCCGGCTGTCCTAATCCTCCTCCCATCTCGATATCCGTCATGTTTTCAACAACATGGTAATTCTGTGTCTTCGCGAGAGACCTATGGCTTGCGATAGGTCTACGTCTTGAAAGAAAACGACTAACGAAACATTGACCTCTGTGACACCGCATGACCAACAGAGGGTACTCGAGTGTAAACAACTTTAACACAATGAACTTTTAAAGTGGGTCAGTTCTGTCATACAGTACACAATAACAAAATGGTTGAGCTGAAAAATGGGTGATATGAATTAATACATAGTGTTAACACTGTTTGCAAAGGCCAGGAAATAATAATAAATATTAATAACAATAATAAATAAAGAACATTCGGACATAAAAAAAAAAAACTTTAAGCCACCTGACCAACGCTTGATGAATTCAAAACCAGGAGACAATAGGAAAAAGTAAAAAAAAAAAAAAAGGTACAAGTGCGCACAGTTCTCTGCTCACTACAAGAAATTGTTTATTAAAAGGGGAATTCCACCCATTTAACATTTTTTTCTGAGAGCGTACAAATGCATTTCCATTTGCACGCTCTCAGAAAAAAGAAGCGTCTAAAGAAATCCATTAACATGGTGAAAATACATCTTGATGATGTCATCAAGATGTGTTTCACCATGTTAATGATTTTCTTCAGACCTCCATTTCTAGGAAACACAGAATGGGGGAACTTTTTTTTTTAATTATTATTATGTCCACCCAGCTCCTCTGAGGTATATTAATGACATACTGTATTAGCAGTGTTGTAGAGGGACTTTTAGAAGTGGGGGGGACGGCTCTTAAAGGGGAATTCCACCCATTTTCACTTTTCTGAGAGCGTACAAATGTGTACGCTCTCAGAAAAAAAGGATACTCATTAACATGGTTAAACACATCTTCACCATGTCCACACACAAGGTATAAAGGTATATTAATGACATAGTAAAATATTGAAAATGAGCGGAATTCCCTTTTAAGACACGTGCATGCACACTTGCATTTGTGTGCACGGTACCTACGCAACACACAAACAAACACGCTATTGACATTGAGAAAGATTGTTTACAATGCCTAATTGTATCCATAAAAGTAAATGACAAGACAAAAAACAGGCCTACTTTTGCCCCGAAAATATTTTACAGTAGATGTGAGAAGTGGGGGGACGCCGTCCCCCCCGCGTCCCCGCTCCACTCGACCCCTGTGTATTAGAATGTTGAAAATGGGTGGAGTTCTCCTTTAAGAAGCGACGTTTCGGGTCCCTCCGGACCTTCTTCAGGCGTCCGGAGGGACTGAAACGTTGCTTCATATTAACTCTATAACTGCCATAGACGAGTTTGGACGAGTTAGCCCCGCCCCCAAAACAAAATGGCCGTCTTTTTTTTTTAAAGTCAAAAACAAATTTTTGGCTGGGGAAGAGTTAAACGATGTCTTGTACCGAGCAGAGAACAGTGTGCACACGTACCATTTTACTTATTATGATTGGGAAACAGGAATTTCTTGACCCTGGGAGAAGCCTGTTTGATATATTCTTCATTTGTATATTATATGGTTTCAGAGGCAGAAACATCTGAGATGAAAACTATTACATTAGCAATTATACAGTAAATTAGCTTCTCGTTGTGGGCCGTATATAAATTCTGTCTCAATTAGATTTATGACATATATTAAGTCATGAGGCTGAGCTGAAATTGGTTGAACTGAAAGCGAAATGACTCAGGTTGGTTTAGGTTTCCAAATACTTGTCAGGTTTATCTGTATGAAGTAGGCGGCAGATGTCGGGTTTGGGTTGTGAAGTTTAGCAGAACCAAAATAAACATAAAAACAGGCTGTTAAATAATAATAATAATAATTTCAATAAATACATTACCACAAAATGTAGCACACGCACTCACTCATGCACACACACACACAAGCTTTCCTTCAAAAGCTTGTGTCACGGTTTCTGAATTTGTAGTGTCCCAAAACAAAGTGCAGGATGGCAAAAAAAATGTCCTTCAGTCGACAGTGGAGGGAAACACTTTGTCGAATATATTCGTTTGTTCAAATGTTCTTGCCAATGAAGGTTTGATGTAAACAATTGTATATTTGCAGTAGTACTTGCCTGCCTATACTGCCTGAAATGGGCCTTGGGACAGGTGTTGTATATATATCAGAGTTGGCAAAAATCGCTTTCTACCAAGATGCATTACTTTTGTTTGTTTTTTTCGATTGCACTTGTTCCAACTTCCTCCATGGATAAAAAAAAAACAAAACAAAAACAAAATGAGACCGGCGGATTAGAAAGTACAGAATATGCAATCTCCGCTGTATTTCTTAAACACCGGCGTTTTCTTTTCTTTTTTTTTGTGGTAACTCGAACCCCTACAACCTAGGGGTTTACTTTCTTTCTTTCTGTATTCCTTCCTTCCTTCCATCATTATGTCTCTCCCCTTTCCCCTCTCAGCCCTCCATTCCAAAGTCCTCTGTGAACTTCTTGACCTTGAACAAGTCCTCGGCGTTGACCGTGGGCCGCGTGGTGGACAGAGAGCGCAGCATGTCGGACTGGAGAGAAAAGAGAGACACACAAAGAGGTTAGCAACAACCAAACAGTCTCCCAACCACTGTGGTTGTAGCGATAAGTAGTCTTGAGCAATATACCGGTATTACCGTTTATCGCGATATTGGAAATCAATATCGAGTAATATCGTCAAAAATATCGAATACCGAATATCGTCAAATACCGACATTATACTGTATTCTATTCAAATATGAGCAATGAGACTTTTAATTGTGACTATACAAATAATCTTCATGTTAGACACATGCCTAAAAGAGCCCTTATTTGGGCAAGGCTTTTTGGAAACAATGTATTTCTAACTCCAGTTTTTCCCAATTTAGGCTGCTTGTACAGCAGCACTCTGTTTCTGACACCTCAATGTCGCAATTCTCAGAACTAGGTGACTGCTGGAACGTGTCTGACTCTAATTGCACACCATTGCCATCTAGTCGTCAATATCGAATATCGTGCTAATTAACACGTTATCAATACCGAAAAAATCAATACCGCCCAAGACTACTTGCCATCAGTGTGTTAATCTCAAAGACCCCAATGGGGAATAAGTCTGTATGCAATGAAGTACCCGCTCTGATCTGGCCGCAGTGGCCAGCCATATAATTTCCCTATATACCATACCTGGGCATTATTTGGCCCGGGGGCCAAATGCGGCCCTTTGGCTGACTCTGACCGGCCCGTGAAAGAGTTTTAGGGTGCGTTCCGATCCCGCATCTTTAACACTCGCTCACTCCCCTCGCGTCCTCCACTCGCCACCTTAGCTCCGCCCCCAGCGAGGAGGAGAGGAGGAGATGCGAGGACAGAGTGGTCAAGTGGATTTGACATGAGATTCGGAATGTACTCAAGATGTCATTTCAAAGCGACGGCACGTCCGCGATTACTTATGACGTTCATCACTTCAATTCAATTCAATGGGCTTTATTGGCATTGGAAAACACATGTTTACATTGCCAAAGCAAAGGTGGAGAAATATACTGTGCACACAGCTGGATCAGCTGGAACATAGAGCCCTGCGCCTTCTGTGGTACAGTAGGCTGTATAAATGCAAGATAAACAATTCATCAATGCTGCCCACGTCCTTCACAGTTTCACTTATATTATTAGATTGTGAAGGAAATGCGACATGCCCGCAGCTCACGTCACCCCCCCCTACACAGTCCCGCAACACAGCACTGCTGCATTGTAAATGATAGCCTACTATAATAACAGTGATTTAGGACGGTAGTCTCTCTGACTTGTAGTTCAGTCCACATATGAATAAATACGTTTTCATTTCCCTCATTCATAGCAGTGCATTCAGGAATGGAATTAGGTTTGTGGAAGATGAAATGTATATAATATAATTTATATAGCTTTTATTTATTATCCTTATATCACATATCATGATACAATAAAGCCACAGCCATTGCCTTGTTGTTGTCATTTCACTTTATATATGTAGGCTGCTTTATCATTCTGAAGGTCTATTATTTCAGCGAAAATGTGTCTTCAACAAACATGAAAAAGTGTAATGTGTGTCGTGCGTACGAGCGGTCAGCTGCAGCGCTAGTGGAGGGGGGGGTGTCGGGTTTCAAGCAGTGTTGTCTGAGCGCGTCTCCACATGTGGAGTGGAGGAGGAGGGCTTATGTCACTGGAGAAGGAAAAAAACGTGTACACGTGATGCGGACATCCGCCGAGAGGAGACGAAATGCTGCATCGAGGGAACACTCGACTTATCCTCGCTCTATGTGGCCTCAGAAGCCTCCTCGACTCCTCCACTCGCCTCCACTCGTCTCCTCGATGAGAATCGGAGCGTTAACCATTTCCGGTTCACGGCTGAAATGACCCCGAGGAAACGAGTGGGAGTGAGCGAGTGGCCGAGATTTTGGGTATCGGAACGCACCCTTAAACCAATGGTCCACCACCAGTAGTCCTTGAGAGAGTTCCAGTTGAATATGGAAAGTTGGTTAACCAGATGTAACTCTTTGAGAGCGTAAAATGAAACCAAATAGACCCGCAAATTTTCACACTCTCAAGAGTTAACATACTGTATTCATCATGTGAATTAGCCCAAGTCTACACAACTAGAGAATGTAGAAGATTAATGGTCATTTTGATCTGTATGTTTGACTGCTTTGTTTCTCAAATCCAGCCTGGAATTGTGGACAAAAACAAAAGAAATCTTTAGTTTTGCGTCTGTGGGGCTAAAATGTCATGTGGAATGTCTGTGGAATTTCATTTGCAGCTTTAATGTATTTTTTAAAATGTCCGCACAACATCTCTAAGGTATTATTAATGACATAGTAAAATATTGAAAATGAGTGGAATTCCCCTTTAAGACACGTGCATGCACACTTGCATGCGCATTCGCGTGCGCCTGTGCAGCACACACACAGACACGCTATTAAAACAAGTATAGCATATTGAGAAAGACTGTTTACAATGCCTAATTGTATCCATAAAAGTAAATGACAGGACAAAAACATAGGCCTACTTTTGCCCCCCAAAATATCTTAGATGTGAGAAGTGGGGGGACGCCGTCCCCCCTGCGTCCTCCCTCCACTACACCCCTGGTGGTGTCACTCACCATGCACACGATGGGTTCCAGTAACTTGTCACTTGGCACCTCCATCCAGGTCATCTCTATGGCAGCAGGGTCACCGGGGGAGCACGGGGTCAAGAGGTCATCCACCATGATCTGGTTGTTACTGCGGGACGGACCACGGACCTACGGGGGGCACCAGAACAGTGTGTTATGATAGTTTGGGGATTTTAGTTTTTACATTTTATTTTCTAATTCAGTTAGTTTTAGTTCGTTTTTTTAGAGCTAGGGGTATGCATATAAATGCATATATGTATGCATATAAATGTTGCTAAAGGGTACTAAGAGTTAGTTACACTTTCAGATTAGTTATCGATTTTTCAAATGATTTTTTTTAGTTTTTATTTGTTTTAATTCTTATTATAAGGCTCTTGAAAATAACAAGTTAATTAGTTAAATTATTTTTTTGATTAATATGATTAACACATGTAACTCATGTGACCATGACTCAACCCAATGAGCATTTTTACGGAGACATAGCTGTGTGTCTCCCTGTAACCAGAGCCATAAAGTATAGATCGAGATATCTACAAGCATTGTTGGCTTGTAGATCACCTATTTTGATAAATATTTAAGAAATAAATACACTTTTTTCCCCAGATCTTTTTCTTTTTAAAATGTTCAATCAAGGAAAACAGGTATATTTTGGACATAGTTTGAATGGTGATTAATCATTATTAAGTTAATTTTGAAACTGTGATCAATTTAATTTAATTATTTTTTTAATCATTCAACAGTATTGTTATTTTTTATTTACTTTTTATTCTAGTTTTCTTTTTAGTTTTAGTTAACTATTATAACCCTGCGTCATGGTATCTTCCTATCTTACATACAGTATGCTTTCACAAATAAGCACAGCGAATAACACTAACACACACTCATGTTAGGTGTGTCATTGATTGTGTTATTTACATAAAGCAGGGGTGCCCAAAAGGTAGATTGTGATCTACCAGTAGATGACATTGTGCAGGTAGATCACATGACAGTCCCCCCAGCACTTGGACACTTTAGATCTGTAACTCTTGAGAGTGTAAAATGAAACCAAATGGACCATTTGGTTTCATTTTACACTCTCAAGAGTCAAATCATATTTAAACATCTGAATTACATAATGTTCAAGAATCCATACAATTAGAAAATGGAGAATAACTGTTATTGTGGACAAATTGTGGGCAAAAAAGTTCTTTGGGTGCAAGAAACTAAACTCAACATCACAAACTGTCAACTCAAACCTCAAATTCTGACGTCAGTAGTAGCATGAACAGGAAACGCTTCCAATTCTCCCCCTCCATTTTTCATTATAAGTGCATTATTCTTAAACACTATAACAGTACAGTAACACCATCACCACTATTTCAAAGCGCAAACTTTCTAGGGGACCTTGAAATGGATTTTCAGTAATGAATCACATTTTTGATTTACGTAGATCTTGTTGAGCCGGTCATTTTGAAAGTACCTCTCAATCAGTGTTGGGACATGTGCACTACGTAACTCAATATATTACATAATATATTACCAAAATGTAGTAACTTGTAATATAAATATATTACTTAACAAAAACAATCTAATATATTATACTTTTCTTTCATTACTGCATTACTTTCAATATTACTTTCTGTCAATCTGTCTCGTTGAAAATGTTCTTGTGAAATTTTCTTGACAACTGCAGAAGTTAAATAATTACTTATTTTCTATAATTTGTCATCAAATTATTTATTCAGGAGGACGTTTTTTCAAGTTGATTTCATATGGATTTCCCAGATAGCCAAGTGCGCTTTGTTTATTGTAGCTATGCCACTGGCCTACACAATATTTGATTAATAGTGACATATATATATATATTACATATATATATTTAATTATATATTTTGCGCAACATTTTTCTTTAAAGTAATATGTAATAGTAATATTAATATACAGTATTACACTTGCTCAGACAGCAATATTGTAATACAATATATTGCTTTAAAATGAAGGTAATAAGTAATAAGTAATACATTAACAAGGTATATTAATATTCCCAACACTGCTCTCAATTAAAAAAAGGATTGGGCACCCCTGACATAATAGCGTCACACCTTTTTGAAGTGCGTGGCGGACTGGACCTTCCGGACAGGCTGCATGAGCGCGTCGCGGACGATGATGCTGATGTCTGCCCCGGAGTAGCCGTCCGTCTTGTGCGCCAGCTGCCGCAAGTCGCTGTCGCTCAGGCTGTGCGGCGTGTTGCCCAGGTGCAGGCGGAACATCTGGGCGCGGGCAGGCTCCTCGGGGAGGGGGATGTAGATACGCTTCTCAAACCTGAGTGTCAGACCCACAAGTCAGACCCACGTACTGCTGGCCTGCTTGCGGTGCCCAAAATGGCAACTAAAAAACACGGCGAAGCAGCCTTTTGCTTCTATGGACCGACGGCGTGGAACAAACTCCCACTATACATTCGACAGGCAGCCTCTGTAGACATTTTTAAAGCACAGCTCAAGACGTACTTCTATGCACTTGCTTTTAACTGATTCTCTGTGATTTTATATTTTAGGATTTTATATTTTATGCCTTATTTCAGGTCCTCACTGTACTGCTTCTTTGATGTATTTTAATGATCTCTTTAATTTATACCCACTATTTTTTGTCTTCTTCTCTATTGCAATGTAAAGCACTTTGAGCTGCATTTTATGTCATGAAAGGTGCTATACAAATAAAGATTATTATTATTATTATTTAAGATAGTGGCGTCAAATCATGAATTTGTTTTTTCGAGGACTATGGATGTCCCGATACTGTATCTGTATCGGGAAAAGTATCGGATCGTCATATCGGTATCGGCAATACTATCGGCAGTATCGGTACCAGAAAAGTATCAGTATTGGCCCTCATTTGTCATCAGACCATTTCGTATTGGTAAATATACCAGTATAACAAGAGACCCGACACAGTGGTAAGGGGTTGACACTATGGTAAATATACCAGTATAACCAGTGATCAGACACAGGGGTAAGGGGTTGACACTATGGCAGGTAAATAAATTTGTGGAATTTGCTTTTGAGTTGCCCAAGTGCACATTTGAGTGAGGAGTGCTATTCTAGTCTGCTGTATCATTCTGCTATTTGGAGGACTTCATATAAGATCTTTTTCTTGGGACAATTTAATTGAGTTTTAGTCCTTTTTTTCTTAATGCATTTGCAAAATGTATCTGATCGGGAAAAATTATCAGGATTGTAACGGGAGCAAAAAAAAGTTATCGGATCGGAAAATATCGGCATCGGCAGATACTCAAACTCAAATGATCAGGATCGGATCGTGAGCAAAAAAAAAATGTGATCGGGACAACCCTATCGAGGACTATTTTCTTTCTAGCTGGTAACAGACAGACGGACAGAAGAACACACACAGTCACACACACACGAAAAAGATGGAAAATGGTGCAGATCCGTGTTCCACATGACTATGGAGGTAGTGAGGTAGTGTATACCAAAATTGTGTGATTTATGGATAAAATGTGATAGAGTAATCTACAGAAATGTGTTTGCACAAAATCGGCCTCAAGGTGACGCTATAACAGGCCATTGTGGAATATTTGGGGCAGAGATCCAGTGTTGGTATCCACGGAGTGTGTGTGTGGAAAGTTTGGAATGAATCGGACCAGCGATCCAAGGGGATTAGCTGGTATAGGGCTGCCCAAAACTTAGATCGTGATCTACCAGTAGATCACACGGTAGATCACGACAGTCCCCATAGATCGGTAACTCTTGAGAGCGTTAAAACGAAACCAAATGGACCCGTAAGGGTCCATTTGGTTTCGTTTTACCGCTCTCAAGAGTTACAAGAGTCCACGCAATTAGAAAATGGAGAATAATTGTTATTTTGACCAACGTTTTGCCAGTTCTCTTTCCCAATTGTGGACAAAAGCGTGAAAGTTCTTAGCTTTGGGTGCAAGAGACTAAACTCAACATTACAAACCGTCAACTCAAACCCCAAATACTGCTTTCAAACGTAAGTAGTAGCATATACAAGAAAACCTTCCAATTCTCTCCCTCTATTTTTTCATTTTAAGCACATTATTCTTAAACACTATAACAGTAAGTAACACCATCACCACTATTTCAAAGCTCAAACTTTCTAGGGGGCCTTGGAATGGATTTTCAGTAATGGAACAATCACATTTTTTGAAAGTAGCTCTCAAGTCAAAAAAGTGTGGGCAGCCCTGAGCTGGTAACAGATATACTTTCTCCCCATGCCTTCGGCCTGGTGGAGACAACAGTAGCCACGTTTCCATAAGCCCTATTTTTGCGCAAAAAAACGGCTCTTGCGAAGAGAATGTTGAATGGAAACACTTCGAAATGCGAATAAGTTTCCATTTCGCGCAAAAATACTTTTTCGCTGAAAGGTGGCGGATTTCGGAGCGTATCGAAAGAGTCTAATCCGCAAATGACGTATGGAAACAGCTAGTGAAAAGACTGAATGACTATCTAAGACTTAGATATTCATTATTTCGTTAATAAAGTTCAAGACTTTTTTCCCTGCACATGTCACGCTGCGACATGTTCCAATAGGGATAAGCAGGCAGTCTGTGTGTAAAGCCAAAAATAACTTCAAAAGTAAAAAATATAGGTAAAATAACCATACGTCTCACGTTACTGGCAAAACTGTGCCACCTATTGCTTGTTTCGTGAACCTATTTCATTTTCCCCTAGACTCTGATGAGTCTCATTTCATCAGTTAATAGAAACAGAAGACAATTCGCTTTTCTTTTTTTCGACCTAATAAACATACTCTTCCTATTTTCGCAAACGTTTTATGGAATTGTGGCTAATGTCTATACATTGGGGTTGACCCCTGACCTTCTGCGGATGGCAGCGTCCAGGACCCAGGGGATGTTGGTGGCTCCCAGGACCAGGATCCCATCGTTGTTGTTCCCAACACCTGGCAGATCACAGCAGCAGTGAATAGGATGCATGCTAGTGTCACGCAGCAAACACCTGAATTAATGGCAATTTAATGGCATGTTAAGTTCGTGTCGTTGGGTGCACCCGCTCCCAAAGGAACTCGCTCAGTTTGTGTATTATACTTGTATTATATTTGTGTATTGTGTATTATAAGTAAAAGTTTTTCAGCGTGCAACCCGCACATTCAATTGGGGTGGTGCCACAGCTGCAGGAGAAAATAGCATGGGGGCGGCTTCATCGCCCGTGTTGCTTCGTGCCACATGCCATTTTTAGCTACAGGACTTTTATTAGTCAAGTAAAGCACCAATAATAACATCAGTTGTTGTTGACGTTGCACATGCAGCATGCAGAGAGTGAAAGCTCTGACTCAGAGAGTTTTCAATGATGAAATGCTGTTGGTTTAGTGGTGCCACAGCTGTAGTTAGTTACTAGCATTAGTAGTGTTTCCAAACATTTTACATATAAGCACTTTAATTTGAAATATCTTGGGTTGTTTTGCATGCTTTGCATGCACTTGTTTGGTGGGGCAGATTGGGCATTTAGGGGGGCATTGCCCCCCCCCCCCCCAAGACCTTGCTGTAAAGGTGACTAATCAACAACTAAAACAATATAAGATACAATACCAATTGGCATTAGTAAGGTGGAAAAAAAAGAATTCCCAAACTTGTACGTGGGCCGGTTTTATATAAGTACTGGACTTCATCTCACCCTGCATCTGTACCAGGAACTCCGTTTTGATCCGGCGCGCCGCCTCGCTCTCGTTCTCGTTCCGGGAGCCGCACAGTGAGTCCACCTCGTCTATGAAGATGATGGAGGGTTTGTGTTGGCGCGCCAAATCAAACAGGTTTTTAACCAGCCTGGGGAGACGGGGAGAGAGAGAGGAGGTGAAGCTCACAGAAATGTAAAACACAAACTGAGAGGCAGAGTACTTTATGTTAATGCAGGGGTTTTCAACCTTTTTCCATACCAGGGCCCACTATTTATTCAGAATTTTAGCCACAGAGGATCACCATTTGAGGACATTTTAGCCCCACAGACCTCAAAACTAAAGAATTATTTTGCTTTTTGGACCACTATTCCAGGCTGGATTTGGGAAACAAAACAGACAAAACATATACAGACCAAATTGACCATTAATCTTCTAGTTGAGTAGAACTATTTTAACTCTTGAGAGCGTAAAAATGAATGGTTTAGCCGTTGTTGTTGTTTGTTTTTTCCCCAAAAGAAAAACAATATCGGCAGTCTGGATAGGATGTCAGCTTTCATTCAAAGCATTCAGAGTGTTAAAAGAAGAAGTTTAATACCAAATTGTTTGTCGTTTACTTGTTACTCTGATTATTTTGTTGTCTGCTTATCCCTCCAAAAGTCGTTTTAGGCTTTGTTTTGTGAACAAGCTCATTAACTCGCTGCACACCACCCCATGAAGTCCTTTAAGTGGTGGTTGCACTACAAAACCCAGAAACTTACACTTTACAACTATAATTGATAAATGATAGAACATTAAATGCCTTTATCTCGGAATGAGCCCTGGAATCAGTGAAATGTCAAAATACAGGCTGTTTTGTGAAATGTAGTTTAAAAAAAAAACTCAAACACATCAACTCATTTTATTTTTTCCCTTAAAATAGACACCTTAAGCTGTCTTTGGATATCGTTCATTTGCACAAATTCGCAACAGATGATTTTCTATAAATTATTCTGTTACTATTGATCCTAATGGGAGCGAGCCTATAGCTAAAGAAGGACAACCCACTTCTCACTCTCGCCGAGCCATTTGGACATGAGGTCTGAGGAGGAGACGGAGAAGAAGGTGGAGTTGTTGGCCTCTGTGGCCACAGCCTTGGCCAAGTAGGACTTCCCTGTCCCAGGAGGGCCGAACAGCAAGATGCCTCTCCATGGAGTGCGCTTACCTGGGGGTCGAACAGAGGTTAAGACAGGGGTGGGCAATTATTTTTCCCCAAGGGGCCAAATTAGATACATGAAATATTTTGGAGGGCCAGGACTAAAGTCTGCGTAATATCCAGACTATAATTAAGGAAACATCTGTCCGAATGTCTAAAACAGGCATAAGTCCGTCCTGGTGTGAAAATGAAACCAAATGGACCCGCCAGGTCCAAATCCATTTGGTTTCATTTTTACGCTCTCAAAGAGTTACATCTGGTTAACCAACTTTCCAAATTTAACTGGAACTCTCTCAAGGACCACCCTGGAGTCTGGACCACTGGTGGTCCCAGACCACTGGTTGAAAACCACGGTACCATTTCACATTCACAGTGTTTCTGTTACTACATAATGTAGTATGTAGTAACAGAGCAAGCTCTGTTACTACATACTTTTCTATTGATCACTACGTAAAATATGTATCGGTACTGTAGTTTTGGTGAATTGTTGCAAAGCAAGTAGTAAAACCTCAAGTAGTAAAACACAGTCTCTATTTAAAATCCCTTGTAGTGAAGCAGTATTGTATCTTTCAGTATCTTTTTTTCACTACCCCGCTTGACTACTGATGTGGCGAAAAATGTACACTAAACACATGGGGCAAAAGCTATCTTTAGTAGATAGTATTGTGGTTTATTGAGCGTCAGGATAGCATCGCCACAGCTATCATGATGCTCAATAAACCACTATCTCTACTAAAGATAGCTTTTGCCCCACGTGTTTAGCGTACATTTTTCGCCACATCACTACTACTACAAAACTCTACTGCTGCGTTATGGTTAGTGATCAATTACAGAATTACTACACAATTGCTACAGGCCATCGCCACTGCCGTAATTTCCGGACTATAAGCCGCACCTGGATATAAGGCGCACCAGCTAAATTTGGGGCAAAATATTGATTTTTTCCATGTATAAGCCGCACCTGACTATAAGCCGCACCAGACAACAAGCTTCATGTTAGAGCAGTGGTTTTCAACCTTTTTGATCCCAGGGCCCACTATTTATTCAGCATTTAAGCTACACACCACCATTTGACAACATTTTCCCTCCACAGAACCCAAAACTAAAGATTTCTTTGGTTTTGTCCACAATTACAGGATGGATTTTCGCAAACAAAACAGGCAAAACATAGAGATCAAAATGATCATGACTTATTAATTAAGTGGTGCTAATTTAGATGGTGAATATCATAACTCTTGAGAGTGTAAAAACGTTTCGTTTTTACACTCTCAAAGAGTTACATCTGGTTAACCAACTTTCCATCATTTAGTCTGGAGGGCCCACCTGGAACCCTCTCAGGGACCACTGGTGGTCCCCGGACCACCTGTTGAAAACCCCTGTTAAAAAAAAAACACCTGTAAAAATCCATAGATTGGCCGCACCGTTTTATAATCCTCAGGATCAAAAGCATGTAAAAAAAGAAGCGGCTTATAGTCCGGAAATTACGGTACACTATGTTTTGTGTAGTAATTCAACAGCAACTTTCAGAAGGGTTATTATGAATAGAATGTGTCACTGTAATCCCTCATGGGTCCGATGGGCTGGGGTTTTCAACTCTCTCTGTAATGACACTGCGTTAAACAAAAGCAAAATGGCCACTGTGTGTAACTATGGCCGACCCTTACAGCACAGCAGTACCTGTAAAGAGATGAGGGAATTTGATGGGAAGGATTACGGCTTCCTTCAGAGCCTCCTTGGCCCCCTCCAGTCCGGCGACATCGTTCCATCTGACGTTGGGTTTCTCCATTACAATGGCACCTGAAACCATAGAAAGACACAACATCACGAGCAGTGATGTTGTAGTGGGACTTTTAGAAGTGGGGGGACGCCTCTTAAAAGGGGAATTTCACCCATTTTTCATTTTTTTCTGAGAGTGTACAAATGTGAACCACTCTCAGAAAAAAGAAAACTCTTTAACCGAGATGCATTTCACCATGCTAATTATTTTTTTCAGACCTCCATTTCTAGGAAACACAGAATGGGGGAACTTTTTTACCATGTCCACACAACATCTCTAAGGTATATTAATGACATAGTACAACATTGATGAAAATGAGTGGAATTCCCCTTTAAGACATGTGCATTTGCGTGCACCTGCGCAACACATACACACACGCTATTAAAACAAGTATAGCATATTGAGAAAGATTATTTGCAATGCCTAATTGTAGCCATAAAAGTAAATGACAAGACAAAAAACACGGGCCTACTTTTGCCCAAAAAATATTTTAGATGTGCTTTCTGGTCTAAAGGGACGGGCATTCTATGGTAAACATTCTGAACAAGAGCTCAACATTAGATTCTAATGGTATCACTGGTTCATAAATGTATTATAGACATTATTGTGGCTCACTCACTCACTCACCCATAAGTTGCTCCTGCAGTTTCTTCCTCTCTGGGTTCTCACCCTCGCTGTCACTGTCACTCCTAGATAAAGATATACAAGATGCACGCATTAAGAAGAATGACAAACATCTATCCACTCTCAAAATGACAAAGATGCAGTGATGGGCAAGTTACTGGGAAAATGTAGTAAGCTACACTAATTGTTACTTTCAAAAAAATGTCGCTAAGCTAAACTACAAGCTATCCCCAGAAAATTGTAGCAAGCTACACTACAAGCTATACAACAAAAGTAGTTTGCTACATCAACACTACATTTACAGTATATAAATATACATCTCAACTTAATGTACAAGTTCCTAAATAATAATAAAAAAATATGGGTAAAAATCATATTAATAACGATAATCTAGGGGTGGGTTTGAACATAGGATGGTGGCATGTCTAAGTTTTGGGATGTATATTAGAGGTTTTATACCCATTAAAAATTGGTGGAATTCAAAAATGTGTGTTGGAAAATGTAGTAAGCTACTTTCCTTACTCCAAACAAGTAGTGTAGCTTCACTACAGGCTACTCGGAACAAGTAGTGTAGCTTCACTATAAGCTATTTCCAGAAGAAATGTAGTAAGCTACACTACAAGCTATGGAAAAATGTAGTTAAGCTATGTAGCTTAGCTACTTGTAGCAAGTTACTGCCCATCACTGCTTTCCCCGAGTTTAATATTGTCCAATGTCGTTTTTGACTGGTAAAGGGTTAACGCCATCCCTTGCGGTTTCGTCTACTTTTACTTGCATTGTGCACAGTGAAATTGAGAGTGTGACTGTGACATACTTGTCATTGCCCTGCGCCTCTTTCACAGGTTTCTTGCCACCTTTCTCTTTGTTCTTCAGGTAGTCTTTCAGCTTCTCCGCTCTGTCCAGGTACTGCATGCACTTCCCTCGTATGCTTTCCTTCGCTTTGTCACTGTGGGCTTCATCTGAAGAAAAGGGTACAACGCACAACAAAACCAAAAGGAACCCAGAATATGTTAACCCGTGAGCAACACTTTTATTTTTGCTACCATTTTTCTGGGTATGGACATGAAGACCTACAATTCATTCCAGATATACAATATTACCATTTCTCTCAAACACTGTTCACAAATCTGCCTAAATGTGTGATATTGAGCACTTCTGCTTTGTTAAACCCATCCCACCTCACAGGTGTGCCACATCAAGATGCAGACGTGACATCATGGTTAGTGCACAGGTGTACCTTAGACTGTCCACAATAAAAGGCCACCCGGAAATGTGCTTTTTTTTGCCTTATCGGGGGTCTGGGGACTCCGAACCAGTCAGTATCTGGTGTGACCACCATTTGCCTCATGCAGTGTAACACATCTTCTTCACATAGTGTTTATCAGATTGTAAATTGTGGCCTGTGGAATGTTGGTCGACTCCTCTTCAATGGCTGTGTGGAGTTGCTGGATATTAGTGGGAACTGGTACACACTGTCGAAATGGTAATAATGTGTTATTACTTATTATTTTACCATTTTGACAGTGTTGAGTGTATATTAGCCTTTTCTGTGTTAGGAACGCCTAGAATCAGCCAGCCATTGACCCACCTCCCTCTTAACCGCACTACTGCTAGTGATACGATGCAAATTCCAAAAGCATACATTACTAATCCTCTTAAGTGTGAAAACAAAGTATTTAATTCAACAATATTACACAAGAGGGTGTGCTTTAACGTGATTTCATTGACGCCTGTGGTGCCGAAGGCAGCATGACTATTTCTTTTTCATCATGCAAGATGAATTCCAAAGCAAGTTCTACATCACTGAACGTCCTGAGTGTGCCATTTCTAGAAATATTTATTACATAATCTGTTTGACTTTTTCCTTTCTTATTTTTATTTATGAGTGCCCCCGAAGAATAACTCACATACAGGCCATAATGAGCATATGTGGGTAACAGTCAGGTGTGAATTAGGGATATCCCGATGCCACTCTTTTTCATTTCCGATCCAATATTTCTTTGTTAGCCGATATACCAAAAACCGATAGCAGAGGATAATATATACAGTATATATATATAATAATATAAAAAGGAAGCACTTGGACCCTTATAGATCTGTAAATGAAACCAAATGGACCCGCACTTTACACTCTCAAGAGTTAAATTATATTTAAACATCTGAATTACGTAATTTTCAAGGGTCCACACAATTAGAAAATGGAGAATAATTGTTATTTTGACCAAAGATTTGCCAGTTCTCTTTCCCAATTGTGGACAAAAAAACGTGAAAGTTCTTAGTTTCAGGGCAAGAGACTAAATCCAACGTCACAAACTGTTAACTCAAACCCCAAATACTGTTTTCAAACGTTGGTAGTATCATATACAAGAAAACCTTCCAATTCCCCTCTCTATTTTTCATAATAAGTGCATTATTCTTACAGTAAGTAAGACCATCACCACTATTTCAAAGCTCAAACTTTCTAGGGGGCCTTGAAAGGGATTTTCAGTAGTGGAACAATCACATTTTTGATGTGTAGATCTTGTTGAGCCAC
Organism: Benthosema pterotum; assembly: GCA_039105355.1. Classification (NCBI taxonomy): domain Eukaryota; kingdom Metazoa; phylum Chordata; class Actinopteri; order Myctophiformes; family Myctophidae; genus Benthosema; species Benthosema pterotum. The sequence continues at coordinate 52,728,695 of CM076969.1, read as the reverse complement.
TCATTTTGAAAGTAGCTCTCAAGTCAAAAAAGTGTGGGCAACCTTGGACTGGCAGAACTGTAATGCATGAAAACTCTCACTCACATTTGATAGCGTGCAGGAAGTATTCCACGGCATGTTGGTAAAGACGCAGCGCTTCCTCATAGTTCTTGGCCTTGTCCTCCTCTGTGGCTTTGGTAACGAGGTCAATCGCTTTCTACAGGAAAAGAAGAACAAATCACACCCACGTGAAGTGAGAGGTACTCTTCTCATCATACACGTAAAAAATAGAAAATATGCCTATTTGCTCAAACACTGTGACATGGAAAAAAAAAATCTCCGTTCAATGTCAAAGTCTGGTGAGCGTAAAATTAACGGCACAGTCAACGGTGCGAGAGGGATGGAAGTAGGGAAATTGGAGTTACATAGCATGTTAAAAACTTCAAGAAAAATGGTTTTAAACATGATTACAATATGCTCAAACGTTCAACAATTATTGCTGCAAAACTGTATATCCAATCATTATTTTGTTGCATAAGACAATGATCTATCGTGGAAAAAAGAGACATTTTGTACAGGTGCCTGCAACCTTTTTAATTTATTTTATTTTCATGATAGTTTAGTTATTGTCCCAGGTCTATGTCAAACACATTATGTAACATTTTCCCCTTCTTTTTAAATATTTTCTTTTACATCCATACTAAAATTAAGGAGTTGTCTGTCCGAATGAATGTCTGAAACACAAATATCTCCGCGATGGCTCCAGCCATCGCTGTAAGTTTTCACACAGTCGTTCACCATAATGTCATGAAGAGACTGACGGAGCCCTTTTGCCAAATTAACACACCGTTGATTTATAATGAATTTATTTGTGCATCCCATTAGCTTTATATGCGGGAAGCGACACGCCCCCTATCACACACGTCACACCGACCCAACATGGAATATCATTGCGGGGACACGAGTGAGACGCGAGCGCAACGACTACAACGAATCGCTCACCCTCGCTCAACGCCTTGCATTGCCTGCTCTGCTGCTCAACACAAGGAAAAAAAACATCCTCGATTATCTGCCTCGCGCCGGGGGAAAGAGCTCTGTGGCCGGGGCAAAGAGCTCCGTGGCCGGGGTAAAGTCCACTCATTCCCCCGTCTCTCTCTCTGCTCTGTGGCCGGGGCAAAGAGCTCCGTGGCCGGGGTAAAGTCCACTCATTCCCCCGTCTCTCTCTCTGCTCTGTGGCCGGGGCAAAGAGCTCCGTGGCCGGGGTAAAGTCCACTCATTCCCCCGTCTCTCTCTCTGCTCTGTGGCCGGGGGAAAGAGCTCCGTGGCCGGGGTAAAGTCCACTCATTCCCCCGTCTCTCTCTCTGCTCTGTCGCCGGGGGAAAGAGCTCCGTGGCCGGGGTAAAGTCCACTCATTCCCCCGTCTCTCTCTCTGCTCTGTCGCCGGGGGAAAGAGCTCCGTGGCCGGGGTAAAGTCCACTCATTCCCCCGTCTCTCTTTCTGCTCTGTCGCCGGGGGAAAGAGCTCCGTGGCCGGGGGAAAGTCCACTCATTCCCCCGTCTCTCTTTCTGCTCTGTCGCCGGGGGAAAGAGCTCCGTGGCCGGGGGAAAGTCCACTCATTCCCCCGTCTCTCTCTGCTCTGTCGCCGGGGGAAAGAGCTCCGTGGCCGGGGCCCATCTACAATCTCACGCGACCGCAGTATTCATATTTGTTGAGTTCTACAACGGCAGGGACATGCATATTTTGCGACTCTGAGGATTTCATGATAATTAAATTGTACTATAACTGTAGGTTTTCACACGTCTGGGTCTGGAGTAGGGGAAGTGGCCGATGGTGGGCAATCAGACATTCAAATGCTAATCAGATGGTTCAAATGGTTCAATGGGCATAGAGTGCAGACCTGAAGGATTTTCTTATTGTAAAACAATTGGGGAGTCTTGAGTAAACATGTACTGCTATTAATAAATGAAGACAGTTATTTTATTTTATTTAAATGTTGAGAAAGAGCTCCGTGGCCGGGGTAAAGTCCACTCATTCCCCCGTCTCTCTCTCTCTGCTCTGTGGCCGGGGGAAAGAGCTCTGTGGCCGGGGTAAAGTCCACTCATTCCACCGTCTCTCTCTCTGCTCTGTGGCCGGGGAAAGAGCTCTGTCACCGGACGTCACACCGACCCAACATGGAATATCATTGCGGGGACACAAGTGAGACGCGAGCACAACGACTACAACGAATCGCTGAATAGTAGAGACGTGCATAATGCCTTAAAACAGTGGTTCTCAACCAGTAATCCGCGTGGTCCCTGAGAGGATTCCAGGAGGTCCTCAGGCTACATGATGGAAATTTGCTTAACCAGATGTAACTCTTTGACAGTGTAAAACATCTGAATTAGCCCAAGTCTACACGACTACAGAATGTAGATTATTAGTCATTTTGATCGCGTGTGTGCGTGTGTGTGTGTGTGTGTGCGTGTGTGTGTTTTACTAAGACTCACCACCCTCCACTTTTTAAACCAGTGGTTTCATGATGTTCACACAAATCAAGTATCAATCAAATGATCAAGTATCCACAACTACAGCAGTACTTCATCAAAATACTTACATTATTGGTATTGATATTAGGCTAAATCACATTAACCACACTGCAGATCATTTGGTGTTCATATATTCACAACGGGTAAGGTCCTCATTGTTACAATTATCAATAAACCCAAATGAGGAATATTCCATCCATCACCCAGACTCCGTCCCCAGTCAGTTTTAAGGAGTACAGAATTATGTTTAGGATGTAAATTTACACACAACTGTGAGGGGCTTTTATTTGTCACTTGTCTTTTATTTGTCATTTGATTTATTTGTTGACATGCATTTGTATACAACTCATTTTCAACCCCCTTCTTATGCCAGTGATCATCCTTCTTTGTGCCAATGTTGTGCCACCACAGTGCCTAAAAGGTTTTATATTTACAGTACAGCATTTGACAGAAGTTATTCCACTAGAATGTCAACCACAACAAAAAACACAAGCACCTTTTTATCGATCGATTGAATGAGCTTGTTTGACTTGATCTGTCAGCATCAGCATCTGTGTTGTTTTGTTTTGGGCACTGCCCAGCTATAGCTCACAACTTGAGCAGCTGAAGGCTGCAGCTAGGCTAATTCTAACAATCACAAGCTACGATATAGCATAACATATACTATAATATAATATTGTTGCAATCGTTTGCTGCAGCATGCCATGACGGCTTTGTGTATTTGGAGATCCTCAAGGCCCTTCATACAATTTGTCCAATTTCTTAGTATGATAACAATCCCAGGACAGGAAAAATGATGCAGTTCACTAACGCCAGAGCTATGAAGTATAAGCAGAGTGGCGCAAACTCCCTTCACTTCACGGGGTCAGTACAATGGCGACTATTTTACGTAGAGGTCTATGGAGAATGGAGACAATAAAGGGGCCAAGTCCTGCCAATGGAGTATGCATTGGCATACTCCATTGGTACAATATATTGGTACAATATAACCATCACAGAGACTTTAGTTGCAAGCTGTACAATACTTGACAAGGTACCCGGCTGCACACATGCCTAAAATATCGCTGCCCTCGTAGAAAACAATGTATTTCCAACTCCAGTTTGTCCCTCTTTTGACCGCGCTCCAGCACCCCTCAATGTCGCAACTCTTCTACTAGGCTCTAAATAACGCTAGCTTTTAGCCAACCCAACCCCCAGCATCTAGTAGCTAAACCATACCTGTAATGTTGTCGTTGTCATTTCATCTCACTCTTTCTGCTATCAGCCCCCCAAAAAGTCTCTGCTGTTGTGTGGAGAATCTATCTATAGCCTGTTAAACTGGGTGGTATTCTCAAAGGGACAGGCGAGGGGTCACAGCTTTACATGATCGGTCTAGCATCAACACTACTGCACTGGATACTACTCTGGTGGCAATATCTCTGTTCATGGCTGCCTCCCAGTGGACATATGGATGCCTTGCCCAAATGAGCTCAAATATCAGCCCCATTAGACCAAAGTAAAATATTATATTAGTCAAATATTAACGTAATATAAGGTAGTGGTTTCAAAAGTGGGTTCCAGTGATCCCAGGGGTCCTTGTGGGAGTTTCAGGTTCACCTCAGCTAAATGACCAGAACCAAATGGACCCTTTGACCATATGTAACTATTTGCCCATTTGCAGTCTCAGACTGAGTTAGATTAAGGTGGATTTTAAAATAAAAATGGGGGTCCTAGATATAGAAATATAACTAAATGGTGGACTGTAGACTAATTCATGTCAAACTGGGGGTCCTTGAATTAATTATAATTAAATTTGTCGAAAAATCACTGTTGGTCGTAAAATATTCTACCTGGCATATCTTTTCAAAAAGGCATCCCTGGTAATTCGTGTCAATTTGATTGTCCATGACATGAAAAGGTTTGGGAAGGTATATTTTGCAGGTTTCATGAGAATTCACACAGGCTCACCTTTAAAAGCTTTATTAGTAGATATTTACATTGAAGATTATTACACTGCTATTATACATTGCATAATATTTAGTGAGAAGCAGGCTTGGTAGAAAGTCTAAAATACTTTGAACATCACAGGTTCTTTCATAGCACTTATGTCTTTACGACTTATTAATATCTGCTAAATGATTGTGTTGGACGCAAGCTGCCACAGATATTAACTTTGGTCAAAAAAATAAAATAAAAATACAAAAAAAGAAAAAGAAATTAAGCATTTCTTAAGAAAAGACAACCGAAGCAAATTTACACATCGTTGACTCCTTTTAAGTGGAATTATGTGAAGGGAGAATGGGAAAAAAAAACATACATTCAGTTTTCAAAGGAGTCGTATAGTTCATGTTGGAGACTTGGATCAATAATATTTTCTAATCAGCAAGTTACAGAGAAGTGTGGACATGTAAAAGGTAATGACAATTACCAACACTTCCTTGCAGACATGGAAGGGGATAGAACTGTTAAACCTCTTTTAGTATCCATAAATTATCTCTGACGATTTACAGCCAAGAGAAAATCCCTAGGCCGCAAAAAACAAACAAACAAAAAAGGAATATACCACTACAGTACCATGCTGCAGTGCACAGTACCTGTTGCAACAATTGCCTTTGTGAAGGAAACATACAGTATGTCAGTAGTGTGAGAATATACAATATATGTAGTCACCAAATCATTGTGTGATGATTATGATGACCTGTCTGACAGGCATGGGATCTCTCCATCCACATGAGCTCTTAGCACTGCTCTTTCAGCCATCAACCTTCAGAGAAGAGCCTGGAGAATGGAGACACACAGAGGTTAAGTGGGTAAAGGTAGATCTGCACTGCTTTGATGGTTTCTTTTGGGTCAAAGAGATTCCATGTCATGCTCAAGACTTCCTAGGTGGAGTTAAAACTGTGTTAACCTCTCATCCAACCCTCAATCTGGATAGCTACTGGACTGTTCTTAGTCTGACTCCGACCCTTGTGCGCCATCTGGCATGGTTGGTCCAGCCAGGAGCTCCAAGGGTCACTGGAATCATTCAAGCTCCTGCACCAGCGTCAAGGTGACAGTCCATCGCAGGAGTCCCCAATTTAGAATAGCCAATTCCCAAATATTGTCCCCAAGTGTCTTAGGGTCCGTGTTGCTGACACCTCCCCTCACAGGTGGCGGTATATATCAAGGTTATTATAGTTAAATATAAACAAGCAAAGTCACAACTACATCCTTTTCATCTGTTAGCCCTGACAAATACACGGCATTACAATAAAAACAAAGATGAAACCAGTAGAAAACAACAAGGCAACATTATGCAGGCACCATGAAAAAATAAAATACTTTAAAAAACGATTACGGTAAGTCCATTTTAAAACTAATTAAACTAAACCAAGTCAACAAGCAATGCTATCCAGACAGGATTCAAAAATAAATAGAAAGACCTAGAAAAACAACTTGGGACTAAAGTCCACTCTAAACTAATTAAAGGGCCTCTGACATGCTCACGATTTTAGAGCGCATCACGTGGTCAAATCGAAAACGTTTTGTAGCGCGAGCGACTGCCCCGACGGTCCAATCAGCCGGCAACTGAGGCCAGGGAGAGAGACCAGAGCGCTGCTGCCTGGCTCCGTCTGCTCACTCTCTCTCTCTGTCTGTCCCCCTCTCCATTTCGCTCACACACACACACACACACACACACACACACACACACACACACACACACACACACACACACACACACACACACACACACACACACACACACACACACACACACACACACACACACACACACACACACACACACACACACACCAATCACACACAACCCCGCCCCTCAGCCTAGAGAAGGCAGGGGATTCAAACATGGATGACAACTCGGAAATGCTGGAGTCTACAGTTGAGGAGTTTTCACCTCCACCATCACCTCCTCCTCTAGACTACAGCGATGAGTACGAGGAAAATTCAGACGAGCAGGAGGTGGATGAATCGCCTGAGGTCCGTGGAATAAGGCCATATATGTTCGAGCCTCTCCTGCCCCCTGCTGCTGTTGCAGTAGCAGCAGAAGCAGCAGCGCCTCACCCGAGGGACCACCTCGATGTGTCTTGCTGGTAATGTTCCTAATACAAATCAATTATTTATTGCCTATATTCACGATAGGTTTGTAGGCTACCTTAGTAGGCTAATTCCATGTACAATAGTACAATTATATGCTCCAACATGTAGTTGGAATATCAACTTACATGTGTAGTCATTATTCTTTCTTGCTTTCTGACCGGATTGTTATACTCTTTGGTGTGCGCTTTTCGTTCATGAGTTGCTGAACCTAAAAGTGACAGAACTTGACAGTCAACAGTGACACCTACTGACCAAAAGGCGACGTTACTTTATAGTCCTGAAGTTATTTGCAAGCTTCGTGCACCCAAATCAGTGTAAGTTCTCACATTATGTATTGTGTATCTGCTAGTCATTCAGGTGTAGATGTGGTCACTGCCAAAACATGGAGTCAGCAATAGAAAGGGTGTGCTGCAAGGACACTGACGAGGTTGGTAGTATTACATCAAGATGACAATGTCATGTTGGTTCAATCCAGTGTATACCTGTAGACTGCCTTTTGCCTCTAATAAACCCACATACATGCAATGCATCACTAAATGTGCCCTCAAAGTATATCCAGACCTTGTAAAGATATAGGCAGGTGAAGATATAGGCAATATTACTAGTGCTAGTGCTAGTGCAACCCAAAATAATGTAAATGGAATGTATATGTGCTGAACATTTAGGATTGTTGCTTATTTATTTTGCTCTGTTCCACAGGTTATGGCTAAATGTGCAGAGGTGGTCCCAGCACCAGAGTGCATAACCGAGCATCCTGGGTTTTCTGCTTGCTGCCTCAACCCATGGGTACAGCAGATGACCTACGCTGACATGTACCAGCAGTATGGGGCCTTTCAAGGGGAGGAGGAGTTCTCAGAGGAGGAGTGAGTATACTATACATAATTTTGTCTGTAGCCATTGTTGACAATCTCCTCTTGGCATCAGTGCATGCCAAACCATTTCACTTTTTATGATGTAATCAAATGCACCGTTTTTTATATGGACGTAATTAATTGTTTCTTATTCTTTTTCAGGCGCTACAGATTTACAGCCTACAGGTCACTCGTGAGGTGGTGCTGGGGTTACCTCGGCCAAAATAACCGCCGTGTGCTGCCCTCCTGTGCGGTCTGGAAGATTAGGGCTGCATATCCGTCACCAACTGGTCAATACACCGGGTTTAGGCTGCCTCTGCTTCACAGACATAACCATTAATTGTGTATATATATATATGTGTGTATATATGTGTGTGTATTTTACGAAAAAATAAAATTATTTTCCTGTTTCCTGTTTGGGTTTTGTGGTCTAAAACACAAGCTAGAAATAGTAGGCTAGTCAAACCAATAAGGTGTTGTAGCCTGTATTGAAACGGATACGTTTATTGGCAGGGGAAAGCACTTACCTAAGCAAGAACAAAAAAATAACTCAGAAGGGGTAAGTATATACAAGAATGAATGCAAACATGGCTTGTTAAAACACTGAAATACTGTACCAAATCATCAGAAGGCAAGGCACGCAATATTTACAACTATGCTACAATGGATTCTTTTAGTGAGACAAAACAGGAGAAAATACTGGTGAAGCAAAGGATAACACCAGATATGGAATTTTGGGAACAATAAGAAACAATACGATAGAGGTATCCAACCACCAACAACCAATGTGCAACCGACAGGTTTTGTTTTTAGCTGGAAAGAAAAATAGAAATTTGTTTGAATTGCAAAGGTTTTGTGCCGATATGATCATGCAGTGGTACAGTCACACTGACAGTAGTACAGGAAAACTGCTTTCTTAAAGAAATGTCTTTATTCAAGACCTTTGTTTCTTTTTTAAACTTGTTCAGTCAAGCTGTCATAAAAACATAGAACAGACAAAACATTGTAGCAACTAGTTTTACAGGGGTAGGGAACCTGTGGCTCTTTTGATGTCTGCATCTGTCAGACACTGTTGGACATTTTTCTCTGCTGTCAAAAATAGTGGCCGATGTGCACATGTTTAAGAAGTTCCGTAGAACAAACTAATCGTGTTAACTAAAAGAAGATGGCTAAAAGAAAAAAAAAAGGACCAGAAGAATCGCACTTTCCGGCAGGAATGGACAGAAGAATTTGCTTTTGTGTAGTGAGCAGTTTCTGCAGTGTGTCTAATATGCAATGATAAAAGCAATAAAAAAAAGCATGAATGTTATTAAAAAATAACAAGTAATAAGTATTGAAATTACATACAATGGACAGATTTACTTTCTGCTGTACTCAATTGTATGGCTCTCACAGAATTTCATTTAAAAATGGTGTTCATGGATCTCTTGGCCAAAAAGACCCCGACTGAACTAGTACATTGCCCCTGTGCACTTTTCTAAATTGTATCGGTGATAATTTTACCGATGCTATATACAGTGTAACAGGGGTTTTCAACCGTTTTGACAACAGGGCCCACTATTTATTCAGAATTTCATGACATTTTAGCCCCACAGACAGACCTCAAAACTAAAGATTTCTTTTGCTTTTGTCCTCAACACGAGATGGATTTTAGAAACAAAACAGGCAAACAGATAAAATGACCATTAATCTTCTACATTCTCTAGTTGTGTAGACTTGGGCTAATTCATACGATGAATATTTAAACTCTTGAAAGTGTAAACATGGCTAAACAGAGTTTGCGGCAGCCAGCACCAAGCAGCAGGAGAACAAAGTGGTGGTGATGCCAGCCTTAGCGATGAAGATGGTCTACTGCTCCATAGCTTCATGGTTGGCCACTCTAATCATCCTCATCTTGTCAAACTAGTCAATGCATACCACGTCACCATCAACCAGTACCATTGCTCCACCCTCCATGGTGAAACCTCTGGTTTGGGGGTCCCTCAGCACAGAAGCAGGCAGTCACAAGGTTTGAGACAAGTCAGTAACAGTAACAGTCCCTCAGTCTTTGAAGGGGTTACTGTTCGGCGACAAATCGAGACCATCTTGACAGATCTTCATCTGAGCCGGGCCTTTTGTTCTCTGCGGAAAGTGGTGGTGGGACATCAATGGCCTCCATCTTCTGCCGGAATGGTCGTGGGTTGTCCACCACTTCCTCCAGCAGCTGCTGTAAGGTGTCCACGTAACCTAAGACAGAACAAGACATGCAGACTCAAAACTTGTTATCACAAAATCAGGCATCAGATGGTTTGCGCATAATGATTTAGTCTTTCTGTATAATCTTGAATAAAATGTTGCCATTTGTCCAGAAAACAATGCAATGTGACAGAACTGTCAACTCTATATACTTTTTTTCCAACTGTATATACTTTTCTATTGTCAACTTTTATTGTAGTGTATTTGGCAACGCTTGTTTTCACATGCCAATAAAACGTCTTTAAATTGTAATTCATATTTGGTTTAAATTTTCATTGTATGGATGTGTCAACAGGTGCTGTATGTTTTATAGAGTAACTCCAAGACAAATCACCCTGTTATTCTTCAGGATTCTACAGTATATAATTATTATTATTGTTGCTGTTGTAACTTACTGTATGTTGGCTTCCCCTTCACAAAGGACCTGGAGTACTCTCCTTTTTTATATTTGGGGAACCGCACTTTGGTCCTTGGCCGTCCATCTGGCTGCAAAAGTCGCTCCCGGGCTGCATTCTCATTATAGTGCAGGCAAGCCAAAAGCAACCTAAGGGAGAGAGGAGGGTGCAGGATGGCAATTAGTAATGTAGGCCTAAATGACATTTAGTACAGTAAGAACATCATGAAAACATTTCAAATTACGTAGGATGCCCACAAATCTTTTCAAATTATTTTTCTATGTAATTTCCAGCCAAATTAAAAAACAAAAACAAACAAAAAGGTTACAGAGCTAATAAGCTAAGCTGCAAGGGTCCATACTAAATTCACCAACCTGCACAGCATTCCGATGTACGGAAACACCACGTTCTTTGGAGCGAATCTCAAAATGAGAGCGTGAAAGCTCTCCACGTTTGAAGTTTGCTCACTGGGGTGGATCTTGGCAACATCTTTCAACAGTCGGGCTTTCAGCATCAGGTCACAAAAGCGTTCACAGGCTTTGGTATCTGAAGTATTACAAAAACGAAAGATGAAAACATAGTCGTTCAATTCAATGCATATATCTCTCTAATAGTAGTAGTAAGATTGTGCTTTCTTAAACCACGGCTTTTCACAGATTTTAGGCTATCAAGGTGCTCAAAAAACGAGTTTGTTTATCCGAACGACAGTACTCATATCTACAGATACAAGCTGCCCAATGTCCTGCAAACAATACAAAGCAATAAATTCAATGAAAACCTAATGAAATCACGAAAAATGTAGACAATGTGATTTTCTCACTTGGTGACAGCCATCTCCGGTCTGTAAGAAGGCCATGCGCACAGGTGGGGAACAGCTGGTCGCTGTGCTGGTGTACATCCTGGACGTGATTGACAATCGAACGCCACTTTGCCACAGCTTCTTCCCCACTGTGTGAGGAGGAGGTGCTCCAATACAAATGGTTGATGGAGCTCTTCCTCCACACTCTGACCTCCTCACAGCCACGCTCTTTACCAAGAGCCTCCAGTTTCTTGGATAGCCCTTCGAATAGAATAAGAGAAGAGAAAAAAGCACATACATAAAAAGTTTGAACATTGAAACAAGGGGACTAGAATGATGTCTTGTTATTAAACATTCAATTATTTTTGTCTTGTGAATCAATAATTACAGTAATTTACACTCATTGCCAGGTTCAAGAACTACCTTTGGCTACATGCCAGGCATCATAATAATGAACAATGTCCTTCTTTTGCTCCTTCATGAATTTCTGGACCTGCTGGTGACGGTCAGTGACAATTGCACCAATTGTCAATCCAGCAGACTCCAGAAATTCCAGGCTCCTCTTAAATCCCGCCAGCTCCATGTTGTTGCTGTTGCCGACCCAGGCTCATTGGACTGTACAAGCTGTACATCAACAATCCGGTTGTGCTCAAGATCGAGCATACTGTAGCTCCCATACTTTGCACTGTGGCCTGTGGGATGAGAGAGACAGTTATTACTTCATGTCTGTAAGCCAATGTCAATGAAGGTATACTATGCAGCTGTACTGACCTGGCGAGTCTCACCCTCATATCCCCAGCTAAGGTAATTGGCTTGCCAGCTGCCTTGGCTAGATCCAACACCTTTGTCTGCTCTACCTTCCACTGGTGCAGAATGGTTGGATGGAGGTAGGCATGTGTGTGCCGGTAGTGGTTCCTCGGACAGATGGACTGCAGCCTCAATGATGACAGGACCTAAATGAAAAACATGGTTACTGACACTATACCAACAAGTTGAGCCGTTAACTGGAACCCTTGATGGTATGCACATCAACTGACCTTGTGCACTTGCTCAAATGATGCGCCATTGTAGGCCACGGCAGCCGACAACAAAATGTTGCCAGCCGGGACGGTCCCAACATAAGGCTGGCTTTGCCAGTTAGCCTGACGACCACAGTGCGGGCAGATCTATTTGATAAAGACCAAATATTATTTTTTTTAAAAAAAAGAGTAGTGACAAATAATTGAATAGTGATTACACATGGGGGCGAAAGTGGCTCCGGGGGTCAAGCCGCAAGGTTACCTCTTCACAGGTTTCCTCCACCATCACTGTGTGAATATATGTGGATAAACACTACTTAAATGCACCATTTACAAATTGATTACCTGTTTGACAGACAGGAAGGTTCCAATAATTTGCTTCTCCAGTGTGCAAGCACGTTTACACCTGCCACATCTGGACAGCAACAGAAGCAAGTTCTCCTCAAAGACGATAAACTTTTTTTGTCTAAAAGGAGGAGTACTGGGGAGAAGATTTTACAAAATATAATTTGTAACACATAATTTGTAAGTATATATGATTATATATTGAACAACAAAGGTAATCCGATTAGAATTACCTGCCAATGCCCTGTGGAGCATCAACATCCTCAGAGACACAGTCATCAGGAACGTGAGAGGCATCCGACTGCGTTTGTGTCCCAGTAGTGTCGATGCTTGGAAAATATTACATGTTAGAAAACACACACAATTGTATATAGAATACAAAGCACGCAGACTCAACAAAGGCCATTCGATTAGTATTTTGGGAACCTGTTGAAAACCAGATGCTAGCACTCAAGAGGTCTTTTACCTACAAGAAAAATTCAAATCATTACCTGCCAATGTTAGGATCAGGACCATCCTGAGAGACACTGTCATCAGGCACAAGAGTAGCATCACTGGGGACATCCAACACACCATCACCACCAGTCACATATGTAGCCACAGCCTCGATCCGTGGCCTTTTGGACACAGGAGTGGACATGGGCGTGGACACGGGCGTGGACACAGGTGTGGATGTAGTTGTGGAGATTGGAGAGGAATCTCTGGATGCTGCTCTGTCCGAAACAATGTCTGGCATCCACGTTTCAACAGAGCATGTTTTTGGATGCACCTGGATTCCTAATTCACATAAAAAATAGTTAGACAATAAAACTGTCTTTCTAACTGTTTACCCCCTGTGTACCAAGACACCAGGGACAAACAAGAAAGAAAATCACCTAGTTCACATTACAACCACATTTGAGAACATGACCAAATAAGCAACCAACTATCTGTTGGTTAGAAGTACGAAGACAGCAGCATGATTTGTGAGCTGCTGTGACACTACCATTACACAGCATACACACCGTTTAGCCTAAACTGTTTCTAGCAAAATACTGTGGTACAATAAATTGCTGCCATTTGCCGCTCATATTCTTATACTAAGTGAATGCAAAATCCTTGTAATAGTGCTGTCAACTTTCAAAAGTATAAAGCCAATAACTCCTTTATGGCCGCATAGGAAGGATATTGCAATATTTTTATAGTTTCACAAGATGCTATTAATCAAAGTGTAATGTAACACAGATCAGTTTATATCTTTATATTATACATATTCAAAATGTGTTTGTACGTACATCTTGATTGTTTTACACATACCTTGGCTTCTTCTCCTTATAAACTGTGACAGGCCTACTTGGTTTTTAGCCGTTCTTGTATGAACAGCATACTGGCAAGCAACAGATCTGGTACGTGGCTAAACACATAAAATAAACAAACAAAATATATTTATATATGCAGTTATTAGGCCATACACATAACCTTTGCCATTTATTTTTTTCTATCCAAAATGAGTTAGTCTAGTACGGTACAGGTAGTTTCTTCACTTAGGCCTACTAGATAATGTCTGGAATAAATAGCAGAGCTGAAATTAGCATCTAAACATGAAATATGCAAGTGATAGTGCTAATTGATAGTTCCAATAACAAATATAAATGGAACCATCTGGTTCCGTTTACTACACTGAACTACAGAGGTCATTCAATGCTATAATAGGATTATCTGGTAGTCATTCCATTTACCAGTGGTAAGGCAATTCTGAAATGCTAACCATTACAACATCACTGCAGTTACTGTATGTGAAGGTCTGACATTATGATGACATGTTGGCTTGTTCCTGCCCATTCTGTTGTCTTTGTTTCCATAATACAAAATGCACCCATTCTTCTAGGGCAGGGATTTTCAACTATTTTCATACCAGGACCCACTATTTATTCAGCATTTTAGCCTCAGACCACCATTTGATGTTGAGTTTAGTCTCTCAGACAGAAAACTAAGGATTTTCAAGTTTGTGTTCAGAATTTAGGAGATCACTTGTTGCAAATAACAATTCTTCTACATTTTCTAATTGTGTAGATTCTTGAAATGTATTGTCATTCAGATGTAACCGTTTGAGAGCATAAAAAATAAACCATGGACACGTAAGGATGCATTTGGTATCATTTTAAAATCTCAAGAGTTACCAGATCTATGAGGGTCCATTTGGTGATCAAATGTCAATCATTTAGCTTACCAAATGGACCATTACGGGTCCAATTGGTTTCATTTTATGCTCTCAAGAGTTACAGATGTACAAGGGTCGATTTGGTGAACTACATTTAGAGAGAGTTCCAGGGGACCACCTGGACCAACTCTCTCAGGGACCACTGGTGGTCCCCGGACGACTGGTTGAAAACCAAATGGACCATTACGGGTCAATTTGGTTTGCTTTTTATGCTCTCAAGAGTTACAGATGTGGAAGGGTCGATTTGGTGAACTACATTTAGCTGGGGACCACCTGGAACTCTCTCAGGCACCACTGGTGGTCCCCGGACGACTGGTTGAAAACCAAATGGACCATTACGGGTCCATTTGGTTTCCTTTTTATGCTCTCAAGAGTTAGATGTACAGTAGAAGGGTTGATTTGGTGAACTACATTTAGTTGGGGACCAATGCATTTCTGCATTAGAAATGCACACTATTTGTTGTCCTATATCTCTCTAAAATCGAATTACTTTACCTTCGACGGAGGAGACTCGCCAACCGTGAACAAAGAAGGAACGGCGTCGTTTGACAGGACGAGGTTGTCGGCGAAGCCAGCAACGAATTGACCGTGGTTGACAAAGTTCTCCGGAGTAAAATGGCGGTCGCATAACCGAGAGTTGTTGGTTATCGCTGCCTCCTCGAAATGTATAAATTCCAACCATTGCCGTCGAAGGCACTGAGAGGATCCCGGAGCAGGGAAAGAAAACAGTCTCTTGACATTGGTACATCCAAAAATACACCTTCGTGTGGGAGCCATGTTTGGAACTAGCAGTCAACAAGTGTACTGTAGGTCTGCTCTCTATCTGCTACCCGCGCCGGAGCTGGTAAAAAGAGGGGAACTGAAGGCTGGTGTCAATTTGCACTGACGGGGGGAGAGGGGGCGTAACTCCAGAGCAATCTAGTAGAAGAGTTGCGACATTGAGGTGTCAGAAAACAGCCTGGTGATGTGGTTCATGTACTCGCGCAAGCCCATAGGCTTCAATTCTCTATTCATTGTCACTGTCCAACAGAGGTCTATGTAGATGAACTGTCCCCATGAAGTGAACCGAGTTGGTGTAACTGTCTATTTCCAAGGCTCTGCGTAACTCGTGTGTGTGTGTGTGTGTGTGTGTGTGTGTGTGTGTGTGTGTGTGTGTGTGTGTGTGTGTGTGTGTGTGTGTGTGTGTGTGTGTGTGTGTGTGTGTGTGTGTGTGTGTGTGTGTGTGTGTGTGTGTGTGTCGCAAAGTCCCTCCCCTCAGCTGAAAAAGTATCAGGCCCGGGTGTAACATTTCGGAATTGGGGGGCAGCCGACAATTGCAGTTGATTTAGTGGTGTTTAGTGGAGCAGTCATGGCATTTAGGGGGGATTGCCCCTCCCCAGGCCCGTGCCTATATCCGGCTCTGATGTGATCTCTCCTTCCCTCTGTCTGATAGCGTATTAGTTGTTTTCCTCCTCGGCGCAGTCTGTCTCTCTTCTCCTCCTCCATCACTAGATAGTAGGCTACTAGTACTACTACGACATTATTTTTGTTGCGATCGCGTTGTTAGTAACTTCATTGGCGGGGGACGAGGACAACTGTCATTCGCCAAAGAAGTGTGGAGGAGGAGAGGAGAGCAGCAGACAAGCGGCGGCTCCATTCTTCACTCCACCGCCGCTCAACTTACAGATACAGCACAGCTGTATCGGCTGTCTCAGTGGGGAAACACACATACGTGGCCCGGTACCATGGGACTAACGTTCGAAATTGCGATTATGCATCAGTTAGTGTAAACAACAACACCTCAACCAATGTCATTGTAACTAAGATGTTCGAGTGAAAATAATAATTTTCAAGTGGACATTTGACCCAGTATGAAGCCATATGTAACGTCAAAACGACTAGCCTGTTGCTATGCTAGCGCTGACTATGGGGGAAGTTACACCTCCTGCGTGACGTCACGACAAAAATTAGCCTCTGAATTAGCATTTGTTAGCTCCCCAGGGGGCGTGTCAGAGGCCCTTTAAACTAAACCAAGTCAACAAGCCACTATCCAGTCAGGATTAAAAAATAAATAGAAAGATCTAGCAAACCAAACCAACTTTAAAAATAAATTGGAACTAAAAATCCACTCTAAAACTAATTCAACTAAACTGAGTCAACAAGCAGTGCTATCCAGTCAGCATTTAAAAATAGAAAAATCTAGCAAACCAACTTTAAAAAACAAATTGAAACTAAACTGAAAAGAAGCCAATACTAAACACAAATTAAGTACTATAATAACCTTGATATAGAACTGCAGTGTAGCAAAACGGACATGATCACTTGATCCTCACCAGCTTCCCACCCACAAACACAGCCAATTGTGTTTGTTACGCCCTGTTTACACCGGTAGCCAAATCCAGCCTGAATCAGATTGGTTTAAATGAGTCATTTAAACCAACTGGATTTCAGTCTCGATGTGGCTCAGATCTGATTCAGGATAGATTTGTCTGCCAGTGTAAAAGAGGGCCATGGAGCGCCCAGCCAAGCTGGAAGCACCGCTGCTTTTACTACTGGCTACTGAGCCAGTATCAGCGGTGGTGTGGCAAGAGTTTTGCCTTACCACACCCAGACGCCCCATGTTTAGGTTGTGTGTCTGTGACATACTGTACAGTACACAAACACACAGACAACACACAATAATGGTAAAGTACATTACAATTTCTACTACTAATAACTACTGTATGTACAGTATAAAGAAAAGAATGAAGCAAATGTTCTTACCACACCATACAAACCTTTCTGGAGGCGCGTCCACGCGCACCAGGAGAGGTCAGGAGCGAGGCTCAACTGACCCACGTCGACTGTTGGGGTCCGCCGCCTCCAGTCATGGAAAAACTCCACACGATGGTCCAGGATAGATAGAGTTAGAAGTTAGAGATAGAGAGAAAGAAGGAAGTAAATGTCCAGGCCTTCTACGGCGGAAGACACAGGCACGGTGCGGGCGGGCCTGTCCTTCCACCGCAAAAGACCAGAACACCCACTACCAGGACTCCTCCGACCACCAGACCCGCCAAGGGCAATCCGACCCCAAACAGGACGGCACAGGCCACACCGAGGCCGAGCACCAGGCCGCCTCCCACAGAGCGCAGAAGCTTCCTCAGCTTCTTTGCTCTGCTTTTCCTCCCTCGAGGACCGAGGAGGGACGCTGGCACCACCGGGCCGCGACCGAGAGGAGGCGCCGTGCAGAGGAAGGACTGGCCGCAAGCGGCGCAGGTCGCAACCTCGCAGGGAACGCCGTCGTCCCCGGTCACGGTTCGGAAACCCTCAGTATGGAACCTGTGCTGACACTGGTCGACCTCACCCATGACGGCTGGTGGTGGGTTCAGAGTGAGAGAGAGAGAGAGAGAGAGAGAGAGAGAGAGAGAGAGAGAGAGAGATGGAGATGGAGAGAGCTGCAGGCAAGGTGGTACACCTGTGAAAGAGAGGGGGGAAAAAAAGCAAATATTATTGATGCTGCTCGTTGTTGACCTACTATCTCAGCCCTATTGGCGCGACTTGTTGTGCGTTGGACTGGCGAGTGGGAGTCCCGGGTTCGATCCCCGCTTCTGCGTAATACTACACCAGCATAAAGGCAATCAGACAGGAACTTGCTGGTGCAAAAAAAATAATAATGTGATATTGGTTGTGGCAATGCTGTCTACCGCTTCCAAATGGTTTGAAAATCACAACTAACAGACAATAATCTCAACCAGTCTAGCAGGTGTTAAAATCACAAAAGTAACACGTATTGTAATCACAACCAAGAAGAGACACTATAAACACAACCAACTACCAGACGTTATAAACACAACACAGAAGTTAAACAACAAACCAATGCTATAAATCGGTAGTTTTCAACCAGTGGTCCTCGAGAGGATTCCTAGTGGTCCCCAGTTAAATGATGGGCAGTTGGTAACCAAATGGACCCTTAAGGATCTGTAACTCTTATTACGAAAAACCAGTGGACAAAAGGAAAAAAAAAAATCTTTAGTTTTGGGCTCTGTGGGTCCAAAAATTCGGAATAAATTGTGGGCCCTGGTATCCAAAAAGTTGAAAACAACCAACTGCCCCAAATGATAACCTGACGTTATAAACACGACAGACGTTTCAACACACCGACAGGCCGCAAGAGTAAACGAGACGTGGAGAAATTCGAAAATAAAACGTTAACTCACCGGTCGAAGAGGGAAAACGTTGGTTGCAAAGTTGTGTCTGCTGGTTCCTCTCGTCCGTTACCGATGTCCTCCTCGCTGTCTCTGCCGGTCCTCCGGTGTCAAGTTGTGGATCTGCTGGGTGTAGAACTGCTGCTGTAGCTGCTGGTAATGTCGCTGGGAAGCGGAGTAGGTGGTGAATGCGTCTGATTCTCGTGAGTCTCAGATCATTCTGAAAGATGTGGACGAAGCTTACAGTATACACTAATTGGGACCAGCCTCGCTGATTGGTCGGGTGTTTTGAGTGTCGGCGCGCTCGTCCAATCAGCGTCGACTGTTCAAGTTCAAACCAGTTCACACCAGTTCAACCCTCCCCCTTCTCGCTGCTCGCTTCTCTACTGCGCTTCTCGACTTGCACACTTAAAAAACGTTAAAAACAACCAACATCATATTATCATGTCATATCAAAACGTTAAAAAACAACCAACATCATATCAAAACTTTCAAGTGTAAATAAACAAAACAATTTTTCCTCAAACGAGTTGCGTCGACGTTACGGCGACGGTAGGGTCGCTTTCTACTGACGTCACACGGCGTGGCCGTGGCTTGGCGCGTCGACCAATCAGAATCGAGTTGCGTCCCTCTGCGTAGTGTGTGTACATTGAAATTGGTAACATATGGAATAATGTCGCGATCGGTCCCCTTTGTATTTATTTATCTTGTTTAGATAAAATAAATGAACGCGATACACGCTGCTACCGAATCCCGAGTAAAAAGTGGAACTTTTGTTATTTATTTATTTTTTTTTAAATAAAATTGAGACGCAACCGCGACCGGGTTCAATAGGTCACCAATTCCGGTGCAAGAGCTTAGCTACACTGCATAGTCTGAAGGCCAACTTTGGGTTCAATTGTATTCATTCGGTTTACCAATAACAGCTAAATAGTGAAATATTTGTCCCCAGCATTTGGTCAGAGAATCGCTTTAGTGTAACCTCATCCAGTGGTTCTGGATGAGGAGGTCCAGTCCAGTCCAGTCCAGTCCAGTGGTCCTGTGGGGTAATCCTCTTGTCAATGTGTGGGGTGTAAAGCTGTGTTAACTTGCCACGTCTGCTTATTATAAGCTACATAGCGCTTGTTTCGTTCTGTGATGTTGTTTGTACTGATTGTGAATGTGTTTGCTGTTTTTTTTTTTTTTTTTTTTGCTGTGAAATGAAGTTTTTTTTTTGGCTTAAGCTATTGAAAATATCAGATCTCCCTAGTCAAAAAATCCTATA
This sequence comes from Benthosema pterotum, assembly GCA_039105355.1. Classification (NCBI taxonomy): domain Eukaryota; kingdom Metazoa; phylum Chordata; class Actinopteri; order Myctophiformes; family Myctophidae; genus Benthosema; species Benthosema pterotum. Next base: position 52,708,843 of record CM076969.1, on the reverse strand, counting down.
GGATTTTGGAAAAGTCCTATAGAAAAGTCCTGTCAGATTTTGGAACAAATCCTATTGGATTTCCAATGGGATTCCAACAGAATCCTAGAGGATTTTCCCAAAAATCCTATAAGATCCTAAATGGATTTGTTCTGTTGGAACAAATCCAATAGGATTTGTTCCAAAATCTGATAGGTAGATACTTTTCTACTGGAATCCTATAAGATTTTTTGACTAGGGCTACAAGTTTTTTGACCTGTTGTGAACTTGTCGATTAGCTATTGTTTTCTATTCCAAGGGTAAGTCTAACAGACTCATACTGTATATAACATTGATGTAAAGCAGTGGTTCTTAACCAACCAGTGGTCCGGGGACCACCGGGGGTCCTTGAGATGGTTACTACATTTCACGTAAAAAAAAATGTACCCATTTACTTGACTCTCGCATCGCATTCCCAGGGACAACTCTGACCTGGGATTCTGTCCACTAATTGTTGAGTGACACCACAGATTGTTTTGCAATCAAATGTGTGCCATGGATTTTAATAAAATGTTTGAATGAGCTGCTAATTTTCCTGGCATGGACAACTCAGCCATCAAAGTAGGTGACATTGTTTGAAAATGATCTTGTACTACTTGCAAATGCAGTATGGATTGCAGGGTTGCATTTAGCCAACAGCTATTCTCATTATTTGCAAACCTGCATATGCAATGGCACATTTCTGTCTCTGTACCTCTGTTTTGTGCCTTAGTTTTGTCTGTTCATGGCTGCCTCCCAGTGGACATATGGATGCCTTGCCCAAATGAGCTCTGTCCAAATCTCAAATATCAGCCCCATATAATTAGATCAAAGTAAAATATTATATTAATCAAATATTACCGTAATATAAGGTAGTGCTTTCAAAAGTGGGTTTGGGGGTCCTAGATATAGAAATGTATCTAAATGGGGGACTGTAGACTAATGCATGTCAAACTGGGAGTCCTTGAATTAATTATAATTATTAAAATTAAATGTGTCGAAAAATCACTGTTAGTCGTAAAAATATTCTACCTGGCATATCTTTTCAAAAAGGCATCCCTGGGATAATTCCTCTCATTTTGAGGGTCCTTGACATGGAAAGGTTTGGGAACTACTGTCTTAAAGGTATATTTTGCAGGTTTCATGAGAATTCACACAGGCTCACCTTTAAAAGCTTTATTATTAGTAGATATTTACATTGAAGATTATTACACTGCTATTATACATTGCATAATATTTAGTGAGAAGCAGGCTTGGTAGAAAGTCTAAAATACTTTGAACATCACAGGTTCTTTCATAGCACTTATGTCTTTACGACTTAATATCTGCTAAATGATTGTGTTGGACGCAAGCTGCCACAGATATTAACTTTGGTCAAAAAAATAAAATAAAAATACAAAAAAAAGAAAAGAAAAAGAAATTAAGCATTTCTTAAGAAAAGACAACCGAAGCAAATTTACACATCATTGACTCCTTTTAAGTGGAATTATGTGAAGGGAGAATGGGGAAAAAAGCATACATTCAGTTTTCAAAGGAGTCGTATAGTTCATGTTGGAGACTGGATCAATAATATTTTCTAATCAGCAAGTTACAGAGAAGTGTGGACATGTAAAAGGTAATGACAATTACCAACACTTCCTTGCAGACATGGAAGGGGATAGAACTGTTAAACCTCTTTTTGTATCCATAAACGATCTCTCAGACGATTTACAGCCAAGGGAAAATCCCTAGGCCACAAAAAACAAACATACAAACAAACAAAAAAAGGAATATACCACTACAGTACCATGCTGCACAGTACTTGTTGCAACAATTGCCTTTGTGAAGGAAACATACAGTATGTCAGTGTGAGACTTCACAGGAACAGAAAGTGTAACAAACAAGGTCATGCATGCAGCAATATTGTCCTCTTTTCATACAAAAGGTAAACCATCATTCAAAACATGACTGGTAAGACATCAAGGTTCAAATATGAAGCCTACGGGTTCAGCCAGAGCAGGTCCAACCTGACATTTTAGGGCCTTGGGCTCCATGGAAAAAATATATGGAATCATTTCATAATAAATATAATAGTTCTGTTTGTGTTCTGTTTGTGTATTTATCCATTATGAAGATGGTGCTAACCAGGGGTGTAGTGGAGGGGGGACGGCGTCTCCCCACTTCTCACATCTAGAATATTTATTGGGCAAAAGTAAGCCTATGTTTTTTTTTCTTGTCTTTTACTTTTGTGGATACAATTATGCATTGTAAACAATCTTTCTCAATATGCTATACTCGTTTTAATAGCGTGTCTGTGTGTGTTGCGCAGGTGCACGCAAATGCGCATGCAAATGCAAGTGTGCATGCACGTGTCTTAAAGGGGAATTCCACTCATTTTCAATATTTTACTACATCATTAATATACCTTAGAGATGCTGTGTGGGCATGGTAAAAAAGTTAATGAGTTTCCTTTTTTTCTGAGAGTGTTTCTGAGAGTCTCAGAAAAAAAAATGAAAATGGGTGGAATTCCCCTTTAGGCGTCCCCCCACTTCTAAAAGTCCCACTACAACACTGGTGCTAACTGGCATTTAAATTTTACTCCATGGAGAGTTCTCAAATTCTGCCCAAACCCGCCAATTTAGGGTCGGGTCGGGCCTAAAAATCTGTTCAATTTAGTGGGCAGTTTATAGGGCCTGACCTTATTTCTCAGGCCTGTTGAGACCTGTAACACTGATGTCAAAAAGGGACACAGCGGACCTGAATTTCATTTCAGGTCTGCTGAATTTGAAGTAATTGAGAATTCCTCGACTAGGATGGTCTACCAGGTTGTGAGCACTTGTTAAGCTTAAATGATACAAGATAATACTCTTATTGATAACTCATTTCAGTACAAATATTGATAAACTACAACTTGAGAGTCGAAGGAGCATTTGTGATTAGATTAGCTAGTGCACTGGCATACCATACTGTCTAGTGCAGAACAATGGTGGAGGAATATACTTTATAGCTATACTAGCATCGAGATTACGGTAGCTTATTATCTTGCAAGTCAGTTTTATTTATATTTTTATATGGCAGATGACCATAATGTTGAGATCATATATGGTTATCATACATGTGGAACCTTCTTATGCATACATGTAATGCTCCAAAAAGTACAAGGTAAGGAAATGCCATAATAATCTAATAGGCATTAACTACTGCTATACGCAACAGCAGCTCTTAGAATGTTTGGTCTCTGGTAAAAATGAAACATACCAGTAGTCACTGATCCTGCCATTTAAGGCCCTAAATGAAACAGATCAGAAACCAAATCCAGGCCTCAAGCCAAAACATAATAAACGCTGCTCTTGTGGAGAACGGTAAAAAAAGGAGAATAGTAATTTCAGGCACAAAGGAATGGAGCAAGCAAACTTCGAGATAATAGCGAGGACGACTGTGTGTGCGAATAATGCCCGACTTACAGCTTTGCTTGTGCGCAAACGTTGCGCATTGAATAGAGCGGTATCTACGAGCTCACAACCGTGTTGTGAGCGCCACGTACGCACCGCCGCGTCATAAACGTTCCGATACAAAGTTCCATGTCAGTAAGTCATGCTAAACGAAGACACGCGCTTATAAAAAAAATAAAATAAAATAAACAAGGAGTAACATTGTTTACAGTATAAGAGTAATACTATTGCTGTGCATGTTGAAAACTTACATCGTTTCAAAAGTTATTCTGTCACGTGGAGAAAAAAAAGAAAAACAGTGAGTATCACTGACTACATGTAAAAAAGGCACAGTTGGCAAGTCCTGGTTATAAAGTAATCTGAGATAATGTGCTTTCGAGATGAAGTCTTTCAGACTACAGGCACACTATCGAGCCGACAGAAGCATGTGGTATTAAAACGCATTCACTCATGCACTCACACACACACATGTACACAGCACAGTATACGTTCTTTCATTCCAAGCAGGGTAAACACCAACACACTGTGCGGTTCCTTTTTACCATTCACGCCATAGATCGCAGCACAGTCTCCAAGAAAAAAAAAAGAACCTTGCACACTGACTCTAGAACACATGTCCCATTTCTCATCCACCACAACACATAACAAATACATAAAAAGAGAGAGTCCTTGGTACGATCATGGAAGGCTGTGATGGAATGATAGGCATAGCAGATTAAAAAAGATGGAACGACGTTCATTCATCTGTTCTTGGGCTGTGCTTGTCTTGAATTCCTTCCCGTTTCCTTAATAGTTTGCAGGAGCACATTTTTTGCTCAATGTTCATTCAGTCAGTATGAGGCCTCATAAGGACTTTTATAGTACGTTTGCGTTATTCTGAAAACTACAGTATTACAGCTCATTGCGTGACCGATGAATAAGTAAAACGATTATGATGATGATCCTTGGATTCTTTACGAATAGCGTGACTGTAGAAAGATGTAATTCCCGTTACATTCTAAATATAACAAGCTCAGAATGTTTCGTAGCGTGTCTAGGATGTCTTATTATAACACCTCGTCGGCAGCGTTTTTTGTGTCCCTTGTCCTTGACCGTGTGTGTGAGGAAAAGTCTACGAGGAAAAGGCCGAGGAGCAGTTGAGAAGAGGAAGGCACTTTTTTTTTTTTTGAGACAATCGGAAAACCACTCTTAGGCGGTGGTGGTAGTGGGTGGAGGTTGTTGCCCCTACAAGCACCGACTTGAGTTCAGCTTTTCTAACGTTGACGGCATATACAGGGGGAAATAATACGCCCCCCCCCTCTCTCTCTCAGATAGATCAGCATTTTGGGGACCCCTTTCGCCCCTCTTCCTCAACCCTATGCCTGGTTCCCATGATGGAGGCCCAGGTTGTTCAGGCCCAGTTCACGTCAGCAGGCCCATGCGGGTCAGCTTTGCAGACAGGAAGGAGTGCAGGACAAAGACCACAGGCTTTGGGCACGAGTGGAGGTCAAACACCTGTAGGACAGGAGGGAGAGGAGGGACAATCAAAGGAAAATACACACATTTAACTCAATAACAACCAGTGACGTACTTGACATGTATATAGTAGTTTCGCATTTTTTATTCATCAATTTATTCCCATTCAAATAGCGTTTCTATTATCATATACATCAGTGGTGGGCAATTATTTTTCCCAAGGGGCCAAATAAGATACATAAAATATTGTGGAGGGCCAAGACTAAAGGCTGAACTAACGTCTGTGTAATATTAATTTAATTTCAAGATAAAAGTAACAGTAAGACCAACCATTTTTACACCATGGCACTCTATTTATTCAAAATTTGAGCCACAGAGCCACAGACCCCAAAACTAAAGATTTCTTTTGCTTTTTGTCCACAATTTCAGGCTGGATTTCACAAACAAAACAGTCAAACATACAGATAAAAATCTGTATGTTAGCTCAAGTGTACACAACTACATTCTCTAGTTGCGTAGACTTGGGCTAATTCACTTTCTTTCCATATTTAACTGGAACTCGCTCAAGGACCACTGGTGGTCCCCGGACGATTTTGATCCAGGCGATTTTGATCATTTCTGAGTGAGTACAGCCTGCCGTTAGGCGATCGTGCAAAAAAAACGGCTAAAAATGTTATGTTTTATTGTAGACAAATCAATTTACACGTCATAAGTATCCCCTTTAACACCCAATGACGTACTTGACGTGTATATAAGCATTACTGCCCAGTGCCTTTCACATTTTTTTTTAATTTATCAAATTATTCCCATTCAAATAGCGCCTAGAATTCCAAGTAGGTCCTCCGTCGGTCTATACATTATGGTCTATATCACTATGGCCAGTAGGTGTCAGCGACTTCTCTGTATACCCTTCATAGAGCTGCGCAGTGACGTCACCGCCCCTGTTCCGGAAGTCTTTTCCCAATTCATTTTTCTCATAGACTTTTCGAAAATATTTTTTATCAAAACGATTACACCGCGGCCAAAGCCAACTCAGGTCGTGACAAATCATGACCACAAACACAATATCGTCATATAATATATAATTGGGAAGAAGTAGAAAACGGCATGATACAAGACTTTTTGTGTCGTTTTTCATCTTAGAAATTATTTTATTGTCCCAAAAGTTTGTGTGTGTCATGATGATTCGTCACGACTCGAGTTGGCTTTGTCCGCGGCGTAATCGTCTTGATATAAATTATTTTCGAAAAGTCTATGAGAAAAATTAATTGGGAAAAGACTTCCGGAACAGGGGCGGTGACGTCACTGCGCAGCTCTATAGATGCCAGAGTATAAGCAAAGCAACGGTACCATTTCACCCTCCGGACCGCCGAAGTCCAGGTAAAGATTGCGGATCCCGTCGTCGGCGGACATCTTGAGCTTCTCGAACGGGTATCGGAACAGAACCGCTCCGCCGGTGGGGTCGGCCGGCTCTCGTGTGACGGTGAAGCCCTTCTCATAGTGCAGCGTCAGGCGAACCTCCTGACGGTTGAGCGTGCAGCCTGGAGACGAGACAGAGAGAGAGGGAGAAAGGGAATTTAAGGTGTCGAATCGAATCTTACCCTTTCTTACAAAAAAGTATAGTGTAAGTCAGGGGTTTTCAACCTTTTTGACTCCAGGGACCACCATTTATTCAGCATTTGAGCCACGGACCACCATTTGATTACACACACCAATCAAATGGTGGTTCACACCAAATAACTAAAATTAAAGAATTCTTTTGGTTTTGTCCACAATTAAAGGCTGTAAAAACAACAAAACAGTGTAAACTTCTTAATTAAGTGGTGCTAATGCAGATGAATATTTTAACTCTTGAGAGTGTAAAAATGAAACCAAATGGACCCGCAAGGGTCCATTTGGTTTCATTTTTACATTCTCAGGAGTTACATCTGGTTAACCAACTTTCCATCATTTAGCCTGGGGACCACCTGGAACCTTCTCAGGGACCACTGGTGGTCCCCGGACCACTGGTTGAAAACCCCTGGTGTAAGTGATTTCAATTAATTTGGCTAATCCTCCCTACTATAGCCCCTGGGGTGAAAAAAAACAAAACAAAACTCGAGTTTCAGTTTGGGCTTTGGGAGAAGCCTTTCGTCCAGTAGCGTTTCCAAGCAATTTGGAGCCCTATCATTATCAAATCAGGCTGTAATGTCGCGGCGATTTCTGGATTATGATCCACGATGGACATGGACACGCGCGCGTGCACGTAGGAGCGTGCACCAGGCGATGTTGATCATTTCTGAGAGAGTACAGCCTGCCGTTAGGCGATCATGCAAAAAAAAAATTGGTAATCGCCTCAAACTAAGTTTTATTGTAGAGAAAACAATTTACATCAGTGGCCACGTCACTGGTAGGCTCTCCAATAAAACAATAAATCAATTAGGTAGTAGCGAAACGGTTAAACTATTTCACATAAAAATGGACTCCATGGACCCCCCCCCCATCTGAAAATATGTTGTTTCAGGGACATCCCCCCCTAGTATTCAGAATATTTGCCCCACGTTTTCACGACTTAAAACAAAGCAGCAGATCTACAAGCTTGCAGAACTGCCATTTAAAAACAGATAAAGTCTAAAAAGAATGGTCATAAGGTGACAGCGTGACACAGATGCGTCCTCGGGTGTAACTGGGGTGAAAATGTGTAATGGTTGGATAGAGAGATCAAGGCCAGAACTCAATTAGGATACAGGAGGCGATTCCATAACAGTCCAAAGATCTGTACTACAACGTCCACATGTATGACTGTTGCTTGAAATATCTTTTAATGTTCCTCCTCCTCCACCACCACACTGTTTATGTAGCAGCGGGACATGGAAGAGGGAAAAAAGAGACAAACGGTTTCCAGGCCCCGTTACTGCAGCCAACTATTGTTCTTAAAACCGAGTGGAAACATTCCCCTTCACTGCCACAGACTTCTGCTTCTTTTTTTTTTCTTCCTATGCAGAGTTTCTCTCTGCAGACCAGTGTTGCCAACTGCCAAAATCCAAAATGCACAAGTGGCACTTCCAAAATGCACTAGAATGCGCTAGAGCAGTGGGTTTTCAACCATTTTCATACCAGGGCACAATATTTATTCTGGATTTGGTGTTGAGTTTAGCCATGCAGGACCACCGTTTGATGTTGAGTTTAGTCTCTCAGCCTAATTTAGGATAAATAATTGTTGAAATGTTGGTCAAAATGACAATTCTTCTATATTTTGAAAATGTGTAGATTCTTGGAAATTATGTAATTTAGATGTTTGAATATAATTTAACTCTTGACTCTTAACTCTTGGTTTCATTTTACGCTCTCAAGAGTTACAGATCTCTAAAGGGTCCATTTGGTTACCAATGGTTCTTTCTAGGAAGGAAGGGGGACCTTATCATAGGAGGAAAAATGGTGAAAAACAAAGGTTTTATCTCTGGCGCCTGTCAACCAATTTCGCTCCAACTCACCAGCAAAAAAAGCACTAGATTTTCCGCCAGGAGTTTTTCACTAATTTTAGCGCTAGGGTGGGTCTGAAAAAAAAAAAGCTAAATATAGTGACAAATGCACCAAGTTGGCAACACTGCTGCAGACTCTCTGGTACATTTACTACAGAGACACAAGTCACAATTTGTCAGAAACTTCCTGTGACAGAAGAATCCATATACATTACCAGAGGTGGAAAGTACATCTACTTAATGTACGATGTGACTACCTTTTACACTGCTGTAGATTAAATACTCATTCCAGGAATGTCCAGTCTCTACAAGACATACCTCATTATAAAAGGTGACTAATCAATGATTAAAACGATATCAGATACTACAATACCGATTGGTATTAATAAATGTGGAGACAAACAATTCCCTAAAGTGGCTGAACTCATGTGGGACAGGTTAATATCTGATTGGCAGCTGATTGCACGGTCAAGTATTCAATAAATCTAATCCCATTCAAAGGTGTTCCAGCCAAAAAAATCCTGATTATTATTATTGTATGCAAAGCATTGCCAAGGTCAATGTATTTGTCCCCAATGGGACAATACTTTTTGCAGGGTCAGCGGCAGGTCAAAAAACACAGTTTAGTCGGACACTGTTTTGATGAAAACCATGTATTGGAAATGTGGTATTTGGCAGTGTGGTTGTGTCCCTGTGACGCTCTAGAAAATTATGTGAAAACAGAACAGCACAGCCTTCTTCTCCCTTCGACCTTGTTAAGTAAAGTCTATTCAAACTTATGTCGTGTGGTGTTATGCTGTAGGTTTTGGTTGTCGCCTTATCGCCTAAATCCTTGTCACCTTATTTTGTTTGATCCAACTAGGTATCCCCGATTTTACCTCAAAAGGAAAGCTTCCCATCAAAACAAGATTTCCATCACAACGGTTTTGTCCATTGTATCGCCTCTGTATTGACTTATGAATACACTGTGATTTATCACTGAATAATTCATCCACGTACATGATCATGCACGCGCCCGAAAGCACACACACACACACACACACACACACACACACACACACACACACACACACACACACACACACACACACACACACACACACACACACACACACACACACACACACACACACACACACACACACACACACACACACACACACACACACACACACACACACACACACACACACACACGTCTATCGTTGACTGTGGTTCAAACACTGAACGTGCTGAATCCCACCAGGGCAGCAGCGACTCAGGGGGTAGATTAACCGGATGGCTACCACAAGGTTGCTGGTTCAAAGCTGTGCTCCCCCAGAGTCGATGTGTCCTTGAGCAAGACACTTAACACTGACGTGCTGGTCAGTACCTTGCATGGTTTCTTCCGCCACTGGTGTGTGAATGGAATTGACAAACTATTGCCTTGGATAAAAGCGTCTATATTTTACTGATCAATACTGTCCAGCACAAGCACATATTTCTCTCACATACCTCCACACACACACGCACACACCAGGGTTATTATAAGTAAGTAAGTAGCCTTGCCAGGCCATGAGGTCAGGAGTCTATCTCCTGTTTCTGTAGCGTGAGGCAGTTGATATACAAGTGCATCCCCTGGACATGACGCTAGTATATCGCAGGGACTTACCCCCAATCCATCCCTTGATGCTGAGTGCCAAGCAGGGAGGCATTGGGTCCCATTTTTAGAGTCTTTGGTATGACCCGGCCGGAATCTAACCCCGACCTCCCAGTCTCAGGGCGGACACTCTAACCACAAGGCCACTGAGCTGGTAGGGTTATTATAGTTATGGCTTTTTCATTTTAGTTTAGTTTTAGTTAGTTTTGACATTTCATTTTCAAATTCAGCTAGTTTTAGTTAGTTTTTTTAGAGCGGGTTTGCTAGTTTTTATTTTGGTGAAAATATTTAGTTTTAGTTAGTTTTGGAATTCAGTATTGGATAGAAGATCTAGAAGCATCTCCTCCTCATGCTGGTAGCCAAAACATTTTGGATTTAAAAGCTTTATAAGAACTTAAACTAAGAGTATTTTGTGGTATAATTTCAGTTAGTTTTAGTTAGTTTTCTGAACCCACATTACAGTTTTAGTTTAGGTATCGTTTTTTTTGCATTCATTTTTAGTTTTTATTAGTTTCAGTTAACTCAAATGTTTTTTTGAATTTTAGCTTTCGTTTTTTTGTTAGTTTTAGTCAACTATTATAACCCTGGCACGCGCACACACACACACACACACACACACACACGCACACACACACACACACACACACACACACACACAGACAGACAGACAGACAGACAGACAGACAGACAGACAGACAGACAGACAGACAGACAGACCCATTGTGTCCTATCTAGTTTCTGAATAACATTCAAGGATTTCACCACGTTTTCACGATTTTTCAAAAATAGCAGAGATACAAGCTCATAGCGTGCCACTCGGTGGCACGCTATGAGCTTGTAGATCTGCTATTTTTTCAATAGTTAAAACATAATGCTTAGAACACCAAAACGCGTTCAGTACAGTACACTAAGGGTTAAGACAGACAGACGTGCGGCGTCATCTCACCGATGGAGACCTCTTTGATGAGCTCGGCGGCAGCGTGTCCTCCCTGAACCAGGGCCCGTGTCCACGAGGACAGGTCCCAGTGGGTCTCCACCCGGAACACGTGCGACTCGATGCCCCGCCCCGTCCCCGTCCGCGTGGCGAACACCAGGTCAGCGCCCTGCGCCGGGGAACTGCGGGCGCTGCCGGAATGGACCAGTCTGAAAGAAGAAACAAGATACGTTAGGCGAGGAGGACTGTGATTTATATCAGTTGTTTTCAACCTTTTTCATACCAGGGCCCACTATTTATTCAGTATTTGAGCCACAAAAGGACCACCATTTGATGACATTTTAGCCGTTGTGTTCCATTACTGTTATATCATGCTTAAGAACAATGTACTTATAATGAAAAATAGAGCCTCAATTTTTTATTGAGGCTCTGAAAACTCACAGGACATTCATAAAATAAATATCAAATTGCCTTTCTTTTTTTTCCACACAGAAAAAAAAGAAAGAAAAATGACATTACATAACAGACGAGAAAGAAAAAGGGAAAAAAAGAGAAAGAAAAACAACAACAAACACACCACAGATTTAGTATAACATGTACTTTTCAGGTTACCAGAGTCTTGCTTTTGCTAGAGTTTAGTAAGGCACATTGAAGCGTATCCCAGAGGGGTCCATTGTATCTAGAACTGGTTCCCATACCTTGGTGAATCCATCCATGTTATCACGTAGGAGGTAAGTTAGTTTCTCCAGAGGGATCACAGACATCACCTCCCTGTACCAATCGTCCAATGTGGGGGTGTCTCTATGAATCCAGAGCTTGAGTATGTATTTTCTTTTCAAATATAAGAGAATTCCCCTTAATTTGGCATTGTGTCTGGTGTGTGCACCGGACACCTTAGCTGCTAGTACACAATGGAGGGGTGATAGGTTCAGATTATATCCCATCAACGAGTCCAGTTCATTCTTCACATCATTCCAAAACACCTGTATCTTTGTACATTTCCAGAGCATATGGGCATATGTACCAACTTCTGTGTCACATGTATTACAGTTAGGGGAACTAAGACCTAGCCTGCTTCTCAATAAAGGTGTATAGTGAAGTCTATGTAAAATTTTGAATTGTCTCTCCCTATCATTATTGCAACTTAATATATTAATTGTGTTTCCTATAATGGAAGGAACGTTTTCCTGTATATGCTGTTAGTATTTGGGGGTTTGAGTTGACAGTTTGTGATGTTGAGTTTAGTCTCTTGCACCCAAAACGAAGGACTTTCACGTTTTTGTCCACAATTGGGAAAGAGGACTGTCAAAATGTTGGTCAAAATAACATTTTTCATTTTCTAATGGTATGGACTCTTGAAAATTACACAATTCAGATGTGTAAATATAATTTAACTCTTGAGAGCTCTAACTCTTGAGAGCGTTAAAATGAAACCAAACGGACCCTCACGGGTCCATTTGGTCTCTAAGCTCTAAACTGCCTCCCCCTGGCCAGCCGAGGTGCCTGATGGGGGGGACAGGAACTGGTTGGAACAACGTGTTCCTTCCACGCGTCCAACCAGGGAAACTCCCCCCTGTCAGGTGAAAAGAAGGCAGCTTGGACTCCTCATGCATTGAAGGAAGTATGAGCCCAGTCTGCTGCCTCCCCAGGTTGGTGGAGGGTGTGTAGAGCCCAGGATCACATGAGGAATTGGCACTAGGTGAAAAATGGGTTACAAAATCGTGGGATAAAAAAAATAATATAAAAAAAGAAGATGGGTGGAAATTCCCCTTTTCATCGCAAGTATTTGTGTGACAACTGATTGAAAAAGTAAAAGGTTGATGACTGGGCCTCAGTGTAACTACCAACCTTGTGGCCAGTAGTGGGTGTGTGAGCAGAGGCATGGACCAGGCCTCTCTGCTCCACGGAACAGACTCAAACAGCAGGATGTCTTTCTCCGTCAGAGCCATGACGATGGGCCTGAACTGGTGCCGTCCTCCTTCCAGCTGGACCTGGAGAAACAGAATGAATGCTCCATTTAAATAAAGAAATAATTGTGTGGACTCTTGAAAATTACGTAATTCAGATGTTTAAATACCGTATTGTCCCGAATATAAGACGACTTGTTTATAGGACCCTCATAGAAGACCCTCATTTTTCAAGACCCATTTACAGAAAAAAGAACATTGAATGTCAAATAGTATAGCCCCTGAATATATGACAACTCCATTTTTGGGATAATTCCATTGGGAAAAAACATAGTCTTATATTCAGGCCCATAGGGTATAATTTAACTCTTGAGAGCGTTAAAATGATTTAACTCTAGATGTCTACCGGTAGATGTGTTTTAACGCTCGTTTTATCGCTCATGTGATCTACCTGCACAGCCTGTATAAATAAAATAGTTTGACAACAAACCATTTTGTTTTGGACCAATCAAATAATTAATAAAAAGGAAAAAAAAAACACTCATCTTTCTATAAATAATTTTTGAATAGTGTATGAGGAAAAGGCATCAGATTTTCTCATGTAGGTGTGTGTGTGTGTGTTGCGGACACACATGCATGTTTATGTCTGCCATGCCAGAATGTGTCATTGCTTGAGTGATTAGGATTGAGCGATTAACATTTGGTGACAATAACTATTGGGGCGGCTGTGGCTCAGGAGGTAGAGCAGGTCGGCCAATGATCCAGTGGTCGGCGGTTCGAATCCCGGCTCCTCCTGTCTACATGTCGAAGTGTCCTTGGGCAAGACACTGAACCCCACCTTGCCTCCAGTGGTTGCCACCGCTGGTGTGTGAATGTGGGGAGGGGGGACGCTGGCGTTGACTGTTCACCGCTCTACTTCCCAATGTATGAATGAATGGACCATTGTAAAGCGCTTTGAGTATACACATAGTGCATAGAAAAGCGCGATAAAAATGCAATCCATTATTAGCAGGTGACAATCCGTTAGGGACTGGTTAGTAATAGTATACATAGAGGCACACTTCCAGACAGGAAATAGTGGCTAATGTGGTGGAAACGCTTATTGATTTTGTGTCTATTTCCTGTCAACCCAGGGCTAAAAAAAAACAACCACCACACAGATGCATGTGATCCATTGATTCAGTCATACCTGAATCAATCAAAAACAGCATGGCTAGCCCCTTAAAGGGGAATCCCACCCCTTTTCGACCTTTACAAAGTCATTAATATAGCGAGATGTTGTGGGGACATGAAAAAAAAAAAACGTTCCCACATTCTGTAGGGCAACTTGATGACCTCAAGGAGAGCACGCTGCACGTTGCTTTGCTTTGTGAACATGGACAGTTTCTGTTTACGTAGTTTTCTGGATGAACCGCCGTTGTTGACGTCATATATTTGTTCATTTTATTCATTCAAATATTTTAACAATATTTTAAAAATAAATATAAACTGTAAATGAAACTCCAGAAACGCCAGAAAAAATATGTTGTTTATAAATAATCTGTCATGTTTAAAATGGAGTTTTAAGTCATAATGGGTTTGTATAGGAAGGAGGAGGATACGCTAAAATGAACATCAAATATCTAAATACTGAATGGAGTAACTTATAAACTGTTAGGTGTGTTCACATGAGACTGAGTAGACCATAAAATGATGCTTTAAATCAGTGGTTTTCAACCAGTGGTCCGGGGACCACCAGTGGTCCTTGAGAGGGTTCCAGGTGGTCCTCAACTAAGTTGGTTAACCAGATGTAACTCTTGAGAACGTAAAAATGAAACCAAATGGATCCTTGCGGGTCCATTTGGTTTCATTTTTACACTCTCAAGAGTTAAAATATTCATCATCTAAATTAGCCATTTTGGAATGTATGTTTTGCTTGTTTTGGTTTCCCAAATACAGCCTGGAATTGTGGACAAAAGCAAAAAATAAATCTTTAGATTTGGGGTCTGTATCCTCAAATGTGGCTCAAATGCTGAATAAACGGTGGTCCCTGAGATGAAAAAGGTTGAAAACGCCTGCTTTAACCCTTAGTGTACTGAACGCGTTTTGGTGTTCTCAGCATTATGTTTTAACCATTGAAAAATAGCAGATCTACAAGCTCATAGCGCGCCACCGAGTGGCGCGCTATGAGCTTGTATCTCTGCTATTTTTGAAAAATCGTGAAAACGTGGTGCAAATCTTGGAATGTTAGAAACTAGAAATCTAGACAGGACACAATGGATTAAATCACAACAAAATCAAACAAACGAAAAAAAAAAGAAAACCTCCATACCTGTTCAGCCATCCAGCCGATGTGTTTGAGGTGGGGGTGCGAGGAGGAGGGGGCGGAGGCGGGGGAGCCCAGGTAGGCGTTGACGTGGGCCAGGGTCTGTGGCAGCAGCGCCGCCACGTTGGTGTGGATGGCACTGAACCACGAGGTGGCGGACGGACCGTCCTTACAGCGCAGCACCACCGTGTGCTGTCCGTCAGGGGAGTGGAGCTCCAGCAGCCTGCAGGTTGTGGATTAAGGGGGGGGGGGGGGGGAAAAAAAAAAAAAAAATCGATACAGCAATATATTAGCCTGGCTCAGCCCTGAATCAGCACCTTAAAAATACTACCTTATTTTTTCTTTGTGATTCAAGGACTGGCTTTCTTTGCCTTTGGGGCCGTTTTTGTCGGTTGGAAATCCATGCCCAGCACGTGATTGGCCAACAGCCCTGTCATTCACTTCGTTTCACTTTATTATTCTTTAAAGAAGCGTCAGGCTTTAGGTTTTATAAACATCATCATCCGACATATTTTACTGCTTTTGTTCACATGCTAGTAACGCTCGTCGGCTGTGTTTGTTTAGTTAGCAACGTCATTATTATGCTAATGACAACGACGTCGTCTGCTTTCCCAATATTGATATGGGTTGGTATGAACCAATCACCGTGAAGACTGCTGCTTTGATCACGCCCATCCCAGAAACTGCTGTAGTAGAGAGGGACTTCAGTCTGAATAATGAAGTGAAACGGAATGACGATTCAGACTGAAGTCAGGCTAGCAATATATCACAATTCTTGATGTCATGCAGCAGGGCTTGACACTAACACTTGCCCGCTTGCCCGGGGCAAGTAAAAAAAAATGGTGGGGCAAGTGAAGGCTGCTACCTGGTTGCCCGATCGGGCAAGTGTGCAACATAGTGCGCTTATAACACAACACAAGATAAATTTGTCTTGAAGGCAGTCATTGCACTCTGCCTCTGTGTCTTTCCCTGCTTTCTAGCTATCCACGATTCCAGGCTGGATTTGGGAAACAAAACAGGCAAATTAACACGTCAAAATGACCATTAATCTTCTACAGTGTAGACCTGGGCTAATTAAGATGATGAATTTTAACTCTTGAGAGTGTAAAAATGAAACCAAATGGACCCGCAAGGGTCCATTTGGTTTCATTTTTACGTTCTCAAGAGTTACATCTGGTTAACCAACTTAACTGGAGACCACCTGGAACCTGGGGGGCAAGTGACCATGACCTGAGGGCAAGTAGAACCTGACTTGCACTTGCCCGATGGGCAAGTGCCTCGGAGACCTTAGTGTCAACCCCTGTGCAGGGTTTTTTTTTCCATTAGGCAGACTAGGAAGTTGCCTAGGGCACCATGAAGGGAGGGGGGTGAGGGGAGGGGCGACCACCAGACATGCTTTAAAAGGATCCCAGGCTAATAAGCCTCATATGGATACATACATTAATATACTTGTCCTCTATAACTAGAATTGAACATTTAAAAACACGTATGATATGTTATTTAGTTTAAAAATAGTTCATATTTTTATCCCTTGGGGGGCATCATTTTACAGGAGACTTACCAAATGGACTGAGTGTCAGGCAATACACACACAGCACCACTCCATCCGCATGTTGAATTGCTATTCTCAAAGGGTTCATATGGGTTGAGAGGCTATTGACGGTGTTTTTTTCTGTAAAACCAATTCTAGAGTATTCAGTGACTGTGAGCACAGCAGACCAGCAGGTCCCATCCTTTCTGTTCAAGTATATTATCTTTGGACAGCATCTTTATTGAATTGCATTTTTAGAGCGCTTTTACAAGTGCTCAAAAAAGCCCTTTACAATGGTTCATACATTTATGCTGTACATCGGCTTAAAGCAACGAATAGCAGTCGATGCCAGGGTCCTCCTCTCTCTCCCCCCATCCATGTGGGGTTCGGTGTCTGTCTTGCCCAAGGACACTTCGACATTTTGGCCGCAGGTCTCTGCCTGCTAGTTCTCAATGCCCCCTAAATGCCCAGTCTGCCTCACCAAGCATGATGGCATGCAAAACAACCCAAGATAGTGGTAAGGGGGGCTCCAGGGAAAATCTTGCCTAGGGCTCCAAATTGCTTAGAAACGCCACTGATGCCATGATATACATAACGAATTGCCAAAAAACGGTTCAAAATCGTTTTTTTTTTTTTTTTTTTTTTTCATGATTATGTATAGGCCTAATTTGTTCATGTCAGAAAGACTTGATTGAACTGAACAGAATTCCACCCATTTTCAACATTTACTGTACTGCATTTTACTTGATGATGACATCATCAAGTTGTGTTTGTGTTGTGTTTGTTAATGATCTTTCTTTCGTGACCTTTTTTCTGAGGGTGTACAAATGTAACCAAAAGGGTCCATTTGATGCCATTTCAGCCCATAGCACTTGCAGTACCAACCTAGGTACTTTAGATGGCATACTTCAGCAGACTTAGATCTCAGTTACCTATATAGGACGTCCTGCTGTTCTGTTCTCAGCTCATGGAGGGTCGGGGCGATTGACGATGGAAAAAAAAAGCTTTACCGCCCACCCTATTTATTTATTTTTTGTTATTTATCTAATTATTTCTCTTTCCCGCGCATGCCGAACATTCCAAACGAATGAATCGTGAACAGTTCTGTAGGGGAGGGAAAAAAACAACCTCTCCCACACCCGCTTGCAAAACACATGCAATAATCCTCCAACCACACCTAAAACTCCCACGTAATCAGGTATTTCGGTCTCTCTCGCACACACACACGCACACGCACACGCACACGCACACACACACACACACACACACACACACACACACACACACAGCAGTGCCATGTGTTACGACAACATCCACAGACAGACCTGTTCTCCAGGTCCGGCATGGTCAGGTTCCTGCTGATGAAGCACATCTTCAGGCTGATGACCTTCCTGTCCTTGGAGCCATGGCCGCCGCCACCACCGCCGCCGCCGCCACTGCTGCTGCTGTTGTTGTTGTTGTGCTTGGGGGAGCCTGAGTCCTCGCTGCCGCTGTAGCAGGGGGACTGCGGACGCACGCCGTCCCACGGCAGGTCGGCCACCAGGGACGGCTTCTTGAAGAGCGGAGACACCTCGCGGATGTACTTCACTGCGGGGGGAGAAAACAGAACACATAGAGGGTTGGGATCAGGATTATAGAAAAGTATAAACTAAAACTAACTAAAAAACGAAAACTAAAATTCCAAAAACATTTCAGTTAGCTGAAACTAATAAAAACTAATAATGAATGCAAAAAACGATCAGCTAAAACTGTAATGTGGGTTCAGCAAGCTAACTAAAACGAACTGAAATTATACCCAAAATACCCTTAGTTTTAGTTTTTATAAAGCTTTTAAATCCAAACTGTGTTGTTGACCAGCATGAGGAGGAGATGCTTCTAGATCTTCTATCCAATACTGAATTCCATAACACTGTATTCTTGTGGGAGAGTGCAATCATCCAATCTACTAAGAAACTCAAAGCAAGGGTTGATTACCAACTGTTTCCTATGGCCATTAAATAAAATGTTTTTGTTTTGTTTTGTAGTTGCCCAAGTGTACATTTGAGTGAGGAGTCTGGCATCGGGACATCCCTACTAATAAGCCTCATATGGATAAATACATTAATTGAACATTTAAAACACATATAATATGTTCTTTAGTTTAGTTCATAATTTTATCCCTTGGGGGGCGCCATTTCACAGGGGATTTTCCCTCCCCCCCTTAAATCTTGCCTAGGGCTCCAAATTGCTTAGAAACGCCACTGCGTGGGCACAATTGTAGCTGCGTTGTCACAGCATTGATTGCCTACAGCTGTGCCTACAGCAGACCAGTCCACTCTGTCGAGGATCGGCCTATAAACACGCTGCTTTTAAGTTGTCAAAGTGATGAGCCAAGCCAATAAAAGGGTCCGTTCCAACTGACCTTGGATACACACACCTCCACAGACATGAGACGGCTGTGGTTTGGTTCTTTAGTCATCTTGACAGACGGTTAATAGCAGGATATTTGCGACAGAATGATAAAGTGTTGAATCAACATCTTTGATAGCTGGAGACCATCAGTATACAGCAGTGGTTTTCAACAGGTGGTCCGGGGACCACCAGTGGTCCCTGAGAGGATTCCAGGTGGTCCCTCCCCAGCCTAAAATGAAATGATGGAGAGTTGGTTAACCTTGCGGGTCCATTTGGTTTCATGTTTACGCTCTCAAGAGTTAAAAATATTCACCATCTGAATTGACCCAAGTCTACACGGATTAATGGTCATTTTGATCTGTATGTTGGACTGTTTTGTTTCTCAAATCCAGCCTGGAATTGTGGGCAAAAGCAAAATCTTTAGTTTTGGGGTCAGTGGGGCTAAAATGTCATCAAATGGTGGTCCGTGGCTCAAATCCTGAATAAATAGTGGGCCCTGGCATGAAAAAGGTTGAAAACCACTGGCATACAGTATTCCGGGGCAAGAAAGCTCTTATCTACTAGGAACCTAACGATGCATTTTAACGGTGTATCACGATTACATGGTTGACAATACAATACAATACATGGACGATATTGGTTCATTAAAAGGGTAATTCCACCCATTTTCAACATTTTACAGTCAGCGTCATTAATATACCTTAGAGATGTTGTGTGGACAAAAAAATAAAATAAAAAAGTTCCCCTATTATGACTATGACACTACTGGCTCTGGGACCGATGGAAAGCCATGACATATACTCTGAGAATTAAACCATGAACACATTTGGTGTTCGTCCAAATGCAATTTCTAGAGATATTTGTTATGAAAAGGAGGATATTAATCGTGTATTTCTTAAAATAAACAGTTCCCGCTATCTACTTACGGGACGTCTAATAAGGATGTATTACACTTCAGAGAGGGTTTGGAACAGGGGCGGATGTAACATTTCCCAATTGGGGGGGCAGGAGAAAATGGTATGGGGGCGGCTTCATCGCCCGATGAAGCAGCACCCATACCATTTTCAGTTACAGGACATTTATTAGTCAAGTAAAGCATCAATAATAACATCAGTTGTTGTTGTTGAAGTTGCAGCAGACACGCAGCATGCATAAAGCTAAAGGTCTGACTCAGAGAGTTTTCTGTTTTCAATGATGAAATTCTGTTGGTTTAGTGGTGCCACAGCTGTAGTTAGTTATAGCAGTAGTAGTGTTTCACATCATTGTAAATATCAGCACTTTAATTTGAATATATATATTTGAAATTTGGGTTGTTTAGCATGCCAACATGTTTGGTGGGGAAGTCAGGGCATTTAGGGGGGCATTGCCCCCCCCCCCCCCCCCCCCATGCCCATGCCTAGATCCGCCCCTGGTTTGGAACAGGTTCGGGAGAGCAGAGTTGGCTTGGCAGTAACGGCTGTGAGTTTGGCAGGTCTGCTGTTTGTGTAGAAATAAAGAAAAGAAGAAGGGTTCTGACTCCAATCCAATGGATCTAGGTTTCCAAATTTGGTCCCATGAACCGTTCCACCTCTTGCTCTCAACGAGAAACCACCACATCTCTCTCAGCGAAGCTACTTACTCTCTAAAAAACGCTTAAAGCTTCGCTTTCAATCTTCCTCCTCCCGACCACCAGCATCCAGTGTTGCCAACTTGGCGCATTTGTCGCTATATTTAGCTTTTTCCCAAACCCCCCTAGCGCCAAAATGAGTGAAAACTCCTGGAGGAAAATCTAGTGCTTTTTTGCTTGTGAGTTGGGGCGAAATTGGTTGACAGGCGCCAGAGATAAAACCCTTGTTTTTCACCATTTTTTCCTCCTAGAAAGGATCATTGGTAACCAAATGGACCCTCATTGATCTGTAACTCTTGAGATCGTAAAATGAAACCGAACGGACCCCTTCGGGTCCTCCGTGGCTAAAATGCAGAATAAACAGTAGGCCCTGGTATGAAAATGGTTGAAAACCCACTGCTCTAGCGCATTCTAGTGCATTTTGTAAGTGCCACTTACAGTGCATTTTGGATTTTGGCGGTTGGCAACACTGCCACCATCAATCGTTTCTCTCGTTTCCACTTTTGACTTTCCTCCTGCTGTGTGTGTGTGTGTGTGTGTGTGTGTGTGTGTGTGTGTGTGTGTGTGTGTGTGTGTGTGTGTGTGTGTGTGTGTGTGTGTGTGTTGCTTTATTCCATCTGAAACCCGAGATGAGGCTCCAAAGAGGTGAGGTCATTCTTGAATGTCTGGGATATTAGGTTTGAAAGCATAACTGGTCTGTAGATTACTACGCAGGACCAGGGGCGGATCTAGTGATGGTCACGGTGGGGGGGTAATACCCCCTAAATTCCCAGAATGCCCCACCAAACATGATGGCATGCAAAACAACCCAAGATACAGTATATCAGTGCTTATATTTAATAGTATTTGAAACACTACTAACTAACTAACACTACTAACTAACTACAGCTGTGTCACCACTAAACCAACAGCATTTCATCATTGAAAACAGAAAACTCTCTGAGTCAGACCTTTAGCTTTATGCATGCTGCGTGTCTGTTGCAACTTCAACAAAAAAAATGATATTTAGTTATTATTGATGCTGCTTACACTTGCCCGTGCGGCTTCACGGGAAATGAAGCCACCCCCATACCATTTTCTCCTGTCCCCCTAATTGGGAAATGTTAGATCCGTCCCTGCATGCGCAGGGCTCACTGTGCGTGTGTGCGTGCATGTGCAAGAGTGACTGACCAAATGGGAATGTGTGCATGCGCCGTGATCAACATTTGAATAGATGGAGAGTCGAATTTTCAAAATATGTGTGGCTATGAGTGGATTCACAGACCAAACCTTACATGGTACTTAACTACTAGCAGCACTTGTGTTAAGAAAGCTCCAAACATGGATCGTGCATCGACGTTTACTCATTTATACACCGATGACGGACGACACCACGCAAGGCACCAAAATGCACAGGGTTATTATTATACCCAGGGGTGCACATAACTATTTTGGTCCAGTACTCAGAGGAGCACCTAGGGATGTTACTTGGTGCTCCCAAAATGCGGCGCCCGCATCGCCGGGCCCTGGGACCCCTTTTTCCACTTCTTAAAAATACTAGTAGTATTTTAGACTTTAGTTAGAATGATTTCAGTTTCATGGCTTTTTTTACTGGCCCAGACGGGCAGTCATTATGAGCCCCTGCTGTGTGGCGCTCAAAGGAGCTTTCCAGCCCTGGATTGACAGCTCATTGTAGGATTTTTGGTGCTCCTGAGCACCACTTATGTGCACCCCTGATTATACCCAAGGACACATTTTAGAGTTCGACGCTACACTCTGGTAAACTATGATTCTACCAGGCCACTATAGACTTGCGCAGCGATGTCACTGCCCCTGTTCTAGAAGTGGATTCCTCTCTTATTTTTTCGAAAAATAATTCATACTGTATAAAGACGATTACGCCTCGAACAAAGCCAACCCAGGTCGTGACGAATCAAAAAAAAAAATGAACAAGGTGGATGAACTTTACTGCTTTACTGGAAGTCATATCCTGGGGCTCTCCAGTGGAGATGTTACCCCCACAATGTCACTCAGGAGAAGAATTCCGTAGAAGCAATGCTAGTTTGACAGTTACAGAACCTCCATTACTCAACCCTCATAACAACAACGTGACCCGTACATACCGCTGTTTGGGACTGGGAGACATATTTCTGCATGCGTAAGTGCTTTGGGAGTAGGTCAATTGACATCACACCACCCACACACTCACTTTGAAGAGTGCATGTGCTGCATTTATGGTTTGTTTATGGTACAGAAGAGAGTATGAGCGACTGACCGAAGCCAGGTCAGACGGTGAGCAGAGAACACAAATTGAATGGTCTTTTGACCAATATTTTGTCAATGAGGACAGCAGTCTAGACCAGAGGTTTTTAACAGGTGGTCCGGGGACCACCAGTGGTCCATGTAGAGGATTCGAGGTGGTCCCCAGGTATGTGCGAAGTTGGTTAACCAGATGTAACTCTTTGAGAGCGTAAACATGAAACCAAATGGACCCTTGTGGGTCCAATTGGTTTCATGTTTACTCAAGAGTTGTTTTGGGGTCTGTGGGTCTAAAAATGTCATCAAATGGTGGTCTGTAGCTCAAATCCTGCATAAATAGTGGTATGAAAAAGGTTGAAAACCACTAGTCTAGACAATAAAAAAAAAATCAAATCAAAGTATATCCAAACTCGAACCAAAGTGCTGAACAAAAACAAAAGAAAGAATAATATAAAAAAACAACAAAAAATAACAAAAATAAAACTAACGAAAAAACTGTTTGTGCTCGGACAGACGGACAGACCCAGCCAGCAAGCCAGGGACAGACAGAGGGACCGACACAAATGTCGATGATATGACATGCCAAAAATTGGGCATCGCCATATAATCTGTTGTCATATCAGCCAGACCACCAACATGCTGGCCTGGATTGTAGTAGAGAGAGCATTGAGTCAGGAGGAGTGCTGTGTGTGTGTGTGTGTGTGTGTGGGGGGGGGGGGGGGGGGGGGGGGGGGGGGGGGGGGGGGGGGGTCTGTAAGCCAAGAAAGAAGGAAGCCAGCCGTGGTTTCAGACTAATAATCAGATTTGCAGTGAAGATGTTAGACGAAGATATTTTCCACACAGTTTCCAGTGCTGAGGCCTCTCAGAGTGTGCGTCTGCCTCTGCTAAACAGTATGCATACACGACATGCAGGGGTTTCCATTGTTTATAAATCCCCAGCATCCATGCATCTTTCTCTTATATCAGGAGTTTTCAACTGACAGCCATTTATTCAGCATTTGAGCCACGGAGGAACGCCATTTTATGACATTTAGAGATTGGTTTAGTATACTAAAGAAGATACTAAAGTATACTAAAGAATTCTTTTGGTTTTGTTCACAATTCCAAGCTGGATTTTTTGCAAACAAAACAGTGTAGGGACTTCTTAATGACATAGCGCTAATTCAGATGATGAATATTTTGAGAATGTACTCTTGAGAATGTAAAAATGAAACCAAATGGACCCTTGCGGGTCCATTTGGTTTCATTTTCACACTCTCAAGAGTTACATCTGGTTAACCAACTTTTCATCATTTAGCCTGGGGACCACCTGGAACCCTCTCAAGGACCACTGGTGGTCCCCGGTAGAATTTGCATTATTAACCAGTAGGCAATGTGCCCAACGGCCTGAGGAGACGACTGGATGACATACATGCAAGTGCTGATTGCGTGACAGAATCTGTAAGGAGTAATAGCTAAATATTATAGACGGGCAGTAAAAAAATAATGCACCGACCGATATGGAATTTTGGAAATGATACGATAACAGATACTACAGAACAGTGGTTTTCAACCTTTTTGATACCAGGGCCCACCATTTATTCAGCATTTGAGCCACGGAGGACCACCATTTGATGACGTTTTAGCCCCACAGACCCCAAAACTAAAGATTTATTTTTGCTTTTGTCCACAATCCACCAGGCTGGATTTGGGAAACAAAACAGGCAAACATAACAGATCATAAATGAGATCTAGTTGAGTAGACTTGTGCTGATTCAGATGAATATTTTAACTCTCGAGAGTGTAAAAATGAAACATCACACCACCCACACACTCAGAGAGTGTAAAAATGAAACCAAATGGACCCGCAAGGGTCCATTTGGTTTCATTTTTGCACTCTCTGAGTGCAGATGTAACTCATTGTTACGTTCTCAAAGAGTTACATCTGGTTAACCAACTTAGCTGGGGACCACCTGGAACCCTCTCAAGGACCACTGGTGGTACCTGGACCACCTGTGGAAAACCCCGGCTATAGAAGTATACAACCACCGATAACCGAGTTGCAACGGATATAGGTTTTGTTTTTTTAGCTGGAATGAAAATAGACCTTTTTTCACCGATATGACCACAGATAGAAGGAGGACCCACCGATACAGATACTGTATGACCATCGATATTCGAGCTGTATTAGAGAGAGAAAAATGAGACAAAGCTGAAATCTTGCTATACAGTACAGGGGTTGACAGGTCCGAGGCACTTGCCCATCGGGCAAGTGCAAGTCAGGTTCTACTTGCCCTCAGGTCATGGTCACTTGCCCCCCAGGTTCCAGGTGGTCCCCAGTTAAGTTGGTTAACCAGATGTAACTCTTGAGAACATAAAAATGAAACCAAATGGACCCTTGTGGGTCCATTTGGTTTCATTTTTACACTCTCAAGAGTTAAAATTCATCATCTTAATTAGCCCAGGTCTACACTGTAGAAGATTAATAGTCATTTTGATGTGTTAATTTGCCTGTTTGTTTTTTTTTCCCAAATCCAGCCTGGAATTGTGGATAGCTAGAAAGCAGGGAAAGACACAGAGGCAGAGTGCAATGACTGCCTTCAAGACAAATTCATCTTGTGTTGTGTTAGAGTGCACTAAGTTGCACACTTGCCCGATCGGGCAACCAGGTAGCAGTCTTCACTTGCCCCACCATTTTTTTTTTACTTGCCCCGGGCAAGCGGGCAAGTGTTAGTGTCAACGCCTGCAGTATATACAGTACATGTATATGCATATACCAGTAGCAAGATTTCAGCTTTGTCTCATTTATCTCTCAAATACAGCTGTGAGAGTCAATGAAGAGACTTCAGCTTTGCCTCATTCATGCATCCTAGTATTCATCTTATATTCTTTTGGAAAATGTAGCCGTCTCCTCTTTTTTTGGGTCAGGTTCTACTTGCCCTCAGGTCATGGTCACTTGCCCTCCAAAAATATATTGTAAATTTTGCATTTAAGTTTACTTCCTACTTGGGTGCTTTAAACCAGGGGTTTTCAACACGTGGTCCCTGAGAGGGTTCCAGGTGGTCACATCAAAAAAGGGGAGGTGGGTCGCACGACAGGTTGCAGGAGAGTTGTAGTTTATTGCTTTCTGCTTACATTTCTTTGTACTTTGCAGTAGATGGGCACACAACAGTTTCGGCCGTGCCGGCCTTCTTCAGGTGTAAAGGTAACAATGACAATCCCTTCCTTATGTAGGGTGCTAATCATCTGTTAAGGTGTGTGTGGTTTTTTTGCAGGTGGTCCCCAGCTAAGTTGGTTAACCAGATGTAACTCTTGAGAACGTAAAAATGAAACCAAATGGACCCTTGCGGGTCCATTTGGTTTCATTTTTACACTCTCAAGAGTTAAAATTCATCATCTTAATTAGCCCAGGTCGCAGTGACCACCTTCAAGACAATTTTATCTTGTGTTGTGTTATAGTGCACTAAGTTGCACACTTACCCGATCGGGCAACCAGGTAGCAGTCTTCACTTGCCCCACCATTTTTTTTTACTTGCCCTGGGCAAGCGGACAAGTGTTAGTGTCAAGCCCTGAGAATACAGTACGTCTAAGCACTAACCGTATGTCCGTCAGCTATTCAAATAGCCAATAAATATCAATATTCAGTCGGACAGCGTGAGAGTCCAACGGCCTTTTGTCACGTGACACTGCCGCCCCACCCCTAACCCCATCTAGCTACTGTATCCTAAAAAATAAGAAACACTTCTACTCGCACTGCAGGGCTTGACACTAACACTTGCCCGCTTGCCCGGGGCAAGTAAAAAAAATGGTGGGGCAAGTGAAGACTGCTACCTGGTTGCCCGATCGGGCAAGTGTGCTACTTAGGGCACTATAACACAACACAAGATAAATTTGTCTTGAAGGCAGTCATTGCACTCTGCCTCTGTGTCTTTCCACTGCTTTCTAGCTATCCACAATTCCAGGCTGGATTTGGGAAACAAAACAGGCAAATTAACATACAGATAAAAATGACCTAATCTTCTACATTCGGGAGTTGTGTAGACCTGGGCTAATTAAGATGATGAATTCTAACTCTTGAGAACGTAAAAATGAAACCAAATGGACCCGCAAGGGTCCATTTGGTTTCATTTTTACGTTCTCAAGAGTTACATCTGGTTAAACTTAAATGCAAAATTTACAATATATTTTTGGGGGGCAAGTGACCGTGACCTGAGGGCAAGTAGAACCTGACTTGCACTTGCCCGATGGGCAAGTGCCTCGGAGACCTTAGTGTCAACCCCTGCACTGCGATAAATATAACATAACAGATGCAAATCTTCACAGCTTCTCCCTCTGCGTTAAGATTTTGAGACATTCTCT